>CM076917.1:7238319-8481189 GCA_039566165.1 Maruca vitrata
ATTTAGAAGCTAATGCAACTTGAGATCCTCGGTGTCATGTGTTATTCTATGCCATAGGTGGCAATCTGCGTCTCAACAGAGACAAGGAGACCGCAAGCGAAGACCACGGTCGACACGTTTCGTTAGACAATGTGACGGTCAATGAGTAGTAATCTAGACAAAGACAGGAGAAAGAAGCATGTGACAAGTGACAGTCGCTGTGTCCTGTCTCGGACGCTCGACCCTCGTGCGCCACCTTCATGTTATCATGTACTCGTAACTTGACTACGCTTATGCAACGCTACGACGCTATGCTACGATGCTACGAGCTACGGCTAGTTGACGGTTTGGCGTTCCCGCGGCGAGGCGGTCACGTTACGATTTTGATTAAATGCGTTGTAATGTGATTAAATACAGTAACTTAAGAATACTAAAAGACTCGAGCTGATATGGTGACGATTTGTTTTCGAATTGATATGTGTGCTGTGACCTTAAAACTGCTGTCAATGTGAGCGCAAATTTGGCATCTACTCAGTATACTAGTATTTGACAAAGCAGAAAATGATGTTGTTATTGTTTCATATTAATTCAAACCAACATACGAGTAAACATTGTGTTGTGGAGTAATCTCCGTATTATTTTACAGCAATGCGTCCTTGTAAAATATATTTACATATTATCATGTAGGTATTTACGCTGTAATGAATACGGAATGATTGACACTATACATAGTATCAAAAATCATTCTCATCAATCATCATTTTTTTAAAGTTTACGAATATTTGAATTTTTTACTTACACAAGTACTTCCATTTAATATTGTTAAAAAATTGTGCATGAACCTTCAGATAATCAAATTAGTGTACATTTAGGAATTTGAGTTATGACTTAGTAATGTAATTACTTGTTGTAATTAAAACGGAATTACTTTGTAAAATAGGGCTTTAATAAACAAAAACTTAACAGAGCTAAATGGTCCAAGATCCCAGAGCTGCCAGACATCACTTATTTTTCTAATGGACAAAATATATACGATTGAGTAGTGTTGGGGTGTACTATCATCATATGACTAGTTGCTACCTTGACCAGACGGCCATTTTTCAGATATCAACCAATCAAGGTACATAGAAACACTGCTCACCTCACTTAAATTTGATGGCTGATTTTAACATATATTTCACACAATATCATTAAAAATCAGGATTCATTACTCCCAGACACATGCGGTCGGCGGTTTTACCTTACAGACGCTTTAAAGCTATGAAAAAAATTTTACTTTTACTTATTTTCTGATGCTTGATTTTTATATATGTTATTCAAAACAACTAAAAAGTGCTCATCTGACCGCAATAATTATAGAATTGTACCTTACAAACTATTTTATTAGAAAAACTTAACTAAATTCAATTTAAAAAAAAAATCTAAGACAGTTGGGTCTGGTGAATGTTTGGCCCCTTGGATCGGTCTGTCCGTTTGCAAAACGTTTTAAAATAGTTGTTTGAATAACATATATAAAAATCAAGCATCACAAAATAAGTAAAAGTAAAAATTTTTTCATAGCTTTAATGCGTCTGTAAGGTAAAACCGCCGACCGCATGTGTCTGGGAGTAATGAATCCTGATTTTTAATGATATTGTGTGAAATATATGTTAAAATCAGCCATCAGAATTTAAGTGAGGTGAGCAGTGTTTCTATGTATCTTGATTGGTTGATACCTGAAAATAGGCTGTCTGGTCAAGGTAGCAACTAGTCATATGATGATAGTACACCCCACCACTACTCAATCGTATATATTTTGTCCATTAGAAAATAAGTGATGTCTGGCGGCTCTGGGCTCTTGCTCTAAAACGGCGCGAACGGGGTAAAAAGTGAGAAGAAGGCGCGAACCTTTGACAGCTCAGTAGCATTAACAATTTGACAAGTGAAGGTGACACTTATATTTTTAATTTACTACAACATGCCCTCCAAATTAAAACCTTCCTTGTCTAACTTTAAACATTTGCTATATATAATCCAAACACATAGAATAAGATTTAGACAATTTAACACAGCTTTAAACTTATACATACAAAACAACTTAAAATATTACAATAGTAAGTATGCTAATACAATAATCAATTACAAATTAACATTAGACCCAGCTTGTCTCTAAGATACTGAAATCTAATTCGAGGAAGAGCTTTGTAAATATATCAGCACACTGCTCAGTTGTACATAAGTACTTTACATCTATTTCCTTATCCTGATATTTTTCTTTGATAAATTTAAGCTTTACATCTATGTGCTTACATCTTTGTGAAAGTCTACATTTTTAATTACAGATATAGCACTTTGGTTATCTACACATAAACAAATTGAGTCCTGATTAAAAGCATCAATATCAAGTAACAATCCCTTAATCCACAAAGCTTCTTTGGTTGCAGAACACGCTGCCATAAATTCCCTGCCTCAGTTGTAGAAAGAGCAATGCTTTGCTGGCGTTGGGTAGCCCAGGTGATAGCGGCACCATTTTTGATGAAAACATACCCAGTAGTTGATTTTCTTGAATCTTGATCAGCCGCATAGTCAGAGTCGCTGTAGGCATGTACTATATTGTTCTTCAATTTTGAGTAATATAGTCCATAATCTTTAGTTTCCTTTAAGTACTTCAGTATCTTTTTCACAACTGTCCAGTGAGTATTATCATAACAATCAAGATAGCGACTCACTAAGCTAACTCCATACATAATATCTGGTCGACTTACAATAGCCAGGTGCATAAGTGACCCAACTGCTTCTCTATATGGAATCTTCTGTTCAGGTACTACATTTTTCTTTTCCAAGCTACTATGAGGATGTATGGGAATACTACAACCATTAGCGTCATTCATGTTGAATTTTATAAGTAGCTTCTCAATATAATTCTTCTGATGAATGAATATGTGTCCTTCAGACCTTTCTATTTGTAATCCCACAAAATTCTTTGGCTCCATGGTCTTTATTTCAAAATTTTCTTTTAATTTATTTATTACCTTATTTATAATAGCCATATCTTTTGTTATTACTAATCCATCATCAACATACAATAACAAATATACTTTGGCCCCATCTATAAGAGCTGTGTAAACACATTGATCAGAGTGGCTATTCACAAAACCAAAACTATTCAATACAGTTTTGAATTTATTATTCCAACAGCGTGGCGCTTGTTTTACCCCATATAAAGACCTTCTCAATTTACAGACATATCCTGGTGGAGCTACTACACCATCAGGTAGTTTCATGTATATGTCTTCAGTAATGTCTCCATAGAGGAAAGCCGTTTTGACATCAAACTGTACCATCTGTAAATCATTTTGACATACTTCTGAAAGTATGATTCGAACCGAATCATATCTTACTGTTGGAGAAATGTTTCTGTGTAATCAATTGGATAACTTTGTGAACAACCTTTGGCACAGAGTCTGGACTTATAGATCAGACCAGATGGCTCGTCTTTTAAACGGAAGACCCACTTACAGCCAATTATCTTCACTCCTGGCGGTTTCTCCACCAACATCCATGTCTCATTCAGCTCGTGTGCGTTCAATTCTTCCATTATTGATTGTTTCCATTTGTCTCCATCCTTTGATGATACAGCTTCATGATATGTCTGCGGCACATCATGTTGTTCCGGAACTGCACCTTTACAAAGGTAAGTATTAGATTCCTGCCTTTTCTTAGATCTAGTTGTAATATTACTACGCTGTACTAATTCAATTTTTCTTTCAGGTACATAAAGCGCGTCATCATAATCATCAGACTGAGAAGACTCATTACCATCTGTGGTTACTGACATATCAGTAGACTGACAGTTGTTGTCCAGTGAACTTTCTTTTATTTCAGAACGGAGTTCAATCGGTTGAGTCTGACAATTTGTATTAATATTCTCAACTGTACTCATAGGAATCAAAACATTATTATCATGCAAAGAATTTTCCATAAATACTACATCTCTGCTTATTATTGCTTTATTTGTTTTTGGATTTATCAACTTATAGCCTTTAGTAGTTTCACAATAACCAATGAAAGTCATTTTACTTGCCTTTTTGATCTAGTTTCTGTAGTTTTGCTTGTGGTGTCTTAACCATGGCATCACATCCAAAAACTTTTAAGTGACTCACATCTGGCTTCTTCCCAGACCATATCTCCTCAGGTGTGGCATAAGAGAGTGCACGGGTTGGGCAGCGGTTAGTGATGTAAGCTGCTGTAGCCACGGCTTCTGCCCAGTACTGTTTCTTGTATAATCATCGGTGAATGTGACGAAGTACCTCACTCCTCCAAGTGATTTAACCTCTAGTGGTCCACAGACGTCTGAATGCACCAGCTCCAGAGGTTGCTTGGCTCGGGAACCTTGAGCTGGAAACGGCAGCCTGGACTGTTTTCCTTTTTGACAGGGTTCACAGATCATCTTGGTTTCATTTTAGTTAGCTTCACTCCATCAGTACTTTCAGTCAACTTATTCAAATCTTTGAAATTCAAGTGAGCCATCCTTTGATGCCACAGTAACAAATCAGTCTCATTTGCTTTACAGTTGTATGCTGATATAGTGTCGGTATTCAGCCGGTACATATTATTGATGAGATTTGCGGTTGCTACTTCACTCTTCATTTTATTGAATATTTTACAGCAATGGTCGGTGAACTGAACAGAACATCCATTTTTTATCATTTGACTAACCGAGAGAAGGTTGGTTGCCAATTCTGGTACATACAGGACATTTTTAACTTGAATAGTATGCCTTGCACCATCTTTACCTATTATGTTTAGGTCACACTTGCCACAACCCTTAACCTGAAGCATTTTGTTATTAGCTATCTTTATATTTGTGATCGGAGGAGGTACAATATCATACAGCCAGTCTTGCCTCATTGACATGTGCATAGATGCTCCTGAATCTATGTACCAACCTTCATCATTCTTTGTTGTTGCGGAGAACACAGCTACATAACCGGAATCTTTGTTTTGTTCCTTCTCATTTCTCTTCTTCAACCTGCAATCTCTACTCACATGACCAAAGCGGTTGCAGTTGAAACATCTCGGGCCCTTCTTATGACTTTTCTGATTGTGCTTTGGCTTACTTTGCTTTGTGTAAAGTGCATTATCAAACCAGGTGATGTTATTTCTTGAAGTAGCTTTGTTTTTATTAAGTCTGCACTTATTTTAACACCAGAGCTCTCTATACCCATAATCATTGGCTTATAGGTATCAGGCAAGCCAGCCAGCATCAGTGTGCCGAGCCATTCATCATCCACTTTGAAGTGAATATTTCTAAGCTTATGGGCAGATGTCATTATTTTGTTGACATACGCTTCTACCACTATCGCTGTTCTCTAAAGTAGTGTTTATTAGATCCTTTAAGAGTCCTACCTTTCTAGTCAATCCACTATCTTCAAATGCCTTGGTGAGATTTTGCCAGACTTGTTTTGCATTAATCGCATCTTGTATATGTACGTACAGAATTGGATCGATTAATAAGATGAGTTTCGACTTCGCCTTGACATCTTGCTTCACTGATTTAGATCGGTGACGTCTGGTTCGTTTTCCAAGCATTCATCTAAGTCTTCGTGCTGCAGGTATGCTTGACGGCAAAACTCCAGTTTGACCAATTGTCTCGACCCGTGAGCTTGGGTATCGACATAAATGAGTTGCTGTTCATATTTATATTGATAGTAAGCTGAAAATACGGAAGAACTCGCGAACCGGTAACTTGCAAAATGCCGGGTTATGCCCGCGGTCTTGTTACTGACTATTTTTGATGCTTTTTACGATTGACTGAATATTTACGCGACAGATTATATCTGGGCCCATAACCTGTTGTAATTAAAACGGAATTACTTTGTAAAATAGGGCTTTAATAAACAAAAACTTAACAGAGCTAAAACGGCGCGAACGGGGTAAAAGTGAGAAGAAGAAGCGAACGTTTGACAGCTCAGTAGCACTAACAATTTGACAAGTGAAGGTGACATTTATATTTTTAATTAACTACAACATTACTTGCACGCGAATTTATTACTCGTTTTAGGCACTGAAGTGTAATTATTTACGCAGGTAATATTAATATAAGGTATAAATTGCTAGATATGTTTTGATTACTAGTTGAGTGATAAACGTCTATCAAGTGTTTAGTTAATTTGAAGTTATATTGGTTATTTTTTATTTTCTTGATATATAGAAATATGCTAATGAAACAACTTTCATAATTTCAATAACGAAACTACCAAAAGAATAATTTAATCAGATTATATTAACTTTCATTCATTTATAATGATATTAGAATTTCCAATGTAGACTAAGAAATATCATCTATTTTCAGTTGTTAGTTCTAACTAATGAACTCAATTAAATGTATGTTTACTCGTGCTATGAAAGTTTATTTATTTTCGTTCATTAGTTACACTACCTATGCTTTTGTTCATTAATGTTTGCTTATTCTCGTTGTAGCTAGTGTAGTCGTTCACTATTGTTTGTGCAAAAGTAAATATGATTCTAAAACATTTTTTTTAATCAGATTGTGAGTTAGTTAAAATGTATGGTACTAATGTTACACCGTTTTGTTTTTACTTGAGACAAATATGTATAGCTGCCGATCTAACCTAACCCGATCAAACTATTGGTACAAGAAAAAAGTGTGTGGGGCGCTAAAGTGTCAGAGGCAATAAGGTTTTTATACATTCATATTTTTGTATGTCTTGGGAACTAACAGTGCCTTTTGTCTAAAATGGGGCATAGAGTATTATAGGTCGTAACGTTATTAGTTACATAGTCTATATCTATAATGGACTAGCCCGATTCAATCAGTGTAACAGAAAATGGTCTCCCTTGAGCGAGACCACGTTTCTCCACATTTTTCTCCCACACTCCATTATCGGTGTCCGATCCCTGTAGAACGAGTGAAAACTTAATTATGTTCGAACACGAACCCGTCTCTGTAAACAACATAGAATAAATCCAAAAATCACATTTTGAGATTTTCTTTCCCGTTATTTGCACGGGACTTTGATTCAAATGAATATTTGAATCTCTAAGTTCGAAGAAATTTCACCTTGTTTCCTTTTAGATGATTTTAATTTACAATTTAATAAGGAGTCTCGATGGTTGACATGCTAAGGAAGTATATCTTAGAATACTTATGCATTTAATTTAGCCTGTGTTTTACGTTTAGTCGATTAAAGCGAAAAAAATAAGTGTATGTTGTACATTTAATTTACTAACTGATGTTAAAACCAACAAATTTGGTTTTATCAAAATTCGTTTTGTGATTGAGATTTAGTAAGTTTACTTACTTACTGTTCTATCTTATTACTTTAAATATGAACATTAATATAGAACTACAAAATTAATCTGTCAAAAACAAACCATTCCCCAAAACTCAATTGCCTTATTGATTTTGGTTACCGTATTATGAAACGAGAATTTATTGGTGGCCATAGGACAAAATCTACTATATCAGTATTGATTTTAACTTATAAAACATCCACACGTTATTATCAGATCAAAAAGCTATTTGATATCTGTTGAAGTGTTATAATGACATTGACATCTTTTCATTATCGAATTAGTGATATCAAATGGCCTAATTTTTCATCTGTTAGATAGAAAGTAAATTTTTTTTGTATTATTTGAGAGCTTCGTTTTTAATTTTTGCGGTCACGAAATTGATACATTTAAAAAAAAGCAACACAAAACAATCACTTTTGTGGTAGAGTACATATATAGATAAACTTTATCGGAGCCAAGATAACACTTGTTAAAATGACGGAAAGTAATTACTTATCCAATCAAAAACATAAATGTGAAATGAGAGCCAAGTTCAATATTATGATAATTGCCTTGGTTGTTGACTTCAACGACAAAAGAATTGAGATCTAAATGGGTGCCAAGTTCAATGGTCAACCCAGAAATTTATTTATAAGTAACACTATAACATACCTATCATATCTTCTTATAACATAAGATAATGTATGGTGGTAGCCTATGAAGGTCTGTCTTGGCTAGTTTCTATAAACCTACCAACGTATTATTATGTTCGCTCGCTAGTTTCTACCAACAATCCAAATTGTCGGAATTATAAAATGAAAACCGACAAATACTTGTAGGCTTAGAACTTGCGACGGCTATAATTCATATATGAAAACTAGCCAAGACAGACCTTCATAGGCTACCACCATACATTATCTTATGTTATAAGAAGATATGATAGGTATGTTATAATGTTACTTATAAATAAATTTCTGGGTTGACCATTGAACTTGGCACCCATTTAGATCTCAATTCTTTTGTCGTTGAAGTCAACAACCAAGGCAATTATCATAATATTGAACTTGGCTCTCATTTCACATTTATGTTTTTGATTGGATATCATTACTTTTTGTAGAAAAGTATAATATCATCGTAACGCCGTGGGTCCTTTGAAAAGGACAAATTCAAAACTAAAACTAGACTTTATGTAGGTACCTACCCTAAGTAATAAATATGAAAACCGACTATAAGTACCTACTCTTAATTGTAAATAAGTAAGTATACCTAAATATATACTTAGTGCTCTGCCTTCCCCGGTATATAGGCGTGATTAGGCACTAATTAGGTATTTATGTTAAGCGTTCATAATAGAACCTAACCTAATTATTAAAAAATTGCCAGTTTTTTATTTATTCCTTTGTATTCATGTAATTACCTATCTGCATACCAAATTTTAACTCTCTAGGTCATTTGGAACTGGGTTAGAATTTTGATCTGTCAGTCAGTCAATGATAAAAATGAGGATTTTTGGACATTAATATCTAAATAACTGTTTGAGATAAGCTTATGAAATTTAGAACACATATTTACCTCGCAAGTCACAATATATGAGCCAAATTTGATACGTTTATGTGAAATAGTTTTTGATTTATGAGGGGTTCAAAAGTGGTTCCAAATGGTTCGTGTACACACGGTGCGGCTCGCCAGTTCTGTTTCTTGAACTTGGCTTGACACGCTACCGCGTGTCTAGATTTTTTACCAATGCATAACGTGACGCACTTATGAAGACTACATAACTATTAATATCGAACTTCAAGTAGTTAATACGATGACGTGCTATTGAACGCAAATTCAATTTGTCCGTAAGTCAATGATCGCCTAATTAACCATTAGAGGTATGTACAAACAAAAGCATGTCAGACGTTACACTTTGGACCTTGCGCCGCTCTTATTACGTTCATCGTAAGTATAAGCGCTAATACTGAACTTTAAACTTATCACAGTTCTTAAAATAACTTAGCTCTGATGTTACTTTGGTCAATACTTTTTTATTCTATACGTACGTATGTTAAGTTAATGTGTTGACTAATATACAATAGCAAAAAGATCGATGGCCGCTCAAAAAAAGACGCCACCCGTCAATACAAAGTTACCCAGCTCCTTTGACGTATACCTTAAGAAATATGAACATGATTCATAAACAATGTCAATTAAATAGTTGAATAAGCCCAATATTTGAACACGGCTAACTAAACACGCTATGAATATTGTAATTGTTTGATGTTAAAATGGTATATACCAAATTAACCTCTATTTGGATTCTCTAGAGGGCATTCTTGTGGGTGGAAAAATATGTCCACGTGTCTTTATTACGAATGAAGGAATTCCTAGCGCTCTTCGCTAATGAAAATTTATATGGCGGTCAGTTACCGCGGTCCGAGAGTCCCAGTGCTGACTGGCACCCTATTAATGGGGGGTTAAGCTAGCTTCGGATTGTTCTCAGGCAGTTTGCGAGAAGAAATGTGCGGGAGTACGATGTGTAGGAAATAACTGTAAAGAAACGTATAACAAAACAGAAAATAACTTCGTGATTGGGCATTTCTATATAAAATATTTATGTGTATTTACGACTGAGTGTCAAGAAGCTACGAGGCTCGTAAAATATGTTAAACTGTAGTCCGCAAGATTGGAGAAAAATGAGGAGATAAAACCAGATATATGTATCACTACGATACGATACGATTGTAAATACCGTTGGATTTGTATTTTATGGTAGGTAGCACATAAATCCAACTGAATTTAAGATATGGTGTATCTATGAGAACTTCTTACTTTTTTACTTTAAATGTGACCTTTAGATAGCAATGTATTCAAATAAGAATTTCACACATAAAGCCCGTAAAAAGTACGATATGAACGAATTAATCAATAAACCCACGTCAATTACTATACAACTTTAGAATAATATGGTCATGAGCGATGGACTCACGAGCCATCCCTACCCTATATAATTGTTGTGACCTGGGATTTGAAGTTAATCCATTGTAAAAGTGGCCTGAATGCCCCGTCATATAAACGATGAATCCGCCGAGGGTAATTCACTTTCAGCGCTTGACATGTTTTGATAGGAAGCTTTTTACTCGTATTAGGGACTTTCGTGAATGATATTTCTTAAATAAAAAAGAAGATTAGTAAGGACATTGCTTTTAAATAAATAGACGGTCCACGACATTCATTTTATAAAGATTGAGTGCGGTGATGGTGAATTAATGCTTTTTTTAGCTCTCAATGTAATCTTAGGGTTTTAATATAAGTATCACCGATATTTTTCCTTAAACAAA
Organism: Maruca vitrata; assembly: GCA_039566165.1. NCBI lineage: Eukaryota > Metazoa > Arthropoda > Insecta > Lepidoptera > Crambidae > Maruca > Maruca vitrata. The sequence goes on from CM076917.1 coordinate 7,248,900, forward strand.
AATAAAACATTATCATTTTTTTTATTTTCATGTCTGTGACTTTCTAGTCATCAGCTAGTGTTTTTTTCGTTCTCCTACTTTCGGAGATTCTAAACCCTTGATTCTAAGTGTAAAATATAAAAATTTAATGGCTTTAATTAGCCATATAATGGCCATATCGTAAAAAAGTAATTGTTATTTGATATCAACATACTACATGACTTCTGGCACTAGCGTACTATTTGCTACTAAAATAGTCGTACGGATATCTGCAGGTACAATCACGTGGACAAGTTCATACACTAGTTGTGAGTCTTATTACGTTGCGTTAAGGGTTCAAGTGGGAATGTTTCAATGGCCGGCGTACTACGGTCTTGTTACTGGGCCAAGTTCTGCGATCTCGGTCAAGTGTGAGCGCGAACACACGTCTAATCGTTACGCTGTAAACACTTGTTGATGCTACGATTAACGTTTATAGACGTTTTGCGTACTTTGGAATGGATTTGGCGTAACAATAGCGTAATAGTCTACGTAAACGTGGTGTTTCCTGATTATAATTTCAAAGTTACACGTTCTTGTGGAGGTATTTACATGAAATTCTCGTCACAAAATTGAATGCTCATATAGAATTGATATATTGAGGAATGCAGCACATTTACTTAGTGTATAGGTTCTTAATGTAGGTACAGTTATTTTAAACAATGAATAACTAAAATTCCTCATATATTTTTAATAAACGAATTTATTTGAATAATAATGTGTAATGTTAAAGCATTTTAAGCCGGTGGTCCTGTGCCTGATCTCTCATCGGGCATGTCAGATCACGGTCTCGCCGAACTATGAGATCGGCTGCCATGGCCGAATTCTGTTGGACGCCTTCATATGTAAGGTTTTAGTGAGGGCATTAACATGAACTAAATATATAATGCATATGTAATTAATATCATATTCAAAAAGGTTAATCCTATTATTGTGGAATACAATGATTTCGTCATGCCTCATGAAACTATTCACCACAAAGGGCTGTTATTGACATTTCAGTTTATACTCACAGCCTAAGGGTATATTGGGATCCTTTATAGCCATGTGGGTAGTAACTTTGATTAAAATAATTCATTAAAACACACATCACAATACCGTTCGCCTGAGTTACAAGACTTGTATGGGTTTGAAACCGTTGTTTGATAGGTGTATAATTATTGCTACACTAAATCTATTACATGTTAAATAGGCAATAAGTAAGCAATAAACCAATTCTTTTTCTTATTTACCTAATTACATACTTATGCAAAAAAAGTTTAATACTTGTGTGTTAAAATAAAATGTGAAATGAATGAGATAAGTAGCGTCCTCTTAAAATTATGTACTTAAATAAAATACACCATACTTAGGCAGTACTAGTCAAGTGTTTCCAAACTTTACAGACAGACCAGGGCCAAATCAAAATTGTAATAATAGCCAACTTATAAACTTTGATACAAATGCTATGAAATTCAAAGTCAATGGGACTATTAATAATCGAAATTTAATTAACGAAATTTTCAAAAGCGTTCTCTAACGGAAGATTTTAATTGGTTCTTGACATCAATTTACCACTGTTATTATCTTAAATTGATAAATTTTTTGAAAAAGTATAATAATAAAAGATATATTTGTTTAAAAATTCCATCACTTTCTTTCATTTGTGTCATTCTTTTCCTAGACGATCCATAAAAGTCATAACATAAGTTTTTTAAAGTTATTTCAGAAATAACGTGTTGTTGTTTTGTTTGATCACATTCATGTAAGTTTTCTCAATATAAAGTAAACTTCAGCTATATTGACTCATTCTCTGTCCAATTTTAGACACAATTGAAATGTTATTGATACCTAGAATACATGACATGGAATCTGTTTGTCATTGTTGAAGCCACCAGTTCATGCCATTGTTGAAACTAATATAGGCATCTGAACCTAGAATGCCTATATTTATGTCGCCTCGTGTAAGGTGATCGCTAGGCAGCAACATACAGTATTATAGTTTTTGTGATCAATTTATATGTAGCATGTAGCACATACATCGTCAGATTTCGTTAGAATTAGTATAAATGGTAAACATTTTGACATAATTGTATGTTTGTCTCAAAAACTACGAGAACGACCCTAATTATTTTATTCTAGAATGCTAGATAGTTCTTGATAATTGAAATAGAAAAGATTACAAGATAGTAAGCATTCTAGAATACATTATCTCTGATAACGTAGGTGTTTAATAAAGCCTAAAAGCTATAAAAAAGAGAAAACCAAAATCCTTAAAAAATCACGTCTATTAAGTAATGAAAAAAAAAATCCTCAACACCAGGGATTAGTTTTGTATGTGAAAGCCTGAAATAAAAAAAACCCGCACGGACCGCTAAAGTGAGTTTTACTCAGGAGTCACCCGCAGATTAATAATTCCAAGCAGCACGCGTTGGTCCCGTAAATAAATTATTATTGTCCCATCAGTCTTACCTACGTTCCGAGTCAAAGTTTCATGTTCGCCTATCATTTATTTTGGACGAGTATCGATAATGGAAACTTGGAAAGTACAGACCGTCCAAATTTTAAACATTTTACTTTCCATTATTTTTTGTCGTACATAATATTTTTTAGATTAGTCGTCACTGAATATAACTCTTATAAAAGAGCAATCAATAGAGGATATAAGGATCTCATTAAGTTTTTCTTATTCTTCTTCTTATCGTGTGGTTGATGAACAACCTGGTGTCAGAGTTTATAAGCCGCCCGTAGGCCTCTGACATGCCCTCACACACTGCTGAGAAATTTCTCAGGTGTGCTGGTTTCCTCACGATGTTTTCCTTCCCCGTTAAAGCGTCGAATGATGGTACATATGAATTTCAAATTTGAAAAACACATTGGTACCTGGCGGGGCTAATGTGTTTTTCAAATTTGAAATTTTTTGAAACAATTTTTCTTTTTAAACTATGGGTATCCGTGAGCTTTTCTATATGGGTTGGTTACTTGTACTCACCTTATCTTGATTTTAGAGAATCAGTGAATATAAAGACAGGAAATAATAATCTGTTTGAGAAGTTCATCTCTTACAGCAAATTCTTATCACTATTCCGAATTGTGAATAGCCACTTCTAAGTTTTATTAGTTACCAGTTTCCGATACCTATTCGGAGCGACCAGCAGGCTTAACTCATGCATTTCAGATGTAGATGTTTGGCCGACCTCAAGTCATTTTACGACTCCCCCCATGCATTAAGAATGAGTTGCTTGAGACCAGAATTGTTTGTACAATTTTCACATTTAGGGAAAGAAATGAAAGTCACGTTTAAGAGAAAGGAAAATAAAAATAGGACATCATGCATAACGAAGTAGAGTTCGCAAAATAAAAACAAAACACGGCCTAATGGATAAAAAATAAGGATGTTTGCTTTTACAATTTGTTTATGGATTTTTAAAGTGTTTTCATTTATGTATAGGCTTCTGTTGTAGGCTCTAAACAATCTGTACGCAATATTTATAACTTCCTTCAGATACCTCAATGTTAGGGAAGGCAAGTAAAATAAATTGAATAAAAAGGGTAATACCAGTTTATTTCGAAACAAAAACAATTAAATTCATATTTATTAAGAAAAATTAAAACAAGGCTCGCCCTTCTAAGTTGCTACTGACGCTACGAATATGAACCGCCTTGTTACAACGAAATTAGGCAAGTAAATAAATTACTATACTTATTTGTATTATTAACTTGAATATGTATAGTTTTTCTTTTAAAAAAGGATGATTTCTTCTACATGAACTAACTAAAGTCATATTGTGTCTTACTAAGATATTGTTACGCGTTATATCATATTTGAGCTTACTATGTATTAGATTTATTATGTAGCTTTTCAAGTTATCTATTATTATGGGTATTGTCCTAAATCATATATATCATACTGCAAACTTTACTAAAAACATACATATACTTAAATGCGCTACCCTTAACTTTCGTTCCAGCACACACAATATACATAACATCGCCATAAATGTCTTACATTGCGGTTTTACTGTTTACGAGAATGGAAATAATCTTTTCCGAAGCAGTGGGCGAAACAATAGGGAGCGTGCCATATTTCACAGGCAAGCGAAAAAGGCATCTCCGAAGAGACCAACGACACCCCTTACTTTCATCTCGATGGATCGTCTGCGTACCTAAGGGCGCGTGCTCAATCTTCCATTGTTTTTTTAATTATTTTGTTTTGGCTCAACGAGACTTTTTGAATATAACCTTTTTGAAGTGACCGTGATATAAGTTGTTAAACGTTAAAAAAAACAATAAAAACATGAGTTGAAGAAAACTTTATTTTAAACGTATAGTGTTCTTGCATATTATTGACAAGGCCTACTAAGAGTGTAAGACTTACGTACAGTATAACCAGGTACTATACCATACTATATAATAGATCTATAAATATACTCATGAAAATTGCCTAAGCATAGTCAACGATTTCAATGATGCAAATTGGTTTTCTTGTCCACTCAAGCAAGTACTAATATAACACGTTATACAATTTAATAATAATAATAAAACGCATTTATTGACCACAAACAAAAGAACAACAACAAAAAAGAAAAAAAATAACACAATAGAACACAACATAAATTTGTGGTCAACTAGGTCCCAGCCTCAGCATATGCCACAACGACAGGAGCCGCTTGGGCCTATTTGAGCAACGTTTTGTGATTATGAACAATGAAAAATATATATATATATATTTATATAATTCAACGATAACAAGTAACACAGACAAACAAAACAAAGTAAAAGTGAAAAAAAAAATAAAGAACGAAATAAAATAAAATAAAAAAGATAAGGATTTAAGCCAGATGGAATATAATTATAACAGAAAAAATAAAACAAGGAACACAAACTACATTTTACAATTTGACCCATTAGAATTTAATTCGAAAAATTACAATACAAGATCCAAGATTGCGTTTTACAAGTTACTAATTGTACTTGAAAGCGACAAAGGAGTTATCAAATTAAATTTCACAGTATTTTGAACCTCAACTCACGCAATCAACGGCGTTGTCTTCCTACGATTTTACTTATTTTTGGAAGCTAAACTGAAATGAAAAGTTCTCAAAGGAAAAACAAGGTAGGATCGCACCGGGTAGTAAGTTGTCACGGCCAATGTGTGCAATACAAATTGATTGATTTTAATAATGATACTTACTTAAGAACTGGTCCGCTCCAGCTTGCCCTACATTTTGAAAACATTAGTTATTTTTATCATAATTTCAGATCCTACAGTAGAATCTAATTGCTTTCTGTATTTGAAAACAGATCTATTTAGACAGCTTTGTAAGTATCAATAAACTAATCATGTTTGACTGAATTAATATTTCCCTATTGATTACTTTCGGGTGTTCGTTGGGATTTCGATTTAGTCTTCGTATTAGAAAACTGAAAGTGTCCGGGATATTTACCATGTTATTTTGTTTTAATGAGCTCCCGATATTTCTTTACAGTTCATCCGTGATCATGGCGCTTGCAACAGTGCCGAAATATCGGGAGCTCATTAAAACAAAACAACATGGTAAATATCCCGGACACTTTCAGTTTTCTAATGTGTGTATCCTTCGTATATTCGATAGGTAGTCTTCGTATGTTCATACACGGTCTACTGCTCACTATTGTCTCCAATATACCAATTTCAATTTCAGCTGAAAGTGTTGCAGCTCCCCTTTGCCTTGCTTTCAGGATTTCCAGAGCTCCTTTGTTTCAGATTGCTATAAAAGTGAGTAAATAGAGATCAATACATGTGTGTAAAGTAATAGGAATTTGGATACTTTTAGTGTCAAATACCACAAAGCGTTTGAACTTTGACTTATTAATTACAGTCAGAAGCGCTTTGATTAACCTATTAATTCGTCAATATTATTACCAATGTAGATTCGGATTTGGCATTACGGCGATCAACGATATTTACGTCAATCCAATCATCAATACATACAAACAGTACTTAAGCCTACATTTACAGCTCCTAATCAAGTTAAGCCAAGAAATGGATTTTCCCGTTTGCTCGCGGATTAAGCGAGTAAATAGTATTGAAATTCGATTTTGAGACGAATAAGGATCACGACGGCAATTATGCAAGGAAATGAAATATCGAATCGCTCAAAGTTTCCACAAAATCGTGATTTTGGTCTTTGTTTATTTATGAGTTATAATAATTATGAATTTAGCCTTATCTATTTGGTAATCGTTAGGTATACAAAAGGTAAAAAAATGTACCAGAGTGTATTTCACTCAATCAATAGATGTGTAGTGAGTATTTCCTGGAAAAGTAGAGCAGTAAATTATGAGTCTATACATCAGGGTCATGTTTAGTTTATTTCTTTAATCGGCAATATAACTATTAGATCAGTCTTACTGATTAAATAGTTATTCTTATCGTGTACAGAAAGTTTTCTACACGATAAGAATAACAATTATAATGTTAAGACTTCATAACGAAGTACTTGCCAAAATTATAAAAAGATTGAGGCATTTAAAGAGCGCGTCTACAATTCACAATACAGAGCAATGTTGGAATACTGCACTCAGTGGTTATAAAACATTTTAAATTGGCCGTAAAGTCAGACGCTGAGAGGTCGCGGCGACAGTCGGCTTCTAGACATGACGCAGACTTAGACTAGACTTTTTACAATTGGCCAGGAAATTAATTGAACTTCGTATCACACCTCGAGAAAAGTTAATGCAAAGTGCTTCAACTTCTATCGGGGTATGAAGAAACTCTCCTAATAAAAATAGATTTTTTTATTGTGGTCACAGTGTTTAAAACTTCTGTGGGTCTTAATTTCACCCAAAATATTTTGATGTATAATGTTGCTACGTCAAAACTGAGCTTATAACTCTACATACTGAAACTCTACTAAGTTTTACTTACAACTACAAAATATTATAACAATGAATCTATTATGTAATATAGTTAAAAGTATTTTTAAACAAGTACGTACGGCACTATCAATTTATTTTCCTTGCAATAAATGAAGGTGGTGGACAGAATCAAATATACAAACAGTAATTGAACAACGATTAACTCAAAATTAAGTTTGGTAATAGGAATTATAAATGAAAGCGATAATATTCAGCCTCTTTTACATAATATAATTACTAAAATGCTACCAAAACAGGATATGATATAATGTAAAAGCGATCTAAATCTATTTCTAAAATCGGTCGGAAGATTGGATCTTTTGGACGAAATCCTCTAAGCTCTGTAATTTGAAGGATTACCTACAGAGCTGTTATTATTCGGACTAAATGCGGATAACTGAATTAAAATGTTCGAGTTTCTTAAAAATAAAAAATAAAACATCATATTTCGGTTTCGAAAATTTTTTATATTTAGTGAAAGCAATGTTATGTACAGTACTTACCTGTTATTTTATATGAAATTACCTTAAAAATTTTAACTTTGTTATGCACTGTAATATTTGCCTAACATTTTATGTATAAAAATCATGCTTCAAGAGCTAATAAAATCCACTTTATAGTTTTTTTGTATACACAGGTGTTTATTAAAGATAATTATTTGTCACGTTGATTGAGGAACTTTTCCGATAAGTCGAATAAGCTCAACGTATCTGTATAAAGGTTAAAAGAAATATACATTCTTGGAAGTAGTCGTATATTTTAGTTATGCTGTAACATTGCGACGCTTAGCTACGAATACATTAGTGGATCTATTACACGGACGTAGCCCGAGGCAAGTCCCTAACCTACATAATTACCGTCCTCGCCCTTCGTCTACTGACTATGTTATATATAAGCTTTATATACTTTTCTGACAAAAAATTAGGTACTAACTATATGATATCCAACCCTTATATACTTTTACAGATATAAAAATTGTTGACTCATTACTATGTTTGTAGGTGAGTTTTTTAATTCCGTGGCATACATTTTAATATGAATTTAATAGTTTCACATAAATATCACCAAAAAATATATTTTTGCTTGATTTTATCAGCAATATCATGTAAATGTCAAAGATTCCCGTTCAAAACACTTTAATAACGAAAGATACAGAAAGTTTTGTTATGCACATCTCAAAGGATATAGCATTTTAGATAGAGAACCAGTAGCAGGGCAGGGCATTTTATTACTATCAAACTTTCCATCAAACCTAATTTATTATCCACTAAAAGTAGTTTCAGGGAACTTATTGCTTTATGGAAATTACTCTAGGGGATAGAAGGCGTGTTTTGCTCTACTGATATAGAAATGCTTATAAGTGGCCTAAAACAGTGTATAGAAGGTTCTTTAAAACTGTTCTGTAAATAGTTTTGTCTATTATTTGCGCCAGCACAACACATTTGAAATAAAACTAATTTTATCCAGTTTTTTCCAGAGTAAACTCTGGAAAAAATCCGTAAAATTAGTTAATTTTATTTAAATGTACATGTCCTGTATAAATGCGATGGTATTTATCTATGTCAGTCGTGGCTTTCACTCAAAACCAACTCAGGGGTAAGAGCCATCCGCTCCCCCGCGAGTAGATGACGAGGCTACTTCAAGTTATCATCGTAAGTCAGTTAAAAAACCATCCAAAAAGCACCAAACTGATTTAAATTTCGCATTAGTGCTCTATGTAGCACTAAAAACAATGAAAATATTATTAAAATGTTTGATACACAGGTAGTTAAGAGCGTGAGAAGATCATATGTTACTTTTTAACCGACAGCTCTACAAGAGTAGTATGAAGTGTATTTTTCGCTACACCACTTCACGCAGATGCGGAAGTTTAGCACTATATTATAATGTAAACACAAGGAACTTCAACTCTAACACCGTGTGAGAAACAAAGCCAATTTCATAGTAACCGGGTCACAATCAAAATCTATCACGTCGAAATTCTATGGAGTTTGAGATTATTCTCGCAAACAGTGTCGGTGGCCCGTGTAATCCAGTTGGGAAGCCTCCTATAGTTGGATTTGACTTTACTCACCTATTGAAACGATGTGCTGAACCCGTTTTGAATACCTTCGTATTTTCAATTCAGTGGGCTATACGATAGGTCTACCGATACGTAAAACACGCTCGGTCATGTCAAAATTATTGTGAATTTCATAGAGAATTATGTTAGAAAGCTGAAAAGGTTCGCGTTATTTACCATGGTTTACTATTTTACTTATGTGTGTAACCGTGGCAGTTTAAAGTCATTTATTGACAATTATTTTATTTTCAAGTGCTGGGTCGAGGAAGTGATATTAGGATTTATTTATTTATTTAAGATCACCAACAAGATTACATTAACATTATGATATAAGTAACATGACCAAGATGAACATTTAGATAAACGCAAACTTAATTATAGGTGACACCTACGTGCATTTTAATCCAGTCCGCAGGTATTTTTGCTCTGCAAAAGGTGGAGTAGAAAAGGTTTAAGCATCCTATTGCTTGGGTATGGCTGCCTAATTAGAATCCAAGTTTTCGACCTTTGGGGGCGCATGCGCGAGCCGCCATCTTGAATTAAAGGTGCCGAAATTCGTTTTTTTCTAAATAACGTCTTAACAGTTTACTTTATGACTAAGGTGTCTATAAAAAGCATAAAGAAGACAAAATTACTTACATTTCCTTCATACATATTTATTCTGTAAGTCTTATAGGTAAAAACATAAAAGCAGTTGAAAAATAAAAAGTTAGAAAAATCATCAATTTAATTAAAATTTTGGTTAAAAATTTTACTAATTATTTTTAAACCTTTTTGATGGCCCAGGTAGGTGAATGTCGACATCTTCATTAATCTCGCTAGAATTTCTAGTTTCAATGTCGCTGTTTCTAAAAAATGGGTTTCCAGCAATGAAATTTCATCGTCATCGTTGTCCTCGTTATCTATCCGAATCTCTACCGCATTTCCGCAGGACTGACCACTACAGAACCCACATACAATAGAGCACTGCATCCTTTTTTACAGTGGCAAGAAATTACTTTTAAAAGCGTTGGGGTGCAACTTTCTCAGTTGTTGTTATTGGACTGAGCCCATTGGTGTTATATCTCCAGCCCCAGTCTTCTGGGTTTTTTTTATCCCAGACCAAACAAGTAGTAACAAATTAATACTAGATTTAAATATTTTTTTCGTTTTTTTCCATCGCTTGTAGCTTTTACCTATAAGACTTACAGAATAAATATGTATGAAGGAAATGTAAGTAATTTTGTCTTCTTTATGCTTTTTTCATAGACACTTTAGTCATAAAGTAAACTGTTTAGACGTTATTTAGAAAAAAACGAATTTCGGCACCTTTAATTCAAGATGGCAGCTCGCGCTTATCCCGCGAGTCGAAAACTTGGATTTCTATTAAACTGCCATACGTAAGCAATATAACGCTAAAACATTTTCTACTCCACCTTTTGCAGACCAGAGGCTTTTATATGTCCCCACAGACTGTACTATTTCAGACAACAGGCATTTTTAATTTTATCTAGTTTAAAATACAAGAAGTGGTTATAATATAAAAAGGAATTAAAGTAAAATGGTAAAAAGTACCTGTTTTAAAAATGAAACATTATTTTATTTCTCAATCAAAAACTTATTATTAGTACTTACATGTTTTATGATGAATTAAAACATTTCAATGTCTTAAATTATTTGGTTTCCTTGAACTTTTTAGGTTCTCGTAATTTTGCCTCGCATACAATTTAATAACTACCAAGTTAGTCTTGCTACCAAGCAATACGTGTCAATACGATATGATAAGAATTCAATCTCTTGAGAAAACGGGCCTTCGCGGAAATGTTATTTTCATATGTATGTGACAATAACATCACCAAATAGCGGTACGTTATTGAATTTTGTAGCATGTCATTACACATATTTTTTTATTAAACGTTTAATATAAAGTGTTATATAAAATAAGAAAGTTCTGTAGATTACTTAACATTATTTATTATGACTATTTCAACTGCCTCTTTGTAACGTGAATTCGCTTAAAACGTTCTTCGTATCAAACTCACTGTTTCAAAATCGATTCAAAAGGCTTAGGGTGAAAGCGCAACAGACAGACAGAAATAGACTTTTTATCATAATACGAGTGTAGTTAGGATCCTTAGGAGGAAGCTTGCCTTTGCTAGGTCACAGTAAATTCCCTAGTTGTCGGTAAAAATATAAACTGTCTGCAATTGAGTATTGAGTATTCTCGATACACGGTTTGAATGAATACCCCGAACTTCCTAACCACATCGAGTCTCGACTCGAGGGCATTGTCAGAGAGTCATATCGAACTGATGAGACTCGCCCAGTCATGGCCACTGGCGGAACGAGCACCCATACACGGTTTTTTACCATATTTCTGATATTCCCGATAGACGGCCCAAATACCCACAATAGTCATATGGAAAATAATATTTTAGTGCTTTTTATAATTAAACTAGTGACCCGCCCTCGCTTCGCTTCGGGTAAATTTTACATACAAACCTTCCTTAAGAATCACTCTATCTATTAAGAAAAACCGCATCAAAATCCGTTGCGTAGTTTTAAAGATCTAAGCATACATACGGCCATACAGCGAAAGCGACTTTGTTTAATAATATGTATTGATGTACATGTTGAGCCTTTTCAGGAAGAAGATCGTAACCGCCATTTTTCATATTTTACAGGAGAGGTGCTATGAGATACAAAATCAGTTGATCTGGCGGTAAATTATGAAACAGTTTTTTGCTATTTTTGGTCTACGGTCTTCTTCCTGAAAAGGCTCGCAATGTAATTTTACAATAAAAACCCAAACAGTAAAAACAGAACATAAATGGGTTAAAAAAGAACGAGATATAAACGGTTTAAGGTAATCATAATACGTACGTACTATACGACTATTTTCACGTAAACAGACTTTTCATTGAAAGTCTATGGCGGCGTGTAAAGTGACGTCACCACTGGAGTCGGACCTGTATTTATTTATTTATCCTTCAACTTTCATTGTTTTATTATAACTTTATATTAAATAATTGTATTGTATTGTATATGTAATATGAAAATGAGTCAATAAAAATCCTCTTTTCAATTTCCTTCGACCTTTTTATAACCCCTGGCTCTTCAGGCAAGGTCGGAAACGGCATCTATACAGGCCTTCAGGGTAAGAGCAGCAGGCTTAGTAGAGTGTCTGTCGACCTCATGTGTGTACCACAGCTGCCATACCATCAAGTGAAGTGCGGTCATTCTTTACGAAGATTATAAAAAAAAAGCCGCACCAACTCACGACTAGAGGAAACCGTCAGCGAGTCACACGTCACGAACAGCTGAGACTCACCCAGGCCCGGCCACAGGTGGAACGCACATGTATATTTAGACCGAGAGTCGTAGTCCGTTCATTGTCATTGCACGAGCCAAGGCCCAACAACAAATTGTTGGCCCATACGCGAAACAAGCTTGTCGCGCACTTACGTAATTTTAGAAATGGCGAATGGAATCATCGGGTTTGGTGAGGGAACTGCGGGATATCGGTGCGATTAAGATTGCTATTAATTTTTTTAAGTAATTTGTACGCTACATACTTATGCGTAATTATATTATTTTATATACCTATGAGACGTTACTATAATAATATAAGCACAATTAAGCAATTTTACAGGTTAACGAGTGAAGGAAAATACGTTTTGCTGAAATGTGTAGGGTCGTACAAGATAAATATTATTAATTGCATAAAAATCTAAATAATAACAGAAACATGACGTACCAAATAAAGGCCATGTTATTGTACTATTATATCTCTTCCGAATATTACCGATAGATTGACTGCAATTCGTAATGCTGACAAATTCTAAGGACAAGAAGCAATAAAATCCGTTTTTCGTTTTCTTTACAAGTGTTAGTGAGTTAAATATTTAAACTTTTAATTTTCTTAATTCAAATGTCCGCAAAGATGACCTTACAACAACTTACGTAAATAATATCTACAAACATATATACATGACATTTGCTAACAATCCCATTTAAGCCAAATTTCGCGTAGAAAAGATAGTAATAAAAAGCAAACAGGTAAGCTCGCCACTCCGAAGAAAGTAGAGTACAAAAATGACGTGGTAACCATTTTATGCCGAGCTAAAATTTAGTTCATATAACACCAATAAATACAGGACAAAGTCCGCACCTGATAAAACAAAGCAAAAACTTTCCTGATGGTAAAATAATCTTATCTAATACCGGAATTTGTGGCAACATTAGCCTCGACCCGAGGAATTTTTAAACGCCAGACACTGAGACTTCCGGGCTGACGTGACAGCGACAAAGGAATTTGTTCATTACCCTGACAAACTTTAAACACGATTTTGGAGTTCTCGCAGCAAAGATTCGTTTTCTTATCTGTTGAGGTCGAACTTTAAGAAGTGTGATTTACTCGGAGATCGTTTTAAGAACTTTTCAATTCTCACTAATTTGGTATCATCGGAAGTCCTCTAAGTGTAAAGTACTACTAAATTCTGAAGCTTTAGTCTATAATTTAACTACTTAAGAATAAAGAGACGCAATGACTCAAAGGTTTGTCCTTGAAGTAGGCTCGAGTAGAATTGACGACGATAAAAATAAAGAGACGGAAGTTTTTGCCCCACTGCGAGATGTAAGCTAATGAGCGAGTTGTTTTATGTAGCCATCTTTTCTGGAACAGCTGATCCATATCATTAGGCACCGCAATGTAAATTATAAAATGTTTTTTTCTTTCTTTTTTCTCGAACCGTATAAGGGAAACAAAAGCGCATCGCATCGACATTCGATATAGTTTTCACAGAGCTCGTTCGATTCTTGAATTAAGGCAATCAACTTTTCTCTATAACTAGCAACGGGAAATCTGATCACTCAATGAATGGCAGCAATAATTAACAAGCAACTGGACAGACGTTGTCGTTTATTGATCACATGGAACAATGCCGACGCGCCTCGGCGTGCGTGAAATATTCTGTAGGACTCGATAAGTGGATTACCTACTTACTAATCCTGCAAATAGGTATTACAATTAGTGCTGCTAAAAGTCGTGTCGTCTGGTTTATTTGCTTCTTTCAGCGTAGGAAATTTCAGGTCGTTGTTCAGAGTACAAAGTGAATAGTTTTGTCATACATGAAACAGTTTAATTTTTAAATGAGTATGGAAGGAAATCTTTATTTGTATCTCAAAGAGAATAATCAGATAATAATATGTCCGTGCATTGTTTAAATAATAAGTTTGCTAATATAAACCTTATTTTAAATAGAATCTTTTATTTTTGCCATTTTTTCTATCAACCATTTCTTTTGGTATTTTTTTTTGTTTTTGGCTGTTGAACATATCAAAGAGATTTGATTAACAACTTCTTTAAAAAAATCAAAGCTAAACTTCAGAACCAGAAAAATGTGTTTTTAAATTTCAGCTTTTGTTTTGAAGTACTTAAAGGCTTCGTCAGATTTTTTTCACAAATCTTCTGATGTCGAATTTTAAATGGCTCATTTGAGAAATTCTAAAAGATTTTACATATTTTTTTCTAGACGCGACGGATCGAGCTCTTTACAGGGCTTGTGGTGATGGCAGATTAGAGTCGATAGTTGTATTGAAAAGTTTAATCAAATGACTTGAAAAATCTCGAACCGTTTTCAGTGCTATTTTACTATATATAGGTATGATATAGTTATTAATTCTGTCGGCGACACGAGTTAACAACATAATTAGCCAAGTGCGGTCGCTCAGACGTAACAAGATTACCCTCAGTAGGCACCTTCGGTTAGGCTCGGGTGAGTCTACGAATTCAGCGGCTTACTAGCAAGTTAAATGTGATTATTTGACTTGAGGATTGCCATTCCCTTCGTTAATGCAGTTTTTGTGGGTCAAATGGATGCTTGGTTTAATTTTGTGGATTTGTTTTGGTAGATTCACGTTGCTGGTAGTTTTAAGGGTCTAGTCGATGTGTTTAATTTATATAATGGCTAAAGGTGCGAAGTTCAAATTGAAGGATTCTTAAAATACTCATATTTTACAAAAATTTTTTGTAGTCGGGTTTTGAATTTTAATGCAAGTAAACCGGCATTCGTATCCTACCTAGACCAAGATCGTCATAATGACGGTAGTATATCCATTGACGTTGATGACAAAATATTGTTAGGTGTGTTAAGAAAACACAGTTATCTTATAAAGTTAAAAGCTTTTAATTATTTTAATCAAAGACATCTTCTTTTAAGTCAGAACAGCAAAAGAATTGATTTGTCAATCCTCGGTTTGATTGTAAATAATAATAAAAACTAAGGACATTGCAAGGACAACGAACAAACATCACGCCTGTATCTCGCAGCCGTCATTACAAGTTACATTACAAGCGCAAATTACAAGACCGAAAGCGAATAGGGAAATAACTACTAGCTAAAGCAGCCTTTGTCTAAGATTCGAAACATTTTCCTTATTAGCTTTGTAACAAACTTTTAGAAGCTTTTCCCCGATTTCGTCTCTTTTAGTAGAAATAGGTATATTTGGCAATACATAATGTAAACTTTTTGGCTGTTACTAAAGTTAGGTACATTCGGAGGTTCTTGACATTTGGATAAGATTACGAAATATCGAATGGTTTGATGAATTCGTTGGCTCAAAGATTCATTTGTGGTTCATATTCTTGGAAGCTATTTGGCAGATCACTATTGTAAGTTATTCGTGCTATTGTAATTAGGAATTTCATCATTGTTATTGTATGTGTCCATATGTTTTGGGTTTGTGTTATAATACCGAAATAATTCGATTGTTATTTGAAAAATACACTTGTTAATAAATACAGGACTTATAAAGACTTTCAAAAGTTTCTTAACACATTTTATTATTATTATGAGCTTTATAATTGGATGCGCTACACAATTTGTGTAGTAATTAAAAATTTCATATTCAAATATTATCAAAAAATATATTTCGGTATCTGAAGTAATTTTTTTTCATATATAACATAATTTAATTTTTATAGAATCCTGAGTCACATATTCACAAAATAAAGTCAGCGTTATCTGGATTACCCAGTTTGTTCTCAGCATTGCTTTCGACGTGACAAAAGCCTAAGTGTGTACTTACACGCAATCTAAATACGGGAACAAGTTCAGACGTGCTCCGTGCGTAGGGACAGAATGTGAATAATACAACAAGGTTTTGTCTACGGCATCAATGTACGGTTAGCGACAAACGTGTGTGCCTATTTAGAAGCCTTTTGCTCTCAACTTACTAACTAAATAAAAAGAGTGATAGTCAACTCTAAAATTTATTTATATTAGAAAAGAAGTCGAAGGTGATTATTATTACATTATAATGTGATAGTTTGACGCCTGTATGATGGTCACATAACTAACTCTATCACTCCAAAACCGTTAAACATTTTTTTTTACATTTTAACCGAGTGCAATGTTAAGGCATTAATATTTTTCACGATAAATGGTTTCAAGCGAACGAAGTCGCGGATGGTAAGCAAGTACAATTAAAAATTTGTGTTATCAGTAACTCTACACGCCATGTTAAGTTTGGAACCCTATTTTCAAGATATGTGTTGGCTCTTACAAGGAGCGGGGCCAACTAGCTGACAAACGCGAATCACTCCTTTATGCTAACTGTCCCCATGTGCCACCTTACATACGAGTGGCACATTCTATGGTCAGTTTATTTTGTATACTATAGCTAGCTACCTGGTAGGATTATTTGTTTATATATTTGCATCTAAGGAGTATTGTTTAGACTATCATATAAATATCTCAAAATAGCATTTCACAATAATGGTTGCATAACTAACGTATTCCATTAGTATCTTCTGCATTATATTGATGAACTTACAATTGACACCAATGAATTTAATGGATATAACTGCCATCTAATCCCCTAATAAAGTTTTCATGATTTTATAAATAAATAACACTTCAGTATTACATTGCATGCCGATTATTGCCGATGTTTTGATAAGTGAAAAATAATAAATGTCTATAAAAGCAAATTTACTGTACTATCAAGTTCAAGCAAAGTTATGTACGTTGAACTTAGACTACTTACTATTCTTCTCCATATTATGAGATAAGAAATCCAAAGTCCCAATTTCAGACATTATTTTCTTGCAAACTATTACATTACCTTGAGAAGTTGTTAAGTTCCACTTCATACACTGAAACTTAGGTAGGGGTCTCAAGGGCTCAAATTATTAGCTCCTTTGTACCGAACTTTGCTGATGAATAGTTAGAACATGATTAATGATTGCAAATTGTCAGGAAATATGCATAACATAATTTACAAATGATAATGTGTAAGCCTTTGACAATGTAGGTACCGCGTGACAATGATCAAATTGGATTATTATGAAATAAAACATATGGAAACGAACCGTTTGTAAATTAATAATTATGTATTAATTTGTTTAACCATCATTATGGGCTTGGCGAGCAGTTTTGAGCATATTTTATTGAAAAAAAAAACACCAGGTGCCGTAGTCAAAGTAATAATATCGAAACGATAACGAAGTTCGAAAAGAATAAAATGTATGGAATTGACATTAGACGCGATAAGTCACGTGGTCAATCCCATACATTTTGTTCTTTTCGATATTGTTACTTTGTCTAAGCCCCCAGTATGTATGTAACGTTATGTCTTTACTTTATCATGATCAGCCCATATACATTCCATACAACGAGGAGCACGACCCTACACTAAGCTAGAGCGATCAGGCATTGTCAACTACATTGGGAATTTGGAAAACACGTGGTTTGAACTGGCTATCTCGCTTAGAAACCAACGCTTTTAACCATTCAGTCGTCGATGCTAAAACGTGCTTTATTTTATACTAATTAATATTTAAAATGCATTTCACTGCAACAAAAACTGCTTTTCTCTTATCATTAAATAATAGGTCGTATCCAGTCGTACCAGTATTTGGAACCGATACTCATAGAGAATAATGTATATTGTAGCTATATTAGGTATGCCACGTTATATGGTATGCCTGAAAATAGTTGAAAGCATAAATCAAGCTCGACTTTTCGCTAGGGAGAGCCGAGTGCTCCTGTTTCTCACTTGAGATGACGAATTTCCGGCCGGCACTTAGATACTGTCTGTCACAACGTAGTGTCTTATTCGGTATCTTTCCATATCACCATATACACAGTATGTGTATATAAGTACGATAAAATTATTCTTAACACCAATAACTGGCGAGAGTTGCAGAGACGCAGTACAGATATATGTTTTTCTAACTTGCCACGATGATGGCTTGGAGTAGCCTTGTCATCATCACCGGGCTTGCGGGGGAGCGAATGTCTTTTACCCTTAAAGCAGTATAGACCTGAATGTTGATTGTTATTTACTTTCCGAGGTCCATTTTGGTGCGATGTGCCATCTGAGACTTTAATCCGAAAAGTACATTGATTTGGATTAGGACAAACAGCAAACTAAGTAAGAGGATTTTGAGTAAACTTATTAGTAAACTTAAAGGTCCCAAGGCTCTACCAAAACAAACTCTACCACCTCTCAGAGGGCCCCGAGCCCATCTCAGGATAACTCAGACTCTTTTCTTAGTGATCTAAGATCGCCTGATGTGATACCCTGATGAGTATCTGGAGTTACATGACAATAGTTGTCACATTAACCATCAAATTTACGAGTAAAATGTTCCTCTGATGTTAGTCCTGAGAGCAGAGAGCCGCAACTGAAAGCCAACTTAAACTACGATCAGGACTTGCTCAACATTACAATTTATTTATAGGTGTGCACTGTAAACTTCTGCAGGTTACCTCGCGATGTTTACCTTCACCGTAAGACCGTCAAATAAACGCACATATGAATTTCAATCTTGAAAACGCTTTGAAAAATATCAGTTTTTGAACTGGCGACTTCTTGTATTAAATGAAAATCAACGGTCAGTAGGTCACAAACGTTCTTCTTAATGCTAGTTATAAAATACTATTACTATATTCTGTCTCAGATTTACTATGTACTTAGTTGTTAAGATGCTAATGCATTCAAGCTCCAGTATGCATGCAATGCACTATGCATCGAAAGCTTTGTAATAAAGCCCGACTTTTGACTAGGCGCATGTGACGTTCCTTCCGTATTTAGATCGTTCGTATCGATTCCAATGCTATACTCCGCTGTTGCATTTTAAAATGCGATATATATAGACGTCCATTTCAGGCAATATGGGTTAACGGTTATTTGTGACTGTGTATTTTAGAACTTGCCGGTAAAACACATTTTATGGTACTGTATTATAATTGGTTCGGTGAGTTATTATGATACTGGTATGAATAGATAATATGTCTATGTAAGGGTCAATGAAGTCACTTATGGAAGAACTTTCAAACAGAAACAGCCATAAAACTATACCTTAACATTAAGCTAAATGTAAGTAAATTTAAAATCAACAGTTTAATTTACTACCTCGTAACTACCTATATATCTTGATAACATAGGTAAATAACAATTTATATGTATAATTATGTAGGTCAGCTAAATATTTGTTTCATAAATATTGTTCCTGCAGTTTTTTACAAGTACATTTGTTTATTAACTTCATCATTATCAGCATGTAACATCGTCCACTATTGGACATGTTTATTATACAGGGTGAAATTGTAGCCAGTATCCAGATGTTGATGTTATAATCTAAATCTAAAACAATAATGTTCAAAAACGTTGTCTAAGAACGGATACGAGGATTCCACCCGAACACGTGCCAGCTATTTTCATTAATGTATTAGCATGGATACCTAAGTGTATATAGGAGTCTTAAGCTCATATTATCACGCTGAATTTAAATGTGGGCGGGAAAATTAATTGCCTATATTTTTTTAGGTCTTTTTATCGATACCTGACGTAGAGAAAAAAAATGGTACGTACTGACTTTGATTTGAAATTTGATGTAACTTTTCTTTTTATTCTTTAAGATCATAATCATTTCATAATGTTCCTAAGTGTTCCTAGTCCCTAAACGTTTAATATCTTCCCTGGCTGCCATAAGCACACATTTCCCTCTTTTTATATGGACACAAGTATATCCCTGAGGAAATTGTCTCTCATTAATATTAACTCGAGCATCTGAGTACACTTGATTTACGGTGCATAAAATAACACGTTTTCTAAAATATTCCTTATTAGAACCCAGGTGACAGTTGATGGCTTACACTTTTGAAATATTACAGTGAATAATGGGAAAACGTACTACCAAACGAGGCGGCGTTAAAATGGTGTGACGATTCGCGTAGAGTACTTCCGCGGAAAACGCCTAACATTGTCAGCTAACATTTATTTTTTATTATGTTCAGCATAGTAAGGAGGTGGATATGTACACGTCATGAATAATTATGTGATTTTCTTTTAAACAAGTTCTTATTAGAATTAAAAGTAGGTTTGGATAAACATACTTACAACGTGTACACGGGAATAGTAATATGTCTTTTTCTAGTTTTAATTTACAATAGAGCTCGATGTAGCAGGACAAACGATTATATTCCTGTTTAGATTAATCCATCGTAATAATATAATATTCTTTTTTTTTGTTAATTCGATGCATTGTAACTTTTAATTACCGTCAATTTTATCATAATGACTTGCTGTACTAGAAAATATTATTTTTATTCAGTGAGAAACAATAGAAACATTTTGTGGACTACAAAGAGGACGACAGACCAGGTTTTATTAAAAAATTCCAACATTTCATGACATACACTCATAAGGTCATACCTGACCTAATTTAGAAGCTACCCACTACTACAATAAAAAGGGATGTTGTAAACAAACAACTTTTAGTTCAGTTTTCAAGGTAGGTTGCTACGAAGGGTGGATATTAGATTAGCTCCATCCAAGCGTTTTTTTTTTGGCTTTTTTTTGTAGGAGACTCACTTTGATATTGGGTATTAAAGTGTCCTATATTTATTAGGGTGGTCCTTATTCCTACGAAAAAAATTTTTTTTTTTTTTGTGCGGGGCACTACGTAATTTGAATATATACCATAAGAAAATCTTTCATTATTTTTTTTTAAAGACATTTAGGGGTCGCTACCAAGGTTTGAATTTTAAGTAAAAACACAAAATCTGTATTTTTTAGTTTCATTTTTTTATAGTCAAGAAATAAAAATATTACAAAATGATTGTTGTAGCTATGAACTAAGATATTTTGTACATATTTGCGCCCTAGTTGATGACTTCTTAGAACTGAAGTGCGGGGCGGGCTAAATGGCGACGCGTCGGTACAGAAGAGGGGTTGGGGGAAGGGGATAAACAGCGATTGTCTATTCTATCTATGCGATGTTCATTTGCACGTAAAATGTGATACAAACACTTAAATAAAACATTAATGAAACCATGATTTAAGATATCCTTCAACGCTTTTTGTAAAAATTTTGACAGCTGGTAGCGACATCTAAATCTAGACCAAATAAAAAAAAAAAAAAAGTTTATTTCATATTTAGAGGTATATAATCGAATGAGAAAGTGCCCCGGGGATAATTCAAAAGTCGAAAAATAAGGACCACCCTAATATTTATGTCTATAGTTGATAAATATAGGTATTCCATATTTTGGAAGTTGTAGCTAACAGTTAAAATTTTAACTACACTATAATTTAACTGATTTGGGAAAACAAATGTGGGTATACTCGTAAGCTAAAAAGGAACTTCCGATTTTTGAATTTCATCAAGGTTGTAAGAATTTATATAGTACCTAACTTCGCTTTAGGCCGTAAGTTTACCAGTTGAAGAATGGCGAACACCTATAACTTGCTAATTAGGTACGTGTCAGGCGGTATATAAAATGTACTACGTATGTATATTCGTCAATTAGTTCAACCAACTCTTCAGGTGTTTCAATTAATATATTTGTCTTTTTCTTTTAACCATTTCATAAGAAGCAATTTGAGTATCGATTTACGCTAGGCATTATTTAAAAGCAACTAGACAGTATTCGCTATGTGCGGAGTGGGTGGTGGGGGACGGCAATCACGATGTGACAGAAATGTGATATAATTCTGAGCTTTCATGTGTCAAATTGCTTTAATTTCATAAATTCCCTTGTATTTGTAAGTAAAAACGTTACGTACGTAACGTAAACGATGCAAATTCAATACTTATAATAATATTCATATTATTTGTGAAGTAAGAAAATCACTTGGTATAATATACACACTCACTTTATACAAATTTTATTTATTTTGTGTTGAAAAACTAGTCGAAAATCTTTATCAAAACATCTAGTTGCCATGATATGACATATCAAAACATTTGGTTGCTATGATATGACAGATCTCAAGTCCTGAATAGTTGTCGCCACTAGGGGCGCTATCGTCGCGCACATAGCGAATAGGTTACATTAGTATAAATTACGCGAACACTATATTAAATGAAGTTACCTTCAAGGAGGGCGGTTGGCATTGTAAATTCGTTTTATAAATATCGAGCGATGTCATTGGACTTGGCACCGGACGGCTAGCTATAGTTTTATACAACTCTTAGTTAACAGTAATCGAATTTAATGAGGGTATTATGTAGTATGATTCGAGTACATACAATGTAACGTGTTACACTCGGATGAAGGTAAAATAAAACAAAAGGTACCACTTTACAAAAGATAACACCGGTGGTTATCACGACATACTAATATACTCTTAGAACATTTTACGCAAAAGACAAACAATAAATCATATATTTCATAGAAATACTAAAGATTTATTTAAAATATATGGTATTACTCAATTCTAAACGAATATCTTTTAATTGCAATGAACCAATCAACGCACCCATTAGTCAATGTTAATCTTTGCTGCAGAAAATATTTGTGGAAAATATAGAGCGACTTCATTTTACAGTGTTCATAATGATTCTAACTATTCAATTACACATACACATATTTAATTGTAGATCACAAGTATCCTTTAAATCGATATTATAATCGAGTCATACCTACCAATGAGCAGTACATATTTTAGGCATGTTTCACAAAACGTTCACCTGATTTATAAAATTCAATAGAACTACCGAAATGTTGCAATTTTTAAGTGTCCTCATTACGAGCCAAGTAAAAGTAGAGCACTGGCAGGCGATCGGTGGAACTCGAAAATAGTTTTATTTTCAGATACAATTGTAAAAAAATATTTCCGCTCAAATTTATTTGCGAGTTATTGCTACATAATTCTGGAGAGGATATTTTTCGTCCTTCAAGAAGTTTCAATTTGAAGTCAACAAAAGTTCTTTGAACTTTTCTTTTTCAATATACACATCATCATTAATTTGTCACACGTTATTATTACCTTATTGAAAGGTAAAATGTAGTATAAGTATATTAATGTATCAATATTTTTTCTTAAAAGTATAATAAATAAACTTACCAACTTTATATTTTGATGATTACAGCTAACGAATACACAACACTATAACACCCACTAATGTTATTAATATTAACTGGTACTAGGTACTATTTTATATGTAACACACTTATTTTTTATTTGTCTTAACACACTTGAGCTAAACACACTTTAAACGTCCTAATCTACTTTTTAAAATTCAATCGTCTTGGTCACGGTTACTTTTAAACTACTAAGGGTTTCTGAAGGGTAAAGTAATGTCCAAAACCATTTGTAAACAGTGTAAACACTTCTATAAATCGTATGTAAACTTTTTAAAGGTTGCAATTAGAAAGTTTCAGTCGTTTTTTGTGTATAAACTGGTTTCGATGCGACTTTCCTCGACGCATGTTGTGTGCAAAGGGGAAATTAGGATGTTTGGTTAGTTAGTGAAGTTTGGGAGAAAGTGGAGGGTCATTTTGAAGCTCGCGCGGTTCGTTCGCTGGTGAATGGAAAATAAAGTGTAATGTTCGTTGAGTCGATCGTAGTCCATTGAGTTGGGCGGCGCGCGGCGGGCGGCGGGCGCGCGGGCTCACGTACGACTGACTCTTGTGTCCCGAACTTCGCTCCCGTGCCAACCCTATGCATCAACCGACATGCAAACGTTCTGCAATTTTGAAAGGCCGCCGTATTTTTGTTCTGTCGCCAATGTGTTTCACTCATTAACCCAGTTGAGTCAATCAATAATTGCCGAGCAATTGTATTTGACGGTGTCTGCACGAAAATGCGAATAGAAGTTTGTTGGGTAAACCTGGGCGAGATGACTCTTGCAACCTATATAAATAAAAATGAAGCGCCAAAATGTGTGACGCACACAACTTACGAACTACTGCACCTAATTTATTCATTTTATATTTTTCGTGTTTGTTACTTTTAGAATAAGTTTTGCATAAAATAAAACTCTTTTAAACAAGGAGTGACGACCTAAATTTTCGCTAAGACATGAGGTTGTGTTACAATTACTCCACCAATTTAAATTAATGTATTACTTTCAACTTGATCTCACTTGAAAAACAGCTTTCTATTTTATGCTCTAACACCGATTGGTACTCCTTCCCACAATTGAGATCGCAACATAAATCTTGCAGGAAACAAAGTTCATCGAACCTTTTGTTCCGTAACTTTGTGCGTCACGTTTCCCTTTTCTAGTATTCTGATTTATTGCTTACCTGATAGTATTCGCCTTCAAAGTTTAAAAGGAGTAAAAGTTTTAGGGTCTTAATAATATCAGGCAATAAGGTAGGAAATATCTGACTGGTTTAAAATACACGTATATTTTTTTTATCAACGCCTTGCTTGAGGACTCGTATTCGGACAGGAAATAACTTTTTCCTAACTGACGAGTGTTGTCTGTTATCAAATATACTTTTATTAATTTTGGAAAACATACTTGTTTGTATATTTAAATTAAATATTGAATAGACGTTTAGTCCAGTCAAAATAGACAAAAATAAGTGCTAACTTAGACAAAATTCGCATAGAGCTGAAAATTGCCAGAGACGTTAAATACATCATAATAAACGAAATATCAAAAATCCCCATCAATCCTACTTCTGCAAAAAAATTTATTCAAGGTCAAAAGTATAAAATTAAGAATTTTTCCATTTTTCTCGAAAACAGTAAGTATTATCGTAAAAATAGGTCAAACAAAAGTTGTAGATCATACAATTTTCTACAAAAATGGTCCAGTCACTTTTTCATTTCCGACTCACCATTCGCGAGATATCGTGGTTTTAATCATTAGAACATTCATATTTTACATAATATGCATTCATCTGTTGATATCGTTTTTGATCGATATATAACCTGGAATAGGTTCACTAGGGTAACCACGTTAAAAACCGCCCAAGTGTGAGAAAAAAAAACATAGGTTTTGTATGAGAACCCACTTTACACGTTGGTTTCATGTTGTTTCTAGTATTAGATGTTATAGAGGCAACTGAGATACATCATTCAGTAAAATTTTAACTGTCTAGCACAATCGCATGGGGGCCTGGAAGCGTTTGAAAATACAACTTTTTCAACTTTGTGCATCGCTATATCTCTGAAATGTTTAATCTTAGGAACAAAGTGTTGAGACATTTTTTATAGATAATTACGTGATAAGTAATTTTGTCATACATACTTTTATGATTAAACGTACCGTTTCGCTCAAAAGTGCATAAAACTGATATTTGTGACATTTGACCTTGATTATTTTTTTTGCAGACGTGGGATCGATGGGGACTTTTGACAGATTATTTGTAATAGTGTTCCCAACATTCATGCCAATTTTCAGCTCTATGCGAATTTTTCCTAGGTTAAATGTCTATTTTGACTGGACTAGTTGCGCAAAGTATGAAAGATGAATAAGAATATAGAAATTTCGTATATACTATTTATGAATAACTTGAAATAAAAAATTTTTGTGTTTAATTGTTTTTTTTTTTGTCTTATATTTACGTACATTCAAAAGTTCCTTCCAGTCTATGTCTTAATGCTAAAATTGCTGAACCAATTGGATGACTAACTGGTTATTTTTGATAATAATTTGCATATCGACTTTAGCTTATCCAACTGTTACATGATTGAACCAATAAGGGATTGCATGACTACCAAGCATGTTTTATTCAAAAAGAAATAACCATACGGCATCACATGCTACTCAAAAATATTGCTATTCAATATTTTCTGAGTAATAATTTTAAGGAAACCACAATCAACTGTCTTGTCGATATCTTCTCAGTAAAATCAGCATTCCACCAAGCCGGTGGAGGAATAAACCACAATGATTTACGATCCATAAGAAACAAGTAAATCATATTTTCCAATTTCTCAATCGTGCCCACCGTTTTGTTAAAATAGAACGATAAAAATGTGTGCATGCATAATTGTTTTTTAAGTGTCTCGGGCAAACATATGACGCTTGTGACGTCACGGGAGTGTCGACGCGGTTTCTATTCCGGGCGAGGCGACATTTCCGTGGAAGCGTAGACGCAGCCGGCCGAGTCTTTGGCACAGAAATATTTGTCGACACCCAAAGGTCGGCTGTATGTTAATAATTTTCAATGTCTTTGCTGTATATCAGCATACAGACAACAGAGATAAGACAATTGCTGCATTCCCCTTGTGTTTTATTGGGTCTTTGTAGTTTTGTTTGTCCTTCTGTTTTATGGGTTTCTCCTTCTTTAATGAAATTTAAAAATAAAACAGGCATTATGTGTCAGAGATCATTCAAAATCGAAAATCCATTATTCAAATAATCATTCTAATGAACTCATAAATCGTCACAAGGTACAGTTCAAATATGGCTCTACCAATGTTTCAGAATGCCGAGTCCAAGAAGAAGACTTTGGTAAGAAAGATATACATTGACGTGTTTTATTCGCTATGTGCGCGATGATAGCGCCCCTAGTGGCGACAACTATTCTGGACTTGAGATAGCTGTCATATCATAGCAACCAGATGTTTTGATATGTCATATCATAGCAACTAGATGTTTTGATAAAGATTTTCGACTAGTTTTTTCAACACAAAATAAATAAAAATTGTATAAAGTGAGTGTGTATATTATACCAAGTGATTTTCTTACTTCACAAAAATATGAATATTATTATAAGTATTGAATTTGCATCGTTTACGTTACGTACGTAACGTTTTTACTTACAAATACAAGGGAATTTATGAAATTAAAGCAATTTGACACATGAAAGCTCAGAATTATATCACATTTCTGTCACATCGTGATTTGCCGTCCCCCACCACCCACTCCGCACATAGCGAATATTCTTATCATAAAACAATGTAAGGCAACTTTGATCCGAGTATTTGGTGACCTGCTAGCAAAATGACTGCAAATAAAATGTCTGGAATGTTGCCGTCAAATAACAAGCCAAGTGTCAGTAGCTTTGTTAGGGAATTCTGAACTGAACTGGACATGCTGTAAAAAATAAAACTACGTAAGCTTCTATTCTGCATGAAAGTTTTTAGTTATTTTCTTTCTGGAATGTTACTGATTAGAGACCTTTATAAAAGAGACACAGTGAAATTTGAGGGCCGAATGAAATAATAAAATTACTTCGTTTACTATACGTATTTAGGTGGTGTCACTGAATCCATACTAGTATTATCTATACAATATAATATTATAAAACAGAATAGTTTGTTTGTTTGTCTAAACGCACTAATCTCAGGAACTACTGGTTCGAATTGAACATGTGTGTTGGATATAGCATTTATAGAGGAATGCCTAAAGCTATATAACATCACGGAACGAGACAATAGGTGCAAAAAAAAACAGTGGATAATGTGTAAGAAACGGAGAAAAACGCGGAAGAAGTCACTAGCACAGCTCACTAGGTGAGTACTCACTGATTAATAAATCATCATTATTGTATGAGCTGAGGATAAGAGGAAATGACCTTCATTTGGGGAGGCATACCTCCAAAAACGAAAGAAGTTAAAGTCTGGTGGTGATGATTATCATATGAGTCTAAAACCATCTACAGCTCGAGATAGGCCTTCCTCAATGATCTCAGCAGCAATTGGTCCTGTGTGGACCGCATTCAGGGTGCCCCTGAGGTTTTAATGAATCCGTTAGTCCATCTTGAAGAGGGCGTTTCTACATTGCGTCTTAGATCCATGATCGTAACTCGAGAACCTTTTTGTTATTGCAGCGATAGGTTCTCTGTACCAAAATTAAAATTAAAATATATTTTTATGAAACAACCCCCCAAGACGTTTACAAGAAATATAGAATTGAACAAGCTTATTCAATTGATGTGGGTGTTGTCATATTTTATTGAGTGAAAAGTTGAATTGAATCGTTAGGAAAGTAACGTCAGCTAACAATTGTGTTTCAGTTCTCTATTAATTAGTAAACGAATATTCATGGGACACTTGAATATTGAAAAGTGGAACAGTGAACAAAACTTTAATGACGACAGAGGGAAGTAAAAAAGCTTTCCACACAATGGGGAATATACACACATTTTTTTATTATCCTAAATAAATATTTAATATAGAAGAAATATGAATATAATTTTATTTTTCAATTTATTTGATTTCCACTTCAAATTCACATTGTACATATGAATCTATTTGCAAATTTGAAAAAATTGGCGATCTCGCATGGCAATATTGCCGGTTTATGTATATTCCTTATTGCTCTAACTGAATGTAATCAATACGGTATCATTGGGAGAATGTTATTTAGGGTATTTTTTTTACAAAAATTGTGAACACTCTTGAGGGCCCTTGTGGGTTCTGAAAGGTGTTGAGCCCCTTATATTCTTCTCGCCTAAAGTGTTACTTATATCCCAAGAGAGCAAGATCCTTCACAGCTCTAATGGGTCCGTTGTAAAATATGATTTTTTGCAAGTATCGATACTGAATTATTCGGTAACATTTCTGCTTAGTATTTATATATTTTTTTCAGCAAATAAGTGGATACCTACATTATGGTAAAATTTTGATATCTTCTTAATTAATTGTACTAATTTAAGAGTCTTAGCTACGGCATTCAGAACATTTCCTTAAAAAACGATAAATAATGATGGGTGACTGGTTTATCCACATTATAATAATATTTTTGTAAGAGTTTTTTATTCTTTTATACTTTTCTATACTCACTGCTACTGTTGAGAGAAATGTCGTTACAGCAGAGTTATGAGTACAAATGCATACCAGTTTATATTTAGGACGTACGGAAATACTTTGACTTTTAAAGATCTCATCAGGTATTGAGTGTAACATAGTAGTTGAAGAGATATTCATATCAGTGCCAATTTTTGGAATTGCTTGCCTCAAAAAGAAAAACTGAACCTTCAATGACTTTTTTTTATAATAATGTTTATTTATTTTCACCATAAACAAGAAAATAGTAACAATTAGACACAATTTATTGTTGACAAAAACTTGTTCATGGAGACTGGTGACCCGTGATAAGTAGGAAATGCTTGTGTTATTACTTTATTTTGGAAAATCGTAGTGTAATCAAGTCTAGTAAGCAATCAAACTTATATGAATTACCTACCTACTAATGTTTGTAGTCACATAAGAATAAAATAAATTGAAGTAGTATTTAATTTAACCCAACACAATCTATAGATGCGGATATTTGAATAAATTAATGATACACTTTCTAAAGGAAGCAAAAAGTCATTAATATGTATAGTCATGATAAAGAACCCTAGATAACTAAACTGTTTTCATTGTTTCATAATAACTACACCTTCGTCGAGCGGACTACGCAATGAAAAACTGAAATATAATCAAACATATTTATTTAATGTAGGAACTTGATAATGGCACAAAAGTAAAGTTTATAATTAGTAAAAAAAAATCAAAAAAACTATAATTTAATCAGGATACACAATACCTACACATATCAACATCGTGCAGGCCACAAACAGCCTTTCTACATCTGGTGCAACGGTGTTTGGTCATTCTCCGGGCCTTTGACGGATAAGTAACAAATTTTATCCGTATTGGACGTAGATGGAACTGGAGCTTCTACTGTAGTAGATTCACCAAAAATATCCTCAATCTTGACCCTTGAATTACGTCTCAAACTCGCAGTCTGTAATCGTTGTCGCAGCCAGGGCTCCATGAGCTGATCTCCTAACTTCATTACAAAATCACGCCGCCTCATCGGTTTCTTCTTGTTCCTCACATTGTTTGACACGTAAATAGCATAAGCATTAATTAAAGATAGATTAAGCATGTTATAGAATATACACAGAGGTCATATCATGGTTTTTAGATTTGTGCTCATATTTGAACACATTTGGTCATCAGTGTCCACTGTCCCTTTCGTACTGTTATAAAAATTAATTATTTCCAGTTGTTTCATTGATGCTAGGTTAATCATGAATAGTTGACAATAGAAAAACCAGTTTGTTTGACTTGGCTTTGAATGAAATTAATGTTTTATCACCATCGTAAAAAAACATCGAAGTACCGATAGAGAAGATCTGAAATTTTTCATAGTTTTCGGAATTTCACGTTTATTGCTTCTCAATGTTCACTTCACTAAAGTCAAGTCATATGGTGAAACCAATAACAGCTCATCAGCCAGAGCTAATGATGTGAACCAGTTATTCATTGTTATGTTACGATTGGAGCCATGAAGCAATAAAAATATTAAGCCAATTGCCTCTTCGAATCAGTTCCTTTTCCTAGGTATGATATTATTAGGTATGTTCGTATTATAACAAATAAAATATATCATAAATGATTACATACAATAATACATATTATAAAGATGAACGATTTGTATTTTTGTATGTAACGAATAAACTCAAAAACGACTGAACCGATTTCAAAAATTCTTTCACTATTGGAAAGCTACATTCACCCTTAGTAACATAGGCTATATTTTATCGCGGTATGGGAAATAATTCCCTCGGGACGAGGGAGAAACCGCCTGTAACAGATATTTACATAATAAATAAATTAATAAATAAATAAAGTCTACGAACGTAAGTATCAAAAACAAAGAAAAATTACATATTTGACAGATTTCCCGGTTACCAATTAAATTAATAATACAAATAATAATAAGAAGTAACACTTTACTTATTTTCTTTGTATATGAATCAATAGAAAGTAAAAATGCAACCCACAAAATGAAAAAAAAAAAGAAAATGTAATCTACATACCTTGACAATACAAGTGTCGATATAACTAAACGTTCGTCGAACGGGCGACGGGATGGTCGTAGTTCACGGCTTATTACGTGTGTGGCCGCAATCGCGTCACACTATGCACTATTTAAAACAATTAGGAAGGTACAAGAAGAGTCAAGGTCAGGAGGCGGGCCGGTGTAAGTGATTTCGAATTTCGCTGAGTAGCGCGTAGTCGCCTCGACGAGCTATTAGTTATCTAGGGTAAAACCGAAGTCTTAAATATTAAGGAACTATACGCTTATGGCACTTGCATGCTAATTCAAAAAATTATAAATAATTCAATTCAAACAAATATACAACTCAGCAAAAAATCTTCTAACCATCAACTTCGAAATAAAAATCAATTAAAATTAATAAGTCCGAGTACGCAATACGGAAAGAGCTATTACTATTTGAGAGAGCACGGCTGTACAACGCTTTACCTAATAATATCAAAGAATGTGATACTGTACCTAAGTTTAAAAATCTACACACACGTCATTAAACTGTAAATAAAAAAATGGTTATATTTGGCCTTAGAGGCAAGACTTTAATGTACTTAATTAATAATTGTATTTTATCTCATTGTAAATGAACTGTAAGTTTGAATGAGAAATAAATTTCTTTAAACCGAAGCTCAATTCAAAGATAAACAAATGATTTGAACCCCTGTGGTAAAACTTCTTGTCAAATTAGATAAAATATTGATCCTTAGTGACATGTGTACTGGGCTACCTTTGTCTCTCACGATAGAGATTACAAAAGCTCGGGAAGATATACCTGTAAACCCAAAAGTGATCCCTTTGAAGAAGTTCGAGGTTCAACGAACAGGAAGATAAACCCAACACGCGTTGAAAACTGTCTTCATCGTTTGAAAGTTTTAGAAAACAAGCTTAGTTACTCGGATTTCCTTGACATATATCGATCTGTGTATTGCGCAGATAATGCTTGCAACTTTTTAAATTGTAGGTAGTAACGAAACAGTAGTAGAAAGTAGTAAACTTTAGTGAACGTACATTAAGAAAAATACCCAATGAGTACCAATATTTGTGAAATAATACATAGATTTCAATTAGTACTTAGGCATATAGGCATATAACGAATGGATGTCCATAATAGTTTAGTTTCGAAGTTCGCATCGAAACATACCTAAAAATAAAATGTAATTTCAAAAAAATCAGTGAAAAATTAAATGTGAAATGTATGCATAATACCCTACCACAGTTCATTTACATCCTGACATAATTAGGCATAATTAAGGTATAATAATATAGTACATTTCGTACCAATCACAATCACAAAACACGATTCTAACTTTGGTCATTTGGTTTTGGATATTACAAAAGTTTTAAGTACCCTTTTCCGTGGACAGTATACCTAATTAAATATAATTTCATTTTGAATGTGTGAATGTCAAGTGTGAAACTTATATTACATCCTTAAGTGTTTGAAATAATCATATTGGTTGCTTTTTTGTTAGATGGTGCTTATGGTTCTCTAGTCGACTAAAAGAATGTAATTTTTTTTGTAAGGATTAAAGTATCATTGATATTTGGAGACTTGACTATCCTACCAAAAACATCCTGTAAAAAAACTAGCCAAGTCTCGATGGAGTAGCTTGCTCATCTCTAAAAAGTAATGAAATCAAGACAAAATCGTGCCAAGCCTAAGGTACTGCGATTTCTTCATTATTATAGTAACTTGGCCGTTGAAGGGAATACAAGGGTAAAGAACCAGATGCAACCAGGTGCCGTTACAATATTATACCAATCTGTCGCCAGAACCGATGGACTATGGACGATGAAAAATTGCCAATTAGACAAAAAGTGAAAATTAAGGCTTGATACTGGTTTTGTACCTTTGAGTACCCTAAGTACGATATATTATCGTAATCTTGTTACTTATTCCAAAAGAGTTTTATGTGTAGCCGGATTTTACTGGTCGGACTGATAAATACTTATTGATTGATTTATTGGACCATTGACAAAACGTTGACAAATTAATATGACGTCAAAGAGGTCTAGTGCTCCCATTCTAGTACAAGTCTTGACAATAAGTACCTACATACCTACGTGTAAATTACGGTTGAATGACTGTACATTTAGCGCCATCTATGTTACATCAGGAAAATTATTAAGTACCTATTGGTTCAAAAACATGTGTTCGCAAAGCTTTAGAAGTTAATATTGACAACGACTAAAAGCTGGCATTTTCAAGACATGTTTTACAAACCAAAAACGTTATGTTTTTGTTTGCCCTCCTGCTGCCGAAGTCGGGTGAAAATGTTCTACTTTTTATTATTTAACACTTTGTTAGTATTCATAGTTTTTTTTACAGGTATTAAAGGTTTATGTTTATCTAAATAAATTGTTTATTTAATTAAGGAAATCTAAGTAGTATTTTTGTCCAAAACTTTAGGGTTCTGTATATTCTTCTATAATTTTAAGCAAAGTTTTTTTTTGCTTCACTAAGTTTTTTTTACTTTCCTTAATTTGAGTTTGTTGGAGACCATTGCCCAGC
Organism: Maruca vitrata; assembly: GCA_039566165.1. Classification (NCBI taxonomy): domain Eukaryota; kingdom Metazoa; phylum Arthropoda; class Insecta; order Lepidoptera; family Crambidae; genus Maruca; species Maruca vitrata. The sequence continues at coordinate 7,282,380 of CM076917.1, forward strand.
AGTGGAATGTTAATGAATGGATGGAATAAATGGAATGTTAAACATTAAAAAATATAATATTGCGTAATATTTTTATAGGATTTCATTAACGTACCAGTAATCGAATGAATCATAAACAATGTTTTAATGGATTGTTATTTTTATGAGTCCATAACACAAAATTTAATTTATACTGATACCATCTAATCAGAAGACAAATTTACTAATTTGTCTTCCCCTTAGCAACCCTTTAGATTTCATTCAAACTATCCTGTAGGTGAATAAAATAAAGAAGAAAACTAAAACCAATAAAATACATGTGAAATATTTCCATTTAAAACGCGTACGTAGATTGGAATTGGAGAATACAGGAGCGAGTTGATTGGACGTGGAAGCTGGTTGCATGTAATTAGGTCGCAAACGGGTCAAGGCCTTCATCACAGGCGGTACGAGTGCCCTAGCTCGAGCCTTTGGTTTAAAGCACAATTGAAAAATATACAGCGAAACCGTCGAGCATTGTGTAATGGTATGTACTTGTTTTCTGAAGCAAGTGAATTATGTATGGTTTTATTTTGTTCATTTAATAGTTGACTTCAGAACACATATTAAATAAGTTGTATGAAAGAAATTAATTTGACACGAATTTTTTTGCCATATTTTTTCCTGGGTTATTTTAAAATGAAAATCTCTAGATTTTTGGGACCTTGGGAAATACTGAGTACTGAAACGCTTCTAGCTTCGCATTGCTTAAATTATCAAATATTTAATTATCTTCTGTACTAATTATCAGACGAAATGTAACCAATATCGATGTTAGTAACAAAATTGTTAAAAATATCTTGCAACCAAACCGCAGCTGAGATTCATAAAATGTAAAAGAATATAAAAGCGTTTATAATGAAAACATAACATTTTACTTCATTATTTTTTTCTATCCGAAGATTCGAGATGCAAACAAGGAGATAAATCTAATGGCTGTCGAAGACGCCTGATTCCAAAAATAGCTTCGCAAAGTACCTATATTTTATATCAAGTTATGTCAAGTAAATATAACAATAGCGATCCTAAATACAACTCATACTGTCATTATTTCAGACTAATTGCCCAACAAGTTGACAAGCATGTTGTGTAAAATAAAATAATAAATAAGATTATCCTCAATTTAAGACTTGATCATATAAAAGACTTAGAAATTGTAAATGAAAAATAAATAATTATATTAATTGGCCAGAAACAGTGGCTACAAGCATTGTTTTCCAAAAATAAAATAGATTTATCGCGCTGCAAATTTGACAGGTTAGGCGAAGAAATGCGCGCGCAGCCGTCCGCCATTTTGAATTTTCGTCCCATCCCCATTTCACTGTGAGAGGGAGCTCGCAGGAGGTAACAGCTGTGAGCGCGAAACATCGCTCACTCTTGCCTATATTAGAGTTATTTTTTTAATAACTATACACCTAATTCAGCCAAAGGAATACGCACATAAGAATTACGTGACCTGGAGTTCGTGTTACAACCGTGTATACTAAATTACCAACCAGTGATAGTGAGTTACGAAATAAGTACCAAGTTATCGATTTTCTATGTTGTAGATTGCAAAGCACCAGCACTTTGTTCTGAGTTGAGCTAACTTGGGCTGGGATTGTATGGTTTCGAAAAGTTCGTTGCTTTGGAAATAGTAGGATCTGCAAAAAAGCTACAGAAATCGATAAACGCGTAAAACTGGTACTCGGTTTTCCTTTGCGTGGTGTGGATGTGAAAGAGACGGGAATAGGCAGTGTTCGCTACTAATACATTGCTCGAACGATTTACAGTGATAAAAAAATTATATAGAGACACTTAAGTCCCAGTTTGATACAAGAAGACAGATAAAAGGTAATATTTTTTTATTATATCATAACATTTATCATTTACCAAGTATTAAAATTGGTTATCGTTTATATTTTAAGATATATGTATATTATTGTAATTTCTTCTTTTTTTCGACTTTTTATTTGCTGATTGATAGTTTCGTAATTTATTACGCATTACAGTTGTAATAAAAACGAGGGTTATCAAAGGTATTAAAACGTTTTAACAACGTATGGTGCAATTATACTCATAGATGTACCTATTATTTGTGATTGAAGTAAGTAAATATACTTGATGTAAAAAAAAAATGTTAAGGCTGGTGGGTTTTTCATCAAAATAAACTAATACATATCATACCTAAACAATAGTTTACATGTTTTCCCTCAATGAATTTTATCATTTGCCACTTCACCATTACTTTTAGAATGACAGTACAAAACAATCGACTAAAATGTGTTTTTTAAAATATTTGCTATACGTTTTACATAAAAAAAAAATATGATTCGCAGTAAAAGATGACGTATTCAAACAGACAGCTGCGTGTTAGTGACGTAACCGCAACATCCTGATCGCATCCTTCACATTATGTGAGATGTGATGGGAGTGTCCTTAATGCCAATATCGGAACAAAATTAAGTATTGACTACTTAACTACATTATTTACTAGAGCAAGCTTACATACTTAACCTTAAAGCTAAGCACGATATAACAATAAGTTTGGAAGTATCTATTCGATAATATAGAAAGAAAAAAAAATAATGTCACTAAAATGCAAGTAATTTCTCTTCATTTCCACTTTCTGTTGAAAAGTAATGATTACTTTAGTAATAAAATTAAAATACCTATGTAATACCATAATAAAATACATTTCATTCAAAATCAGCCAATAGTTCCCGTATGACCGAAAATACACTTTAAAATAATGGTGACATGAATGGTGGTATTATCTACAGTCGACTGTACGGTACTCCTGTATCAGGATATGTGGTATTTTCGTGTAAAATAGACTTAACTCCACGCTAATAAGGGCGTATTGTTTCCTATCAAAAGCGATAAGAACGAACGGTTGATATTATGCAAAACAAAAGGACATTTGAGCAAAATTGTTTGCTAAAACTACTAGCACAGATGTTAAGTTTGATTGTAAAGGCATGGCATACAAAACAGTTACCGTACATTATTTTCTGTAGTCAATCAATTTGATTTGTGTGTGATGGTAGTTTTTTAAGTTAAGCACCATGAATAACGAATTTAATAGTATTAACAACGGGCTGAAAAATGAGGAGGTGACATTATTTATCATGTGATTTTAAAATTGTGTTATTTTTCTAACTTATAGTTATTTAGAAAATTGGAAAAATGTGCGTAGGTACTGCTTTTGATAGAAGAAAATAATAATTTTATTTTTTAAAAATATTTAAACCGCTTGTGAATGACTCAGCGTTACAAATAATAACATTTTAACCAGTTATGTTGATGAAAATAAAGAAATATCGGTGTTCTAAACGATAATGAAGATGTAAAAAATTCTACATTGATCTAAAAACGTTATATCTTACTGAAATTCATATTTTTCCGAATGAATTTTAAATTCTAAAATAAACAGTTGTTTCTGCCAACATAAAGCACTTGTCCATATCCCATAACGTATTAGTAGTTTGAATAATTATATTTTTATTTTATCATTATCATCAGCCCATATACGTCCCCAATGCTGGGGCATGGGCCTAACCTAAATTAGGGCGATAAGGCTTTAGTCAACCACGCTGGCGAAGTGCGGGTTGGTTGACTGCACAACCTAAGAATTTCTTTGTGGGTGCGCGGGTTTCCTCACGATGATTTTCTTCACTGTTAAGCGTTTCTTTTCTAACTTACCAGAACATTACCAATTTTGGCTTTTAGATGGCTGGTGGTGGAGACCCGAAATGGCAAAAGGATGCGGCGGATCAGAATTTCGACTACATGTTCAAGCTCCTTATCATAGGCAACAGTTCCGTTGGAAAAACTAGGTGAGTAAATACATTATTATACATACATCATAGGTACATAATTCACTCCCTAGAAGGGAGGGTCTGGAGAAGAGTTCATGGATTGGAAAGTGGGTACTGACAGTTACAAAATACGATGTAAGTTCACATAGAAATTTGTGTAAAATCAGTCTTAAAATACCCAACAATGCACAATATGCCAGTAGAAATAAGTCAACTCCCGAATTGATAGTTTTGTACAATTTTTTATGTTAGTATTTTGTAAATAATATTTCATTTAAATGTCACTAAGGTAAGTATTATCAAATAAAATAAAAAATCGTTCAAGATTTTTAAATGTAAACATAATATTTTTTTTATTTGAGTTTTTGCATATAGGTATCCTATGAAGATAAAAAGTGCCTTACAGTCAGGATGCCAATATTATTTATCTCTCATGACATGCTTATGCGTGTATCACAATAAGTATTTTCAATTAAATCCCAGATCCTATTTTTATTTCTCAGACCAACATAGATACGCAGGCTAATAATACGGTCAATCAATAAATGATGGGCGGTAGGAACACTCTCCCTTCGCCACTAAAAACACTTCTTATCTTATCAAATATCGGGAACTATTTGTGTCGGTAGGTATAGTGTGAAAAGGGTACATACACAGGATTTTTTTGTTAATGTTACATTTGGGTACGATTCTCTATTCTTGGGATTTGATCTTGCACCGCATAGTAATCACAGCATGTTGCAATAATGAAATTATCTGTATATAAAAATATATATATTATCTGTGCCAAACAGTCATTGGTCAATATTTGCATATGTTTTATTTTGATTTCAAATAAATATCCACTTCTCTATCGCCAGCACACACCAGCTACTTTACTCTACAGTCTACTACAGTTGGTAATTAAGAAATCTAAAAACACATTTCATTAAAAAAAATATCTTAAATTTTATTTTACTATTTTCAAGCAATATTTATTCAATAAAAGTTCTGTGACACGGTAAAAAATTATGCGATCAAGATTTTAATTCAATGAAATGAAAATTCGTTGTCAAGATACGCTTTAATAATAAAAACACTTGAAATTAAGGTAATTTAACGATCAAAGAAAATTTAAGCTTGACGTAAATATTTATGTAAAGGCTCGTTTAATATCTTAAAAACACTGGAAAAGAATCATTAATTGGAAATGGTAGAAGTATGCGTAAAATTCAAATGTTGGAATGAATACTTATATGACTGTTAGGTATATAGGTAAATTTTATTTTTAGATAAATTAATTTTTTATATTTTCATTTGCATATTTGCATAATGGTTTCAATTCTAAATCGAAAGGAGCGGAAAATGCGTCTTGTCTTAAATATAAAGTAAGCTTTAGGATAAACATGATGATAAAACTTGATTTAATTCACGTTTAATCGGGGCTTTTAGAAAGCTTATTTATTCAAATAAGCTCATTTGAAACAAGGCAACCAAGTTGATATTATAAAAAGCAGTTTACGCAGCCCAGTCGAGTAAAAGTTACGAATAATGCTCTACTTTATAATGTCAAGCCCCGTTTTCAATAATAGAATGCATTTTTTTTAAATTGTTATGTCGAACAGACGTCTACCAAAGGAAATTATATTGTGCCAGTTATTTTCTTTCACGTGTCATTGTCTGTTCCAGTTTCCTCTTCCGGTACGCAGACGACTCCTTCACTTCAGCGTTCGTATCGACGGTCGGTATTGACTTCAAGGTGAAGACAGTCTTCCGTCACGACAAACGTGTTAAACTTCAGATATGGGTATGCTTAACTTTCATTTGTTCCAAGTTTTTTACTATGTATCTAGTTTAAGGACGGATATCAAGTTATGTGGTAAACTTTTTCTTTCCGACGATAACGGACGGGGAAAATGGTTTTGTTTGCGTCTTCTTCGTACAAATTATGTTTACATAATATACACCACAAAATGCTATCCAATTTTGCATGTTTGTAATTCTTCAGCTATGAAGAAGGTAGTCCATGGAGTAATAAGCTCTTTGGAATAAAATAAGTCAGATATAAATTAGAAGAGATGAATATAGATGACGAAATTAATACTATGCATAAATCAGAATTGACTATTTTTTATATTAGAAAATATTTCTACTAAACCGGCTTCGGGTCAATAGTTTGCATTTAAATAACTGTATGAAACTTCCAAGGAATAACTCATTAGTGCCCACAAATCGATATGCATTTGTAGTGACGCAGGTTTGCACCGGACGACCTACGTCACTTCGAAATGCCTATGATTGACTAGCGTAAATAGATATTACTGTTAATGGAGCATCAATAGCCCAGGGAATGTCACTTGAACATCCTTTTTTTACTGTAAATGATATTATGTTCAAAAATAGTTAACTAATGCGTTTTTGACTGCTTTCGGCTTTTTGGTGGAAAACGTGAAATGTGTAAGAACCGATAGGTTTATGGTGATATAGATTATGCTAAGATTGAAAGTTTTTTTGTAGAAAAATTACACGCCACACGAAACATTACGCCTCGGGTTAGGTGGTGGTCAACCTCGTGTTTCATAAATCCAATCATAATTCAAACCAAAAGTGAATGAATATACACAGTGAAATTGCAGTAAACTTTTTTATCTTTGTAGTGAAATAGATCGGCGCAGTTTTTTTTTAATTCAAATAATTAAATTCGTCGAAAGCGCGCATTTTATTATTTAGGGCGAAGAGCTTCTTTAATTTCAATCATCAATTTCATGCGGCAAGCAGCACTTGATTTCGTTACATCACTTAAAAAAACAATCGCTTCTCACGCTCTCAAGTTAGATGTATATATTTTTAAATTAATATAACAAAAAATTTTTTTAGGAAATAACTAGTTAGTGACCCTGGCTACGTTTCCAAGAGACGTGGTTTAAATTCCCGTTGGGTAAAATAATTGTGTGACGAACATCGAAGTCTATTACGTGCTTGGGTGTGTAGGTAATTAAATATTCAAGTTCGTACAAATCTGCGTATACCAACGTGATAAATGATATCCGTAACACAAGTGCCCAAGCAACTTACCTCGGAATCATAACGATGTATGTGATCATCATCATCATCGGCCCATCGTAGTCCACTCCTGGACATGCCTTCCTAATCGCTCGCCACTCCCGTCTATTTTTGGCTACTCGCATGCAGCTTCTCCAGCCGTCAGGCCAGGTGAAGTGAGGGTTTTCGCAAGATAATCATAATAAATATCTGGGACATTACCACACACGGTCATGTGACCCCAAACTAAGCAGATTTTGTACTATGGGCGTCAGAGACTGATATTACATATATCTAAATATACATAATCCCCTCAAGCACGGAACAAACGCCAATTTTCATCTCACAAATATTTGTCCCGCCTGGGAAACGAACCCATCACTCTTGGAACCGCCAGTCAGGGTCACTAACCACTGTTCCACCGAGTCAGTCAAAGATGTATGTAATATTGTGTGATATTTATTAATTTATATTATTTATTTCTAGGATACGGCGGGCCAGGAGCGCTATCGCACCATCACGACGGCGTACTACCGCGGGGCCATGGGCTTCATCCTCATGTACGACATTACTAATGAGGAGAGCTTCAACAGTGTCCAGGACTGGTAAGTGCTACTATGTTATTTGGACACTTAATAAGATTAATTAATCTCTTACTTTACCTAGTATCTTTATATACTACAAAGGTGGATTTAAACGTTACCAAATTGATAATATTGCCAGGAGCTTTTCGGATGCTTCATATCTTATAAGAGTGAATTGTGTTTTTCATGACCTATAGTTATGTTGTGCTCCGTTTTTAATGTGCTACTTATTTTATGGGCAGCTAAATTAAAACAGTTTTCGGCTTTTTAAGCTATTGCATAGCTTTTATCGCGGGCTTGGAGCGCGGCGACCGAACCAAGAAATTCCGTAACGAAAAAACCTCACAATCGTCTAACATCTTTTCAGTTCGGTAGACTTCGGCACGGTGTTTGTGTGCATGCGGTTAGACGAGACGAGCTGCTCCGAAATCGGACGATGCTATGCAATAGCTATACTGCGGCAGTCCCCGAGTGCCACACGTCTTTTTTTTAAATATCCATACTTTACCTCACTTAGGTACCAACACACTCATTTCACTCTCTCGTTTCGCAATTCCAGGGTAACACAGATCAAGACGTACTCATGGGACAACGCGCAGGTGATCCTGGTCGGGAACAAGTGCGACATGGAAGAGGAACGTGTGGTGAGCGCCGAGCGCGGGCGACAGCTGGCCGAGCAGCTCGGCGTCGAGTTCTACGAGACCAGCGCCAAGGAGAACATAAACGTCAAGGTGAGATATGAGACACAGGAGATGACGCAGTGAGACACGGATGAGCACGAAGTGAGAGCAGAATAGCTCGGAGTCACTTTCTTCTACGAGACCAGCGCCAAGGAGAACATAAACATCAAGGTGAGACATGAGATACAAGAGGTAATGTAGGAGACACGGAGGAGCGCGTAGTGAACGCAGAACAGCTCGGGGTCGAGTTCTACGAGACCAGCGCCAAGGAGAACATCAACGTCAAGGTGAGATACGAGACACAGCAGGCGACGAAGCGAGACACGCAGGAGCGCGTAGTGAGCGCAGAACAGCTCGGCGTCGAGTTCTACGAGACCAACGCCAAGGAGAACACAAACATCAAGGTGAGATACGAGACACAGGACGTGACGCAGTGAGACACAGAGAAGCGCGTGGTGAGCGCCGAGAAGCTGGGCTTCGAGTTCTACAAGACCAGCGCCAAGGAGAATATCAACGTCAAGGTGAGATACGAGACATAGGAGGTGACGAAGTGAGACAGGAGCAGCGTGGGGTGAGCGCCGAGCGCGGCCGAAAGCTGGTTGAGCAGCTCGGCGTCGAGTTCTACGAGACCAGTGCCAAGGAGAACATCAACGTCAAGGTGAGATACGAGACGCGTAGGAGGTGACGCATTGAGACACGGAAGAGGAACTAGGGCGGTGCCAGTGGTGCCCAGGCACAGGGTGCAGGCCCTGGACGAGCGCAGAAATAACCTGACCTGTATCTGGTTTTATATCTCAAGGGCGTCATTTTAACGTAAGGTGAGAAAATTAAGACACAATACAAGAGCCATCACTAGTGGCATGGCGAGTTCTATTCGCGTTCGGTGTCAAGTTCTACGAGACTAGATCCAAAGAAAAAATAAATGTTAGGTGAGACTCACGATACACGTGAAAGCCAACCACACAAGTCTCATGGAGAGTCATAAGTGCAGCCATCGGCTTAACGTCACAACACCAATGAGGAACATTAATATCTGTCTAATGACAAGGGAGACAATCGAGATACGGAACAGGAACCAACATTATCACCAAATAAGCGCTAAGCATAGTCTGGTCAACTTGACGTAAGGTTTTAAGAATGTGGCTACGACAGTGATGTTTTCTCGCTAGAGAACATCAATGTCATGGCGAGACAAATTCGACGAAGTACTACTAAAACATGCAAAATACAAAAGTATGGCAACAGGCAAGCGGTATTTCAATAAGCTTTTATAAAATATCATGAAAGAACTAACCACTGGGCGATCGCTCTACGGGACGTATATGGTTAGCAACGATCACGTTCTCGTAGTATGAAATAAGAGTCCTAATAGATAGTCGTTCATTATGGAAATAGTTACTATTAGAAAGATAGTGATAAATTTATGATTTTTTTATTTTACAGGCGGTGTTCGAGCGATTGGTGGACATAATCTGCGACAAGATGTCAGAGAGCCTGGACTCCGAGCCGGCGATGCTTGCAGGCGGCGCCCGCGGACAACGCCTCACGGAGCAGCCACAGGGCAACACCACCCCTAACTGTAACTGTTAATAAAACTCAAACTCCTATGACAAATTTCGAGTTTTTCCGTTACGAATTTCGACACTCACAAGTCATCGTTACAAGACTTGAATTTTAACAGGACAATGAACTGCATTTTGTTACTTATTAATAAGTATATCGTACGTTTTTATTAGCAAAATGTTAGATTTATTTTAGTAGAGATGCGGAGTACAAAACGTTATCTCGTTTATTAGTTTCATTGTCGTAGATATTATTATAGTGCAGTTCAGAGTAATTATTTTGAATTGTTTATGAGAAATTTATAATTTTCTACAAGTTAGTAGAATCAGTATATTTAGCAATTATTAATCGTTACAATGTCAAGCATAAAATATTTTAAGAAAATTAAATTGAACGTTGTTAAACTTGTGTAACAATAAATGGAAATTATGTATTAGAACTATTGATTCTATATAGGTGTTAGGTAGCTATATTTATGTATATTGCGAGCTGGAGTAGGGATCTGATACTTCTAATAGTTGTTAATATTTTATCTTTATTACGCAACGGAGTTGAGAAATCACTGCGTGTCTATATATTTTACGCTTACGGAGTTTGTGTAGCGCTTGTATTTTAGTTAATTAGTTACCTGTTTAGTTTAATATTGAAAATTTACAACGATATATTTTATATTAGGATGTAAAGATTGTTTACAGTTTAGAAATGTTGGTTTAGTCTGAAGTGTTATCTTAGACTTCCAAAGGAAATCTCGGACCAAATTTAGTCACTCCGAAAGCAAATGATTTAGTTGCAATTAATTGCACCTGTCCGCCAATAGATGTTGCATTTATTATGCAGTTAGAACAGGAGTAGAGGGATAAATGATAATGATAAGTTTGATATGATTCCAATACAAGGTTCCGTAGATAAAAAAATCAAATATATAGCAGGCGCTAGGTTGGTTGGTGAGGATATAACTTTGGTCAGTTAAAATTTCTTTAATATATTTCCGCCTTTTTATGGCTTAGTTTTTATTTACTTTCTGTATTTAGTGTAGATAAATATTTGTTGCTGTATAACTATTATAGTAAACGGATCGATATTGTCGTTATACTTTGGCGTAATCTATATGTACCATGGAGTTATATTAATGTTACCTTCCGTGTTTACTGCGTGTAATAATATAATGCTTCAAATAAACTTGGCCTGCAAAATTTAATGTTCTAAACTGGGTACTGTTGTAACTTTACCCGAAATGTTTGTAAATACGTTTACGTGTGTATAAATAAACAATTGTATAGTATTATATCTACCTACATATAAATCAGTTTGTATTCTTGTTACCTACTACGCTATGTTAATATCTTACTATAGGTGTTTATTTAATCACAGTCGTTAGAATAAGTAAGTCTATACTATTGTAACTAATATTTTATTTCAAAACATCATCTCAGTATCTACTTATTATTGAGTAAAATTATTATATTCTATGTGTTTCCCAGCATTCGGAAACACTAGATCTATTAATATCTGTAGACGACATAGACAATACAATTTATATCAAATTCTGTTGAAACATGAGCACATTATTTTTTTAGAGACTAACTATTAGGTAAATTAGTTAAGAAATGTGTTGACATCTGATTGATGGGACATGATATACGTACGCTCTCTCATTCGGATACTCACGACTTGTCTGATGTCGCTTCGTAAAGATATTTACTAATTTGAAAGTTAACAAGTTTATGAAAAAGTACTTATGACGCCAAATTAAATACAGATTTATGAATATTGATTAAGAATGTATCGAAATATTTTAAATATTGGAATTATAAATACGTTAGCCAAGTTCATTCTGTTTGTACGCTATGAAGTTTGAGCCATTTTGAAAACATACCGAGTCATTATCATGTTTGTATTTAATACAAATCGACTCTTATTCAATAAACGAGTCATATGACTTATTTAAAATGTCAATTTGACGAAATCAATTAAATAGCGCGAATTCAACGTCACAAAAATGGAGGGTCTGCATGATCTTGATCATTAAATTGTGTTTTTTTATTTAAGATAAAGTCCAAAACATACATGAATAAATCGTTTTCATACAGAAATAACCTCCATAGTGCAAACTAAAAGTATTAATTATATGTCGTGGGATTATAGTTTAAGAGAACTTTTTCATTCTTTCTTCAATTGGTAAAATATTTATGGAATCTGTCCCCCTATTATTTTATTTAATAACACTGTGATTTAATAACAGTATTAATGATTATATAAAAATTCATATTTCAATATTGTAATGTTGTTCGTTGTTCCATATTTAATGATGTAAGATCGTGGACACATGGATCGGTCTAAACACGGAAATTGATGACAGGTATATACAAAAGTTGTAATTGTAGGCGTATTGTTCTAGCAGCGTTTGTGAGTCCTGTAGAGGGCACGAAAGAGGCATATCGTAGTGACGGGCTTTAGGTAGTGTTGTTTAGCGAACATAGAACCTACACACACGTACCTTTTTCTTAAATCTGTATAAAAATGTTTTTTTTCTTCATGAATCCGGTCTTTTATGTTTACTTGCCAGTAGCAACCGTTTACAAGCTTTGGCTCAATAAAAGCGGCGTTTCTATACGATTTGTATCCTTCGTGGATACATTGTATGTTTTAATATTTGTTGTGTGTTAATAAAGGAATTATTTAAATACACCCATGTAAAAGATTCACTAATATATATTATAACATATTACGGGTTGTTTTATTTAATGCAAATTCACATTTTGCCATAATTTCCTAGTAAGTATATAATAAATTGTTTATGCTTGTGCAGTAGTTACTGCCATCGAACAATAATGATAGAATATTATTTTTTAACTAAGTTTGCGGATTATCCGTACCATACACTTGATTACTTATTGATAACTTCAAAACTTCCGTCAGTTTAACCACACTGGTTGACATAAAGAAAATATTTTTTCATAAAATAAAGAGCATAAATGAAAGACATAAAGATAGAGAGAGAAAAAATGTCACCTATTAGAAAAACAAACACTCAACCTAAAACTGCAAGGTAGTTCAGTTTGCTAACCGCATCGCTAAGACAACTAGGTCGCCAAACACAATCGATTAGGTCAAGGATGGGCTACAGTAGATAAAATCGTAAATTATGGTTCTAGTGATGTCACTCGACTAAATAGCTTATGCAAGGTTTCGGGTATAAAAAGAGTATAAGGGCCTAATTTCATGAGTGTAACATTTATGTTTGAACATTGAAGTACAAAAATATTTCTACTTATCGGAGTGTTATAGTTTCGGGAAGATTCTTTAATTTAAAAGTATTTGCGGTGCCTCAGAGTTTTGAAGCTATTGCATAGCTTTTATCGCGGGCTTTGAGCGCGGCGACCGAACCAAAAAATTCCACAAAAAAACCTCACAAACGTCTAACGTCGTTTCAGTTCGGTAGATTTCGGCACGGTGTTTGTGTGCGTGCAGTTAGACGTATTGTACGACTCTACGAAACTCGCACGAATCGAGACGAGCTGCTCCGAAATCGGACGATGCTATGCAATAGCTATACCGCGGCAGTCCCCGAGGCCCGAGTGCCACACGTCTTTTTAAGCTATTGCATAGCTTTTATCGCGGACTTTGAGCGCGGCGACCGAACCAAGAAATACCGTAACGAAAAAAACCTCACAATCGTCTAACGTCGTTTCAGTTCGGTAGACTTCGGCACGGTGTTTGTGTGCGTGCGGTTAGAAGTATTGTACGACTCTGCGAAACTCGCACGAATCGAGACGAGCTGCTCCGAAATCGGACGATGCTATGCAATAGCTATGTTACGGTTAATGTGGATAGAGCGGTTATTATGTATAATTACCGGTAACTATGCATAATTATCAGTGCTCGTGGTAAAGGTGGTAAAAACTATCGAATTAATCACATTTACCGGTAATTATATAAAACTACCCTACCCTTTTTGTAAATGTGGTAAATAATAAAAAAGATGAGAATGATGAGAATGTGGAAAGTCAGAGGATGCCAGTCACAACTATCTGTCCGGTGGTTGGTGAACGGTATACGGGTAAGCGACCCCGGCTCCTCGAGCTACTATCGACTCAGTCCAAATCATCCGAGGCGATAGTATCCTTCCTCCCCTTTTCCTTCCCTCGTCATATATCCTTGCTACTCGTGGGAACGCAATGACCTTGTTAAAACAATGCACAAGGCAGAATGGCGGCGACGTGGTCCACAACCCGTCACGTCACGTTTCCCACAGAGGTGAAAAGTGGATCGCTGGAAGTGATCTCTGCCTACACCTCTGGGAAAAAGGCGTGATTTTATGTATGTATGTATGTAAATAATAAAATCAAACTGATTTGACTGGCTCGGTGAAACAATGGTTTTGTTAGTGATCCTGCCTGGCGGTTCCAAGAGTCCTGGGTTCGATTCCCACTCGGGGCAAATAAATATTTATGATGAACATCGGTGTTTATTTCGTGTCTAGATGTGATTATGTGTTTAAGTGTGTATTTATAAATATATTATATGTATGTTTATCAGTCTCTGCCGCCAAAAGTAGGTACAAGCTGTGCTTAGTTTGTGGAAATGTCCCAAATATTTATTTATTTATGTAAACATCTGAATCAAATGTTTATTAGGATATAAACAATTCTAGTCCTAATTATAATAAAATTTGTTTACAAACATCGGACAAACAAAAATATTCCTGGAATATCAAGAGACCAAACCTTCTCTTCGGTTAAGCAAAACATATAATATATTCTCATTAAATTAACAAATAAAGTATGGGGGTAAGTTTGTATGAAACTCCGTCAACTTTCAACGCTGGAACATAAGATTTTGAAGGGTCGTAGGTTAGGTACCATAAAGGTGCAATAAGAAAGGATTTCCGGAAATTCTAACAGGAAACAGGAATTAGCAGGAAAATATTAAAACTGCTTAAGTTAGATGCTTGAAATTTGGCATGCAGGTACCTTATTAAACTTAAAGCTTAATCGCAACAGGATATTGCAAAATTTCCACGGGAACGGGAATTAGCGGGAAAAAACTTTTGTATGAAAACATCTAAACCGCGTAAGATAGATGATTGAAATTTGGCATGCAGGTACCCTAATAGACGTAAAGCTTACTTGCAACGCGATATTGCAAAATTCTTACGGGATCGGGAGTTACTGGGAAAAAACTTTTGTTTGTAAAATCCTGTAGTCCACGCGAACGAAGTCGCGGGCACAGCTAGTTATAAAATACACAAGACATCCAGAAACCAAACTTCAAGTTTGGTATTTAAAAAAATATAATCTTATAAAAATAAAGTGAAATAAAATTAACAAATTAGCAGGCAATTATCAGTGGAACTCATAAAATTCTTTCTCGTTAATATATGTTTGCAGATTTGAGTTTTGTGACATTTGGAATTGCAGAGTACTTGTGATTTTTGTCAGCAATGTCAACATTTACCTCAGTCGCGAGAGAGTTTTTTATAATTACCGGTAAATTTGAATAATTCACTACATTTACCATGTGCGTTGGTATTTATCTATAATTACCGGTGATTATAGATAATTACCGATTGCTCACATTGACCGTAACAGCTATACCGCGGCAGTCTCCGAGTGCCACACGTCTTTTTAATTTAAAATGGATTTTCTTCTAAAAATGGGTACCCGATTTGAGTCATAGGTATATGCATGAAACTATATACCAGTTTCTTCTATTTAAAATTAATCTTGTACAATATGTAGGTACGTCTGTGTATTTCGATTTTTAATTCGGAACACTTTTGTGTCTGCATAAACGCCATCTACCGTAGTAGTAGGTAATTTTATTATTGGAGGATTTGAAGCGCACAAAAAGTGCACTAAAATGTTGGCAGGTTACGCAATGTATATCGTACCATAGATCATAGATGGTTGGTAAGTTAAGGGCTCGTACACAAGTTGCGACTTAAGTCGTACGTTATTAAAAAATAGAAAAGTTCCATCATGAGATAAACAGTGATTGATAAAATGTGCCACGAGCATTTTCACTAGCTTTATATTTTTCCAAATCGTGTTTTGCTAACTGTATTAATTATTCTTGTAATATTACAGGCATAAATCATCATTTACAATAAGTATGTCTATCACTGGTTCGGAACGTAGATTCTTCTGAGAAGATTCTGTTAAGACACTTAAATGTACTTTTAAAACATTCTCAATATTACAAATTATTTTAAGCTTGTTATTTAGGTTTTTTGTACAACATCACAATACATTGGTTACGTTACTGTTAGTAAAAGTAAAAGCGTCGATGGCCGAGTGGTTAAGGTTGTTGCTTGCCATGGGAGAGGTCCGCCACATACCTATGTGTTTTTTGGATTTTGAAATTCATATGTACAATTATTCGACGCTTTAATGGTGATTTCCTTCATCGTGAGGAAACCTGCACAGCTACGAAGAAATTCTTAGGTTGTGTAGTCAACCAACCCGCACTTGGCCTGCGTGGTTTACTTTGGCCTTATCGGCCTAGTTTAGGGTAGGCCCGTGCCCCAGCAGTCAGTATACAACATATATGGGCTGATGATTAGGGCACGTGAAAAAATGTTTTCTTATACACACAAATACAGTACAAGTAATATTTGTGTAATGAAAACTTCTATCCACTGGTTATTTTACACATAAAGGTCTTAGGAAAAATTCTCAAAATGAACAGATTCATTTTCAAAACCATTTTTTTTACAAGATCTAACTACTACGACGGTTTGTTGGTAGAATTTCATTCGAAAGTCGTTCAGATCTTTTCACAAAAATCTGATGGAATACACCTTTTGATTACGACCACTGTCGGCTCATTTGGGGTCGAACGAATAAAAGTTTTCGAGGGCAGTTGGAATGAGTTTCCGAGCAAAGCCAATTGCAATTTTAGTCTGATAAACTGGAAAGTACACCGATTTCAATTTAAAAGCACAAGAAAGGAGAAAACCAGTTTAGCAAGTATATTTCTCTTGTTATATTTTTGTTATGTGACATTAAGGAAGTTACAGTTTAAAAGGTCTCGTTATAGTAACAGAGCCCACGACCAAAACCATGTCTCATAGCAATACGGCAAAAACCCTATAAAATCGTTAGATCGTTTGATTCTGAACCCAACTAGGTATATAGTAACGGTCGAAAGTGTAGCAACTGCGTGGGAGGCCATTTCTGCTGTGTCAAAAAAAAGGCAGTCGGTATTATAGCAATACGTCTGATAATGAAAATGTACATAGATTTTATAATTGTATTAAGAAAAAGTTTGTTTTCAGACATTTTGTGCGTAGCACATAGCCTGAGCGCATTTTTGAAAATGTCAAAAAATTTAGCCGACCTGTGTCATAGCAATACGGATAATTTTTTTTTTTTACTTTTCGTTTTGCTGCCATAATTACCAAAACCTGTTTTCAGACACTTTAAGTGTAGCATATACTCCCAAAACCAAAATAACAAGTGTGCTTAAATAAAACCAAAACTATCAAATCAATCAGTATTTAATTTCAACTGCCTCAGCGCTTGTTACGCCCCTGCCCCTTTCTTACTATTATTCATTGGTTTGTAACAGAGAATTCAAGATGCCTCAATACGATTCTTAAATAATATCTGAGTATCGAAAAGTTGTCTGATAGAGAAGATGCTACACTTCATTTGTCTGATATAATTTTTTTGCACATGTGGACAACTTATTCTATCATGTCTAGCAATTTTCAGACATATTGCTATGATACCGATCGGTAAAATTTGTTAACATTTTCAAAACGGTCTCAAAATTATATGCGTCCACATTTCCGTCTGAAAATTGTTTTGTTCGCATCAAATAACCAAAATTTACTAATAAAAAAGATTTTCAGACGTATTGCTATGAGACATTTTTTTGTCTCATTTTTAATCTTTTAAAGTGATTTTACGGGTTTGCGCTACACCATTAACGTCTGAAAAATATGTTTCCGGTATCTCAGAATCATCATTCAACTACAGTCTGCAAATCAGACATATTGCTATGATGCAGTTCGGTAAAATTCTTTGACAATTTTGAAAATTCGGTCAGATCAAACGCTACGCGGAAAATGTCTGATATTGGTATTTTCGAGTTCAGAATAATCTTATCTATCGATTTGATGCGGTTTTGGCTGTATTGTTATGAGACAAAAATTTTGTTCGTGGGCTCTGTAACTATTACCTATTGTTTATTTTTCATTGCTGAGAGATCTACAATATTTACAATGAATATTTTAAAAAAATAAGTTATTTTTAAACAATTAACGATATAAAGTTGGTATCTACACTATCACTACACTTTTCTGTAAGTCATAGTAATAAATATGTATTTGAGAACACTGGTTCAAGAATATCTTAATTATTATTTTACTATAGTTTCTTCGTGTTAAGAATGCAGTAAGTGATAGGATTTATCAAAGTTTAAAAGTACCTCTGATGAACTGATGTAAGAGATATTAAGTTTTTTCTTAATTCATCATCATCATCCTAGTCCATACACGTCTACTGCGCTGGGGCACGGGCCTACCCTAAGCTAGAGCGATCAGGAAGCATATTTTCTTAATTCCATTCAGTTTAAGAAAAGGCATCGAATAACTTCGTGTTTCTGGTACATTTAGCTGGAATCATACAGTTTGATATACCCTTCCATCATCGAAGTAAAATTTTAAAAGAAGTGTAGTAACAACAGCTTTATCATATAGCTGATACTCATTTTTAAACTGACTATAATTAAGAGGTCGTAATATGCCACCAGGCCTTAGTCAATACAGTTTATACGTATTAAACTTATGTTTTGACTTATCATTTTGAATATATTTTTCATTTGAACTAATGTTTTACTGTATTCAAACTGCGGACGAACTATACATACACCTATCGTATTCAGAGTAAGCACTTACAATCTAACGTAATGTATAGTTGTCGCCAAAATCACTCCAAACAATCTAACAAGATACTCTTTTAATTGTGCAGTGAGGGGAAACATCGTTAGGAACCCGCGGATAAAGATAACTATCTGTTCCCTTGACCCAATTGATCAGTTCACCCAGTAGGGTTGCGGTGACGAGGCTTTTTTCCTGATTGACTACGATGATGGTTTGCAGTAGCGTTGTCATCATCACTCGACTTGCGGGGGAACGGATGGATCTTACCCCTAAGCGGGTACTACCAACGTCAATGTATCTAGTCAAAATAGGTGTGTAGGTAAATATAAATAATTAAGGTCAAAAGTTTCAAGGAGAAATTCAGAATTTGTTTCAAATTCACAATTTCAACATTAGTCGATATATATTTATGGGGCAATAACCTAAATATATATTTCTTTGATTTTGGGAATAATACTAACAAAATTACTATGGGATGATAATGATACTATGATAGGTATAGCTGCTTGTGATAGAAAGAGTAGCAAAAATATATCTACTTACTCCACGACGTTTCTACTGGATTTCTATATCTTACTTTCGACAACCGACGAAGGTCTAAAATTTGGTCCATAACTGCGTAACACGCTTTGAGGTTCTCACCCTTACAACCTGTGGTTATTCGTATCCGTAGCATCGCAAATTACAATAATATGCCAGTGTTTTTTATTGCTCCAGTATCAAGTAACTAGGTAGAGCGTTTAATTTCCTGCGGACCCTCTCACAAAGTGGGTCGGGTTACGAAATGGATTTGACCTATTCTACTATTTTAGTTCTGAGGAAATCCCGTTGTTTTGGGGACGTGCATTCAATACACTGTCAAAGACAATAAACAAGAGGTCAGTTCGCTCGCGACCACGATTGGTGCAACCCAGTCGAAACGTCGGGCAGTAAGTAGCTATGTATTTGCTACTCCTAATAACGCGTGTAGACCCATAAAGACAAATATTTTGAATAAACAAGAGGTTGGGACAGTGTTTTGTTTCCAGAAGCACGCATTTTATCTGTAATTTTTATTTAAGAGCTGTGGATTTTGAATAAACAAATAAATAAATAAATAAATAAATGCTTCCTGCTACCACTAGATAGAGGGCCGGGATCAACATTACTCAGATATTTTAAGTCGTTGGTAGATCTATTTCATTATTTCTAGCTGATAACCATGATATAGCCTATGGTAGTGTGTGTGTACACACATGTGCAGTATGTACTAAACGTAAGATTGCATACAAACATGCATACATACATACAATAACGCCTTTTTCCAGAGGGGTAGGCAGATCATCACTTCCTGTCATGTGCTACGGTCCTGGCAAACCACTTTCGCTTCTTCCACATCTATTAATCTTCTCATACATGCTGAGAGCATGCGCGAGATTGGCTTCTACAATAAGGAATATAGTGGATTTTTATGTGTTCCGACAGTAAAAACCACTAAATTCCTTATTTAATTTAAGATATGAACATAATTTGCGATAATAAAGATATAATCAATAAAACGACAGTCATTTGACCTCAAAATTCCAATAAAAGTGCTACATAAATAAATAATAATTAATATTTACAAACTTACTTCCAAAGCCTTTTCGACAGCGCGTTTCACCGAGGCAGAGTTGGGCTAACTGCAAACCTCCATTGTTTCTCTGGAACGGGAATTCGATTTGTCGAAAACTTTTTGCTTCCAAATTCACTATAAACCGACCTATATTTTTAGGTCAACAAAGTTTTCGAATCGGTGCAGTTACAGTGTGGCATTCGTGTTTTAATAAGTGATAAGACTGCATATACCCGATAAACCAGACATATTGCTTAGGTTAGGTTTTATAAAAAGAAAATTATATTATTTCTTACCTACTAGAATCCTTTATCAAGTACTAGCTTTCCGCCCGCGACTTCGTTCGCGTAGAGATGTTGAACAGGTAAAACATTACTCCTTTATTGCGCAGTCGGTTAAAAAGTGGCCTATGTCCTTTCTCAGGCTCTGGACTATATTTGTACCAAATTTCGTTTAACTCGGGTCACTACTCTATGCGTGAAAGCGTAACAGACAGACAGACAGAGTTACTTTTGCATTTATAATATTAGTAAGGATATCCTAAAAAGTTACTGTACGTGAGTGTGTTGCAATTTAAGAGCTTAGCGTGCTTAGAGTAAACCAACTTATTATGTCTGTGCTTAGATAATTGAGCAGGGGATTGAGGGTGGTAATTTGGAGGTATATATTTATAATATTATATGTGATTTATATTACTCCTAATTATCATTATTTTATTATATTCCTAGGAATCATATTCCTGGTATTATGATAAATTGATCATCTTTATACTATGAATTTAATGTTTCCTGCAAATAGAAAGACCAGATGAAGTTCGCATTATTAGAATTTTAGTAGGTATTTCCGCAAATAAAAAATGAACAATAACTCAAAATATTTATTGCTATTCCATAATGTACAAAAGAGGTTGCTTAAAAAGTAAGATTCAAGTATGGACCCTGTCGGGCACAGCAAATTTATTAGGAGAGAGAGACATTAAGAAATAGAAACATATAATCTTCAAATAGACTTTTATGTATGTGTGTGTGTGTGTGTGTGTGTATATGTGTGTGTGTGAGTGATGGTGTTTTTTTAAATTTAAATTCATACTTATTTTAATCAATATATTGATGAAAGTTTGTCCGGAACCCTGATGGCTGAGTCTGAATTGCACTTTTTTTGACTGGCTCGGTGGAACAGTGGTTAGTGGTATCCGTCAGGATGGCGGACGTATGACTTCCAAAATAAATCGCAAATAATGTATAAAAATGTACGGAAAATGTACGTTTTGTACTAAGATATGAAAAATTGTACGTTTTCGTACGCGTAGCGACCGTTACTTTACGGTGAGCCGCCATCCTGACGTCAGGTTGGCGGGCAAATTCTTATCCAATTAATTTATTTCAAATCTGATATTGGGAATAAAATGTACGGAAATTGTTCATGTAGGAACGCTTTTTTAAAACTTCTTGAATGCTATACAAGCTCTGTTATCGTAAAACGCAAGTGAGCCGCCATCCTGACGTCAGGATGGCGGCTCACTTATGTTTTACTTGCGGGTTGTTTCTAAACTAATTAAACTATTTTGATAAACCAAATACCAAAAAAATGTACTAAAAAGTACATTTTTTTGGTATTTGGTTTATTTACTAAATTTGTGGCTTTGGGTTCAGAACTACGAAATATGAATTATTTACTGATGTTGTCCTAAACAGGGATACATGACCTTATTCTTATCAAAACATCTTTGTTTAGGTAAATAAATGCAATAATTATAGAAATTTATATCAGAATATTTATTTCGAAGGATAAAAATTCGATTACGTTACTATATTAAATCCCTTAAAACGCGCCTATTTAATCCGAATAGCAATTGCTATACTCTATTCCAATTATGAAGTCGTTTTTGACAGATGTGAATTTTTCAGTACTAGGGAAGTACCCTTAGAAATCGATACTCAGCGGCAACGATTCTCGATTTGTAACTAATTTTAATCGAATTAACTTTCAAAAACTAAGGTTAATAGAAATTGTCGAAAGTACAATTTTAGACATGCAAAAATATACTAAATTTGTGGCGTTGGGTTGGGGGATGTGTGTTACCTGGCCACGCCACAAAAGCAATTTCAATGAAATTTGGCAGTATAATTGTCCATTAAAATGTCTATTTTAGTCCATTGTTTAAAAAAAAAATTCTTCCTAAAGATAATAAGAAATTGAGCAGAATTAGTGGCGTGGCTGGGAAGTATACTTTGTCGCCACGCCACCTCGCAAATCGTAACAAAAGAGGATATAGGGTAACCAGTATATTGATTGGCACCTAATGCTGACTTTGGTCTTTGGCTTCAAAAATTCAATTGGACTTACGTTAGTTACAGATTTATTTAGCATTAATGGATTTTTAGATACAAACAGATTCCTTAAATGATACTACAATTAAAAAATGTATCCTTATTTATTTAAAAAAAAACTCAAAATAATAGACAGTCACATAAATGTATAGTCATTGGCACTATGGTGCAGTGATTGACACTGTAACTTAGTACAATCATTGGCACTCACAATGGCATTGCAATTATTAGTATAGTGCCAACCTAGTTACTAAAACTATTTAATTAATGACTAGCGACCCGCCCTCGCTTCGCTTCGGGGATATCTCTATCTCTATGTAATATATTTTAACCCCGTAAGAGAAATCTATTTTTATCTAAAAAAGTGTCATACACTCAGGGATAGTGTAGCTTTCCAAAAGTGAAAGATTTTTCAAATCGGTGCAGTAGTTTCGGAGCCTATTCGAAACAAACAAACAAACAAAAAATCAAACCTTTCCTCTTTATAATATTATTATGTATATATTATATTACATATTACATCGACTCCCCCGTACCCCAGTGACGCTTACATGGAGCCTACATCGCATGCTGGCTAGCTGAGCGCGGTGGCGGCAACCAGGCGACTTTTTTCTAATACTTGCATTTTTAAACTCGTGATATCTTCCGAATGAAATGTCCGAATTGAATAATTCAAAAAGTCATAAATAGGTATTGAAGCCGACTTGCATATAAAGTAATTTATTTTGATAAGGATTAATACCAAGGTACAAATAAAGAGCCTTTTCATGTGGCGGCATATAAATTTTTCGAATAAAAAACCGCTTACTGTGACATAACTATAATATTTAGACATATGCTGTCGCGACACTTTTTATAGATAATGATAAGTTCTACAAAGTCGTAGTAAATGATTTTGTTCTATCATCAATAGTTTTCGCAGCGTAAGCGACGTAAGGAATTTTTCAGGTAATTTTTTTACACCTTGGGTTACATTATTGGAGTTTTAGTAAGGATCCCAATTTTTTAAAAAAATATTATATAGCCTATGTTACTTCTGAATAATGCAGCTTTCTAATGGTGAAAAAATTATTGCAATCGGTCCTGTAGTTTTTGAGTTTATTCATTACAAACATACAGAAATACAAAAATACAAAAATACAAATCTTTCCTCTTTATAATATTAGTATAGATTAGTATAGATTAAATTGAATCAGTCTTCCGATGAATTAATGAAAATACTGGATATCTTCATTATTTCATCGTCTGATGATCAAATCATCGACTTGTTGACGGTATAGACTGAGCGTAATCACTAGGTGGTTGTATAGAAGTGGTAAGATGAGGTTCCGCGTCATATGCCGCAGTCCAACGATAGCTTGCCGGCGGTGGGTGTGGGAACACTCCCGTCAGCATTGCTTCAACGGCTGTCGTTGAGGGACAGGAGTGAACTTGCGTACCAGGTCCCCTGTGGACGTGTGGGAGGCTTGAGGGAGCCCGTGGAGGCTCCGCCGATGGTGTTGTGCGTGAAGGCTCTGCCAGGTACCACGGCATCACCGGCAGATACCATGTCGGCTAATACTAGGTTCAGAGAATCCCTGTTGGATAAAACTTAGATGCGTGTCCCGCCACGCCTTCCGTCCTTCCCCGCGTCACACTCAGGACTCACAGCATCTGCAGCAGCAGCGCGGGGTGGAGGGCGTAGCGAGACACGCGCCTCTGCAGGTTGTGAGCGCCAAGTGCTGCTGATCTACTGCAGGTCTACTAGCGAGTGTGACTCATAGCGTCTGTACATAGTTGTAACTGCCTCGTTGGTCTATTGGTAGCAAGCGCTGCGTAAGGACCGAGAGGTCCCCGGTTCGAGTCTGCGGTCGGTGAAAATTTGTGTGAGTTTTTCTGTAATGAAATTACTCAGCCCGGAATTAGGAAGTTGGCGGTTGAACGCCCGTGCTTCGGAAAGCATGTTAAGCCGGTGGTCCTGCGCCCGATCTCTCATCGGTCATGTCGGATTGCCGACTCACCAAATTATGAGAGTAGGGGAAAAGAGAGTGCACTTGTGTTTGCGCGCACACTTGTGCACTATAATATGACCTACGCACTTGGCTGATCTCAATTGAGATCGGCTGCCATGGCTGAAATCGGTCGGACGCCTTATCTTACATACTTAGTTATAGCCGGCATGCTTTCGGCAGAGCTTTTTTTAGATATTACAAAAACATCCGAAAACAATCGGCTACACCTAGGTTTAGCCAAGAGTAAGTTCTAGCCGGCTAAAACTAGGTGTAGCCGCACTTCGGGTATTAGCCGTAACATATCCACTGTTGATTCTGATATCTGTAACTAGGGTTGCCAACTTATTTTACAAGAAAAAAGTATATTCAGATCGGTGAAGAATAATAAAGAGTATGTTAGGAGAATGAACAGTATTTTAATTTTGATGGGGGTTTCGGCTGCCCTGCTCTGAGCAGTGAGTACCGTCTGACGGGATAAAGACCACTTCTATTGGAATACTGTATTTTGTATACTTTTTTTTTGTTCAACAGTAAAAACTATAATTGAGGAAAAACAGTATAATACTGTTTAAAACAGTATAGTTGGCAACCCTATCTGTAACACAAGTGCTAAAGCTACTTACCACGGGATCAGATCAATGTATGTGATGTTGTGT
Organism: Maruca vitrata; assembly: GCA_039566165.1. Taxonomy (NCBI): domain Eukaryota; kingdom Metazoa; phylum Arthropoda; class Insecta; order Lepidoptera; family Crambidae; genus Maruca; species Maruca vitrata. The sequence goes on from CM076917.1 coordinate 7,307,507, forward strand.
AATATTTATATTTATATTTATATAATAATTATAAAGATATAGAATGATGTGAATAATGATAGTAAAGTTATTAAAAAATTACACTGAGTTTAAAAGATCATAACAGTTATAATCTCGTGTAAAAAAACTCGTTAATGAAGCAAAGCCGCCAGATTCATTTTCATTCGCGAATGATCGGTTTAACTAACTGAATACTTGAGGCAACGTCACTATGTTTAAAAGTAAAACATAAACCATAATACGTAACTGCATTCGCGCAATAAAATATTATTTTATTTTGAAGTTCAGATATAGAAATAATAGTTAGTGCAAAAACAATAACTTGATTTAGGTTGTAAATTAATTGTAGAGTGTTTTTGTATAATTGTATATTTTTCAAATGACGATTTACTACCAAACACAAAATGAGATACTAAATTGGATTTATTTGAAACGTGCAGAGTTACGTTCTTCGAAATGTCAAAAAGGACTTCATAATTGGATTAGAATATAGCAATTGCTATTCGGATTAAATAGGCGCGTTTTAAGGGATTTAATATAGTAACGTAATCGAATTTTTATCCTTCGAAATAAATTTCTATATTAGAAAACTGACAGTGTCCGGGATATTTACCATGTTGTTTTGTTTAATGAGCTCCCGATATTTCGGCACCATATCGGGAGTCGGGGGGGGGGGGGAATATCGGGAGCTCATTAAAACAAAACAACATGGTAAATATCCCGGACACTTTCAGTTTTCTAATGTCTGTAACCATGACAGTTTAAAATTGTATATTAAATTTCTATAATTATTGCATTTATTTACCTAAACAAAGGTGTGTTGATAAGAATAAGGTCATGTATCCCTGTTTGGGACAACATCAGTAAATAATTCATATTTCGTAGTTCTGAACCCAAAGCCACAAAGGAGAACCACCATTTTGGGCCCAACGTTACAGAATTAAATTATATATCAAAAAATCGGTCTATTTTTGTAAGTTAACTTATAGAAATCTTAGCCAAAACAGCAATGGCCAACAGGGAAAAAAGCAGATTTTTTTTATTTTCCTTATGTTACAGGTTTTGTAAACGTTCATTTATATTATTTATTAATAACGTAGCTATCTTCGCAAACGTGATACAGAAATCTATCCATAGAGTATAGTAAACAGAATCTACTTATGACATTGATGGATTTGATTGATGTCGATTAATATTTAAAATGTTTTATTATTTATCATAATTTATTTAGATCGTATCCCAAATACTATCATTCGGAGACGTACCGGAGTCACGGACATTACATCGATTGTGACGAAGTTGAAGTGGAGATGGGCCGGACATATGTGCAGAAGAGAGGATGGCAGATGGGCACGCAGAATTGCCGAATGGAGACCTAGACTTGGACTGAGAAACGTTTGGCAACCACCTATGCGCTGGGCCGCCGATATCACAAAAATATTGGGCAAGACCTGGATGCGATCAGCAAAAGACCGGGTCAAATGGAAAGCACATGAAGCAGAAGAAGAAGCACAGTTTTTAGATGCTATATTTTTTTAGATGTATTATGATGATAAGGATGAATAAAATAATTTATTATTATTTTATACTGACCTGCTTTTGTTATATTTATTTTTTTATACTAAACTGATCTGTCCAGCCATAAGCAAATATGCATTTAGAGTTACCTAGTACATTATTCACTTTAATGAAAAATCTAATAAATTGGTTTTATAGTTGACTGGCTCGATGGAGCAGTTGCTAGTGAACTATGGCATCTAAGCCACCGGTCATGGGTTCGATTCCCACCCAGGATAAATGCGGAGGAGACTGCCACCCAGGAGAATGTCTAAGATATAGGACTTTGACTTCATAAGTCGAATGATTGCAATATCCATAGATTTATTCTCATTCACGCTACATAGTAGGCACTATGTAGCGTGCTTGCGTGTGTGCGCGGTGCACTGTGGCGCAGGGTTGACCGGGCATTGAGCGCCGTCAACGACGCTTGGGAATATTTGTTGTTAATATTCTGAATTTCCCAACAACCTAACAAATCATATTTCACGCACACATGCAAGGTTCCCTGACCAATATAGATGACATACAGCTTATGTCTTGGTACCATTTTACCACTTTATCTGTACTGTTGGATAGCTTGTATACAATCTGTAATGCAAAACTTAAAAAGAAACACCCTACAAGCTTTCTTTCATAATAGAAAAACAGATAACCTCAAAAATATTCACTGTATTTTTAGTGATTTGGCCATTGCGGATCAACATGAAAATTCGTCTCATGGAAACCTTTTATATGCTTTATCTGATGGCTAACTTTCAGCTTTGTAACGTTGGGCCCAAGTTTGTATGGAATCGGGTGTTCTCCTTTAGTAATAAACCAAATACCAAAAAAATGTACTTTTTAGTACATTTTTTTGGTATTTGGTTTATCAAAATAATTTAATTAATTTAGAAACAACCCGCAAGTGAAACATAAGTGAGCCGCCATCTGACGTCAGGATGGCGGCTCCACTTGCGTTTTACGATAACAGAGCTTGTATAGCATTCAAGAAGTTTTAAAAAAGCGTTCCTACATGAACAATTTCCGTACATTTTATTCCCAATATCAGATTTGAAATAAATTAATTGGATAAGAATTTGCCCGCCAACCTGACGTCAGGATGGCGGCTCACCGTAAAGTAACGGTCGCTACGCGTACCAAAACGTTCAATTTTTCATATCTTAGTACAAAAACGTACATTTTCCGTACATTTTTATACATTATTTGCGATTTATTTGGAAGTCATACGTCCGCCATCCTGACGGATACTGGTTAGTGACCCTGGCTGGCTGTTCCGAGAGTCGTGGGTTCGATTCCCACTCGGGACAAATATTTGTGTGATGAACATCGGTGTTTGTTCCGTGTCTGGGTGTGATTATGTATTTAAGTATGTATTTATAAATATATATGTATGTTTATCAGTCTCTGACGCCCATAGTACAAGCTTTGCTTATTTTGGGTCAGATGACCGTGCGAAATGTCCCGGATATTTATTTATTATTTATTTACTTGACCAGTCACCGGTGTACAGTTAATACTGTACCATATCCATCCATGACACATTTTGTAGGATGATATACCTACATTACATACCCTTAACATAGTATTAAAATGTAATATTAGTTATACGTAGTACGCTTACACAATAAATGTGAATCATCTAAGTATAAGTAATAAGATATTATCTTGGTTTCGGATAATATAAAAAAACCGTTCATGGCGGCCGATCTCAATAGAGATCAGTAGTTGACGGTACAGGCCATTATAGTGCGTGCAAACACAAGTACACTCTCTGTTAACTCTCTGTGAGATGACAATCCGACATGACCTAAGAGGGATCAGGTGCAGGACTATCGGCTTAACGTACTCTGCGAAACACGCGTGGCGTGTATCCGCCTATTCTTGTCACAGGGCTGAGTAATTTTTATTTTCTTTATTAATGAATTTTAGGAAGACCAGTATCTTCATTCTATACATAGGATAATAATAGCAACAATAAAAAAACCACTGATAGGTGACCTAGCAAATAAAAAATGAGTTTGTAAAAAAACAAAAGGTAAGAGAATTTTCTAAATTTTTTATCATTGACATCTGACACAACTTTGACCCGCACAGGGATTCGAATCAGAGGCCTTTCGGTCACGTGTCGCTTGCCACCAATAACCAACGAGGCAGTTTCGGATAATAGCTAGTAAATTCGTTAGCTGCAGGCTACATGGACACAAAACCCATTACGATCGGCGCCCCGGTAAATTATTATCCAGTGACAAATATATTCGGCAGGACCCGTTATGCTATTTGACTTTAAGCTGGTAACACTATTACGACACTGGATTCAATATGAAATTACCAGTACATGTTTGATTAAACTTCACAAAATGTATGTATTGTATATCGTATCTCGTATTTAATACAGGTTTTCATTAGTTATTTGTATTGTTGCTATTTTCTTGAGACTAATCAGTATTTTTTGAATTTATATGATACATATGAGAGTTTTCGAGTATCTACTTTTTATATCTATTAAAAATATGATACATCATTATTTTTTCTTAACCTACAGATACTTTTTGGTTGCCTCAAACAAATCGTATATTTCATTCAGTAAATTGTGCCACATAATCCAGTTCGACAATTGCGCTGTTGATCGAACAAAGAGAATGGAATGTACACATCCCCAAAGTAAAAGAGCCCCAGGACTGTAATCAAATTTTTATTGGCAATTCCACCAACCATACCACAGTAAGAAGACAATCTTGACGTCACCAAGCGAATACCCGTAGGGGCCTATGAATAGGGCAAGGCAAACATTATGTGGCTAAACTCTTTAAGGAAGTACTTTTTTCCTAATAAGATTTTTTTAATGGCTTATTTGTTTTGAGTTGTCTAAGATGAGGGCTAAGAAGAGTCTAGGGTAGGATAGAGCCCTCTAAAGAGGAGCAAGGACGTATACATATATGAGCTAAAATCAACAAATAGAACGAGTATTAAAACTATTCCAATCCCTTAACCCAGCTAAGCTTTCAGGTTTTCACACGAAAATGCGGTGTAAAACTGTCATGACTACACCCATTAGAAAACTGAAAATGTTCGGGACATTTACCATGTTGTATTGTTTTAATGAGCTGCTATTAGACCTGCCATTAATCTCCTAGTCCTAGTTCACCGGTTATCATGGCGCTTGCAACAGTGCCGAAATATCGGGAGTAAAAGTAATGTAATTGTCCGTAATACTCTTAACATTTTGCCCCCGTTTTTGTTTCTTTTTTCAAACAGTTTAACTGTTTAAGAAATAAGGTTCTTTACAAATATATAGAACCTCTGTGTTACTGACTGCAAGCTGGTACTGTTACTGCAAATCCTGCAAAAAGTTCAGGCCCAAACGCATCATGCCCAAACCTAAGATCATAAGAAAGTTCCCAAATTTCTTAGCACCAACACATTTTAATATCGTATCTACTGTACTTTATAGTGTCCCTTGTCGACTGGCTTTTTCCTGGAATGAAATTCTGTAGTCGCAATATTTGCGTCTACGGGCTTATTTGCCCGGGTAAAATCAGCGTGTTTGTGTAGCCGTCCGTTGAGTTCTACTATTTTCCTTGTACTAGCCTAATTAATTATGCCGGCCATAACTTAACCATCAGGGCTGTAAGTTTACCTTGCTATTCCAAAAACTTTGTTTCATAATAACGTACCTGCTTAATCTTTAACTTGATAAGTTTGTAACACAACTTGTTTGTTTAAGCATACAGTACGAATGAAAACTTTGTTGAGTAAGAAACAATACGGTATTTGGTTTAAAGGCTAGTTTTTGAAACAAATTGTTTTAACGAAGGAGAAAATTCAACTTTACATATAATTTTAGAAGTAACATACTAATACTGACACAAATTTTATTTTCTTTTATACGAACTAAAAAAATGTAAAAAACGGTTCAATAGGCTGATGGATACATCAATGGCTTAAATTTTGCGTCAGATTCATAACGTATTTTATTATCTTATCACTTTTGAAATTTATAATTTTGTAGATCACTATCATAATATAACCGTAAAACCGTACTCTGAATCAACAACATCGCCCTCCCTGCTAAATATATTAGGATTTTATAAATTACGATCCTTTGTTTTTTGTCACGTAGTACCCACTGCCTCACCGAGTGCGCGGAGGGTAGCGGTTAATCAGCGATATGTCAGTCAAGTTTAAATATACAAATACATATAAGAGTATGGGGAGGTATTCCGAAGAGAACGGCTTGCTCGATGCCTCACGAATTTCGAATTAGAAAGGAATATTTGCCATGGGCTGTTTAGGGTTAAGTTGTTTTTAGGTTACATTTTGTTTTGTAAATTTGTACCATGGAAGAATGATTAATATTATGGAAGAAGTTGCTGGATGAAAAATTTGGTACTGTTTGTCACAAACAAGTAAAAAAACGGATTAAGAATTACAGATAATACTTACACTTTTTTATTTTTTTACAATTTTTCTTATTTCACGTGTCCAATAGCATTTTCTAGAATAAGTTGATATTTAAACGCAATGTACAACATTTAAAATTGATTGAAAACCATTGTGATTTCGCAGCCAAATGGTGGACTTCTCAGAATTGTAACTGCGAACGAACACAGTTATAACGAATTATAATTTCTTGTCAGTGAAGAATACGAGTGAACCTCTATTTTAGCCTTAGGGTGGAATTGTTTCCGACCGCTATAAACTACATGTAAGAGGAAAACCCGTTTCTCCTAAATCGATTTTTCACAAAGGGAAGCGTAAAGCCGCAAGGCGCTAGATTGGACTTATAGTCAGGATAATCTAATAACTCGACGTCGGATAGCCCGATCTGGTTCAGAATAAAATTGTACATTTTGTATTATTAGATATTATTTTGACTATAACCTTAATGTTGTACCGCAAAATTAAGAGAGCATCGACTTCTTAAAGACCAGATCATTGAAACACTGAATATAATATCCGTTGTATTTAAATGATGCACATAATGATAAGTAATTTTGAAAATATGATTCGTTCGCAAGTCACAATGCCAAAATAACTCTTTTATTACTTAGCACATAATTTTAATGTAACTTTTAACTTATAATTTTGTGTGTTAAATGAATATTAAATGACATTCTGTTTAAACACAGAAAACTGACGATTGAATATTACAATGTCAGAAAAACAATAATACTAAATGCAACGAAGTGCTAAAATGATGGTAGTACTTACTAAAATATAATATGAATTTGCACATACTCGTACCATTTCATATCGCACCCTCTTACTTACAAAACTTTCTTGTACCGTTTCCAAAGCTTTTTAATATTCATTAATGTCACAAACTTTTAGGACAATCTCGATTTTAATAACATTTATTACTTACGCGAATCGTTTTTAAAATTGCATAATGGTACGAAATAACATAGCTTATCATTCACCCAGAATATAAAACTCATTTTGACACAGATTTTTGCCTTGTGCTTTTCAATGCACATAGAAAAACTTTGTACACAGTTTCAGTATTCGTTTTCACGGAAAAGTGTGATAAAAAACTTTAGTTAAAAGTACGTTATTATAATATGTATGTATGTAGAATTGTACATTCCTCGGCTCATTATGTTTACTGATGTTCGTAAGCACTACAATACCTTTAGCAAAACGTTGTGTTTTATTTTGTTTTCAGTCTACCAAAAGATGTAATGATTTAATGATTTTCTTTATCTCGCGTATTTTCACTAAATTTCATCATGCGATACTTTGATGGATACCTTTGTTAATTAAATATAATACGAGTATACATAGACTGCTACATCAATGGCGACACAATAGGGTATTTGATTTAAGTAAAACAATATTATTAATGAAATCGGAACTAAAATTTTTGGCGAAATGAGACAGCAGAAGACATTTAAAGTTGGGTGGGCAAGTCCATTTCAAAAGTGCGAAATTCATTTAAAATGTCTTGTCTTATAAAAAACAGAATTAGTAACATCTTTCATTGTGAAAACATATCCATAAACGCAACTTTTGAGAAACCTGCCGTTCAAACTTTCTAGGCGCTGCCTGTGGACGTTTGTATGGAGCGTTTTTGAGCTCGTCCGAATAATGTGCAATTAAAATTGTAATATCTCGTCGAGTTATCGAGATATCAAAGTGATACTTTCAACAGTGTTTTTGTGTTCGAGTGGTCCATCCAACTGTACTAAAATAAAAAAATAGTCAAATACCCAATTGTAGGCAGTAAACGTATGACCTCAAGAAGGTACCCCTTTGGCGTGTTTGTGACAAGACAGCTCAGGCTAGCCAATTAACGTATAAACCAGACGAACAATATGGAGAGGGATGGAAAATGTAATCGCTTTGTGATTGTTCGAAAGCTTTTGTTCAGTCTTGGTAATTTCCTTGGTAATTGAAGGTAGTATAGGAATACTACCTTCGTAACTTGTAATGTATAAAATTAGTAGTACGTTCTACGTGCATATTGTTACACAACACAATGCACTATTATTATTTTTAAAGAAGATTGAAACCAATGTACTTACTGCTTTTTAAACGTATTTACCTAAAGCTGTCGTAATGTTTGAACTTTAATTTGGCAATTTTCTGCTTGTATAGGTACTTTTGTTTGATACCTCTTGGTTTTTCTTGACATCAGTTTATCACAAAAAGGTCATTCTATCATCTCTCTATCGTATTTCATACTTGTATATTCCGTACATAGTTGATGTTATATCTAGTGTAGTTCTGCGCCTAACGTGATCAGCTATATGTTTTATAAGCAAATTTGATCAGACTTTCAGCGGGTTGTGATTGAATAGCTTGGCCATAGGTATCTGTTTACCATTTGTAGTAATGTTACAATCTTCAAAAGTATTCTAAGATTTAAGACGCTTTAACGGTGAAGGAAAACATCGTGAGGAAACCTGCACACCTAAGAAGAAATTCTAAGGTTGTGTAGTCGACCAACCCGCACTTGGCCAGCGTGGTCGACTAAGGCCTTATCGCCCTAGTTTAGGGTAGGCCCGTGCCCCAGCAGTGGGGACGTATATGGGCTGATGATGATGATGATGATGATTCTAAGATTTAAAGATCTTTGTGATGTGAGTTGTGAGGACCACAGACTTAGTTGATCAACTCCGGACCAAGACTAGCGCCATAGATTGCACAGTCAACTGTTCGTTTAACTTAGGACTTTGTACCGTCCTTATGTCGTAGTCATAAGAGCTAATGTCGAACTTCAGTGTTAAACCTAACAAGCTGGTGGCTATTCAAAGCTATGGTGTTGTGTTATCAGCCGACAACTTGATGCCTATAACGGTGTGTCTTTGTATTCTAGCTTTTGTGTGCAACATATCGGACGCTTATGAATTAAATGGCTTTATGTAAACTTCTAATAAACAATCTAGCACTTTTATTGTTATGAGTAATATGTAGGAAACTGTGTACCTACTTATAAATAAAATACCTATAATTAAAATATATTTTCAGTTTATTAATAGTCCAGTCAAAATAGACAAAAATAAGTGCTAACTTAGACAAAATTCGCATAGAGCTGAAAATTGCCAGAGACGTTAAATACATCATAATAAACGAAATATCAAAAATCCCCATCAATCCTACTTCTGCAAAAAAAACATATTCAAGGTCAAAAGTATAAAATTAAGGATTTTTCCATTTTTCTCGAAAATAGTAAGTATTATCGTAAAAATAGGTCAAACAAAAGTTGTAGATCATACAATTTTCTACAAAAATGGTCCAGTCACTTTTTCTTTTTCGACTCACCATTCGCGAGATATCGTGGTTTTAATCATTAGAAAATTCATATTTTACATAATATGCATTCATCTGTTGATATCGTTTTTGATCGATATATGACCTGGAGTAGGTTCACTAGGGTAACCACGTTAAAAACCGCCCAAGTGTGAGAAAAAAAACATAGGTTTTGTATGAGAACCCACTTTACACGTTGGTTTCATGTTGTTTCTAGTATTAGATGTTATAGAGGCAACTGAGATACATCATTCGTTAAAATTTTAACTGTCTAGCACAATCGCATGGGGCCTGTAAGCGTTTGAAAATACAACTTTTTCAACTTTGTGCATCGCTATATCTCTGAAATAGTGAATCTTAGGAAAAAAGTGTTTAGACATTTTTTATAGATAATTAAATACGTGATAAGTAATTTTGTCATACATACTTTTATGATTAAACTTACCGTTTCGCTCAAAAGTGCATAAAACTGATATTTGTGACATTTGACCTTGATTATTTTTTTTTGCAGACGTGGGATCGATGGGGACTTTTGACAGATTATTTGTAATAGTGTTCCCAACATTCATGCCAATTTTCAGCTCTATGCGAATTTTTCCTAGGTTAAATGTCTATTTTGACTGGACTATAAGTGTGAGCTCAAAAAGAAATTAATTAATATATTTATAATCAATCATAAAACAAAACAAAGTCAGTAAGTACCTAAAGTTGTCATTTAAGATTCCATAATATGATAGTCGGTTCACTTAGAGTTTTATTTTACATCTTTAAATAATTGTTGTAGGTGGAAAATAAAATAAATAAACATCTACTATATTTTCTTTTGCAGTCTAAATTTTATTCCAACAATGCTAATTTCCGAGAAAACCTTCAAAAAACGGTTTTGGTTATGTCATTTTAAAATTTCCGTATAATGTAATTTCATATTACTATTACCATTGTATCTTAGGTATGTGAATCCTTGAAATAAAAAGCACAATCTTGGCACAAATATTTAATTTTTTTCAACTATAAGTTCTGTGAAATTCATTAATAGTACAGTAATGGACACATTATACTTCAATTCCTCGTATGCAAGGAAAATATAATACGTTATAATAATATAATTAAAATTAGTTTTTATTCCTATTCCTACTCATGTTCATTGTCAAATAATGAAATAAAATGTGATTACACATTTTTTTCAAAAAAATGTGTAATCATTCTATTTATGTAACTAATCACTGAAATATAAAATTAAATCCTCTTAAATCTAATTATAAGTTCACACATCAGGCAAAAAACACGTATTCTACTGTATGATTAATGGAATTTCACAAAATTACTTTACGTCAATAGGTACCTGCCCCGTGTCAGGTGCCCATAAAGTAATTTTCATTATGTACAATAATATACAGATAAATATCTAATAAGTACTTATTTACTACATTAAATATCTAATTTTAAAATTGGCGTCACGTCTTTTATATGAATTTGACAAAAGTAAGATATAACTTTTACTAGATTATTAATGTATAACTCTTGTTGTATAAACAATATGGTATCTTTGATACCTGTCAACGGATACTCGTAGTTGTAATCGATAACATACAAGAGGTCCATTATTAAAATGATTAAAAACACACTACTATATTTTAATTCCGATCAAGTGAAAGTCGGAGTCACACACGGAATCATGTATTTTAAAACTGTACAAATAAACAATTTCATATTTTGGAATATTTCAAGCATCTACCTGTTGCCATTTTCAAATCGAGCAAAGAAATCATGTTTGTAAAGCCCGCAAACTTATGAATTAATTATTCTAAAACATAGTGCAAGTACGATTGTCGGTAGATTTTGTCCATTTCCTTACACATTTTGGTGACGGTACAATAAAGCTACGGTATATCGTTATCCTTGTGCAATGTACGTGTATAGTTTTTATGGACAGTTTTTGTTGTAAAAGCATGATGTGCAGAGTTACTTTCACATTTACATTATTAGTATGGATAAAGATAAAAGACGACGAAGTCACTTTGTCTAAACCTTTAAATTGACTCCTTCGTTCAAATAAATATAGATTTATACAAATAATTTTTACTTGATCAGATATTTATATAAATAAATTAGTGTTCTCAATATGTAATAAAATAAATATTTTTAATTTTGCTTTTATTGAATGTCTTTGGAGGTAATTATATAATTTTATATGCATACTGCAACCGTATCAAATGAATGCACCTTTAATGATCATATCGAAACTAACTTCATTAAATTTGTGTATCCAAAACACAAATATAAACCTCCCGGAGGCCTCCAAGAAGTATATCGTATCTTTATCATTATTCTACATCTATAACTACTTATATAGCAATTTCATAATGTCTAACTATAATATTGTAGATACATTAGAGAGAGAAATGCATAAGACTTTAAATATCACTAGATGACTCACATCCGATCGAATTTCAATAAGTTATTTTATCATAACATAAACATTTGTATTTTGGTCCAAATTTGGAATAAGATGTCATTTAAAAAATATAACTTCACTGTTTCAGTGAAAATTTAAAGAAAATATTTTTATGCAAATTTTAAAATATTTTTCTCTGAAAAATAACATAAACATCATTGTTTTTGGAATGTTTAAATTTTTTAATGAATAGTATTTTAAAAATAATTATATACTTTATTTGTAGTGAAGAAGTATGTTACCTATTATATAGAGTAAGTCTTACTTCAGGCTAGTTCAGACAAAGAACTGAAATCGTTTAGTGTTTAGGTGGGAAAAACTTGGTGTACCTATTAGATTAGGTGAGTAGTTAGATTGAGATTTAGCTCCTAAATAACTAAAAGTAGCATGTTAGTATAAAATATATTGGGAAAATATTGCTTTTCTTTTAAGTTATTCATAAAGGTACTAATTTAGGAAAATTCGAAGAATGTAGGATAGGATATGATAGAGAGAAAAAAATCTAAACTAAATTCTACTAGGGTGCAAGGTCTAAGAAGAAGTGTTATTATTAAATTCTATTTTATTCTATTCATTACAATACGTTTGGCAGTATTTTAATCAATCTTTCATACTTATTTAAGTAATTTATTACAATACTTTGTTATGTATATGTACTAACATAAAAGGTATGTGGTATTTTTACATGATATTATCGTATCTAATTGTGTTTCAAGATTTTAAGCTGAACGGAATTACTTTAAAATTCACTTTGAAAATAAATATAATTTACAATATCTGCCAAGATGAGTAATACTAGTGGTTGTAGATAAGTCAGATATTATAATTTACAACAGCCTCGTTGTTTTCTTGAGTGGTGTAGCTAAAACTCAAGATAAGCTGCGTGGCTATTTAATTACAAACATTCTAAGTCAAGCTTTTACGTCATTCTACGTCAAAAACAACACGTAGAAATTAATTGGATTTGAATTGACGTGTGATAAACAAATGATTGGTGACAATTTCGATAACATCAGAAGTCATATTTTAAAAATAAGGTAAATAGAAGTATGTGTCAAATGAGCTTTTATTGCTGTAGAACTTACATGAGTATTTAGTATTTCTCACCTATTTCTTAACACTAATACTTCTTATTGTCACAAAATATTATGAATTATATAACCGGATTACTTGTCACATAAAATGTTGCGGTTTTGTCAAATAGAATACCAATCATATCAATTAATTCGAAAAACGGCACATCACTCATACCATTTGTAATATAAAAAAAATCAAGTCATCACCACCATTCGCTTTTAATCCCTTTCGAGTTCTAACGGTCTTCAAGATACACGTAATATTTAACACTACCCTTATATAGGAACCAACACACCTTTTATGTTTATGTAAAATTCACTATGTTTTACATTATTCATCACTGCATTTACAAAATGGAAAGATAATAATGCATAGTATTAAGGTACGCACTTTGGGAGAACAAAATATATTTTAAATATCATTGACTCAATATTAGGCGGTTAATTAGAGCCAGAAACTATAAATGAACCAATCGACAAAGTATATTAAAACATAACATACATTGACTTACAATTTATAATGGCAGACGTCGTCCTTTATATTTCTAATAACTAGAATCCTTGAAGTCGTTAAGTAGCTCATTACAATCCAAGAAAATACTAACAACACTACATAGACTATAGGATAAAGCACTTTATCTCGTGGTCAGCTATCTTAATATTTATACATATATCATTTTAATTCATGAAGTCTACATATTATTATTATTTTCCTAATAAAAGTATTAATTTGATTTCTGGACGTAAACATCTCCAAATGTAAAATTACCTACTAGGTACCGAGGTTTATACTGTTTGACGCGGATGCAGATAAAGTGAAGCAATTAAATATAAAATAAGGCAGCCTTTAAATACAATAATAATACCAAGACACTAAAATGAACACCGATTGTCTAACTAACGCCTGAGGACGTCCGCATCAAACAATGTAAACAAGGCACTAACTCAACCACTGCGCGTATTCACATCGAGACTCCCCGCGCGTCGCGAGAGGCAGCGAAAAGAGATCCTAATAGAATCTACCGACCATTTCTTTCCAGTTTTTCACCAAAGCGTCATGTTCATCCCGGGTCTTGTTTTGGATCTAAACTAGCTCGCCTTTCCTGCAACGCAGCCAGCAAAGCTTCACGAACTTCCCTTTCGGAACTTCGCCATAGTCGTATAAGTTCTTCTTCGGATAACAAGGACAACTCCGAACGCGCGCCCGTCGGCGATACTCTGGGGTATGGCGGGGCCGGAGGCACGTCTAGATCTTCGGAAACAAGTATTTCAACACTCGCTCGCGACGTGGGGACATCTGTGCTTAAATAATTCTCTGACCTATCTGACACGTCCTGATAACTCCGCGTGGAGGAGCCTTCGGCGCGTCGAACCATTGGCGACGGGGTTCGAAGGCGGCTGTTGATATCCGGCGGAGAACTAGTCAGACAGTTCACATCTCTGCTGAGTCGCCTGCCTATGTTATGACTCGTTCGCTCGTATATATTTGTGACGGAATCGGATCCTAAGACGGAATCGGTGCTAAACCTCCTAACGTTAAGTCCGGCTAAGCTGCATCTTTTTCTACGGCCTCTAGGGGAGCGACATTGCCTTGGTGATCGACATGGTCTCGGGGATCGAGAAGACACATCAGGTGAAGGGGACAGAAATTTCGATTCTGTCAAATCCTCTGATACATCAGTCGTTTCAACTGGTTCCTGTTCTTTGATCGAACCCAAGGAATGGTCGCGCTGTTGCACCCTGACAAAATTATGAAGTATTAAAATTACATCACCTTACCAAGCACATCGTAGTTTGAAAATTGTAAACACTTACCTCCTTATTGCTTGTATCATCTCATACAATTGTGCTTTGCTCTTTCTTCGTCTGCGCTGTTCATGTTCCTTCTGAAACAAACGTTCATTCCTATCGTAATCTGATATTGGCATAATAATTACTTAGTATGTTCAACTGTTCGCTACTCGTTCGTTCGTTTTTCTACAATATACAAACTTCAAAAGCACACTTTAATAAATATAAATGTTTATTGGGATAAGCATAAAAATAGAAAGAGACAATTACCCTTTTAACACTTTTCTGGAACAATGATGTGAAATGCCCTTGTCGTATCGTGTTCACTAGTTCTCTGGCTGCGTGATGCGGAGATACAAGTTCCACGCAATTTATGAACCTGTACAGTTTCTGAAACAAAAGTTTCAATTACAGTAGATGTAAGGGAAAGTTTGTACTAAGTGTTAAATATTAATTTAGTAGTGCTTTCATACTTTAACTTAAATAAATATACTTTATTGCGCTGAAAATCTACCTCATTTCTGCAAGAAGATACTACCACAAAAATCTTTTATATTTAACTTTTAAGAAGGAAAAGATAAAATGCCTTATAATTAAGGCTTTTCACAATAATATATTTCTGATTTCCAAGCAAATCCCATGCTTCATTATACGTAATACATATAAGCTTATGTTAATTGAACCCTGATACTCAATTACGAAACGTAATTATGCACATCGCATAAGACATAGAGACGGTAT
Source organism: Maruca vitrata (assembly GCA_039566165.1). Lineage (NCBI taxonomy): Eukaryota > Metazoa > Arthropoda > Insecta > Lepidoptera > Crambidae > Maruca > Maruca vitrata. The sequence continues at coordinate 7,322,882 of CM076917.1, forward strand.
AGGCACAGAAACGTGACATGCAATGTAGATGACAACTGGCGGAACGAACGCAATTCAGAAAGATTACGCTTCGCCGAGACAAGGGCCCGTTCACCGTAAAGGCCGTACCGAAGATGTGGTCGCAGACATAATCCGCAGCCATCTTGGATCCGCTCGAGAGGAGCAAACAAAGTGCCTTGTGTGCCGGTAGAGGAACTTGCGGTGGGCCGAAAGCCTTTGACTTGGGCGCTTCATTGTGACAGTAAGGAACAACCGACCTAATTACGGACAAACATTAGGGAAAACTTGTAGCTAACTTTCTAGTTCACTAGAAAAGACCTACAAAAATATCTATGTATCATTTTCTGAAAAACATTACAATCTCATAACCTCATAGGTATGTTACGCTCGTTAAAACCTACTCACCCTCACTCACCAATGCCGCGATGTTGCAAGTTTAAAAACATAAATCGAGTCTAAAATTGTACGCTGAGGTTTTTACATGAAGTTGAAAACGTTAGTTCTTAAAGAGAATATTAAAGTAAGCCTACAACCAACATTAAATTAGAACCAAAACCGCCAAGCCAAGAATCTTACTAGCAAGGATGTGTTATTTTTAGATATAATACAGTGTAATCCACTGTGGACGCTGATTTCTATGAAACAAGTATTTGAAATTAATTACGCCCTTGTTGTTAGTATTTTTGATTGGAGTTTTAAATGAATTAGGTTCCTATATTGCTGTTGAATATAGAATCAACGGTGTGTGTGAAGCCATATCAGAGGCCTACTGGCGGTTTAAACTCTGACACCAGGTTGTTTATCAACCATACGATAAGAAAAAGAAGTGGAATATAATAATCTTCGGGAAAGAGCGTCATAAAGTAAAGTTAAAAGTTTATTTAAATAAAATATAATACCAACCACTTTTTGCATGATTCAAACCTTACCTGACTGAAAAACATGATGTTCCGACTTCTCCAGATTGTTCCTTTAGGTTGATGACGTAACATTGGCAGAGTGTATTTATAAAACAGGTGCTCAAGCATCAATATAAGGCAGCCTACGATCATTCCGACTCCAAGTAATATGAACACACCGGCCACTGCCGCCACACCTACGAAAGAAAAACCTTTTAAAATAACGCTGAATAATGAATGAATGAGTTTCACAGACGAATATTGTACCGGTTGTTAAATATTTAAGCGCTGATTTACCAAATAAGAAGGTTCAACAATCAAAAACCATACAAATTATGAATTGAACTCTTTGTTTTGTCTGTATTCAGTCGTGACTTGTTTTTGTTGTATTTCATACACCAATGTAGGTATAACAGTTAAAACTAATGGCCTAAATAGTGGCACCATTTCAGTATTGGCAGCCGAAATAATGAATTGTTACGTTTACGGAACGTCCTTTATGCCAAAGGTAGCGAACCATTAGCATGCAAATTCACCATTAAAGCCCTGTCCTAGTATCTGCTAGTTCGCTCTTTATCTATGTCTAAAAGTACTTTCATCCTTCCTATACATCCTTCTTTAATGTGAATTGTAATTATTTTCGCATTTTCATCTTGGTAACGGCAATTTCGTCGAGTAAGCTCCTCTAATAAAGTTCGTTTTAATTCAGAGAATGTATTATACTTTTTGCAAATCAGACTCTACATGGGAATGTAGAGCTATTAAATAATGCTGTTAAATCGTGTACCCAATCTATCATCAGGCAATTTGTTGTTGTCCATACTATCGGCTGTTGTTTTGACTGATTACACTCCCAAGGCTAATGACAGGATTGATCGGCTAATCGATCCTAAACTGTGCTTAAACACGGATGTATGCTAGTTAACTAAGATTTTCTTAAAAGAGTTAAGCAAATCTTAGTGTTTGTTATTGTTATACCTACTTAGGCTTATTCTTGTTAGAGTAATTCAATCATTATTTCGGTCGGTCTCCAATCATCATCGGTTATTTCGTTCGAGTCAAAATTTAATTGTGTCCCCTTTGAGCTCGTTAATTTTATTAGCCACAATAGTCATAGCTAATTTGAAAGGAAACTTTGTTTTATTGCGACGGAAAACTGGAGATTTTTTATCTTAATTTTTTCTTTCTTAAAACTGAAGAGTACCTAGCCTGAACTCATTAAAATTTTCCTAGAGTTTCATTGCAGACAATACAATATTAAATAAATTAAAGTAAAGTTTTAAGAGTAACTTTTCATAAATGTACAATTAAACATAGGGCACCCAGAGCTTTCTAAGGAAGCGGAATAAACAATGTTTACAAATTTCGTTGGATCTACTTCAATTAGGCATTAGGGGAACTTTTGCAATATCGAGAACAGATACGAGAAGTTTAGCGAGAAATATTTGCGCGGAAACGTGGCGTTAGGCGTCAAGTTTCTTAACGCTCCGCAGATTTAGCCGCGATAGCTCGCGATTTGACCCGACATTGAACACAATACGTGCATTCACTGGGTAATGGGTCGGTAAAAAGAATTTTCAAAGAGATTACCGATGTTGTTCACTCTAGTATTACGTACGATCTTTTGGGAAGAGTTTTATCAATTATGCTTGGGGTTAATAGAGAGATAAACATGTCTACTAACAAAAATGTTTTTTTTTATATTTTAAACTGTCATGGTTACACAGAAGTGCCGAAATATCGGGCAGGAGCTCATCAAACCAAAACAACAAAGTAAATATCTCGGATATATTCAGTTCTCTAAAAACGAATTTGGTGTTAAGATTAGTGTTTCGCTGTAAATAAATTAGCGTAAAATTATTCACATATTAGTATAAAAAAGTTTTCCTCTTATCTTAAACTACGTTATATCTAACTTTGATTTATATAGGTTCCTCTTTTAAAATTAATAAGTAAAGATTAGCGATCCATATTAATGACAACTAAACGGGTATATCGACAAACGAGCTTCGATTTAATCGTGTCACTTCGAAAGCTCCAAATGAATGATACACTCCCCGCTCATCCATTTTTTCAAACGATAAATCCCATGTTTAATCTTTAGGTCGACTGGTGGTAATACCTCTCGCTACGGCGTAGGGGGTTGGATTAAAAGGGGGTGGCTATAAATTCTAATGAAATTTCCGCTAGAGACGCTTCAACTTTCTGTGTATAAATAACTAACGAATACATATTAAATTAATAACAGCTATACAAGATTCCTCCAAACCTGACTTCTTGTTATGCCAGCTTATCAATGTCTTATTAAAAACAGAATTAAATACTAGACATGTATAATTGTGTTTACTGAATTGTATACTTTGGGAAGCTAATCTTCTACTGTACTGTTTTTGTTTATAAAGCCACCAAAAGTTACGAGGACATGTTTAACAAGAAAACTTCTTACCGAGAGGCTTCGGTTGGATTCCATAATCAGGACTCAATTTGAAACAGGGCAAGCCCCCATACCACTTCTCCGTCAAAATATCCATGTAACCGTTGGACGAGTATTTAGCTATAACTGATGACACGCTGTCCTGAAAAACAAAAAAGATTTCCTAACGAATGGACACAAACATTTTTTTCGAATGGGAGATAAGTGGTCGTATTTGTAAATGTCAGCCGGCCGAATCGGGCCGAAAACAATAGCGACACATCTGCGACCATGTATTCAAAAAGGCGTCCAAAAACGAACGTGGAATCACACGGCGAAACAAAAAGTTTGTATGATCCGTTGATTTATGTGGTGGACCGGCAGGGTCTCGGCGGTATATTGAACTGGCAAGATAAAATGACATATAATCGGCGGAGTCTGGGCTACATGACACCCTGCTATCGATCACAACATTAGGAGACTCGTGCGTCATCCATCAATCTTGCCTTACAAAGACCCGGAATCGTTCCCCCGCCACTCTGCCCCTCCTCGAGTCCTCCTTATGGAAATACGTTACTTCGTGTAGACGTTGCTCTTAAAACGTCTGTTTTGTTAACGTTACCTGCGGGAGACATGACGATACGACATGTCGTCTTCGAATAGAACCGTTGTAATTAATCTTATTTTATCTTAATCTAAGAGAGACGGTTTTCAGTTTATCTTGTATTAATTTATCAAATTCCTTATAAATCTCCCGTAGCTTATTGAGTAGTCAATGGTGTCTTTATAGTATTTAATCCTAAACATTTTTGTTTTTCATATGTTCTAAGTAGTAATTCTATATGACTAACCTTCAAAGGAAATCCTTTGGCCATTCCAATAGCATAAGTATCTTGGGCAAGGGCATGATCTCCAACCCTTTGCAACTTACACCCGTGGTCGGTAGCTCTGTAGTAATCTAACACCGGCGTGTCCGCTATCAACAAGTCCAACGTTCCATTTCTGAAACAGGAAGCGGAGTGTATAATCCACGAGAAAACATTTTCATGACATGGAAAGCCTGTCGCAATATTATCATAAGAGTAAAAAGAGACGAAAATATTTGCAAAGCAAACGCATAGCACAGGCACTCGTAAACCCGAAGTGTTAACCCGTAGGCGGGCGGGACCCTAAAGTCGGGAGAGGAATATAAATATATACTCCGTCACCACAATAAAAAAGTACAATAAAAGCTCGCTTCTCGCACAAGCGAAGATTATCTTAATACTCTATCAAATAAGGCGCAAATTCGTTTATGTTACATAACGTATGAACGTTTCAATAATGGCTCAACCTATTTTCATTACAAAATGAATCATTTTGTATAGGGATGTACGAGGAGAATTTAAATGAAATTATGTTTCTTGTGCACTCAACTATTATACTCGTATATCGTCTTGTAAACTAAAAAGGGCATAACTCTAATTGGGATAATGTTATCAATATTTTTGCAAAGAATGTAGTAGGTATTCAGTTAAAACACAGCGATTAAAAATATCATAAATAATTGACACTCAACGCGCATTAAGAGGCTTTATCGAATTCGCTTTTTATTGACACTTTATCCGAGATTGACCCGCTAAAGGGATTATTTTCTGTATAATTTAATGGCGAATGGTGGGGAAGTTAAACGAGCATTTCAGGCAATGTGTAAAACGTGTAAATAAAAATGATGCAATATTTCAAATTTGCGTGAGAGGGAAAAGAATAAAAACAATTTGCAGACTGAAATAAAACAGATTACCCGAGCAATTAAGATAACATCTCGCTATGTTTTTTATTTATATTGCAAAACAGTTAGAGCCTATTGAAATAATTTATATTTTTACTAAATTCAATGATTGACGAATTAAAAAATTGAATTATTTTAGTCTATATCTAGTAAAATACCATATACAAGCAACATGCACGCTGAAGTAGCAATACGTTTAGTTCGCTTTAAATTTCTATTTTTGTTTAGAACCGGATAAAGAGTCAGCAAATTGTATAGGTGAATCTTCATCAGAAATTTTTTTCTTAATTTTGCTTTCGTGCAATCGTGCCCGTACAGCCACGACGACGTACTGGCAGATTGCATTACGACTCTACACTATTCTCTTCTTCACAGCTATTTTTGCAGGGACACTTACTGATATTAACGTTTCTTACCTAAGCCGCTGGATACCCTCTTCAATGTCTTGGAGAACATAACGGCGCATTTGGTTCGCAAGCTGCGGATTATTCCGTTGGACATAATACTCGGACACCGACGCCTTGGCTGTTCCCACACGGAGAGAGAGCCACTAAAAGCATTATTTGACGTTTAATTTCGGGTCAAAAATAATATATAGCATACAAAGAAACACAGAACATAGTAAGGGTCGTAAGATTTCTACTAAAGGACATTTTTAAACAGGGAACAGTTTTTAAAAAGTACTCTACTCTAGGAAATGAGCTATGATGTTAAAAGAAGGATAATGCATATTATTCTCGATGATTAATCCTCGTGTAATACATTTCTACATTAACAAATTTGTATTGATTAAAAAAACAATAACATCTACATAAATGAACAAAATGATTGAAGGAATAGATACTTACATTACTTCTCCCTTGAAAATCATCTACCGCATTATGAAAAAAGAGCCCCGCTATAAGAGCAGCTATATTGGCAGTGTAACTGGCGACAAATATCACAGAAAAACCACCCCACACATTAATGAGGAATTTATTAGGCCAACTCTTTGGGGCTTTGAAGGCAACTAAATGTCCACACAAAAGGCCCCACATCACCCACAGTGCGCTAGAAATACTGAAGTTCTTTGATCTCTGCCGTCCCCACGGATTCAACCCAAATGGCGATAGCCACTCATATATAGCAACTGCAATGGCTGTTACGTTTAGAGATGTAAATATTGCAATCCACAGCTCAGGGGAAAAGGGTAAGAGAAAAGCGAGCAATGGTATATCTGGCCTTTGATTAGGTGCTGCTAATATGGAGATTCCGCTAAAAAAGTACGGTTGGCTGTAATCAATGACCTCCGCCCTGGCTGCCGATACGCTCAGAGCGGCAAATGACATGTGAGCAGCACCAGAAACTAAATCCCCTACAATCCCATTCCACTTTTGGACATCATCGTCCAACTCCTCATGGAATGTATACTGTTCGTCGATAGTCTTAAATCCATTACGGTACTGAGAGCGATAGCTTTGTGGATTCAACAAATGCTCATGAATCATACTTCTATACTCAGCTATTTTATGGAACGGTCTAACAAGCTTTCTTGCACCGTACAAACCATCTTCTACTATGTATAAATGAAAATCAAATTCCAGTTCTTGTGCAATGTTTTCTAAAAGGTCCATGGCAAGACCGTAACAGCAATGGGTAGCCATTCGTGAGAATACTGGTGTTGGTGTAGGAAAAAAGAAATCATCCGTTTCTTGATCTGTGTCTCTATCTAAATCGTTGAATGCTAGCGTCAAGTTGTCTCGGTCTGATGTCCTCGGTCGATGGCATGGTAAGCCTCGGAGACATTGTCCGTCTTCATCGAGTTCGCCTTCCATCACAAAGGGTGGAGCTAAGGCTGTTACTATTCGGAAAATAGTGCGGGCGCCATCGGACTGCCCATGAGCGACTAGGCGACCGCCAGGCCATACGATGGTATGTAGTTTGACACTGCGGCCTTGTATGCGTCCCACTTGTCTCCACGTGTTTCCACCTTCTGAGGCCGATACCAAGTTCAAAAGAGCGAATGTAGCTGTCAATGCTCTTTCTGGTCGTTCTGTGCCCCCGGCTAGCGCACCAGCAGCCGCAATTCTTGTTTCCCTAAAAAAAACATGTAGCGTTACTAACGCTGCTAAAAACATAGAAAGAAAACCATTTGTTTTTTTGTGAATGTTCAGTGGTTACAAATTAAAATGTTCAACAATAATACTGGCGGACATTATTTGTACAGTAAATAAACGAATAAAACATAAAATTTGAAATAAAGATATTTCTTTAAACACGGTTTTTAGTATTATGATAGCTACGAGTATGATACACCGTTGGATAGCAAAAGTAAACATGTAAAAATGTTCAGACCATGCTATTAGATTTCTGCGTAACTTTCAATGTTTGTATAACTTCGCTTTTACCGCACGGGAACTGGTTTAAAACCGCTAAATCTTCAGCTTAGTTGGCTTACAGCACCACAGGTGTATACTAGTTGAATATTTCACGACAAAAAGGGGTTACTTTGACGGATTTCGAATTGCAAAACGTTGGAGCTGCTTTATCGTCACAAACGGTAAAAGTGCACAATAGGTAACATTTAAATTGCAAATGCGGGTGACACATCTGCCGTTAGTCGATTGCATTTAGCTAGGGATTATTAGTTTTATTGCAGCTGTGAGGTAGCCGGCAGTGGCATTGGGTTTAGCAGAGTTAATAAGTCTTTTAATCTGAGTAATCGTGAGTTCAAGTGGTAAACTTCTTAATGGGTGAGTTAAGTCAGAATTATAATATGCTTGTTCACAACATTTTAACTTAGAACTGAGCGTACGTATATTTGAAATAACTTAAAAGAGATAATATGAGAATTATAATAGTTTTTTTTTATTGAAAGCGTAGCTCAGCATTATAAAAATTGAGACGGCATTTACAGAGGTAATCTTACAACCCCCTCCATTCTCTCCTTCTCATTTGGATTGCCTAATTGGCGTCGTATATTTGCGTGGATACCTAAATTACTTGTACCACAACATTTGGGTAGAAGGAAGTCGTAAGCGAAATTGAGGTTGACAGATTGGTACAGTTATTCACAAAACAGTTAGCCAATAATTATGCGGGCCGGCCCAGAGGGGTACAGGTGTGAACGTGCAATATCCGCAAAGCCACCTGTTTTGTTAGAGCTTACTTTAACGTCTTTTTGCATGAGAGTAAGGGAAGTCATTAAACTTTTTAATGTTTATTTGCTTACGTTTCTGAGAGATTCTAAATTGTGTCTAAATGTTATAATCAAGTTGCATTATATTTTCACGTGTGTTCAATTAAAATATGTTTAATTTAAAAATGTCATTATGCAATAACTTGCATTCGTCGTTCGCAAATCTGTAATCCAAATCATTAATATAATATTCGTAAGGCGGACAAATAAATAAGTTACGAGTAGGAAGTAACGAAGAAATTAGTGCTAAAGGTATTAACCCTAGAAAGATAATCTTATTTAGGTGTACGGAAAAGATAATCATACGTCAAAATGACTCCTTAGTTTTAAATCGCTATTATTACAAAGATTATGTACTTATTTAATGAAATATTGTGTGTATGTATTTCTCATATCATTTTAAACAAAAATAAAACATAATTATATATTAGTTTTCTTTATTAATTATTTAAAAAAGCATCGAAACATAATGGCTACCATTTTAAAGTAACAAAACATAGGAACTTCTCTAATGAAAATAGAATGCCTTTTTTCGGCAAATCAGTCATTTCTTGTAACGCTGTTAGTTAAAAACAATAGACTCTATAGGTTTATAACACTTCAATCTACTGAGATCGATAAGATGCAGCTCAGGAACAATGTCAATGTTATGTTCACGACAAATACATTTTTTATACCTTTTTCAACATCCGCTGGCCTTACGCTTTTTTTTAGAGGGGCAATGAGCACAGTAAGTACTTGTCTTTGGATTGGGCTCTTCTGTATCGTCTTCTGCTGGTCCAGGAGCAGCTTTGGGTAACATGTTCTTTATCTCATCCCAAATATATCGCTTCACAGTGATCGCTTCGAAGATCATGACCATATAGTGTGAAGTTTGAGCCATGGCTCAAGTGTTTGATGATTTGCGGCGGTTTAGAGGCCTCTGGTCTTTAGTGAGAACATTGTGCCTGTTTATTATATATGTACTTACGAATGAAATATTCAGCATCTCATAAAAAAGGCACATGGGCCATCTTTTAGTCTTCCTACTGCACTACAAAAAAGAGCACGTCTGATCTTGATGAGAAACTGTAGATGAAGGTATTTGTTCACCATTTCCTTCAGGTGGTGGGCTAGATAAAATTGTCTTTTGGTCCTCTTCTCATCGACAAATGCCTCCTCAACGTCACTCTGCAAATCGTTTTCGCTCAAATGGTCCTCGAGCTCGCCGTCAGTATCGGCAGCTGGAATATCCTCACCGCTCTCTAAAAGACCCCCCAGGATACTTTCGTCTTGTAAATCCCTATTTTTATAATGCGATCAGGTATCCTACAATACTTATGTATAAGATATAAAGCTAAAACTATCGCTAAAACTCAGAAAAGTAAGCAAAATGACCCTAATTGAAACACATACCCAATTCCTAAAAGTCACGTAAAAGATAATCATACGTCATTTTGACTCCAGCACCTGTTGTTTTTCGAAAACGAGATAACTTACTTCGGTACCGCGATCACCACTCGATAGCTCGGCCCGGCTGAGGAAATGTCTGTGAAGCACGGCGCCAGATTCGTGAAAATTAGTGAGAGACAGCGATTTTTCGAAACACAGGGAGTCATTTTGACGTAGATTATCTTTCTAGGGTTAATAAAGTATTCGTTGAAAATATATATTGATAGGCTAAAATAAAGCGTTATACGTGAGTACGTATTAAAATACGCTCTTATTTTATAGTAATTATGACTTACTCAAATGAACTTCAAAAACACCTGTCTGTCGGCAACCGTCCACAAAGGAAATCTGTGCGGTGCTACTCAAACATGCGCGCTTAGTCAGTTAGTTCCCACTCGCAGAATCTGATTAGACGGTAGTTGAACTCTAGTTATGGCGAGGTTATCCGAACTGATTCGCTTCCATACTACGATAGAGTGTTATGTTATTGGTGCTACGAGTTTATGTTGCACAAGCGATAGTGTTCCATGTTGAGTACCTAGTTTTTATCATTGTGACTTTTTATCTTGCCTGTGTCTTGACATGCAAAAGATTTCATGATAATCTATTTGCAGAATAAATTATTTCATTTCATTTCATAACCCACGGCTGGGAAAATACCACGTGTAAATATAGTGACTAATAATTATTTGAGAAACAATAAATGTTTTGAGGAACATCTTTTTATCGATTCATAAAAATATCGATTTAGTGACAGTTTATTTTTTATTTAGAAAAATAAAGTTACATATTTGCGGGTTGTAGAATAATAAAAAAAATATTCTACAACCAGGCAACCAACTAAAGAATTGTTAAAAAACCAACCGCTCCTAAATGAATCAGTTTTGTATGTTTCCTGATTATACGAAAGATAACGAAACTTCCGACGTTCTAATTGAGCAAAATCTTTTCGTCGTTACAGTTTAATTAAAGACATTAAGGTAATATGAAACCATAATTTCTGATGCCGATGCCATCCCAAAGTTTAAGTTTAATGCGACTCTGGAATTTTCAACGCTTTACTTATAACGGAACAAAAGCGAAGGGTTTATGTTAACTTATTTGAAGAAGAATAAACTTCTCCATAATGCATACGATTTACTTGCGGCGCTCTTAATTTATTTAAAAGAATTTTGCAAGATTAATTTCACTGAAAGTATGCTACGTTGATTTAGTTAATTGTTATTAACCTACATTAAAATACCACTGTTTGCGAATAAGGCACTATTACACTGCAACAAGGGCTGGAAAATAAATAAAAGCAAGGCAAAACCACCTTAATTGAGGGTCTCCTTAAAGGTGAAAATCTGATGAGTCACGGAGAGGTCACACTAGACAAAATAAAAATCCGACCACGTAATAAAAGGGGGATGATTGCGAACGAGGAAGGCTTAATGGCAGCTAAACCCAGAGTGCGTAAAACTGTATTCAGTACGGGCTGACCTATTTAGCCGCCCTAATTTCTGAATGAACTAAAAAGGAACTATCTACGTCAAGTCATGTCAATAGGCGGTATCGCCGAGCCGAGTCACTATGCCGGCCTTGGCCGCTCGCCAAAAGTCTCCCTGCACTTGCGACCAATTTATGATAATGCTATCGACTTGGATTTTGCCCAAAGTATCACAGATCTAATACGGTTATGCTATTTTTAATACTCCTTAGATTAGTTTTTTTATTGCCTCGTCGGTCTATTGGTGGCAAGTGTCGTATCCAGATGCCCGGGTTTTGAATACCAAGTCGGGTCAAATTGTCTATGCTTTTTTGAGATGAGTTGCGGATTCTAAAAAACAGCACGGAACAGTTAAAATTAGTAAAGAGAAAAAAAAATTCTTCACAAGACATCATCATCATCATCATCAGCCCATATACGTCCCCACTGCGGGCGATAAGGCCTCAGTCGACCACGCTGGCCAAGTGCGGGTTGGTCGATTACACAACCTTAGAATTTCTTCTTAGGTGTGCAGATTTCCTCACGATGTTTTCCTTCACCATTAAAGCGTCGAATGATGGTACATATGAATTTCAAATTTGAAAAATACATTTGAAAAGCGTCGATGGCCGAGTGGTTAAGGTCGTTGCTTGCCATGTGAGAGGTCGCCAGTTCAAACCCCGCCAGGTACAAGACATCACAGACAACTATTTTAAAAATATATATATTTTCATATGGATCTTACAGTCGGTACTATAATAGTTATAACGTCGAAAATAGACCACTGTGAAGTTGGTAATAGAATAACTTTCATGTTGATTAGAATAACAAAGCTTGGCAGTAAATTGAGTGTCCCGAAAACTTTCATTGTCCCTTACACAAAGAATATTGATGAACACGGCCGCGGAAATCCTTTCCACAAAACCTGAGTGGCATAAGTAACAACAACATCAATTTATAAAGTAAGAAAAGCTTGGGACGACATTAACACACAGGCCCATAACCCTTTGAATTACTTCGGAAATAAAGTGAGTTTTAATACAAAAAGTGATCAAATTAATTAACTTCGCCATGGGAACTTGGTATAATTTTTACACAGACTTTAAAACGATCATTTGGACGAGAAAATAAACCAATTTTGTACCCCTTCACAGTATTCATCTGATTTATTTTGTGCTTCCGTCACATCACATAAGAGTAACAGCAGACGAAAGTTACTTAGTTGTTTGTCTTGAGGAAGTAGTTTTCAATTTAAGATATGAATAAAGTTGCAGTTTACCGTGTTCAAAGCTAAACGAGTTACTTCATGTATACTAATTTTTATTCAGAATCGAATTGGCATTGTCTTCAATGGAGTGAAAACGGTATTGTCTATTGCTAAAAGGGATGGTGAAGCTTTTTTTTTAATTTAAGGTAGACGGGTGGTGATCCACACAATATTATAAATTAATTGTCATAACTTCTGTTTTAATAGCACATTTCAGACAAGCTCAAAATACTCCATTCAAATAGTGAAATAAAGTGACGTCACTTCTTTGATATTTGTATTGCAATGCGTTTTAAATTTGTTCGGCAAGTATAACAAATATTGCGTTTATGAAAATAGTATCACGGCAAAAGTTGTTATTAATTCTATAGTTTAAAACATAATTAATTAATATTATGGTTTATTTAAATCACTTTTGAGATTTTATAATGGACTCGCCCACGCAACTTATAAAGTCTTTGTTTGACACACCTTCACAATTCCAAATAAAAAAGACATAATTTCCTCTGTCACCTTCCCTATTCTATTATTACTAATTAACTTACTTTGTAATAGTATTCGTCACCGTAAGACATACTTAACGGTGTTAGTGCAGTAAAAATAAATGGCCATTTATGCCTACGCTTTAGATGTGACCTTTTACCAGATTTTACAAATTGTGATACAGGCATAAACTTTCCGTATATTTTATTGACACGGTTTGCTAATCCTTCACACGAGGCTTGAAACAAAATATATCGTTCTCGCCAACTTTGGGAAGGGGAGTATACATTTGTTAATGTTAAGTGATATCGGTTACGGGATTAGTGACTAGTTTAAAATTTAAATTGTATTAGTTCGACATGAAACTATTTAAGCATATAATATATAGTTCTAAAGAACAAATGTAACGTTATTTAAAAATGTTTTGGTATTTCTACAAATAGTTTCACTTTTATAAATATATTGAATAGTGTTATATTGAAGTTGATAATGGTATAAGAGGATAAGTCAGGCCTTATAAATTACTATAAACAATATCTGGTAATTTATCATTTTTAACCAACTTGCTTAGATGATCAATTTTTTTGTTGCGAATCGAACTCACGACCTTTGGCATATGGTCCAACGCGGTAGCGAGCCAGTCAATAATGAACGAGTCGTTATCAGTAGCTTACCGATTTCATCGGATTCAAACAGCATACACATGAAATCCACATGAAACTCAATATACACAATACGATTAAACATACATAGTTTATTAACTGTTTCGCTTTAATGGTGCAACCTTCATAAATCTCTCATGGACATAGCTCGTTGTAAGGCAGGAAACTTTTTATCTCCTTCGCACAGTAGTGCCCAGGGGAGAGTCGTGAAATATCGTGTCAACAAAAAAGAGGGACACGTCGCACATTTTGTTACACGGCACATATTACAGTAAATTACTTGTCTACGCTTAATATTCAACTGAGACGTAGATCGAATGTAAGGCGATACCAAAAAAATTACGAGCAAAACTCTAATAGGACTTGGAATATATGAAAAGTGATGTAATGGGTAATACTCGCCTTGTAAGTTTTATAACAGGATGAAGAATTTTTGTACATGGGAAATTTCACTTATAGTTATACGTAATTCGATTAATTTTGACATTTGTAACCCCCGCTGCTGTATATTCACCATACATTTATCTATGTATTCAGCCATTTGCGTACTTGTGCGCATAGATTACGTTCCTCCATGTATTTATAATTTTTGTGACCGTTACGTTGACTTTGGCGCGTTATTGGTGTTTGATTCTGTTTTGTGTTCGGATATTGATTTAAAATGCCGAAACAAGGAAAAGCAATAAATAGCCAGTGTCTCCGCAATGTTAATCCCCCGCGCATCAATACTAACAATAATAATGACAATCATGTGTTCAGCGATTTTGGGTGTAAACGCCTTTCTTTTGTATTGCGATTTTGAAAAATAGCGTGTCTTACGAGTTACGCCGGAAAATTATGTCCCTTACACCCTTTTTTGACATTTTTTTCAACACAATAATTTCTAGGGGCGTAACCACCAAGTAAATTAGACTAAGCCTTTTTACGACCTGTTTACCTTATGAAAAGTGTTCAAATCTATAAAAAACATTGGGTCGTAATGACCTTTTTTTTGCGAATTTGAGGATTTTAAATATACAGATCGATAGAGAAAAAACTGAATAAAACTGCATTAAAAAGTCATTTTGACCAAATTGGCGGTTACGCCATCTGAGATTTAAGGTAGCGATATGAAGTGTGTGATATTTCCTTTTAATAACTTTGCTGCAATAAGCACTGAGAGAAAAAAAATCATAAGTTTATTACTACCTACATGAAGTTTGAAACGTTTGTCAATGTAACTGCGCACTGTGCATTCATAAATCAAATCGATTAACTAAAATCCTATCAAAGTAAATTATAGTTTTCCACCAACATAAATTATAATAAAGATACGCGACAAATATTATTGAGACAAGAGACTCTACATTGTGGATAAACTGCTATTCCTATATAGATCTCTATATATATATTAGATTTCCATGCTTCGTGTGGGTTTCCTGATAATTATAGAGGTCGTAATTAATTACACCATACCCACAATCTTGATATCTGCTAAATTGATTAGTGGCCAACCCACGTAACTTACCTATAAGTTAGCTTGCGGTTGATACATATCTACATTACAGGCGCCAATAAAAAGATTATATTACTAGCCCGACCAAGACTTCATCCGCGTGGAAACGTAGAAATTAAAATGGCCTATAATGTACCTTGTAAAATTAGCTATGTATTAGCGAAAGCCCCGTCAAAATTGGTCCAGCCGTTTTGGAGATTAGCGGGAACAAACATACAGACAGACGTAAATATTTTTAGTTGTCTTTTGATTATTTGAGATTCATACCCATTTATTAAAAAGTCGTTATTTTAGTATTACAAACAGACACTTCAATTTAATTTAGTTGTAAAAAAAAAATTGCTTAGACAATATACTTACGCAATACTACCCTTTACATAATATAATCAGTGTATTAAATGACCAAAGTAAGCATTAATAGGTTATACTGTTTACTGTTTATGAACAACAATATTTTGTAATTTAAAACTGTCATGGTTACACACATTAGAAAACTGTAACTGTCCGGGATATAGTTGAGTCGGGATATAGTTCACCCTTAATCATGGCGCTTGCAACAGTGCTGAAATATCGGAAGCTCATTAAAACAAACAACATGGTAAATATACCGGTCAGTTTCAGTTTTCTGACAATCTTTTGCCTACGATTCCGTTCATGAGAAGTCCTTTATCGCTTAAAACACTCTTATAAGACAGACGGTTAAAATAATCCTTTGTGTTACCTCTTACTCTTGTTTGACCTCCGACTTTGTGACCGAGATTATGTCTGGCAATGACTATCTTAGCCACATTTCGTTCTGTAGCGCTACCATGAGTTTAAAAGTTACGGACTCGATATCGCCTACGTAAATATGTCTATGAAAAACTTGTATAGCACCCCTGGTGGTTACGCTAAGAACTAAAATCGGTCGTATGAAAAATTTCGATAGCCAACTCATGGAACCGCTACTGGTCGATTTAGCAGTTTAAACGTGAAAGTGCAACAAACAGACACACGGATATACTTTTGATATTATTATTAAAAAATAATGAGTCCGTAGGGCCATTATCAATATTTACTACTAAACCTAATAACGAGTTAAGTACATGTTTTCATTAGATGATTCTCCAGATTTATAACCATTAACGCGCTTGTATAACATTAAGCCGACGGTCAATAAAATAAAATAGTGTTCCTAGCATGAATATCATAGTTCAAAGCTTTATTATCGCCTCAAGCGTATTAGTGACCGCAATTTTAATCACGTGGGTATTAAGCCTAACTTAATTTTCTTGGAACCCTTCCTGTATCGTTATAAGATTGTGAAATGGCTGACTGCGGTTGGATCAATTACAAATCCGTTTAGGGTTATTGGTTATTTCACACGGTAATGTGACCATTATAAAACCTTTCTGGTGACGAATTTACATTGTTTAGATAATACTGAAGATGGTTTAGAAGTAGTAGGTATATATAATATACAAAATTAAAGCTGTTATTTTTTCCAAGTTTTTTTTATATTAATATATATTTAATTATATAATTTTAAACTGTCATGGTTACACACATTAAAAACTGAAACTGTCCGGGATATTTACCATGTTGTTATGTTTTAATGAGCCCCCGACATTTCGGCACTGTTGCAAGTGCCATGATTACGGGTGAACACAAAATTAAAATAAATTAAAACAACATGGTAAATATCCCGGACAGTTTCAGCTTTCTTAAATTGTCATGTAAGCAGTTTATCGACACCTTTTTAGAAACTTAATTAGTTCTTCTTTTATTTGTATTTATTATTATTATTATCTACAATGAAATATTCGTTTCTTTAAAAGGACCTAAGTTTCTTAATAGCTAGAAACATTATGATGGTATCTTTAAAGAAAGTCACACAATCTCTGCCGTTAACATAGTAACATCATCATCATAATCATCAACAGCCCATTTCAATCCACTGCTGGACATAGGCCTCCCCAAATGCACGCCACGTCTGACGTTCTTCGGCTCACATAGTATAATGTTTTTAAATTTATGCATTCAATTATATGAAATAAAAGACTCGATGCCTTAAAAGGCATCTCTAAGTAGCTAGAAGCGTGTAATAATATCTTTATTAATCGTCATACAATCCCCGCCGTTCACACAGTTTTATCTTGGTATAACGCGATTCCCGGAAAGGGTCAGCTCTAATTCCGATCACGTATTTTATTGAATAACCTTCCGTTGAACGTGTGCGTACCGATACCATTATTATAAGGGGTCAAGAGCGGTAAGTCCTTGAATGTCTCCCAAAACTGAGAATATAATTTAGATAAGCTATAATGATAGTTAAAGGGGGTTTGGAATGCTAAAACAACATTTACGAGGTGTAATAGCAAACTGTTCGCTTTAATACACTGGAATAACGCTCACTGGTCTACCAAAAACTTAAATAAAAACATTGTGTAGCTTTTATTTGTCAAGATGTGATCTATAATTGAATTAAAGTAAAGGACATGTTAATATATGCCTAGTGCCTGCGTGTAGGTACTTGAGTAATACCGCTGTTGTTTACATAGCACTTTACTTAGAATCAGACCGATATTAAGAGATTATTGTGATATTTGGTCTAAAGAAATAATCCAAAATTCTAGTGAATATTTACTAGTACAGTAAACAAAAGCTTGGAGTAACCAGTGCATTCTTATTTTTGTGACCGCAATGCAAAATTTTGTCCCTGGCAGTGTCACGACAATTTATGTTTGCTTGTGTAATCTGCATACGCTATGAAGAAAATCTTCCTCTCCTCCTCTATGAACAGATTATGATGCAATTTTCAAATATTATTTCAGAAAATATACGATAAATCTTATACACAACTACTACAAAAACTTAACATCATTTGTAACAAAATTAATCATAATTTATTACCGCATTTGACTGGCTCGGTGGAACAGTGGTCAGTGACCCAGGTGTACTACCTACGGTTCCAAGAGTCGTGGGTTCGATTCCCACTCGGGACAAATATTTGTGTGACGAACATCGGTGTTGTTCCGTGTCTGAGTGTATTATTAGCCGACATGGAATGGCTGGACCTAGTTGTAGCCGGCATGATGAAGGCTAGACCTAGTTTTAGCCGAAAACAATCGGCTACACCTAGGTTTAGCCAAGAGTAAGTGGCTACACCTAGTTCTAGCCGGCTAAACCTAGGTGTAGCGGCACTTCGGGTATTAGCCGTAACATATCCACTGTTGATCCTGATTTCCGTAACACAAGTGCTTAAGCAACTTACCACGGTATCAGATCAATGTATGTGATGTTGTGTAATATTTATTTACTATTTATTTATGGCAAATATACAAGAGTGGTTAAATTTTATATCCTTCGAATGCAAAGCAATTACCATTGGTACTGATTTGACAAGCCCGAATGAAACAATTCATTGGACGATCAAATAACTCGTATACAGCTTCCTACCATTGTCATAATTAAACTGAAATCATCGACATCAAATCGATTGTGTTGATTTATAATTACAAGATGTTGCCTAACAACAAACATTTAATTAATTACAAACAAGCATGGACAGAGTATTTTATAACGAGATTTATATTTTTCATTGTATGTATATTATTGTTCTTTGTTAAAATAAATAATTATTTCTTACTTTACTTTATGTCAAGTCGAGAATTATTATTATTGCTATCTAGATCTAGAAATTATTCCCGATATTTTTTTTAAACTGTACTCCAAAGAGAGGGAAAATTAAAACATAAAGAGTTATTATTAAATTGCCGCCTGGGTTTCATTGTATTTTTGATGCCCTAAAATTTAAACCTTTGGTTTAGGTTAAACCATACATCCATACTAATATTATAAATATTTTAATAACTCAGTCTGTCTATGCGGTTGTTTATCTACCGTGTTTTTGCGCCAAAAATACTGAATCGATTTAATGAAATTAAGTACACAGATAGTCTAGTGCCAATAAAACGTTTTACTTAATTTCTATAACTAAATAGTATTTTTTTAGACTCTTCAAAAGGTAATGAATGAAGTTTTGAATGAATGAAGTTTTATTTTCCCAACACAAAAATAACAACAATACAATAATAATAATAAATGGTCTTTATACGTATATAATAATTTCACACCTAGACTAACATGAACCGCACACCAGATTCTTAACACAATTCACGATAAATTAGCCGAACAAAACTTCACGGGGGTTAAAGCGTATTTATTTGTGTCGCTACACGGTTAGGAGTTGTGAAGTTGGTGTGACGAGGGACGCCCGGGCATATTTTATTCACTGCGAAGCCTCGGAACGCACTTAATGCTCGTTAGGGTGGTTTATGCCTGGGTGGACACATTGCTACCTGCTTGAAATGCATCATTCCGAATTTACAAAGGCTCCTAATTTTATAGATAGCTTGATTTCGCCTTTATTGATAGTTATGTTATGTTTAATGTGATTCATCTGTAACCTATGCTTAGATTGACGGTAGAGCTTAAAATTTTTCGAAAAGCCTGCTCATAATTAAATCTTCAACTACGATTTTTAGAAGTAGGATAAAAATTCATATTATATATTATTTACAACAAGCACATAATGTTATTAAATTATCATAGAGACGATAATGTACCTAATATTATTAGACCGTCATCAAAATACCAAACTTACACGACAATATTTCTTAAGGAAATAGTTTTTAAATCCTACTCGAAATCATGTGAAGTTCAGAATTTATTATCCTGCGAATCCAGAAGTAATAATGTTAGACGTCGACTTAGAGTATAAGCTCAAGACATACGTGCTGTCTCCGTCAATAGAGTGGGTATCTCGTTGTTAGTTAAAGCTCTTTCACACTGCTCTTTGTATATCGAATAAGCGACTTCATACATAGCCAACCTACAAATTTACCAACGTACCTTCATCATAATTATGTAAGATTTTAGACTGTCGCGTACCATTACACTAAATATTAGTCTTTATGGGTCTACACGCGATATTAGGTGTAGCAATTACATAGCTACCCAGTCGAAAGTAGTAATATTAAGTACATCATAATTAGCCTATATACGCCCTCACTACTGGGGCACGGGCCTACTCTAAACTAGGGCGTTCAGGCTTAGTCCACCACCTTGGCAAAGTGCGGGTTAGTCAGTAGACTAAGAACGACTAAGAACGACGGAAGAAATTATAAGGTTGTGTAGTCTACACAACCTTATAATTTCTTCCGTGCAGGTACTATCACTCACATTAATAGAACCACTTTTTAGGTAATTATGTTTCCGATATCAAAACGGTGGTATACAAAATAAATATTATAATATGTAAATGACCCCCAGACACAATTTATCTTTAGTTTCTCGTGACCACAAGCCCTGTAAAGAGCTCGAAATATCTGGTTCTCGAAATATTAAATTAAAATATCATCACACGAGATTCATCCGTAACTTAATTATTCATTTCCAAAACAATATTCATTACTAAAAGACTGTGTCAAGTCCCTCATACACCTTAAGAAGTTAAAAAGAAAACCTTTGCAAAAAATGCGATAAAACGGGCCATAAAACGGAAACCTTGTGTAAACGCGCTGTTACTGCACATTGCACATAGTAAATCGTCTGTGACGTTGCTGAATATTCCCTGAAAGTGTCTAAACGGGTTCTCAACTTTTCAATTTTGTAACTGCATATTGCTGCATGCACATTCTTCGTAAATAATAAATGTTTTTGACTGGCAAGCATCCAAAAGTTTAGTTAATTTTCGTTTGAATGTTGGTCATACAAACATTTTTTAATAGGTTTGGTTTTCAGGAACATAATTCTAATGTGTAAATTAGATAATAACTTTAAAGCAAAAATATTAAATACATAATTTATTTTTATTTTCGTAGTGTCTATACTTGATAATTTCAGATAGTTCACAAGATAAATACACTAATAAAATTAACATTCACCACACATTATAATTTGATTAAAAGTAAAGCGTTAGACAGCGGCAATAAATACACCCATAGGTGGTGAACTGATTAGTCGGCGAGGGAATTTTCAAGAGGAAAAAATAAACGCGAGTCAATTATGCACAATTAACTCGCCACGTTTCGGGCGGCAAATTAGGAAGCTCGCAAAAACAAACCGACCAATCTGTTGAGCGCATCCTAATTTCTTCCACGCAATCCAGCTATTTACTTCAAACCACCGGAACAGAATCAGTGTAAAGCCAAATTTAGGGCCGAACTGCATCTATTTTGAAGTGGATAAAGAAATCTCTACACTATTCATATACAGGTCTTAGTCAACCACACTGGCCAAGGGCGGGTTGGTTGACTTCACATATCTAAATATTCTTCACTATGCTCTACATTTTATTAATCGTATAAAATAACATTTTTTGTACCTATTGACTGTCTTATTATGCTTTAATCTTTAAAACTTCCACTTAAATTCATAAGGAAGTTTTTGTCTATACTACCACTACTACTGATTGCGAGAAAGGCTGATAATTGAACCTGTAAAGTTAACCTCAGATATTTAACAAAAAAGTTAGACTCACTTAGAAATAAAATCTTAAAGCCAAACTCAACTTTACATTTCAAATGCCATTGACTTCTGTCGCTTACAAGTTGGACGAGACAGACGCATTAAATCAGATTCAGGAATCTGGAGGAAAAGTGCTTTCAGGGAAAACATTTCAGGATAAACCTAATACGTCCAACAGTTGTACGAAAGTGTCTCCATAAGTATTTCAAGAGTTATTGGCATAGTATGAACAGCGTTCCTAGAATCTAGAACTGTGGCGTTAAGTTGGAAGTTGTACGTTTTTGCATAGTAGATAGTTCTAGAAAAACCATTTAAGGACAATTTGATATAAAACTAATTTTACGTATTAAACTCGCGCATGTTGTTATTCTAAACATTACATGCGATTTAGAGACCCGACGTTTCTAGCTCTTTATAGCGTTCGTGGTCACGGCCAAGACTAAAGATGACAGTTGTCTTCATAAGGTGTAATCACTATCGCCATTTGATGAGATATTTCCTCAGGATAAGTTAGTGACGTAATAAGTAGTAGCTCAGCTCTTACTAATAAAGTGTGTGCTTAAAAAGAGTCGTGAAATTAGCGTGGCACGACGAAAACGACGAACGAACATTGGCTACGGCGCAGCAGGTACCCTCGTCAACGTCGCGCGGTCGGGACGCCCCAATAAATAAACTAGAACCATTACGGCACATGCCTCTTTGTGATTAATTTCTTTGTCTCCAAGCCTTTCGGATGTTTCGTTGCGTTGACTTTTTGTCTGCGGTTTTTAATTAGTTTTATAATAATGTTCACTGACGCAATATCATCAGCCACCAAAAGTCTAACTGATGACGAACAAAGCAAAAAAATACTTAACATTAAGTAATTGTCAGTAAGATTTTTTTCTAAAAATTCCTTTATTTGTTAACTAAGAATTAGAAAGCGTCAATATGGATATTATGGATAATCACGATGTATGGAACGGTACAGATAAAGCTTCTTCTATTAACTTTACTTTTTTTTATGACACACGTATGAAAATATCGAATTAATTTAGTAGACATAGTGGCTATACATTTTAATATGAAACGTTAACACACGTCTTTTATCATAAAATTTAGTGTCCATATCATAAAAGTTATTGTCCTTCCATAATACTTGACAAACAATCATGCCAAATGGTTACAACAGTCGTAATTAACGATGTTATGAGTGACGATGAAACATGCTAACATGTTACTATTGGGCGGTTTTAGGCAGTGGTGGCTTAGGTATAATACTGGTAGGTTTATTTGGATTCGATAATGATTAGCATAAAATCAAACTAAAGGAACGATAACGGGTAATATTCAACCTTTTTAGCTGAAAACTAATGAGATAATGTTTTTTTTTCTAAGTAGCCTCGTCATCATTACCGGGTTGGATTTGCTATTGTACAAATACCTTGCAAAAAAGGTATATCATTTGAATTATTTCGATACGTAATTCACATTTTTTCCATCGAGTTCTCCTAATCCTTAAAAAATTGCGTTTCCAGCTAACGTGCTTAAAATAGTGCAGTGTTCTAGACTTCAATAATGTTAAAACGACAATAACATCAAATGAACAAAACCAGACGACATTCAGAGACACCCGGAGTAATGAACTCAGACAAGTCGACGAACACATCAAATTAAGTGTCTGCATATAAATAACTTGCACTGCTGAAACAATTGAACGATCCCCAATAATTACCCCCATTGTGAACCCAATTTGTAATTTGATATATGCGATATGGATATCCATATCGCATATATCAAATTACTAATTTGCAACTAATAACATACGGTAATTTTGTTAGTTTTCTTATTACATGAACACCAAATGACATGAATGATGTGCATCATTATAATACTTATCTGCAATAACCACTAGTCCTGAATTGTCTGGACGGAAACTCAAAACACACGGAACCGAATCGTACTTATATTTTTTTATCTAACTTAAGGAATAAATTAAGTAATGGGAAACAAAAGACAAACCTACCTACTACCTACCTAGTATAGTGCTAAGTATTATACACCGTGAAATTTTAGTGGTTGTTTTCCCGCAGTGAAATGATTCTATCTTAGTAGTACAATCGATTGTGCAGTATTTTTTTGTTAAAATCAATAAATGCCGGATTTACGAAAGGTTTAACCATAACTCGAATCCACGTTTGAACCTCTTTATGACTTAGGGTGTCGAGCTTCTTTAGCTTTAAGCATCGATTTCATGCGGCAAGCAGTACCTGATTACGTCACATCTTTAAAAGAACGATAGCTTCTCTCGTTTTCGAGTTGGAAAAAAAATTTTTTTCGAGGAATTATTTGCATGATTCGGTAATATTACTAAAGGCAAATCGTTCTGCCACGGGAAAACAACCACTAAAACTTCACGGTGTATAGGTAATTTTTAACCCCTACGAAGGCGACATAAACCAAGGAAGCTTTGCTTGTTAGATAGGAGCACATAAAAGTAATCTCGCACCATTCTCAGACTCGCTAGTCAATTTGCTTTTATGATGATGCTCAACGTTTGTTACCATTCTATTATCGTTTCTAGTTTGAATGCGGTCTCGGATTTAAAAATGTAAATTGCGATAATAGCCGCCATTTAACCGGTTTCCAATTGACTGCACTTTTCAATATCAGACTGGATTTGTCAAAAGGAGGGAATCTTAGGTTTTGTTCAAAGATCAACTTTATATTTGCAAAGAAGACGAGCACGTGTCTGTGGATTTCAAAGTAATTTATGCAAAATTCGCCAGCTTGGCTGCGAGGGAAATTGGTTTGAAGACATTTAATGTTTACCTAATCATTGATAACACTGGATGTGTAACAGATAAAACGTTTGAATAAGTACTTAATCTATCTGCAGATTTTAAAAGCAATAACGTGATCGAAAATTAATAATGTGAAAAGTAAGTTATATAATTTCTTACTATCCAAACAAACAAACGATGTTTATAATTTTGTGCTGTCCTTCTTTAATCTGTTTACTTTTAGCTTTCATTTATCAATTATTTATTTATTTCATACTAGTTGACCCGACAGACTTCGTCCTGTCAAGCAAGCTCGTTTTTCTTCCGTCCGTTTGATAACTGTTACGATTACTCTAATAATTTCTTAAGTAGGTACACCTAAATTATACACCTATAGAATCCCTGGAATGTCTTCTTTCCATTATTGAAAACCGCATAGCTATTGATATAGTACTTTTTGAGATCCTAGGTAACAAACACATTTGGGCGCCCTTCGCAACTTCATTTTATACTATGTATAGATTTATTTATTTAACATACCTAACAAACTCTGAAGAGAAGTCAGCAGCTGCGTCGCTCGGTTCATCCCAACAGGAGGCAGTAGCATCGCTCAAGAACTGCGCCTGCGCTGACCACGCGTCACACGCCCATAAGACCCGACGCAACGCACCAACCGCCATTCGAACCGCCGCTTGGACGAATGCGATATCTAAAACAATAGACAAATGAAGAAACCAGTTAGTAAAATAATAAGCGTGAAGTCCCAATTGATTTCCTCGCAAAATAAGTTTCTAAGCTGAAAGTGATTAAAATCATACTCGTACTGCAGGTAATCTGTTTTCTGGTACGATACTGAGATGATGGAGTATTGTTTGTCTAATAAGCAAAATCAAGAATAATTTGTTTCGAAATACAGATGTAATTCGAAAATATTAACAAATCAGTGCTTTCTTATATTCTTAAAATAATACAAATATCTTCAAATAAAAAAAAAACTTACCAAGTTTCATTGGCTGTGGGTGTAATGCCAGAAGTCCTATAGGAAGATGTTCATTTATAATCACAGTTACGTTGTCATTTCCGTTACTCTCGACATTCTTACCAAAAAAATTATCTTTTCTTTTGTCAATTGTATCTCTAACATTATGCATTTTAGCCATATGCACCGCGGGATTCATTAGAAAATCACTAATATCACTTGAAAATACACTATCTTTCGAATTACTACTTTCTTCGCTATCATCAAGGGATTCTTGCTTTAAATAATAATTTTCAGCGTTCACGCCGTCTAAATTTATGCTATTTACATATTTATTGAAGGATTCATTTTTTGTCTTACTATAACTAGTTCGTCTACTACTATCTCTATATAGGAAGGACATCATTCCCTTCTCAATTGAATTCTTTTCGATTTTAGAAGTTTCAACGCCTTTATTATTTACATAATCATAATTACTAATATTCTCAGAACTAATATTGCGACTACTATCCAATTCTTGGCTAAAATTTACATTTAATAATTTGTTATTCACACTGTGCGCTTCCGACTTATTCGTACTATGTCTACTGTTACGACGGAAATTCAACCTCATCGTATTATTATGAGAACTATTTTCAATATTTTTACTCAAGTCGTCTCTATTATAGCTTTCAGGCTGTCTTGTTGTATTAAGATTCCTTAAATCATTAACTGAATTATTGTCTGCTTCATCTCTTTTATAGCGCTCAGGATATTTTTTCTTCAACGCCTCATCCAGAATGTTATCAAGGTCCTCAAGTTGATTTGCATATTCTATTTTGTTGCTGATAGTATGGAAGACGTCAAGATCCTTAGAAGCATCGATCCATAGCCAGAAAAAATGGCCATCAAGCATGTTCAGACGTTTTGCTTCATCCATAACAAGCTTAGCGTAATGGATGTCACATATCAAAACGACAACTCCTCGGGTTAGTCTTGAAACTTCAGCAAGTCGTCTGTGAACATGATAGATACAATCAATCATTTTCAAGTTATCAAATAAATCATTTTACAAAACACCTTCCTGTTACTTTGATAAATAAAATATTAATACCTGAAGAGGGCATGACGAGAGTACTTTGAGGGAAGTGAAAGCCATTTAGGATTAAGCGGTTGAGCAGTAAGTATGGAAGACAGATCCTTTCTCAAGGAGAATGTTGAATATATATCTTCCTCGGCAAGTAAAGTAAAACTATGCCAGTGGGTATGCAAGAGAGTTGCCCTGAAAATAATAACAAAAGGTGAGTATTGATGGTTCTCAAACTAATTTATGAACTTCAGATCATAGTTGCTCGTATAATAAGTTTATACCGTAGTGCATGAAGAGTTTCTCGTGCTGTAATCTCTAGGCGAATTTCAAGAGGAAGCAGATCCTGTGAACAAAAGATACTTATATAAAGTAGGGAACATTATTGATTCGAATAGTAATATTCCAGAGAAGTGGTGCTTTTAAGGGGCGTTATTAGTTCACGTCGCAACGTAATCGGCGCTAAAGTGAGTTATAAATGACCATCATTTTCCAAGGCACCAACTCCACGCTCGTATTTCGCGCAGAAAGAAATGTCCTGAATATCGCCTCAAAAAAGTTCCTGTCTAAACGAGAAATGTCCTCAAGTTCCGCGATATTATGCACATCGTAAAATCTGATTCATCTCACGCATAACAAATTCCGCTGTTCTTTCCTTATTCTTACGTAAGCATACTTCAGTGGCCGGAGACGTCTTCACCTTTTTACTTTTCGTGATCCAATTTCTGCCTCAATTTATTTAACCAAACAACAACAGACTCGCGAGACTGTGGCAACGTTCAACAAAGTTGAACAACACAATTTAAATTTGACGGGAGCCCAAGCGTTTCTATTTAATATGCTTTTTCAGATTACACTTACTTACAACACAAATAATGATTAGCCGATTGTTTAGCGAATGTAAAGGAAGCTGGTTGACAATTCAAAGGCTTTGTTTCATCTCCAGTTACCGAAACAAAATACAACTTTAGAGCTTTGAAGTATTAACATAATGTTTACGCATCGTAATAAAATCTTGCGTGGTGTTTATGTTGATTTGGCACGTGACTCATGTGGAGTAATATATTCTGGAACGCGTCAACGACGTTATTACAGGGCATAACCGCTCTTGCCACCAACATGATGTATGGGACATAACTATTACCCATAGGTCGACGACTTATTACTGTTTGGCTTTTATTAAAAAACAAAATGTTATTTTTTTATGAAACACTTTTATAAATATATATTTCAGAAATTGTTAGTAGCTATTTAATATTGTAAGCATCATTCAGGCACAAATATATCAACAATGTAGGTGAAATTTACTTTAAATTACTCGCAACTATTTCACACATGACCGTGTAAAAACTAAATCACACCTAGCAAAAAGGTTAAACGAGTAATTTCTAGGAAATGGAAACAAACGTTCAACCTTTCCCGGCTAATGAGTTCACTTGGACCATTTATTTCCACGCTCACGGAGTATAATCGCCTGTCCCATGATGTGTCGCAAAGTAGAGATGCTAAGGGTCGAAGTTACTGCTCGTACGATAGTCTTATCTCGTGTACCGATCGGCTTTATTTTATAGGTAAGAAGGTAGAAGCAATAGTAGCTTATTGCGTATTCAAACGCCTTTTTGTTTTTTGTTTCAAAAACTAGGTCCACTTTATTATGTTAAGTTAGAATTATGGCATTCTGTCTGAAGTTAGACCACATTGTAAATGTAGCTAATAAACTTCTAATAATGCCTCATACATCAGACAATAAATATTATTTGAACATCTAAGGTTCTACTCAAGTTAGGCATCATTAAAATTACTGTCACTAGCCAACAAAATTTGACAATTATAAACTACTAGAAAACCGACGAAACTAATATTTGCGACCCCAATCTTCTGAATCCGGTCAGGATACCATTTGATTGAACGTCTTATAAAGCGTAGTGTCATTAAAAACTGGTCGTTATTATCAAAGGCTGTCTGGATATTCCCATCTTCATCATAACAGGCCTGATTAATCGCTCCTCATGAATAGAATCGTTGGCTAGTCACTATCCGCGAGCGTCGTCGACAACAGGCTTTTTGTGATGCTAAACCCCCCATTAGTTACACAAACCACACCGCCATAAGTAAGATTGCCTCTGCTCGACTGAGTGAAATAATATGCCATAGATATACCAGACAATACACAATAATCGTTCTGAATTACGAAACAAAGCAGACGTGTGGTCGTTCGTTCATTCATTTTGGGTGCTGCAAATAATTCTAGGCTTTTATGTAGGGCTATTATGTATTAGCAGATTTCGAGTGAACTACTTAAGACACACGAAGATTGAATGGCCTGTGAGATTGTCACGAGACATAATTTATGCTGCACATGCTATGTGTAGACGATTTGAGAAAATTATTAAGCTCTTTAGGGTTATTTGGGGTCTAATCGTAACTCACATCTTGACTTCGTCGCCAATTATCTTATACAAAAACGAATTAAAAAGCCTAGTATTTAATTAGTTGGTAGTACTGTCGAAAAACAAATCGACTAAGCAAAACCATTTCCCTCCCTATATTCAACTCCTGTGATCCCAACCGTTTTTTCTTTACAAATAGGACAGTAATCAGGGGAGCGATTTCAGATTTATTGGCTAGCTATCGAAATAGGTCGGGCAGAAACAATATGTCACCGTAGATAATTTGCTTTTACCTACTTTAATTCAATTGGATATGCACATCAAAACGTTGGTAGAGCGCTTAATTTTGCCAACATTGCCAGCGGTTTTTGAAGGTGACCAATTGATTAGTCGTATAATGGAAATATGTTCTATCTAATGTATGATTGGTTGTTTGAGATAATGTAATGACATTATTTTGTAATAGATATAGGTATTATTGAATGAAACAATATTTACACAAAGTTTATAAAACAAGTGCGCCATTTATTTAACCACGAAAAGTATAGGCCGATCGATATAAAAGACACCATGATTGAAATGATCGGCACAAAAAACTATAACATTTAGAATTCCCAGAGCGAATGCAAGGTTACCTCTAATGATAAATAATATAGCACTTTTATACGAAATAAGATGTAAAACGTGCCAGCATCACTTGAAGCGGGTGGAGCTTTTTGGGATGCCACTGGGGACCCATCAAACCCTCAATTTATTTATATTCGGTAATATTTATATCAGTACCTCACTGGGCGGCCATTTAGAGAACTTTTCTTTTAAAAGTTTATGTCTACCCATGAGATGAGTAACGAAAAGTATCCAAGTCGTATAAGAAAGACGGATGCTTGTTCGTACAAAGTAAATTTTGAACAACACATCAAATAGAGATGATTCTTTAGGTTACCAATGTAATAAATATGACAACTTCTTCGATTTAAATGAGTCCATGTATTTTTGATGTAGATTTCAGTATTAACAAATACATTATACAAAATCAATATCGATAGAATTTTCATCGTCTCCCATTACTTTCTTTTGATTCTCAATATATAAGTTCATAATTATTGTATTTAGCTATTCTGATTTAACTGCCTCGTTGGTCTATTGGTAGCAAGTGCTGCGTTAGGACCGAGAGGTCCCCGGTTCGAATCCGGGGTCGGCCAAATTTGTGTGAGTTTTTCTGTAATGAAATTACTCAGCCCGGAGTTAGGAAGTTGGCGGTTGAGCGCCCGTGCCTCGGAAAGCACGATAAGCCGGTGATCCTGCGCCCGATCTCTCATCGGTCATGTTGGATTGCCGTCTCACCGAATTATGAGAGTAAGGGAATAGAGAGTGCACTTGTGTTTGCGCACACACTTGTGCATATGTCCTGCGCACTTGGCTGATCTCAATTGAGATCGGCCGCCATGGCTGAAATCGGTCGGACGCCTTTTTTTTAATGTAGTTTGATTTCGGTATAAATATCAAAGGTTTTATCATTACAAACGCTGGATGTATTCACCACTGGGAAACCATAGCCGCTATACATCATACCTTTTGGGCAGAGCCCACTCTTTTCCTGTCAGTATTAGAAATAAAAGGCGCGAGCGCGAATAAAGAATTGAGGATGAATTTTGGATTTTAATGATGAATAAGTAGGATAATAAAAGAGCACAATTATTTTATCCGCTCTAGTTTCGGTATCTACATACTGCATTTATTGATTTTTTGGTTTGTGTAGTTTTGACGGTATTTTAAAGAAAGTTGAAGAAGTTGAAAATATGTGATGTTGTATAATATTTATTTAATTTTGTAATTTCATAATTACGCAGCTGACATGATGAATTGAAGACGATATCAATGTAAAATTTCTTACGACTGGCTGAAGAACAAATCGTACATAACCACAATTAAAAAAATATCTTAGAGTGGACGGTTAGAGAGAGCTAGGATGAGCCTGCCTATCGCTGCCGTACGCATGGGACAAAATAAAGCTGAACAGACTGGTGCCGCGTTACGTAAGAGTTTAGCCAAAAGAAAGTGGTGCTGGAAATAATAGAATTTTAAATTCCTGTCCTCCAGACTCCATTGAAGTGGAGATAAGACGAGCAGAGAGGAGTGTTTTTTGAACAACCAAGAGAAATGAGTTTTTGACTCTTCGCTTAGCTTCAGTAGAGATGTGTAATATTTATGTGGTATGATTAAAGTGGAGTTGCGGTGGAGAACGACGCGCAGTGAATACGTGGAGTGGAGAGAGATAGACACATGACTGCTTTGGTGGCGTCCCCAAACTAAAAACATATCTTATCACACCGCACACACGCTTAGTTGGAATCGGCCTTAATAAAAAAAACTTACGTTAGCGATGGTGTAAGCCAGGTTGAGGTGCGAGGGCGAAGCGCGCATCACCGGCACTCCGGCGCGGGCGGCGGCGGATACCACGGCGGCTGCCGCCCCGCCGCCGCCGCAGACGAGTAGGGCGGCCACGCGCCGCCCGCCCAGCGCCGCGCACGCCCGCTCTAGCACCCGCGCGCTGAACCTGACCAAGATAAACATAAGATATTTTAGAAAACTGAAACTGTCCGGGATATTTACCATGTTGTTTTGTTTTAATGAGCTTCCAAAATTTCGGCACTGTTGCAAGCGCCATGATGACGGGTGAACTGTAGTAGAAAGAGGGTAGACCGATATGTCTGCCCTTAGACCTACTGTCATTCTCGCAGTCCTACAGTTCACCCGTGATCATGGCGCTTGCAACAGTGCCGAAATATCGGGAGCTCATTAAAACAAAACAACATGGTAAATATCCCGGACACTCTCAGTTTTCTAATGTGTGTAACCATGACAGTTTAAAATTATACACTAGATATTTTTTTTTATAATAGGCTAACAAGATAACTCACTCCACCTGATAGTAAGCGGTAGTGAGATCCAAATATGAGGTCTTCGCGTTTAGGTCTTGAGGTATTAGACCTTCGCGTTCCATTACACTAAATTAGTCTTTTTAAACGTCGGGCAGTATGTAGCTATGTATTTGCTATTTCTAATAATAATATCGCGTGTAGCCGCAACTGCCTCGTTGGTCTATTGGTAGCAAGCGCTGCGTATTAACCGAGAGGTCCCCGGTTCGAGTCCGGGGTCGGGCTGAATTTGTGTGAGTTTTTCTGAAAAGAAATTACTCAGCCAGGAGTTAGGAAGTTTGCGGTTGAACGCCCGTGCCTCGGAAAGCACGTTAAGCCGGTGGTCCTGCGCCCGATCTCTCATCGGTCATGTCGGATTGCCGTCTCACCGAATTATGAGAGTAAGGGAATAGAGAGTACACTTGTGTTTGCGCGCACACTTGTGCACTATAATATGTCCTGCGCACTTGGCTGATCTCAATTGAAATGCTGAAATCGGTCGGACGTCTTATTATTATCGCGTGTAGACCCATAAAGACCAATATTGAAAGATAAACATATTACATTAAATAGTTAATTTCCGTATGAGGACCATTTTTTCTTTTCTTTTTAAGTTCAACTGTCTGGACAACAACAGTAATAATTTCAATACTTACTGAGTTAGGTAAGTATCTTATTTTAAATATTGGGGTTCATTTAATTTGTGATTTGTGCAACTTACATTATGTTATTGTTTTTTTATGTATTTTTTTCATTCTAAGTGAATTTATTGTGTACCACGTATATGTAGTTCTTATGAGGAATAAATATCTTTAATTTTTACCCTTTAAATTGTGAGTTAACTGTACATGACATTGTTGCTAGTTCGGTGGACTAAGAATTTCATAAATGCTATATTTATGAAAGGAAAACGACAACGCCACCAGCTGAGCCCAGTTGAAACGTCGAACAGTACCTTTGTATTTTCCACGGTTTTTAGACCAAAATTACTAGTTTTAATGTAATGTTAAATGAATCGCTAGAGAGAATTAAGAGAAATAGTACTTACTCTTGTTTTATGTGGAATAAAGATCTATCTACTGTAATTTACCGGGGCATGGCAAATTTCTCCCTATTCATAGAGTTTATGTAAAGATCATAGGATTTCCAGATCGAAAAATTATTTCAAAATTAATCAACTGGCCTCAAAAAAAGAAGGAGGTTATCAAATCGTTGGATATTTTTATTACAAACTGTTAACATATTCCATAAATTCAGTGAGAGGAAATACACTTTGTCCCAATAATTAAAGTCGGCTCCAATGGTTGTCTCCATAAGTGAATATCTGAGCAGATTCGCGAACGGTGTCTAGTTTGTTTATAATGAGGGAAAAACTTTTACGCCATGGAAATTTATGTCGGGTTTTCTTTGTGTAAGCTTTGTAAGTACAGCTTTAACATGCCTGACTATGTTCAGCAAACAATGAGCGACCCGTAACGACTTCATAATAATAATTGAGTGTTGTATACAATGACTTGTGCGCTATTTTATTAGGCTGAGTGTTGGCATACAAAACAATGAAACGTAGGGTAACAATATCTGTGGATTTAACAATAGGCCTGTAGTATGTTGTGTGTTTAGGTTTCGAACTTGGAGAAGTTTTATATTGAGACTATCTTATTGCCCGCGGCTCTGTTCGCGTGGAGTGGTTTCTCGCGTATAAAATGACTTCTATATAGCGCTATCTTTAAAAAAAAGTACCCCACGTCCGTTCTCAGGCTCTAGCTAGACTATCTGTGTAATTGGGTGAGATAATTTTTGCAAAAGACAGGCCGATAGAGTTACTTTTGCATTCATGATATTAGTAAATAAGAAAGGACAAACAAACGAAAAGTTCGTTTTCTGCCTGCTTTCTCTACCATTTAGTGATGTTAACTATACGAATAGTATCAGAGGCACTGATCATTAGGTTAGGGATTGCTAATTCTACTGACATCACGGCCTATCCTGTTATTAGCAGCTAATAATGCATTGACGAGTCAATTACAACCGCAGTTGCACTCAACGGATCGTTTACATGTGTTCGCCGCAATGACCTATTTGTGCCAATGAGCGCTTACAGGTTGTGTTAACTATTCAGACATCGGTTTATTTAACTTTTTCCATAGAGTTTAACAGTACATGTTATCTTATTCTTGTTAACCATTTTTCAGTCAATGCCATGTGAACAATTATTGTGTGTAACTTTTAGGAGCTGTTTGTAAAAAAATAAAATATGTTTTGCTTAGCCGTTGTTTTGTATTTACAACAAATAAAAAACGAAAGAAGACCAGAAATATAAATGAACTTTTAAATTATAACTAATACGGCTTACGACTATAAGTCGACCAGACCAACGAAGCTTAAACAGTATGGTTATATTATTATAACATATAACAAATTTTTACATTAATATAGTAATAACTAGTATTAGCAATCTTATCATAAGCGCATAATGTTCCGAATACTTTCTCATTTTTTTTTCTCGGAGCGATTCAGCCAAGTGGAAAATCATATTCGCGAGTGAGTCAAGATTGGTACCATTCCATTATTGGCTGTCGCGGGTCAGAGATACGTACCTACTTTATTATATTACTTACCTGAATAATTTTGGTTGTAATTGAGATAAAAAATAAGACGGCCAAATTTAAACAACAGTATATTTTAAGTCTTTGCCCATGATTGAAATACATTGACTTTAACAATCGTGAAAGATATTTAATTTGAGATACATAGTCAACCACAATCCCTAAGTTGAAGTTTTGCATCTCAACACGTATCAGGGTATAATTTTGATAAGCTACATAAGCAAAATATTTAATCAGGAGCCACCTGTTCTCGATTACAATCATGGTCACTCAAGTGTACCATTAACAGGCGTCCGGCACCACAATGAACTATTTATAGCGCTAGAGGCGACATAGTCATATAAACTGTATTAGAAATTAAAAGTTTCCTGCTACGAATTCACTCCAATGGGTTTCGAGAGTGATACCTGTTTATTGCCGAGATTTCCAACTAAATAACTAATTGATGCGATAACTTAATTAGATAACGAAACTAAGTTAAAATTATATTTATATCATAGGATTTCAAATATGAATCTTATAAAGAACTTAGAGTCCAGTCAAGTTTAGAGACTGGAAAATTACATAAGTAGTATTACATAGTACCCTAATAATAACACAATAATAATGACAAGTGATCTAAACTTCTTGCAAACCCCCTGTAACTCATTATAGTCATAATAACATTACCACTTGTTATACTAGCAAATATACAGTTACGTAGAAACCACAAAGGAATATTTCTCAGTCTCGATTAGCCCATTTGCTACCTCAGAAGTCGTTTGAATTTTAAAGCGTTAAAAGCACTCTTTGAAATAGCAATGTCTGCCCGGGAGTACCCTAAAGTATGGAGGCGCTTCGAGAGAATCGTGGAAGACAGGACGCTACGATTCGAGATACAGGATGTGCCAGAACCGCTGTGGAGCACTGCCGTGGAGTATATGCTGGGGAATTATATAAGAGAAGACGTGTGGTGGGTGGCAGCTGGTGAGTACCTATTTATTTTTATTTTTTTATTTGTTGTTTTTCATGCAATCAAAGCTCAATGTAATCTATCGCATTCATGAACCCGCCTGAACGGGGATCTAAACCACCGGACCTTCCGATATCGCCGCCGTTCAGGCGGGGTCAAATGGAATGGCGGGAGGCTTAATGAAAGGTATTGAAGTTATTTATAGGTAAATACTTAAGATTTAATTAGGTTTTAAGCAATGAAATACCAACAGACTATTGTGTTATTACCATTTTGATTACAATATAAAAAAACGCGTTTCAGAGAAACTTAAAATCCTATAATAAGGTACAAAATATTTTCAGAATTTTACCATAAAATTTGTTCTCTAGTAGATATAACAATAAAATCAATCAAAAAACCTTAGGAAATAGCTTATAACAAATCTCAAACTATTCGACAAATACAGTTGCTTTTATATTGGTATGAATCTAACATGACAAATAATACGTAACTTATATTGTGATGTTACAAAATATTGAGTGCCGCCCTCCTGTAGGTTAGGACATACTTAAGTGACTTCGACCCCCCGTTGGTTCACCCCCCGTGAAGGTCGATGTATTAAAAGCATTGTATACAAATATTGACACAACCTATAACAAATCTAGTTTATTACTCATACTCGTGATTCGGCGAAAAATGAGCTGGAGTAACTTAATTCTCGGCGCCATAATGTTTCAGCACAAATGTGTAATTACTACTCAAACGAAACGGTGTGATAAAGTCCTTAACAAACATTAATCAACGGGCTAATCTGTGCGTGGGTATTTTTTGCAATTACCGAAATCTGGTCTTGTATCGGCGAACGCTTTCTTACGCAAGAAAATACCGAAGTCATTAGGCGTCGGGGGACGTTCCATGGACCAATTATCTTAGGGACAGGGTATGCCTCAAATGTACTATCATTAGAAAGCACCCTTTTCTTACGACCAAGAGGTAGGTTTCGAATTATTACTCCATTAGGTACCCTTCCAACGCCGAGGCGAGCAAATGCAAATAGCGATAGTAATCGTTAAAGCTCGTTGTAAACAAATTCACGGAATAGCTTATAAACAATTTCGTGGGACTCTCAAGTCTGAGCTGACGACTTTTTAACTTCAATGCAAAGTGCTCAGTTTGCTAATAGCAGTAATAATGGCTTATTTTTTCTGACAATTGGGTATTAAACCGGCACATTTGCGTTAATGGCGCAATAACAGCCCACATCGGTAGTGATGAAAGAGGCTAATTAGGGGAATTTCAAAAATTACGTAGCGTGCCAACGGTTGGGGATTTCAATAAAAGTGAGTGCTTAAAAGAATTACCAGGTAATAAATTAGGTGAAATCCTCCGGGAAAAATCATTACTTAAGCCAAATCAGATAACAAATTTTACAAAAAAAAACGCAAGCACTTTTCGATTGTGAACGTTTTTAACCGGGTGAATTTAATTTCGTATTTCGTGCGGGTATAAATTGATTCATGAGGCGGCAGCCATTCTGATTTAATAGAGATGTTAATTAATTGATGCGTGCGCGTTTTGTTAGGTACGGCGAAGGATTTGGAGGCGGTGCAGGAGTACAGAGTGTTGTTGACATCGATCGTGAGGCAGAAAATGAGTTTGGCGTGTTTTCTGACTGAAGAGGACGGGTCGGGGCAGACGCTAGTGGCCGTGAACATGTGCTTGCCGCAAGAGAAAGGACGCTTCGTTGAACACACCCCGGTAAGCTATACAGCGTCCCCTCCCCTACCATGTCTTGATTTCTGACGACAATTCAAAGAATCGCGCCAGTGGTTTTATGTTTTGTACCTCTAAAATGAGGTCGGAGAAAACAATTGAAACGCTGTCGAACTCTTTATTTGTTGTTCTCTAAATAGCATGACAAGTTTTGTACTTCCTTTAGGGAAATCACTTCCTTTAAGGAAGGAACTTGAATGTTATCCATATTATTGCCATTACTAAACCATCATACATATTATAATATGGAATGTTTCCCAGTATGAATACACGACGTTAAAGATACCATCACTCTGATTTACCGAGTGATGCCTATGGTGAATTTTACGCAAATACATAGTATTTTTTATTTTTTTTAGATTTTTACTAAGTTAAATCTTAAAATGTTTACGTAACATGAAAAATATCGTTTGGATGGGTCTAAGTTCAATGACCTGAATGAAAGTTTCAACTGAAAACCCGACAAACTAAAAATTACAAAATAATGTAATACGAACATTTAAAACATCCAAATCGGTTCACCCAGGCGGAAGTTTTGAGGTAACAAACATAAAAAAACAGACGAACTGAGAACCTCCTCCTTTTTTAAAGTCGGTTAAAAATGTTTTCGAATACTACTGGAAAGCACTCCCAAAAGGTTCTTCAAATTATTTTTGTTATTGTTAGAGCTACAACCTTTTTAGGTTCCATTTCGTCGCTCCCGCCATTATGCCCTATCCCTGGATCCATTCCATTTATTCTCTTGAATTTACCCATTCGAGGCCGACCTAGTTTCCACCCTTCATATAATTCCGCCACTATATCTCCCAGTTAATGGTTATCACAATTTTAATTATTATTTTCGTCTTGAAATACTTCTAAGGGCTGAAAAGGTAGGTCAAGTATTTATCAGAACGCACCCGCGCGTTGTATACCAATGTACCTATAAACTAGGCATCAAATATTCTCACCATTGGCATTTTAAACGTACGCATTTTATTACTACGCATAAAATTAATTAATGCACTACGTCTGCAATCAAAATATTAATTACAAAAACATTATACATTTACATTTTGAAATTTATTATCAATTATTATTGAATTTATTTTACGTAAACGTGCACAATTTATTATCATTTCAATTAATACGAACTTAACTTTTTTCACATGATTGCACCTCAATGCTTAATTTTAAAGTATTATCATTTGTTGGCAGCAAATGTTAAGATATTTTAAATGCATTCATAAAATAATATAAGCGTATGAAAATACCATGACTCGGTATTACATCATAAACTTTTAACGTTATTGGAACGTCTAAATGGTATGCGAAGTTACAAAATGTTTATTTATTTCAGCCTAAAACAAAAGCTGGCTTGTTGTCGCTGCGAATGTTTTGCGAGGCCATGAAAATGACAGCGATTTATGATAAATACGGGGCAAATGAATATCTCATGGGGGCTGGCCTTTCCGTGACGCCTGAGTTTCGCGGGTTGGGGATCGCCGTTGAGCTACTTAAAGCCAGGTTTGTTTTTAATAAGACGCTGCCTAATTAATTTAACTTCTTATCCCCTGGTAGTGACGTGACAAAAATATGAACTAAGCTCAGAGAATAGGCGTGACGACTGGGTCAAAATCTTATTATTCTATTTAGTCCGTAAGTTAGTTTATACAAAAATATGGGACACGTATTTTTTTGTTTTTCAATTGATTAAAAAATGACAAAATTATAGCTTATCAAACTTCTGGAGTGGGGGCTTGTGACGTCACAGTTACGCAAAAATTGTACCTAAACGTGACGTCATACGAAACTTCTAAGCATTATATCTTCATAATTTCTTGTTTGTGAAACAAAATAAAAAATACGAGTTCAATATTTTTAAATAATCTAAATAACGGACTAATTATATTTTTTTAGTCGTCTCGCCCATTATTCTCCCCACCAGGAGACAAGAAGCACCACACTCTTATCTTTTTGTCACGTCACCTTGGTAGCTGAGAGAGAAGCCCAAAACGCCACGAATAAATAGATCAATAAATATTACACAATATCACATACATTGATCTGATCCCGTGGTAAGTAGCTTAAGCACTTTTGTTACAGATATCAAAATCAATAGTGGCTACACAAATATACTTAAATATATGAAATACCAGACACAGAACAAACACCGATGTTCATCACACAAATATTTTGTCCGGGGTGGGAATCGGACCTACGACTCTTGGAACCGCGGATAGTGACCATGGCTCACTAACCACTGTTTCACCGAGCCAGTCAACCAGAATAAAAGCCTACTACACTCAAGTGTCATCAATCTTCAAGCGGCATTTATTAATAAGCTTCCTACACTTATGGCACATTCAGGCATTAGAAGTTTTGATAGAAACAAACACAAGAAGAATAGATTTTTCATCTTCTGTGTTAATGTCGCATAAAAGACCAGTAAGGTACATCGAAATCACCGTAAATCCATGAGATTTTACATAAAATAAACACGATATGTACTTCTTCATTAATCAGTAGTTAATGAAGTATTTTGCAGGTATAAGATATTTTTACTAAAGACAAAGATGAATAATGTGCTGATCGCTCTGGTGTAGGGTAGGCCCGTGCCCTAGCAGTGGGGAAATATTATGGACTGATTGATGAATGTGCATTTATTAAGTTCAATATAGCAAACCGTTTGCACGATATTGTCTTCCATTAAATTAAAATCAGTAAAAGCACGGAATTAATTTTAATATCTCCAGTGCCACCATTCCATGAATTTCATCATGACTGGAAATTCATTTTATGAGTTCCATTAAGTCTACTTAACGCGAATCGAAGCGGTTTATATTCAGATTTCCGAAGATTTTTATCTGAGAAATGGTATCGAGTAGTAAGTTGCGAAGTAGATACTGACGGCAGTTATTATGACTGGTTGAAATATGGTTGAAATAACGCCATGGTTTTCTTTTTCAATATTAAATAGAATTATAATTCTTAGTGAAGCTTAAACATGTACAACATAACTCTAAATCTGTAATATAAAAATGAATATCAAATTGTGTTGTTTAGCGCAAATTTCGAATTAAAAAAAAAACAAAAAAG
Source organism: Maruca vitrata (assembly GCA_039566165.1). NCBI lineage: Eukaryota > Metazoa > Arthropoda > Insecta > Lepidoptera > Crambidae > Maruca > Maruca vitrata. The sequence goes on from CM076917.1 coordinate 7,362,965, forward strand.
TGAAAACACTGTTTAAAGGTAAAAAGGTTAAGATTGGTGGTATGAAGTTCGCCGAGACCACAAGTATACCTACTCGTATATTTATGTATACAGGTATTTATTTTCATAATTAACCTCCTTTGACATGATGGTAAAGACGTTCAAGTTAACTTATAAGACGTTTACGAACTCATCTAGTTAGCTAATGGTTTCGTCTAGACTTTAGGTACGTCACCTACATTGAAGTGTCATCGTTGTAATAGACGTGAACTTTATAGTAGTCTTTCTAGTATGAATAGTATAACTCTGAGAATGATGTTGTTGTATAGTGACTTAGTCTTAAGTCTTTTTGTTGTTTTTTTGTATGAAATCGGAGACATTCATAATATACGAAACGCCTATCCGATATATCATTTTAATATAGGCAACAAAAGGACTACGTCACTAATTTTCGTTTAGTATAATATAATTTTTATCTCGCTAATTAATACGTATATTAGAATAAAAAAATGTCAACTACCACTATTTAATATACTAACGTATTTTTATTTTGTTTTCAGGGTAGATCTTGCGAAATCACTCAACTACAAGGTGACAGGAGGAATATTTACAAGCGCTCCCGCTCAAAGAGCCGCCGAGAAATCAGATTTTGAATGCCTTCATCAGATAACATACAAGAAGTTTGGGAAACAATGTAGCATTTCATTCGATACGGATACAGAGTTTTTGAAGTTTTTTGGAATCCGTGTCTTGTAATCATTAACAAACTAGACGGTTAACTTACAATTTTGTATCCAGCCAGTGCTATTATTAATTTAGAGAGATTATAAATTAATAGATTTTCTCAATAATTCATGATACAATACTCATTATAATTATGTAAACTGTTGTGTAACAATAAGTATAATGTTGTAGTCATAAGGGTGCTTTTTCTTATTCGAAAAATATAAAAATTATAATATACAAAATATCATAATAATATTATTATTAACACAAGGCCAATCACATTATCTTTATTAACACGTTTCAAAGTAAAAACATTAACGTCTTACTGCGCTTTCAAATTGTAATTGTGATAACAAAAATGGATGAAAACAGGGTAGGCATAACAATTTAAGTATTTTCACAGCAGTCCTCAAAAAAACTTATGGCAATGTTTGTTTCGCCTAATGCCTCCGACAAAAGATAAAGTAATAAAGGTGTCAAGATAATTTCCCCCCGCCTTACTTTTGTTCCCATTATTCGTCCCCATTCACTTAATCGTCTCCTCAAAGAAATTTATGAAGGCTTAAGAGAGACTTTGTAGTATAAAAAAAATCTACAACCGAAAATTTTCTGTAACAGATAAAGCGGAAAAACAAATGTTAAACACAATGACTCCGCGGGATTTTGCGTACTTCCTTGAGGAATGCCATGATGGGGCCTTCGCATAATTTATTCACCCTTTGGCCCAGTAATAGGTGAGGGCAAAGGTTGGCGACGTCTGCAGTTAATTGTTTAAAGTGAATGTTGGCTTTACGGCTAGAGTCGAGCGCAGGATGATAAATGACCCGTGCTAGACTATAATGGTAAGGTGAACGGACATGAATGTAATTTAAACAGTAAGCAACTTGAGATCCACAGCATTGCGGCGGGATTCCGACGTAATGCCTTGGCTTCAACTGCGTCATAAATTCAGACTAAATCCGGCTCGGAGAATTAGGCGTTTCGCAGTACGTACTAAAGTGGACGTTCTACTAGTTATACCTTCAATTACCTAACACTACGGGTACATTTTATTTAACAATGTACCTGTACTGTACTGTAGCTTGAAGGGAAATAAAATATACCGCAATTTCAAATTAATATTAATTGTACGGTGTACTCACATTTTCATGTCTAACCCACTACTTTAATTTTTAATAGTGTTACACTATATAATGACAGCATTTTACAAATGTAAATTATGTAACTTAATGATTGAAATGATTCAAATGTGTGTGTGTTAAAATAGTTAGCTATTTAAAATTGTAAAGCTAAACTTAACATTTGTATTGAGGATGGTCTTAAAAAGTCAAGTTTTTTAGCCATCAAGCTTTGTCAGTGTATCCTAGCTCAGTTGAACAGCAAAGCTGCAGACTAACAAAATCTAATAGAGACTTGACTGTCCGCAAAAGAGATAGGTCTGAGATTCGAATTTAAAAGCGCTACAAATGTATCAGTTTCCAATAAAACGATTCCATTTATCCGATCCGAGTGAAAGAACGATTGATACAGATACTGATATGACGTCAATAAAATTTCAACGCAATGTTACCTTTTAATGCTTTTAACCTACGTACATTTTAATGTTCGATAGTTTAATCATTGAAAATGCGGATATCATTGCTGCCAACATTTGTTTAGAGAAATATTATATTAATGAAATAGGTACAACAAAATACGAAGAATTGATTTCATAGTTAGTATGCTATATATCAAAGATAATACAACTACACAAATAAAGGAATAACATGCAACAGTTAACATATGCAAAAGCAAAATAATCTACAACTATAAATATTGCATTACCAACATCCGCCAAAATTACCAAGTCTGAGCCAAGTTGGTAGGGAAAATAGTCCGCCTCTGTGGAAATCAAACCGGGCCTATTGCGGTCGAGAGCTTCGACGTTTCGCCGAATGGGAGCTTCTACAATATCCATAAAGTTTTTCGGCTCGGACAAGACACGGATGGGTCCTGTCAGTAACGCGAATGGACTCGCCGTTTGACAGCGTATTATATTGTTTTGGGAACAAGTGGTCTGTGACTTGCATTCTTTGGCGATGAAATCGAAATACCTTCTTGTGGACAGTGTTTTGTTTTTGATTGATTTGTATTTGATTGTAGGATTTACATTAAGTAACTTGTAGTGTACTCGGTCACATTGAGTGTTCTGTTGGTAAAGATTAGGTGTAATCTGTATTTGTAGTCAAAATTATATTAAAACCTATAATTTCATTGACACAAACGCAATATACTGAAATTACCACCTAACGCATGCTACAAAAATCACAATCTTTCGTAAGTCAATACTGACTCTGCAATGTTATGGTTTGGTTAATCCCTAAGTCCTAACAAAGCCCATTAGCTAGCACTAGCATTATCCATAATCCTAGCGTTAAACGTAATAATACTGATTGAAATTGCAAATACCTTTATAATATTTACGAGGTACGCACCTACAAAGATACTAAGATAAAATGTTTGTCAATCCCAAAGCCCGTTAGCGTGACAGCATTATCGAATCCTGTAAATGGAACGTAAGAATTGAGTATAGATAGCAATATGAAAATGTTGAGGAACAAGTCAATCCATAAAACGCCGCGAGGAAGCCTTCGGGAAATTGATGGCGTGATGAGGCGAGTCGTTCATCATACTTATCGTATGTCGTCGAGATTTCATATAGAGAATCGGGCCCATCACTTTTTTAAATGGATGTGCTTCGGCGAGTAAAATGCTCGATATATCTTATGTTATGTTCATAAATCTTTTGTTCTTTTTTTTAGCCACAAAGGATCAGAAATGATCCGATAGACCTTTATTCACTCGTATATACTTATATGACAAAATGTTTGTACAAATTTATGTATAGGTTAATCTAATGGAACCAAAAAGTCTTCAAGTATGCAACAAAACTATCACAAACATCTAAAAACATGTATGCTTGCACACTTCAATTAAATTTATTAACACAATTATTCTTTAACAAGTAATTTATTCTATCTATCTCAGCACTCATTTGACTTGGCACATTTTCATTGTCCATAAAATACTCTAAATCAAAACCAAAATGGATTAAACGACGTGAAAATAGTTAGTATTACAAATATAATAATTTAAATGGTATAAGATTCGGAGGTTTGCCGCAATGCTCTTGAAATATATTACTTCCGAGCGTAACATCGCTCTTTAACATGAAAATACAGCAATATATTTTAAACTGCCCCAGTTTTAGCTCCAATTTTGGACTTTATCTGCAAATAAGACCAAACTGTCGACCAATATACCTACTAACGTAGCAGAGTAGTGCAATTTGCTTTCATAACGTGACAGAAAGTTGAATCCTTACTAATATTATAAATCCGAAAGTAACTCTGTCTGTCTGTCTATCTGTCTGTAACGCTTTCACGTATAGAGTAATGAACCGATTTAAACGAAATTTGGTACAGATCATCATCATCATCAGCCCATATACGTCCCCACTGCTACCTGGGGCACGAGCCTACTCTAAACTAGGGCGATAAGGCCTTAGTCGACCACCCTGGCCAAGTGCGGGTTGGTCGACTACACACACAGATATAGTCCAGAGCCTAGAAAAGGATATAGGCTACTTTTTAACCGACTGCGCTATATAGAAGTAATGTTTACCCGTTAAACGTCTCTATGCGGACGAAATCGCGAGCGGAAAGCTAGTTAGTTATAAATTAACTTTAAGTATTAATTTGATCCCAGTTCATTTAAATTATTGCTTTGGTACATGCAATAACTTTGAAGGTAACCTTTTTATTATCTTAGATCTAAGATTTACTACATGAAGAAGAAGAAAATGTTGGTATGTTTGTTTATCTGCAAGGAAACCTAAGCTACACAGATAGGAAATTTATATTTCAATAAATATTCAAAAAGACACCGAGGTTATGAAATGGTTTGGCAAATAGTATTACCAATCTTTTTTATATTCCGTTATCTCTGTTTCTTAATAATTTCGGTTCTTGACTATTACTTCCATGACATTTGTGGCCCTCCGGCGGTTTGCCCAAATGTCACTCAAGTTCAAAGCTAACTTTACTTTGATGAAAATCATAAAGGTTAACTATATATTTTAATGTAAGTTAATCCGAGAACAGTTTTGCCGATGACTTCAATTGATATGAAATGGGTTACCGTTTACTCATAGATTTTGTGATAGATATAAAAAACGATTCCTCAAGAAAATACTTCAATAAAATGTATTATCTAATTCAGGGTCAATAAAAATTAAGGAAAGACCAGCTTTTAAAGTATAAATCGATCTTGGAAAAGGAATATCAGTTCCATTTCATGAAAATACAGCTACTTTGAGGCGTTTTCCATTTCGATTACGTTTTTACGAACTCTACAATTTAGTTACACAGTATTTTTTTTATAATAGGCTAACAAGATGACCTCACTCCTCCTGATGGTAAGCGGTAGTGAGATCCAAATATGAGATCGACGGGCACAATAGACTATACGGAGCCTGTCGCACTCACCCTGAAGGCCTGCTTAAATGCCGTTTCACGCCCTCCTGAAGAACCCGGGATCATAGGAGGGAGGGAAAACATGAGCTGGAAGGGCATTCCGTGCCTTAATGACACGTGGCAGAAAAGAGGAACTAAACCTCTTAGTCCGAGCCACCAGCTCCTGCACTGTATGTGGATGGCAGCGCTGCCCAGCAGTGTCGCTGGAGAGTGGAAAGGGGAGGGAGGGGCTAGCCTGAACTGAAATAGCTCTTCAGAGCATTCCCCATTAAAGAGACGGTAGATAATACTTAGACGGCTCTACGTAATTGTAGAGACTCGAGGGTTTCGGACACCGCTACATTACCGAGAATACAGATAGTATGTCGCTGCAACCTATCGAGGGTATCGAGCAAGTATTTTGCGGAACCATCCCACATATGAGCAAACTTGTGCCTTATACAGAAGGCTATACATATATTATGAATTGCACCGTAAGGGCTGTCTAACTTCAGCAACCCAACATGAAAACAGTTCTTTGACCATTGGAGTGCACATGCGGGCATTGTGCACATTGTGTAAGTTTTTGTTTAGTTTCCTCTGCTGCTGCGCCTGTTTACAACTTGACCTACCAATTCTAACTGAGCAACTTTTTATAAAGAATCAGTAGAAATAAGCCCTGTTAGCAATTTTTAGGAAATAGAACTTTCCAAATGTCTACATTTCTCTGTAAAGATTTGGAAAATCTGATGGAGGTTGCTAGGATCAACGAAGATGATTTCTGCAGCTTCCTGGTCTATGTTATTTGTTTCCAATATTTTTAACCGACTTCAAAAAAAGGAGGAGGTTCTCAATTCGTCTGTATGTATAATATTTTTTTTTTTTTTTTTTTATATGTATGTTCACCGATATTTTCGTCAATTATAGACGGATTTCAAAAATTTTTTTTTGGTTGGGTAGAGTTCACTTCCGAGGTGGTCCCATTTTCACCAGTCTCAGATCTGATGATGGGATCCAGGAGAAATCGAGGGCAACCTTCAAATTTTATAGGGACATGTACCGCGTTTTGCATATTATCTGAAGTCATATTGGCATTTGCTTCTGGCTATCATAATCTTATGATGCTGAGCTGATGATGGAAGGTCAACTCCTTAATAGTCATGAGTAAAAGAATAATTATTTCAATACTGTATACATATTAAGACTACTAGTTATAATATCAGTAGCATTACAGGTGAGCTAAACTATTAGGTTGACCAGTCTAGGATCTGATGATGGGATCCAGGAGAAATCGAGGGCAACCCTCAAATTTTATAAGCACATGTACCGCGTTTTACATATTTTCTGAAGTTATATTGGCATTTGCTTCTGGCAATCATAATGTTATGATGCTGAGCTGATGATGGAAGGTCAACTCCTTAATAGTTGGGAGTAAAGGGATAATTCTTTCAAATCTGTGTATATATTGATACTACTAGTTATAATATCAGTAGAATTATAGGTGAGCTGATCTAATAGGGTGTAACAAATGTAACACTAAAAAGGATGAAAAAAAATTGTAAACAAAAAAAAAACCGCCTTCAAAAACCCGACTCACCAAAAATTACAAAATAATATAATACGAACATTAATCTGGGTATGAATTTGATATGTTGTTGAAGGCGGTGCCAATTAAATTTTTGAGAAAAACTGCATGAAATATAAACGGCACCGCCTTCAACAACATATCAAATTCATACCCAGATTAATGTTCGTATTATATTATTTTGTAATTTTTTGTGAGTCGGGTTTTTGAAGGCGGTTTTTTTTTTGTTTACAATTTTTTTTCATCCTTTTTATTACCTTAAAACCTATCCTGCCCACCAAAGATTAAGTAGGCGTATGTTTGATGAACATACTCGTAGTATACTTTGTAATAGCCTCTTGCTATTGAATGAACAAACCTGTTATTTACAGGGCACTGGGCTGGGGTCTGTGTCGCTCTTCATACTCTACACGTATACCCTACTATAGGCTTTAGGTTTAGTAAATTGTTTCTGTCCCGTACTCATACATCCGTGCAAACAAAACTATTAGTTATAATAAATATTAGTCTTACATCATCATCATCATCCACTGCTGGACATAGGCCTCTCCAAATGCACGCCACTTCTCTCTATCCTCGGCCACTCGCATCCAGCTCCTACCGGCCGTCCTGCGCAGATCGTCACACCACCTGGCCTGTGGGCGTCCTACACTACGTTTGCCGAGACGCGGCGGACGCGGCGGTTAGTCTTAAATATTAGTAGCAAATACATAGTTACTTATTGCCCGACTAACATAAAGACTAATATTTAGTTTAATGGAACGCGAATGTCTAAAATTAGTCTACAGTAGTCATACTACTATTCATATGAAGGATTTGGTAGCTATTTGAACTTACTTTTCATCTTCTGGCAGCTCGATGTAAAGAGGTAGAAGCGTGATATTGCGCAGGTGCAGCGGGTAGTCGCCAGCGAGGTACGTGCGCGATATGTCCTCCAGAGAGCGGTTGAACGCGCGCACGACGGCGGCGGCCGAGGGCGGCGCCGCGATGCCGACGTAGAAGCCGGTGCGTGCGTCCGCCTGCAGTACCCGCAGCTCGCGCGCAGCGGCGGTCGCTAGGACCGCGCACGCGCACAGGGCCGCGCGCAGCGCCCAAGCGCGCATGACGCGGTCGGCCCCGCGCGCCCTCACCGCCGCGCGCGCCCCGCCCGCCCCCCCGCCGCCATCGCGCCCCGACCATCCACCCTCAACGACCCGCTCCGACACCCCAAACTTTACGCGCGCACATTTATTCACTTATATAGGTACACTTGAAAGTTGAAACTATTTGGTAAAAGTGATTTTTCTAACTACAGAACTTAATGGACGGCTTAAGCGTTATTGGAGTACTTGAACCAGTTTCCGCTCGTTCTCGGGTATCTGTAACAATAAAAGGAACCTATGAGTCTTACTTAAATAATACAAATGGAAAATAAAATACTCAACAAACCGAGCTTTGAAGGTTTAATCAATTAAACACACTTCTAAGACTTATTGAAAACTAGATGAACAATAGGATACTTATATCTTGAAAGTAATTTAAGCCACTTCTAATTTTGTATTTTTTTATTGAAATCGCCGCTAACTACTGACCATTTCTAAAATAACGAGATAACAGCTTAGTTAGTTTTAGTTAGCTTAGTAGATTTAACAAATTCAGCAGTGCTAAAACCATTGTACTGAAAAAAACATAAGGTATTTGATGTTCGTTAAATACAATACAAATTATTTGCCCCTCCAATGTTAATTTCCCTGTCGACATTACAGGCTTCTAAATATCCCTTATTTAATTTGTCTACATCATTATCACACTTTTTCGCAGAGCCTTCTTCACGTCGGGATCAATTTGGCCGGGAGAAAGGCACTTGTCGCTCCATAAGCTATTTATTTTCGCGAAAAAGCGTGTTTAGTTAACACAGCTCATTCATTATTTAGGTGTAGGAAGGGTGTGGAGACTTTCGGGCTAAGGGAAATTCATATTGCTCAAGTTCACAATTTAAACGGCCATGTTGGGAGTTTGTACTATACAGGAGATGTGGTATGAGGAAATTAATTGTGCAATTAGGTTTTTAAAACTGATTTACTCGTTATAGTATAAACTTTTAAGAAGACTGATTATAGACATTTTCTATTTGAATTTCATTATAATTGATTTTTTAATATTTTTCCATATAACCCAAATGTCACCTTTTTATACACTATATGAAGATACTCACAGAAGATGAAAGAAAATACTCACACACTGTTATCTGGAACTAATAAAGTTCACCGAACAGTTACCTAAATATTGTACCTTTTTTAATGTTAATCAAAATACAATCGTAACGTAATATTAGCGTGACAGAAGTAATTACTGATTGCTTTTATGAGATCCAAAGATTTTCAGCTCCTGAATCATTGCAAATTAAAGGCAAGTCGCTTTATTACGTACGTATGAAATTATAGATGTATTTAATCTCAAAATGTATTACATCACATTTATACAGCTTTATCTAGCTATATATTATCTATATTTAGGCAGAGCACTGACTAAGACTTTGACTTCGATTGACTTTGGAAACAAAGTCGCTGCAAACGTAGTATAGGATGTACTAAAGCTAGGTGAAGTGACGATTTGCGCAGGACGGCTGGTAGGAGCTGGAAATGGACAGAAGTGGCGAGCATTTGGGAAGGCCCAATATAAATGTCCAGGAGTAGACAGAAATGGGCTTATCATGATGTCTGACTTCACGTCTCGGGTAGGAATCTAACGATAGGAAACAAAAGAAAAGGTGCCACACCACAAATTACGGCATCGAACCAGTTACCATGAATTTGATTAAGAAGGAATTGAGAATTCGGCCAAATCCAAACTAGGTGATGCCACTCAAATATAGTTTTGCTTGGAATACTCGTATATTACGCCCAAAGTTGTCTAGTTTGATGTTGGACCCTTCTCAAAACTGTTTCTCGACATCAGTTGGCAAGTAATTGAAAATGACGTGTGAATTGCTTTCAACGCTTTATTAGACCTAACCACAGATCTTGCTTGTGAACTATAATAATTTGTCCAAACAGATCAGTTATTATAATGAATTTCCATGATATAAAATTTGAGACGCTATCTTTGCTTGTGATTCCAAACATGTTTTATTACATAGAAATCAAATGCAAAATGCATTGGGTCAAACGCAATACCTAAATTTAAGTCAAATATTTGTAACAACAACAAGAATAAGTTAGCTAACAAACAACTAAATACTATTTGTGGTAGGAAATTCATTTCCAAACTTTAATTAAAAACGTCATAATTACACACTTACCTACCTAATGAACTAAAATAGTGAGTCTGTAAAATAACATTAAAAGGCCAAAAAGACATTAAGTGTCATCACTTCAATTCATGGAGACAACAACTAAGCGTTTTGTATTCAACCGAGGAGTATAAAAGGGTCATAGAGCACGACAAAGGCGAAAGGGCAAAGCAATTAAAAACTAGTTGTGTCTCTACGTCACTGGTGGGCATGAGCAAAAAGGGAGAGGCTTAATTGGAAGCCAATTGACTTCGTATTCGAAGCTCTAAAGCTCTAAGATTTAGGGAAACGTTAAAAATTCATAAGCTTGATTGCGTAGGGAGCGTATATAGGGTCCTACACGCACAGTTACTTCACTTACAATTACTTATGTAACTGTACGTACTATTTGAAGAAAATGAATGATTCGAATAATTTACAGCGTTCAAACGAGTGGTTACTGAAAACAGAGTTTGAGAGTGTCTTGAAGAAATTGACTACTGTCATTTTGGAAATAAGGTTTTGCGCTCTGCACACAGACAAGTTACAGTAGCATGATAATTCAAGTGTCTTCAAATTAAAAGGAGTTTAGATATGTATGTTTTGTATTTTTTTTAATATAGTTATTGAACAACTTCTATAAACTCACTTTAAATTAGTTTATTTCAATAAAGTGCCAGAATGAATAGTACCTTAGTTGCTGTTGATTATTTTACTGGTACATACACAAACTTCATTTGTCAAACTATAGTGTTTGCTTTCTTCATGGAAACGCGTAGTGGCGACGAATAACTTATAAATAAAATAATAATGCTGTTGATTTAACCAAATAAATTTTAAAAAAGCATGATAATGTGGTAGATAAACTTATTAAACTTATCCACGACTAGTCTTTTTCTGCCTACAACCAGGCAAAAGTGACACTTAAATCGGCTTTTCAATTAATTAAAACGCCGTCCGAGGGTTAATGGTTTTTTCCCATTTATAAGAAACTTTTGTGCTTTAGAACGACAATGGTTGGACTTTATTAGGATCCTATTAAAACTTGAACAATTCAGCGGGTTTTTACATTTTCCAGTTAAGTTCAATCTGCTTAATCTTGGTAATCTGTGTTTCATTATTATGCATTGGATGTATTTAAAATCATTCGAGTACTTGCTTAATGGCCGCTCACGTTTTTTGATTGAGTAATGAAAAAGCTTATGGTATTATGAAAGTTTTTTTCTTACTGAGATTGTCTTTTGTAGAGGCTTTCAGTTGTCAATAAATGTATTAATAATAAATAAATAAAGAAACCATATCACTGTTATATAATACAGGTTTTTATTCATTATAATCACATCAACAACAACCTTTATTGGGACTCTAGTTTTTATGTTAAATAAGCAGAAAAGGAACGGTAACATGAAAGTATATTTATTTAATTACTTTTAAAAAAACATTCATTACTAAAGCCAACATTGATTTTAAACGTAATTCTACAACATTTTTTTTCAGACGAGTCATTTCTTTTCAACGAAAAGGATAAACCAGTAATTTAAAAATGATCCTTTTGGCTACGAAAAAGATTCGTGGAAATTATTGTTAAGTATACAATGACAAAAAATAAGTCCTCAAGGTTTGTTTAGTTCAGTGATGAACGGACATAGTAGTAATATTTAATGGTATAAACTATACATAAACTTTATTAATCTGAAGCTCCTTCAAGTTCATTTTTACATCTTTAAGTTGCTTTATAAACGATAATTGATGATTAAACGAACTTACCAAGTGAAGTTCTATCCCAATTACACGAAGGCTTTGTCCGAAGAAATTAAGATAACAAATGTAGTAAAGCGATTATGCTGCCATCATTCCACTAAGTTGAAAACCACAGACCAAAAGAAAAAAGTCCATGGTCTCGCGCGCCCTTTCTCCTGTCAGAACTGTCAAATGTCATTTAGTTGAAAGCTATCTGGAACATAATGAACCAATAATCTTCAAGCGTATATCAATATACAACATACAAAAGGGACTACCAGGGTGGCGGGGTCTTAATTTCTTCGGACAAAGCCTTCGTGTAATTGGGATAGAACTTCACTTGGTAAGTTCGTTTAATCATCAATTACACTTCGCCTTTGTCCTCGAAATTAAGATAACAAATGTAGACTTTGAAAGCTCATCAGTATGTTGTGTATTGATATAAGTATAATTAAGAAAATTGTAAATAATACACCAAATTATTAAAGTAAACATTATATTAACTTGTAATCAGGTATAATCATTAACATAAAAGAGTCCAAGACTCTTACTAAATTATTTTCATTTACAAAACACAAAAATAATATTCATTCTACATTCATAATAGTGTTAATTTAAATTTAGGAACAATTTAACACGGAATGTGCAAAGCTATTATTATCTACAGATGTCAACACCTGTCTTTGGTAGAACCTAGCAAAAACTGATGAAGAGTCACTCCAACCCGCCGTATTTCTTATTGTTTCAATATTAACTCCCAGTCTATGTGCTGCTGAGGTACTTGCATGTCTAGTAGAATGTGCAGTAAAAATAGATGTATCAATGCCACTATCTGCAAGTGTCCCCGTAATCCAACGACTGATCGTCTGAGAACCCACTGGCTTAAAAGGCTTCTTAAAACTAATAAAGACATGTTTTTCGTTATTTCGAATCATCTGTGTTTTATTTAAATAGGATCTGAACGCCTCTGCAGGACATATCTAGGGACGATTCTTATAAAAAGGTAAGTGAAGGCATGGATGGAGTGAACTTAATTGTGATGTCTTTACAATATCTGGTATTTTTATAGATATATTATGATTTGAGTTAATTGATACATTCTCAATCTTCATTTTTGAAATTGTTTGCACCCTATGTGCTGTAACTAGTGCTAGCAATGTAACAACTTTTTTGGATAATTTTTCTAATTCTAAATCATCATTAGGATAAAATGAAGATAAATAATTCAAAACAATAGCTGGATCCCATGTCTGGTTATATTTTGGCATGGGAGGGCGAGATTTATAAAATCCTTTCAATAATCTTAATACTCTATCATCTGAGCCTATTTTTGAACCAATCAATAATGAAAGTGCTGAGCGATGACTATTTAAAGTGCCATACTGAGCCCCATTATTATATAGGTGAGTTAGATAAAACATGACATTAGGAGGCTTCAAAGAAATTAATTTGTTGTGATTTACAAAATATAAACCATCTTCTTAATGCAGTGTCATATTGTTTAATCGTGTTTTTAGATAAGAAAGCTAACATTATATTTAATGACGAAGGTGGCGTACCTCTTCTTAAAAATGCCGTTATGAGAGCTTCCCTGCAGCCAGGGTAATCCGGGGTGGTGGCCGGAGATGACTGTGATCAAACAGTAAAGTTTCAGAGACTAAAAGGCTTTCAAATATAGGAAACCAAGGTTGAGTTGGCCAATATGGAACAATTACAATGCCTTCGGCATCGTCAGAAATGATTTTCTTAAGGGTCTTTAATATCATGGCAAATGATGGGAATGCATAAAAATAAAAATGTTTCCAATCTATGGTAAATGCATTTACTCCATAGGCATCAGGGTCTCTTTGCCATGATACATATTTTTGACATTTTTTGTTAATTCTTGAGGCAAAAAGATCAATTTCAGGCATACCAAACACATTAACAAGTTTCTTAAAAGCCTCTTTACTTAACTCCCTATCCCTTAACTCTATATCGGGGTGAACCCGTCGTGACTCAGCATCTGCAATTTCATTGTCTTTGGAACTAATGTATGACGCAAAAACATGTATATGTCTTTGCTCACACCATTGCCACAATTCCCTTGTTACCATATTTAGATGGGGAAACCTAACACCACCCATTCTATTTATGTATGCAATAGCTGTTGTATTATCTATTCTTAAAACAATTTGACAATTACGCAGGTCTTTGGCAAATATTTTCAACCCAAAAAACGCTGCCAGTATTTCTAACTGATTAATGTGAAAATCTTTCTCTATTTGACTCCACTGTCAGTCTTTTTTCCCCATGCTGCCCCCCAACCAGTTTTACTCGCATCTGAAAATATTTCCATACAATATTTTTCATCTCTGATGGGACATACAGAGTGTTTGACTGAATTCAACCACCATGACAATTCTTTTTGAATGTAAGTTGGTAAAGTCATGTACTCATCATAATCATCTGTATTAAGTAATGCAAGATACTTGCACCTCTCAAAAACCTTTGTATATAACCAGCCATACTCAATGCCAGGGCATGCAGAAGTTAAAAGACCTACAATTTAAGCAAAGTGTCTTATTTTACAATTATCAAGGTGTGAGATTCTATTAATTTCCTCCTATATCTTTGTTCTTTTCTCCTTTGTTAGTTCAATGTGATACTTTTCAGTATTAATAATGAAGCCTAGGTATTTACATGTAGTGGAAGGGGTTAACTGACTTTTATTTTCATTTATAACAAATCCTAACGATTCTAACACCTGCCTAGTTTTATTTATATTATCCATACAGTGGTTATAGTTATAACCAATACAACAAATGTCATCAAGGTAAATTGTAGAAATAAATCCTAAATATCTTAATAGTGCCATTACTGGTTTCATTAATTTTGTAAACAAATATGGACCTGTGTTTAAACCAAAGGGAAGACATCTAAATTCAAAAAAACTTGACTTATATTTTGAGTTTTCAGGTATTTTGAAACGCAAATATTTTTTGTAATGTTTATCTATGTTAATTAAAAAATAAGCATCTTTCAGGTCTATAGTTGCTACATAACAATTCTTGGAAACTAATTTTAAAGTTGTTCTCAAATCTTCTATTTTAACGTGAAATTTTTGATTTAAATTTCTGGTTTGGTATAAGAAATGTGCTAGATGTGAACTGATCAGATCTATATTGACAAGGTGCAATAGCCCCAACAGCAAGAAGTCCCTCAACAGCTGCCTCATATTTAGACATTTCTAATGAATTTAATTTTTGTAAAGTTGGCAAGTTTGATTGGCACACAGGTTCAAAAAATGGTAATTTGTAGCCTTCCAGCCAAGATAAAATATTAGGGTCTTGTGTCATAAGTCGCCACTTCTTAATGTAAAGCGCAAGTTTGCCAGCATGACTCACCGGGGTTACTTCCGGATCCGGGGTTGGGCCTGGGGCCGTGAGCGCTGCGTATACGCGCGCTGCGGTAGGTGCGCTGGCGGCAGGTACGCAGGCGGCAGGTATGTGGGCGGCTGGTGTGCTGGCGGTGGAAGCCGGCGCAGCGGCTGACGTGCCGGGTAAGGGCCTGACGCAGTCGTCGCCGTCGCGGCAGGTTGGCGCCTCGTAGTCACTCCCCCCTGCCTGGTGTGTGACGGAAGGGGCGGTTTCCAGTCTAAGTTTCTCCGTATATTTTGTGCTTGATTCTTTGATTCTGCTCCAGATTTATTTATAGCCTTAGCCGCTTTCAAGGTTTCAGCCAACTTGTCTCCAAACAGGTATTCATTTATCTTGGTGTCTTATAATTGTTCCTTTATATCCTTTTTTATATATGAACAAATATATCCTCGTCTCAATATAGACTCTGTATGCTGTAAGTCACACAGTAGTTTGCCGGCATCCATAAGAGATTTAATTAAAATTAAATCTTTACTTTTTAATGCACAAGATAAGGCTTCACTTATACATGCTATGCTTGATGCTATTTGCCTTTGTTTCTGTTCGATGGTTTTTTCTTTTTTATTTAGTATCTCTGATAGAGCCGCTCTTACCTCGGCATTCAACATTGGAGCCTCTATTGTCTTCGTGTTGCAGTATGTACCCAATGTACTGCTATTTCCTCCTTCACCTTCATGCCATATTTTTTCTCTTCTGAGGGTGTCTCTCCGAGTATCTCCAATATTTCAGGTGGGAGAGCCTCCTCTTCAGGATCCAAGTCCACCATCCATCCAGGTAAGTTACTGCTGGTATCTTCAGCTGCTGTACATGTGTCCTTGGTCACACAGATGCCAGTGTCCGTAGGCATGTTTATGCTGGTGTCCTCGGCCTCAGGTATGTTCTCCAAATTATACTCCTGGTTTACATTTATTTGTGGCTGTATTTCCTCAGTATCTTCAATTTCTGTAATTGTATAGAATAATATATTCTACAAACGTATGTAAGGCCGTAGAACACGCCTTTTCAACCTAATGCTTTTGGTAGGTAACAATCACTAAGGATTGAACACAAGCTTTATCTTTAGTAGTATTAGAAAGGTCATAGCCACACAGAGCTATACACATTCTATTATTTGTCATCGGAAACACCCAATTAAGGTGAACACCAGACTGGTAAGCTTGTAAATGTTATCGGAAACACAATTCAGGTAGTCGGTAAGCAACTTTGAGGTAAGTGCTTAATGTTGTTTTTAGCAGTATTAGAAAGTTCATAGCCACATAGAACTATACACATTCTATTATTCGTCTTCGGAAACACCCAATTAAGGTGAACACCAGACTGGTAAGCTTGTAAATGTTATCGGAAACACAATTCAGGTAGTCGGTAAGCAACTTTGAGGTAAGTGCTTAATGTTGTTTTTAGCAGTATTAGAAAGGTCATAGCCACATAGAACTATACACATTCTATTATTCGTCTTCGGAAACACCCAATTAAGGTGAACACCAGACTGTAAAACTTGTAGAACACCGTTTTTAATGCACCAATATTGTAAGTACTTACGTGTGCAACTGGCTCGATTTTTAAGCTTTTTCTTGAATTTTTCTTCCATCTTTCGTATCTTACGAGCCATATGTCTCTCCAAATCCTCATCGTCGTTGCGTTTTCGAGACATTCTCCAATGTTTTTTGAATTTTTTCAATTTGTTGAGAAAAAACGTGGATAATGGCGCGAGCACTAAAACGCTAAATGACATTTGACAGTTCTGACAGGAGAAAGGGCGCGCGAGACCATGGACTTTTTTCTTTTGGTCTGTGGTTTTCAACTTAGTGGAATGATGGCAGCATAATCGCTTTACTACATTTGTTATCTTAATTTCGAGGACAAAGGCGAAGTGTAACTAAGATCAGGCTATGTTATCTTTATACTCTAAGTGCGTATTCAAAATCAATAGTGCATTGGTATTGAATATTTAAAAAAACATACAATAGACAAGGTCAAATTGCAAAGTAGAGAAGTGTTAAGTAAAATAAGTTCTGATACCTGGTTCAATGCCACGTGTTTACATCAATTTCTGCCGATAATATGAATGGCTGACTTATACCTTCCCAATTTGAATGACACCACAATTTTGTCTGTGCCATCTTTTCATTGTTGAGGGTGATATTACACTCAACAATGAAAAAGATGGCACACGATTTTTTTTTGTTATTGTACGTGCAGAGAAAAGATCCCCCGTTATCTGCATATTATAGGAAATCTGCAGAAGAAAAATTGGATTCTATCTAAAAATCAAACTCATTTACAATTTTTTTTGGAAAAACAATTTACATTAAGCAAATTTCAGTCTTGCTAATTTATTTATAAATATGTGTTCTTGTGTGTCCCTAACTTTTAGGCATAGTTTGGCATATACAAGAACACATATTTCAAAATCCAGTATTCTGACAGCTACGGAAAGGTTCCATGCCCTGGGCGAAACAGTCAAAGCTTCGAACAAAGCCTTTTATATTTGTTTAGATTTACTTTACACAACACATTCGATCATTAAATATACTTTTATATGAAATCGAACCTGCACCGCAATAAAAAACAGCGGAACTTAAAACGTTTAATATTTGAGACCTATTTTTACGCTATGTTGAAGTATTTTTCCATGTAAAAATAAACATACAAGCTTATACAATATGTGAAAATGGGGACGATAAACACTGTTTTGAGAGGGTCAGCAAAGATTGAAGGACATTTATCTGTCGGTCCCGATAAACAATAAACAGCGACTCGGAAGTTTGTTGTTGTTTCAGCAAAAACGGATGTTGGGGCGAATTCCTTTTACAACACAACACCTACACGCGTTGTCCTGTTCTGACAATAGTTGAATAAATAATGTCCATTATTGCAATCTTAATATGATATAAGTATATTTATTTAGACAGTGCCCAAACTCGTTATGTCAAAACGAGAATAATGGAAGCCAGCGACTTCCTCAGTGTGAGGTCGTTTATCGTGATAAACATTACTATCTTGTAGAAAGATCGGCTGAAAAAGTAATAGACAAATATATGATGTAAAGTAAATAATCAAAAAAGCGTCGATGGCCGAGTGATTAAGGTCGTAGCTTGCCATGTGAGAGGTTACCAGTTCAAACTCCGCCAACTTGTTTTTAAAATTTGAAATTCATAATATGTACGATTATTTGACGCTTTAACGGTGAAGGAAAACATTGTGAGGACACCTGCATACCTACGAAGAAATTCTGAGCTTGTGTAGTCGACCAACCCGCACTTAGCCAGCGTGGTTGCCTTATCGCCCTAGATTAAGGTAGGCCCGAGCCCCAGCCGTGGGGACGTATATGGGCTGATGACGATGATGATAGTTAATAAAGTAATATTTCAGTACCTCATATTCGTGTCAAAGCGCGACTGTATGTCACGCAGTTGAGAGATACTTTCACACTTAGTATGATATTAATGAGGATTCGAATTGCTAGGTTATAATTTATGGAAATTTTCTGGACCATAAAAGAATATACTCATAGGAATAGAACGCGGACTACACAATAGAGATTAGCGATCTACGCAAGAAATAAGCGCCATAAGTTTATTTGCAAATACAGGTGAGCTATACTTGTTACTAAACCTTCGAAGTACAAGACAGTCGTATGGTATGGCTGGAAAAATTGAATTTAGACTAACCGTTTTACTTTGAACTGATATTTTCCAAAGTAGCACAGACAAAATATAACGGTAATTCTTGTACGCTTGTACTTATATAGTATATTGTATAGACGTTTGTAGACTATATTAAATGCCGATGATCAGATGGATGAAAATTCTACCCGAGAACCGAAGCCGAATTTATAAACTTGTACCATGAAAAATAAACCATTTTAATTATGCAAACCTTGTCCTTATAATTGACACAAAAATGAAAGGCTCCCCCAATCTATGGCATATCGACAGTTATGCGCACGCATTTACTCAAACTTTTTGTACCTCGTAAATACGCGTACTAAACGCGCAGCTAAACGTATATTTGCCCTAGTCCTTTGACGATTTCACGATTGTTAGTTCTTCATAAAAAATTTAAAGTTCAGTTTCCGCTGTGGTTGAGCGTGATATGGGAATTACATGTTAAAATAAGCCTGAGGGAAGGCTGGGAGAGGCGGGAGGCTCTTGCCCCACTCACGCTAATTAGATGTGCGTACCCGGGTACCGCTTATTTCAAATGGAATTAAGCGTAGACAGCTAGCGTCGACAAGTGCGGAAATATAGTTGCTGGAAATGGTCGTGTGTGAATCCTATAATCCTGCCGCCGCCAAGGGTAAATATTCGTTCAATGTGTGTGTATGTCACAATACACGCGGCATAATTATGATACAATATGTTTGCACTTGAATGAAATATCTCGCATTAAATTATTTAAATGACCGCTCATATCCAAATCTTTCAAGGGGTCGATGTTTACGAGGTTTCCTGGTTCTTATGTATAATTCAACTTTGAATGACATGTGATACCATTAACACTGCGGTAGGGACACTTGCATATTAAATGCAATTATCATCAGCTTTAATAAAAGATTCTTGAGCAATGGAAATAAAATAATAATCACGTGGATTGCTTTCACAAATTACAACACTTTTTAATCATGATTTATTTGTAATTAACCAACCCTGTCATAGAAGAAAACACAAAAAATTATTACTTAAAAATTTTGTGTAAGTTATATTTTTGTATCAACATACATACGAGTATTATGTTTATCCCAGTCGGTCACCACATAACCGAATCCTGCTCCCATAAACGGGGGCACCACTAACATAATGCCACACGTGTCTGCGTATTTTTTCTTGAATGTCGACCGGAAATAGTCTGCAATAGGAATGAAGTGAAACTATTTACGGCTCGTAGTAAAGTCACAATGTCGAGTCGTCGCGGAAATCTTTGAGTAACCGCTTTCCCGTGAAACACATTTTCACGGGCGGCTTGACGCAGCTCACATATCGTTTTATAACTTCACACGGAGGATTCCACCCGCCTGACTTACCTTGCATCGTTTGAGGAATCGATCGGGCACACTCCATCAAATATTTTTAACCTTGTCAAACGTTTAGAGGAAATGCTAAGCAAGGTCTTTGCGTAGGAAGCGTATTTCTGCCTTGAACAGCATACGTTTCAGATGTTTTCTGGCCTAAATGGCTTCTATGAAAATTACGTAAGTTACTTTAACCGGGTGCTGATGTTAAGGTCTTTCATACCGAGCCTATCAGGGAACGGTTCTTTCCTAATGTGCTTTTTTATTAAACATGAACTTATAACTAACTAAGCTTGTCGGTGTTTGCTCAACCTAGTGCAAGATCATTGTGGTCTTGTAGCGGGTATGTATGTAAATAGTTAATTAATTTTGTAGAGTATAATGATTCACCACTCTTAGGATGCAATTCAAATGGGTAAAGGTAAAAAAGAAGGGAACTACAAGTTTGTTTTAGTATTTTATCATTAAAATGGATATAAATGCAGGCACATAATTTGTCAAATTTGTGTTCTTTCGTTTATTGGGATAGATAGAAGTACAACATTTCTAGGTTAAGGTTTTAGCTAAGACCTCATATTGCAAGTTGCAGGCCACTTTATACCAAAATTAACGTAACAAACTAAAATAAACAACAAATTGCTTAACAACTCTTCGTGAAACAAAGAAAATAAAACACAATCAATAAGGGTTGCTATAATGAAACGGGTGTAGTTGCGCGAAATCCCTTCGCTCCCTCGGGCCCGCCTACAGAAGTAGTACACATCAAATAAATCGTGGTCGTTACTGGACTTCAACTGTTCATCGTCATTTCCTCACGGGATACGCGATCATTTTGATAAATGTACTCAACTAACCGTTTATGATAAGGTTGTTAGGTCGGCAATCAAGAAGTTAGAAAAGTATGGACAAATTAGGGTAGAGAAACCCGTTACTTATATGAGGATTAATCTATACTGATGATAACCGCACTCGTCGCGCTTTAGCGTCGATGGCTGAGTGGTTAAGGTCGTTACTTGCCATGAGAGAGGTAACAGTTCAACTACCGCCACGTACCACTAAGTTTTGAAATTTAAAATTCATATGTACTTTTCAAATCTTTTGCGCTTATGGGTTGGGTTTATTTTCCCTATCCAAAAATGAAAAATACTCTGACAACAAGAACACTAATATTGCGTTTAATTTTTCAAAAAATATGAGCATTACAATTATTAAAATTTAAAAAAAATTCGCATTCGCATTCATGACCTCGCCTAACGGGGAGAAAAGAGCGTCCTAGAGACGTTAGAGCTCTGACGCGATATCGGAAGACCGGTGGTTCATATCCCCGGTCAGGCTGGGTCATAAATGCAAATTCTTTCACAAGAGCTTTAAATAGCATTAAAACAACAAATGAAAAATATTACAATTATTATTCTAGACAACGTGTGAAGTGTTAATAAACTAGTTTCAGTTAAAATCTAGGTATTTTGTATCGTTCTTTGTGAGCTCCTATTGTTTTAGGGGTTTGAAATAAAATTCATAACAAAAAATGAGGATAGAGTGAACGCAAGCCAAAGGCAATTTCGCTCGATCCATAACGCGTGTGGCGTATGCCGTTAAAAACCGTATTTTGAAGTTTCGCTAGGGGACCCGGTCCAAAATACAATTTTATTCAGCCAAAACCCAACCATAACCAAAACAAGTTAGTATCATAAGTCACTAAAGCGTTTTCGACGCGAGTAGCTTTTGATTCTTTATTTCTTTTCTTACACTTTTGTAGAACGCGAAATTTTCTTATTTTTATTACTTTCATTTTGTATGAGAGGCTTATAATGTTAACTATTATAATTAAGATTTTATGAATAAAAAACTTTTTTCATCTTACGGTTTGACAACTTTAACTTTACTTACAAAACTATTCATATATTTATGTATAAGTGTTAAAACTACTGAATTTAAGTTGTAGGAAAACGTTGCCAGCTATTAACAATTCTCTCGATTGCCTATTAATACTTCGAAAGTTTCTCAAGCAATATTTTAGGAGTCTCCGGAGAAAATTGATTATTAAATGTTAAACGTTGCATTTTCAAGCTCCTGCCAATGGAAAGTTTAGGCTCTAATTAAACCTTCGTAGGCATCCAGCGATGTTCGATAGATCCCATTACCCATTGTTCGCTGTAAGATTATTAGTGCTAAAGTCGCGGATATTCTGTCTAGAAATTTTATGAAGATATCTTTTTTAAGCGTTAATTCGATTTAAGACTATGGCGTTTGTTAAAAAGATTTCTTCCAAAATAACGTGCGTGGACATAGCTTTCATCCGCATACAATGCAGGCGCTGGTGGCTCGGACCAAGAGGTTCAGTTCTTTTTTTCTGCCGCGTGTCATTAAGGCGTGGAATGCCCTTCCAGCTCATGTTTTCCCTCCCTCCTATGATCCCGGGCTCTTCAGGCGGGGCGTGAAACGGCATTTAAGCAGGCCTTCAGGGTGAGTGCGACAGGCTCAATATGGTATATTGTGCCTGTCGTCTTCATATTATGTGGATTTCAAACGCTACCGCTTCTCATCAGGTGAAGTGAGGACATATCATCATATCGCGTACCTACACGCGATAATCAAAAGTACCTACCAAAAAATATGTAGCAACTTACAGCCCGACGTTTCTATTGGATTGCACCAGTCATCACCGCAAGCTAACTAAAAGGAATGTTCTTTATCTCAATCGCTCATTAAGCAACTTAAAAGAACATGTGTTACCGTGGGTCATCTTTTGTAACTTCCAACGTAATATCAGTATCAGTTATACGAAAAATTGTGCTAGTCCATTAGGCCAATTTTGCAATAATTCAAACATATTTCACGAGTTGCATTGAAATAGCTGTGTATTTAGTCTCAAAAGCATAGATGGCTATGATTTTGTTTCCGTCTATTTATAACCTGATTAAATCAGGTGTTCTTTTTTTGTGCGAATAGAAACGAGAGGAATTTGAGGGAATTCTTTTTCACGCCGAAACTCAAATTTCGAAACGTTGCTGGAAATCGAAATGGAATGGACTCTTTATTTTTTATTTGAGAGAAATACCCCAGTTGATAAATAATATTGATATTGATTGAGTTGCTCAAAATGGGTTTTTGAACAAATATTTTCTTTATTCGAATTCGGATAAACTTTTACGTAATTGTATTTTATTTCGTGGAAACCCTATTCCCGCGGAAACTCCGGGATAAAAAGTAGCCTATGTGTAATTCTGGGTCTTCAGCTACCTGCATACAATTTCATCGTTATCGGTACAGTAGTATTTGCTTAAAAGAGTAACAAACATCCATCCACACATACAAACATTCACGTTTATAAAATTAGTAGGATGAAAGTTCTTCGAGTATTTAATTATTATTTTTAAAAATATTTTTTCTTTACTCTTTACTTTATAATTTAAGTTCAACGTGATTGCAAAATATTACCTTTTTTTTATTCACTACAGAAAACCTTCGTATCGAAATTGTTTGATTGGCACAAAAATCTAATATCACAAATTCACTTGCTCATTTCAAATTCTATTCTCGAAATAAGCTATGATTGCTTTATAGTTTGGTCGCAAATATCAGTAGGTACACCATTATACAATGAGTTAATTCATGTAGGCGCCTAATTAATTACACACTTGAGTGCCAATGGTATCGTAATTTCATTTGTCCGTAATCGGATTGAGTTCTGTTGGACAATGTTTACGAAGCGGATGGTTAGCGGCAAACGAAACATTCAGACCAAACATATGTACTTTGCGGATTCGATGGAACTTCAGCCTTTGTTTTGATGTACCGCTAATTATAGCTTAATTGATAATTTACGATGCTAATAGTAAATCTCAGTTAAGATAAACTTTGAAATGATCTTTTTCATGATTAGATCCAATCTACTTACTGCATGGCACTTGCAAAAGTATCAAAGTGCCTTGAAATGGACCTCGCCATAAAATTAACACACGGTAAATATCCCGAAATTACGTTTTTAAGCTATTGCATAGCTTTTATCGCGGGCTTTGAGCGAGGCGACCAAACCAAAAAATTCCGTAACGAAAAAAACCTCACAATCGTCTAACGTCGTTTCAGTTTGGTAGACTTTGTTTGTTTGTGTTCGGTAGTGTTTGTGTGCGGTTAGACGTATTGTACGACTCTATGAAACTCGCACGAATCGAGACGAGCTGCTCCGAAATTGGACGATGCTATGCAATGCAATAGCTATACCGCGGCAGTCCCCGAGTGCCACACGTCTTTTTTATATTCTTTTACAATACTGATTATCATTTATACACAATACACAATAGTTCACGTGAAGTGTATTTGATCAAAAACCTATTTCACGACACGAAATCCAATTTTGCACCAAGATGCACCATGAAATTCACTTCCTCTGAGTTTATTGAACAAGGTAAGTGGCAGGATTTTTCTCTGTGACCCGTCAAAGGTTTTTGAAGCTCTGTCGCAAAGGTGACTTGATTTCACCTGTTTTACACACAAACAGCATTTACACTACACCTATGGTGTCGCATGGGGAGAGCGTATTGAAAAATATGATCTGAGGATCTGCAATATCAAAAGAGGTATTCATTTATTACAGCGCAAGTCAACTGATTAACGCATGTGATTTTAAACTTCTCTCCTATAGTAAATATTTAAAAACCAGGCAAGTGCGAGTCGACCACGCGCACATAAAATTTAAATAATTAAATTTGATTGTTTATTTTTAAAGTGGATGCGCTGGTAAGCAATTTGTATTAAAACGTAAAAGGTGCCCGTAAAGGCTGGTTTGTTGTACAATTGTCATACAACAAGCCAGCCTTTACTTTTTGCAAATTGTATGCCAAACATCTGGAAAACCATTTCATTCAAGATTGATATAAAAATATTTATGACTGCAGGCTGTCAAAACGTTGACCTAAAGCTTTTAACCGAGGCAAAGTGAGTACAGACAACTCACGAATCCACGATCCACATTATTGTTAAATTACACTTAACTAAAATTTCATCTGCGGCAATAATATCGCAAATTTTTCCTTCATTTCACGAAACAAAGCCGGCACTATCGCGTCGGACTAATGAAATTGCAGGCGTTTATTAGCAAATGTATAAGCAGAAATTGTCAGCCTTTTGCAAAAATATTTTCATTTTAAGAGGTGTATAAAGCTTGAAATAATATTTTACTCAATGCCATCTCTGTGCTTTTTGCTGGCTCGAGTCTTCAAATTAATTGAAAGAAAACAGCTTCGTGAAATGCTCTCTGTATATAAAATGAAGGCTAACCGAATGAAAAATGCAAAACTGCCGAAATGCCTTCAAGTCGTGCAGCTCTTGCGAATTCAGCCAATTCCAGCAAACGAATTTGATAAACCAACAAGGGTTAGGCACTTACTTGCGGAAAGAAATTATGAAATTGAATGTAAAATTATTCCAATGGTCAGAAAATGTAAGGGCAACCCATTTTAATTTTTTATTAAAATATTATATATATTCAGATATATTTTTTCGAATAGCAATACTATGAAGTAAGAGACATTTATGCAGTTTGATTATAAAGGCCTTTTACGGGTGTCATACTTAAACCAAGTTTCTTTTTTAAATTTTAAAATTATACAGTAATTTAAAGTTTTCAAACACAATAAACCGACGAATAGGTAAAAGATTTGATGAAATAGGAGGATATTTCGTAAACCCCACTGGAGATTGCGTCCAATATGGCTACTTCCACTATCATTCACAATTCTTCTTGTGCCCAACAAATGCAGTATCATCAACAACACTTAGAGCGCTCTTCGTTGCTTACAATATCTGGCCTTTGTGTTCGCAGAAAAGCTCCGTAATACTACGAATAGAATTGAGAACATTTGGCTCACAAAGGTCTCCTAAATTGTTAGACACTAGTTATTGTACGTGCAATAATATCTTTAATCAAGTGATATGTTCAATAGTGATTAAACTTTGTTATAAAGACAAGCGTCATCTTTGGTTTAGCCAAAGACCACGAGCGCTGCAAAGAGCTCGAAACATCGGGTCTCAAAATATATGTTTAGAATAACAATACATGCGAGGTTAATCCGAAAATTACAAGGTATGCTCGGTGCCCTCAAGATTTAACAATAGACAGCGCGTAGTAATGGCGTCCGATCGAGAACATTCCTGCTTGACCAACCGCGTATTTGCGGCTATGAGATAGTGTGCGGAAACTAATAAGCAGCATGTGGTTAGAGGTTCCGTAGCTTGAGTCGGAGCACGTTTTTCCTTCAATAAAGATTCGCCGTCAGAAGACGTGCTACAAAATTACTTACTATTTGCGCAAGGGCTTCAAGGGTACAATCGGGGACAAATAAGTAAATTGAAAATATGAGGCAATACATAAATATCAATACATAGTATAAAACAAAGTCGCTTTCGCTGTATGTCCGTATGTATACTTAGATTTTTTTTTTCGGTTTTTTTTAATAGATAGAGTGATTCTTAAGGAAGGTTTGTATGTAAATTTACCCGAAGCGAAGCGAGGGCGGGTCACTTGTGAGAAATAAAGCGGTTACTTTGTTGTGGTGACTTATTGAACCCTGGCAAGGTTTCACATTTTCTATGTACTGCCTACCGATAAAGATTCAAAAAAATTTCTTTTGTGTTACGTACTTATCTTCATCATCAGCCCATATCCATCCCCACTGCAGGCACGAGCCTACCCTAAACTAGGGCGATAATGGTTAATTCAACTGCTAGCTAATTGTGGGTTGGTCGACTACACAACCCTAAAATGTCTTCTTAAGTGTGCAGGTTTTTTCAGTAGGTATGTTTTCCTTCACCGTTAAAGCGTAAAAAATTCGTACATGAAATGTATTTCAAATTTTAAAAAAACATTGTAGTACGTGGCGGTGATTGAACTGGCGACCTCTCGCATGGTAAATCCAACATACAACGATCTTAAAAACTCGAAGCTTTGGAATCATTGTATTACAAAATAATACATGTTCTAAATAAATCTTCTAAAGTTACTTCCTGTTGGGTGGATATCGTCCCCAGGCCAATTAGATGTTTACGTAGCATAATCATCAGTGATCAGTATTCAGCGGGCTGAGTAATCTCCGTCTTGTGATTTACATAATCAACGCGCTCCATTCTGCCTTCAACAATCCACCCCACTTAATTCTACTGGAGATAGTTGTATTTCCTTCTGGCTGTATGCAATATCGTAAGCACAAAAGGTATTTATAAAATCGCATAGTCACAAAAATATAAGTTTTGTAAAAAAGTTTTTGTAAGATCGAGAAAAAAATCATAAATGTTATTTACAAAAAAGTTACAGCCCAATAATTTTGTGATTAAATGCATAAAACTAATGACAATGATGTGTAGTGTTCGCGCAAATAATAGACAATACTACTAATAGGCAGTTATAAGTAGGTATATTGAGTTAACGTAACGGTGATACTCATACTTAAAAAAGAACCTAACGTATTCCAGTCAAATCATTTTCATTAAAATTTAATAAATCATGCATTTCAATTATACACTGGTCAGGTCTACAATCAACGCAAGAAATTAAGGGACAAGGCAATCGTTTTTGGCTTTTGCAAAAATGTATGAAGCGTCCTACCAATCGTTGAAGCTTACGAATGTAAGGTTGGGAAAGATGTGGGCCGGCGATCAAGAGTATTTTATATGTTTTAACAAATAAACTATATTTCACTCTAAATAACTGCTAACTAAACACCAACTTTCTTATTATCTGTTACACACGGTATAATGGCTGTGAATATTTCCTTTCAACCATAAGAGTAAAATGGTGGTAATCTATCCCAAAAAGTAATTCTTATCGGTTTAAATTTCCTCAATTCATCATTACTAACATAAATAGATTTTCCTTGTAAAAAAACAGCAAAAATAAACAAAATTTATTTTCTAGATTAATTTTTCCTTATTCCTTTTCTGAATAATGTGTTTTCCATTGTGATAGCGCCAAATGATGTTAGAAACAAAGATTTTGTGAAACGGGAATCGAAGTTATTTTTTCCGGCCACGGAATCCTGTAAAGTAATTTTGAATATGCCAGCGTTTGATTTGTATCGGGGGATGCCCGTTCTTTATCTCATTCGGCAAGCTCGGCACTTATGAAATCGAAATTTTTTAGTTAAAAGCAATCGTTCGCCAATTTCAATCGTTCGCTTTACCTGGTTATTCGGTTTGTTATGAAATAGGGACATTATTATATCGATGTTCAGAAAAATGAAATCTGAATTTTCAATTCCAAAGACGACAAATGAAACATTTATTTCAAATTGCTTGAAAGATGAGATTTTAAATAGTCAATACGACTATTTTTAAAATACGAATATGAAAAATATAAGTTAATCATAATCATTTATTGTATAATGTGGTTACATAGGGTCTTACAAAATATATATAGTTCTCACATTACCCTGCAACGGCACAGCAATTTTAACTTTTAACTAAAGATACAAAATTTTGAAAAGATAACAATAATATAAATTAAGTCTAACTAGTAATAAAATACGAAAAACAAAACGATATTTAAAATTGTAATTATTAACCTACTTATCTTATAATGTTATTTATAATTTTAATTTCAGTATATCCTTTATTCTTTTGCTTCCAGACATTGGAGTACATATATTATCTACTATTGCATCATAGAAATATGCCAAGAATTTTAGCACTAATCGGCTTATGATAAAATATTTTATGAATGTCTATCATCTACCCGCAATAATTCACCCGCAATCGCAACATCTTCTATTTGTCCCTACTGAGACTGATCCACACAACAATGTTCCGGAAACCATACAAAGTTACCTCTCCATCAATGTCCATCCGATTGAAACGGGCCCCAATCCGATTCGTCGGCAAAAACAACGAACACTTTCGGCTTAAACGAAACAGTAAAAACACTTGTAATCCAACTAGAGCTGGTGAGCGTCCAATTAATCTGAATTACCACAAAAAATGTCCAACAGCTTATTACGTCATCACTGTGACGAACGGGGCACATAGCCCTTCTGTTGAGTAATAGCCGCGGGCCTGACAATGATTAAACACTGTCGTATTTTTGTTTCGAATGGTAATGAGTTCCTCAAAATATTTTCGCTGCCTACAAATTGCATTAATGAATTTTAATGGCTGTTATCTCACACCACGCAGGATAATTGCGGCCGTTACTTGCTAGGTGGCGCTAGTGAGATAATTATGTAAGCCCTTCTATATATCAAACTAAAAGGAAAGTTTTGCTTTTGAAGTAACACCAATTAGGTAGAAGCGTGTAGTTTAGTCAGTGCTCGAGGAATTTACTTAATTAATTTTTTTGTTGGCACAAGGAGATAGATAATGTTTCCTTATTCTTTTTCATTAAAAAAGACCCTTTGATAAATAAATAATATAAAATATCACTTAATAAGCAAAATAATATTGTATTATTATAAAGATAATTATTAAAAAGATAAATTTTGATTAATCAAAAGTACCCGTAATCGACGAGCGTGCATGAAGAGGTTGATGAATGTGGATGAAGCGAAAGTGGTGTGCCAGGACCGAAGCACATGGCAGAAAGTGATCTCTGCCTACCCCTCTGGGAAAAAGGCGTGATTTTATGTATGTATGTATGTATAAAGATAAGAAAATTCTTAAAAAATACGAATGAATGTAAAAGGCCTTGTTTTAAGAAGAAAATCATTTTTTTTTCTGCTTGCTTTTGTAATAATATTAAACTGATATCTTTTACTTTAAGATTTGAAGCTGCGAACACTAAACATATGAGCGCTGTGACTTCAGATGTAGCCGATGACGCGAAAAATAGACAACAACACGTTCCTACTTAACAAATACCTAACAGAAAGTAAGGTACTTTCGTGAGACCGATAAATGTGAAATCCCGATGTAGTTTCGCACAATCCGAGGCGGCACGTCTGTCGTCGGCGGAGCAAATCGACGCCGTAGACACGACAAACTACGCGCGATTTGCTCCAACACGAACATCGAAACTTTTATGACACTTTTCCAGGTTTGCTCTGCGTCCGACGGTTGTGTCCAGCGAACTTTCCGATACCTCGTCATTGGAACGATGCGGTTCTTGCTAACAAAAAATTTGACCCGGTGACTGTCACCTACTTTCTAACGGACTTAACACGTAATTGGGTCAAGAAGTCGATTTAAGCTGCTGTCCGATGTTTCAATTGGGTTGCACTAATCATGGTCATTGGCTGGCTGTTGCTTATATTTTTATTTGAATGAAAAATGAAAGTTTAAATCTTAAAAAAATAAAGAAATGCATGTGTCTAAAAAACTACTTTAAAACATATGAAATTTCTTTTGCTCAAATACTCATTTGAGATAGGACTGCTTGTACAAAATCTATGGATTTAAAAATCGCGTCCAATGTATCATATTTTCACAAACGTACGATTTTTCATTTTAAACCACTAGTATAAAGCTGCTGTTGGCATCAAATATTCAAACCCGTCACGTTAGAGCGTTAACTGAAAAACTGGTTTCGCAGAGTGCAAACGACGTGTTAGTCACTAAAACGCTAAAAAACATTACTGTCATGATCCGCAAAGCTTTTTCAAAGGCGTCAACACCAGAACTCGGTGTCAGCCGCAAACGCACTTGACCGGATTTTCCATTCGTTGCAGTCGTTATTGCAAAGTTGGACGTTCCACAGCGCCGGAGCATATTGAAACGGGACTTCAGCTTTTTTTTCTTTTCAATCTGACAAAATGTGACGAGAAAATATTGTGCGTAGGTAAAGTTGTCGAGTTACACGAGCCATTAGGGGAGGGTCTTAATGGAACGACATCCGAAACGAGATAGTCCATAGCCGTAAATTGACGTTGTGCCCTCGACTTCCTACGTTTTACTCAATCTCGGTCGTAAAGAAGCGTTTACACGGGTGGTATGTACTCGCACGCTCTGGTTCGTGTGGAACCCGGCTTACGATTCATTTGCCGTGATGGCCCAATACGATAGCGATTGCCGACCCATTTACATGAATATTGGCGGAGATGATTTACACAACTGAGTCTCTACATATTTAAAAAAGAATATTTCAAGGCCCGTGAGTGTTGCATTATTTTTTTTATATGATATAGTATACAGGCGAAAAATTAATATCTATGTTCCGATTGTTAATTATCTGGAATATTATTTTATTAGCATGATATTTTAATTTTTAATTTCACACATAAAAACTAACATAATGAATGATTTTTATTCAATTTAGCACTAAATTGACCATTCCTCGATCATAAAATTGCATTAACAAATTGTTTTCCCCCTCTCTCGCATCGCTTTGGGTGAATTTTACATAAAAACCTTCCTCTTGAATACCTCTATCTTTAAAAAAAACCGCATCAAAATCCGTTTTTCAGTTTTAAAGATTAAAGCAGATAAAGCAGGTTTATGGATCAAGGAACAGATAATGCGACTTTGTTTTATTCTACGTAGTGAAGAACCACAATGTAGAAATAGCCTTATTCGTGTGGTTTCCATCTTGGTTAAGCCGGGTGTAGTAATAAAGTAAGATTAATTAATTTTATCGACATCCTTAACGTCTCACACTTCTACAGCCACATAAAATCTGTAAGAAAATAATACATGCGGCATACTTACTCAGAAGGTACAAATTTCTTTAATGTGACATGTGCTTTACATAAATGTATGTAAATGTTTCTCAGAACAATAACGGTCTCCTGGTATTAACAATGAAAGACCTGAAAAATTGTTTTAATTCAAATCTTTGAATTTTTTAGAACGGAGGTTATACTAAAGTGAGTGTTATACTAAAGTACACAACAGTAAAGTATACTAGATTTTTGACTTTCACGTTCTACCTTGTTGCAACTAAGCTTTAAGTTTACGAAGTCTAACTTTCGCGGTTTAGATTTTTCACACAAAAGGATTTTCGCGCTAATTCCCGTTCCCGTGTTCCCGTGGGAATTTTGGTAATACCTTTCTTAGTGCACCTCTCTAAGCTATATCCCTTCCAAATTTTAAATGCCTACGTACAGCCGTTTAGGCTATGCGTTGATATGCCAGTCAGTCAATCAGTTAGTCAGTCAGTCAGTCAGTCAGTTTCTTCCTTTACACATTTATTTAGATAGACGAATATGGACTAATATTCAGTATAAAAGTATAATCGGATAACGATTTACCGTTTTAATGTTACTTTAGCAATATCGCAGCCCGGGACAAGTTAGTCTGTTTAAATTATATCAGTTCCGGACCGGGGTTGGAAGAATTTAAAATTCAAATAGGATCATGTGGATATTATAAGGAGGCCCCAACTTGAGTTTGTATTGAAAGTGTTCGGGGCAGAACATTTTCGAGGCGGCGCCAACTTGCGCTGTGGGACTGTAAGACTTTATTGCGTTTTTGCTGGTAAAGTCCACTGCATCCACGTTTAAAACTACGAAACTTAGTTCTCGGTTTTCCCCTCAGTTGGTATCGATAACTGAATCTAATAAAAGTTTCTAGATTGCGTAGGTTACGGGCTTATGCTTAAATGTATTTCGAATTAAATAATGAGCTCCTATTTCGCACTGTTGCAAGCGCCATGATCACGGGTAAACCCGTGATCATGGCGCTTATAACTCCCGGACAGTTTCAGTTCTCTAAGGAATCGGAATTAAATGTTAAAAACGACCTTACAGTTTCACATGTACGTACACAATAATAATTATTATTATTATATACTTACTTGCTCGGTCGAATAGTATTTATTTACCCGGGTTCACTACCTACGGTTCTAAGAGTCAAACATCGGTGTTTGTTCCGTCCGTGTCTGGGTGAATAATTAAATATATTCAGGTATATTTGTGTATCCACTGTTGATTCTGATATCCTCAACTTAAGTGCTTAAGGTACCACGGGATCAGAAAAAGCGTCGATGGCCGAGTGGTTAAGGTCGTTGCTTGCCATACGAGAGGTCGCCAGTTCAAACCCCGCCGGGTACCAATGTGTTTTTCAAATTTAAAATTCATATGTACCATCATTCGACACTTTAACGGTGAAGAAAAACATCGTGAGGAAACCAGCACACTGGAGTCATATGTACCATCATTCGACACTTTAACGGTGAAGAAAAACATCGTGAGGAAACCAGCACACTGGAGTGAATTTTCAACGGTGTGTGAAGCCATGTCAGAGGCCTACGGGCGGTTTAAAAACTCTGACACCAGGCTGTTCATCAACCATACGATAAGAAGAAGACGGGATCAGATCAATATGTGATGTTGTGGAATATTTATTATTTATTCATTTATACCATGTTTTATTATGTAACGTGTTTTTTTACAGAATAAATAATTCAATTGAAAAATTAACTGTTTGATATTTAAAAAAAAAATCCTATGAAGTTGAATGAATCCTTTAAAAAATTAGACCAATAAAGTATGAGAATGCAAGCCATTCTCTCGTGCTAACAAAAAAGTTGACTGGCAAATTCATCAGATGAAACGGTTGGCACTTTCGCTCATACTTGAGTGGATACAAAAGCTGGCACTTACATCGCAAAAGCTTCAGTTTGGCAGCCCCGCGAGAGAGCGGTGCCAACATTTTGACCTTCGTGACGTCAAACGAAATATTAAAAAGCGTTTACATTTGGTAGTCAATTCTGAACACTTTTGAATTAAGGTCTGATCTAATGTTATAAATTCGTGACTTATATTATAAATTCGAAATTAAATCTGTCTGCCGGTGGTAGAATAACTTATCTATTACTTTTATTTACTGTACCGACAATTTATAAGTGCGTGTAAATGCCTGTGGCGGTTTAATGCAAAAGCTACTGAATCGGTTGAATAGAACTCCTGCACTCTCTATTTATTCACTACGCTAATTAAATATTCTTAGAAGAAATACGAAAAAATAGAAGAAATACGAAGACTGTTTAAGAAAATGGTATAAGGAACCTAAAATAATAATAGTTTGTTGTTATTACACTTTACTCTCGCTCATAGCTAATTTATATTCATTGAACTAAGTCAAGACCACCTAAGTACTTAAATATATTTTTATTTTCAACATAAAGTGTCGATCTAATTATTAAGGAAAACACGTTTTTATCTGCCGGATGTAAAATTACCTGTCGTTGGGCGTCGGGTAATGTTTGTTGTTATATAAAGGGGTTCTTTGAATTAAAGTATTACCACAGTTTAACTAAATAAATTATGAGTACAGGTACTTGCTATACCTTTGCATCATGCATGTTAAAAGCCATTTGTACTAAATATATTATTCAATATATTTTTATACGTGCAAGACTGCCTCGTTAGTGTATTGGTAGTTAGTGCTGCTTTAGAACCGAAAGGTCCCCGGTTCGAGTCCGGGATCGAGCAAAATTTGTGTGATTTTTTCATTTAACAAATTACTCAGCCAGGAGTTAAGTGAGGAAGTTGGCGGATGCACACCCGTGCCTTTGAAAAGCCTGATCCCCTACGCCTGATCTCTCATCGGTCATGTTGGATTGCCGTCTCATCAAACTATAAGGGCAATGGAATACCATGTTTGTACGTACATTTGTGCACTATAATATGTCATGCGCAGTTAGCTGATCTCCATTTAGATCAGCCTCCATGGTCAAAATCGGTCGAACGCCTTTATAACTCAGTGAAAGAAATAAATAAATAGCTAAATACTAATTTACTTCTCTTAAATGATGTCCTAGCTTTGTTTTGTGTTGATATGACGTAGTTACGCCTAATTGCTTACATATCGTGGTCATAAAAGCAATTAAATGAAATACTTACTATGAAGTAAGTGCCATCTGATTTATAATAATCATTTTATTAAATATTACATTAGCATATCAATAAAAAATAACAGTTTAGCATTATAATACGAGAGCTTCACGGAGCAAACTTAACTGCACCGCCAAATAGCCACTTCACGTAAATTGCTTTGTCCGTACGAATATTCATTCCACGCGGGATGAATCTGAGATGATTTTGGATAGCCAAAGTGATCCGAATAAGTTGTGCTTATGAAATGAAAATCTTTATTTTCAGAATGCACAGATTCCATAAAATGTTAGTAGAATTTAAATAAAGATAAATAAAATAAAAATAAAAACAATGTTAGTAAAACTTAATTATTGGTTGATATGGATGGACCTCCAGTGATTAATCATTGGACTGTCCATCTTTTTCTGCAACCAATTTCAGGAGAGTGTTGGAGCTGTCCCGCACCCTTTCCCACAGAGAAGCCACTCGCTTGCGCAAAACGGCATGGAACCCGTCCGTGTTACAGGTGGCGAATATTCCTGAGGCACTGCAGCGCCAGGGCAATCCCAACCTGCAATGCTTAATGCTTATGACAGCAAAGATCCGGATCCTCTCTTTAATGATGTACGTGCTTTTAGCTATTTTTACTTCGCTATATTAAGGTAAAGCTTGTTTAAAAGAAACTTTATTCGTTAATTAAAACATAAATGTCATTAAAATGACTACATACTACACCTGTGTTTATAAAATCCATCATTTGCTGTATGATTCAGAAAATTATCTGTAATTATAATAAGAGAGCTGTGGATTTTGCATAAACAAAATAAATAAAAAACACACAATAAAAACCATGAATCACCTAAATCATACACGACAAACCCAATCAAAACAGAAGTTTTTTTTTACTATGAGCAGCTGTGTTAATTAGGCAAAGGCTTTAAGTTATCTGTCTAGTATAAGCGGTAAGATTAATTAGTGAATTGAAGGCATTTTAGATTTTTGACCACCATAATAGTATCATCACAAAAGTCTAGCGACTAATTTGACTAAGTGGGCCACGGTTACCTATTCAAACTCATCTGAATGTCGGTTTCCTCGCGTTGTTTTCACTCACCACCGAGTTAGTTCTACATTCAAAGTTAGTTAATATATTCTCACCATCAGGACACCATCTGTAGGCGTAATGAGAAGTAAGATTATATTCTACTATGTAACAATGTTTGCTGACCATGAATTTTTAATATTCATTTTTTTAATTACGCCGTCTACTTAAGATTGTATACACATCTTAATACAACATCATAATTTGGTCATACGTTCTTAGTAATCATTACTATCATTGCGGCATAAGCCATGTTTAAACCGATTCTGCTATAAGGGAGTAATGTTTGACGAGATAAACAACATTACGCATTATGAATTTAGGTTATTTTTAAGCTCCATTATGAAATAATAAAGATATTTTAAAGTCATTTCGTCACTTTGTTTTGTTTTATAAATTAAGTTCCTACATTTTAGAGCATTATCCTTATCCGTTTTAATCTAAAGCTCTTTATCTCCATTCTAATCTTATGAGTTAGACGTGCTATCGAGAGGCGCCCGTAGTGAGCCTCCCCATGCATATTCAGAGCTTAAACTGCCCTAGTGTTGCTTTTTATTCAATGCCCTAAAACGTTTTAAGTTGTCTTTTAATAATATAAGGTGATTTTTTAGTTCTACATCAGTAAATTTAGCGTCATAATGCACATTGAATACTAAGATTTTAAATGCACAATTTTTTTTTATTGCGGTTTTTGAGGTTACTTTCTGAAATAGTATTTAAGAAATAGTCTGAAAAAAAAACGTTATTTTTTTTCTTCTTTTTTTTAATAACGATTATTTTCTTTTTTTAAACTATTTCATGACAAACTAAGCTCGAAACAACGAAAGATTATTTAACCTCAAATTAAAAGCAAAATCTTCGAATATTTTCTTCGTGCCCTTCTTTTATCGGCTCCCTTCGCCTCCGTCCGTATCCAAAGATGGATAATTTTCCTCTTTTATGTCAACCACTAACCTTATTTTGCGGAGAAGACATGGGTTTATTCCTTCTATTTTATTTGTTACGCGTTACTGCGATTACAAAAGTTATCGCTCCTTGAACATGCAGGTTAAAGGCAAGTATTAAAACCTATACATTTTGTGTCTACACGCTGAAAACAGAGTAGCAAATACATAGATAGATAGATACATATATATTTAATACCCAACGTTCGCTCGGGACCATGATTGTTGTAACCCAGTCGAAATGCCGGGCAGTAAGTAACTTATAATACATAGGCAGTTTTTAATGTAATGTAACGGGTAATTTCTAAATCTCAAAATCAACAAGCTGCTACTAATTTCAATTCAAATTCCACTGACACAGGGTCCATCATTTTCCACTTGAAGCGGAAACGTAAACTCGGCTGCCTACTTTCTAATCTTCCGAGTGTGAGACGCGCCGTAGGCCGAGCCGGCATGCATATTCAAGAGCTCAACGAGTGGCTCAATGCTGCTTTGCTAAACTGACGCTTTATTTCATTGGTTCTCAACGTAAGCTGTAGGCTCAGAAGACAGTAGACGGCTCTAAAAAAATAAAGCGGTACAATGACACTGAAGAGGATGGATACGAGTATTTTGTTAGCAATACTAGCTTTAATGTGCAACACACGTTACAAGCCGTACATTAGTAAATAATGTTATAGATGGTGAAAAAAAATTATTCATCAACAGTTTCATCATCATCATCATCATCATCATCATCATCACCATCATCATCATCATCAGCCCATACCTGTCCACTGCTGGACATAGGCCTCTCCAAATGCACGCCACTTTCTATCCTCGGCCACTCGCATCCAGCTCCTACCAGCCGTCATGCATCAACAGTTTCCCCGAGCAAAAATATTGGCAGGGGAAACGAGGGTGGAACCAATACTTTATGATGAAAAATATTTGACATTTTTGTACTTTTCCTCGTAAACGCAGACAAGCATTTCATACTCTTTTATCACTAGACATAATAAATGCCAGTGCAAGCTTTTAAATTCAAAAACGGATACATACATATCCAACAATATTATGCAATACTCAGAAATCCTCGTTTAATTACGCTTGTCACGTAATATGTCACTGCTATGCTCAATAGTAATGTCATATTATATCGCTGTTCTAACAATCTATCACCAACAGAACTCGCAGCACGGCAGCATTTCAATTACTAAGGCAATCTGATACTGCTCCATAAACAGGGAATCTAGTAGACCACTAGCCTAGCGATGTGTGCATTGTATGGAAATTGACGTTCTGGAATTATGGAAATCGCGGCGGCTACGACCAACGGTGACTGTAGAGATTAACTAATTAAAACGTGCCTCGGATGCGGGTAAGTCTTGATGAAGGCGGGATTCAATATACATGTACTATCGGATCATCGAAGTTTTAGTTAACTGGCCAGTGTTTTGTTATGCATCACTTATTAAGCTGTGAGCTGACAGTTTGTACCTACTTTGAATGTGTTCGTGTAATGGAAATTTGAGGTATCTTTTTAAATGTTATGAAACCAAGAAACGTTTAGTTTAGCTTATAATACATTTACTAGAAGCTTATGACTTTGCCAGATAGTACAATAAGCCTATCGTAAAAATAATATTAGATACTCAGTAGCCATTAAATTATACTGTCTGATCACAAATAAAGAGAAAACACTGCATATCACAAAAACAAATGTTAATAGAAACATTTTTAGTAGCCCTATAAAACGATATAGATGTTTTTTATTTTTGCTACTTTCGATATCCAGAAGCCCTATACTTGATTGTATACGCTACAAAAGTACTGTTTTATTGAAGGCCGAAGCCCCTTTAGCATTTTCCTCATAAGTTACGACTGAAAGTTGTTTTATAAGGCACACAGTAAGCCAGCGCAAACATCCCAGTGCAAATAAGGAGCTATGTGGGACAGATCGGCCCATAATTCAATAGATCTCCTCAATAAAAGGCATTTTTGCTATACGTGCCACGCACACAAACAATATAATTGACGATAGAAAAAAACCTTTCGGAAATTACACCCGGACTTCGTTAGATCTCGTGTGTGGCTGAAATACGGACTGGTCTGTATAAAAACTTTCTTATATTGAAATAAAACTTATTTAAACTTGGAAGAGAAACAAACATGTCTTCTTAATCAATCTTATGAATTGGCCTTAAACTAAATTAGGTTTATCAAAAGTTTCTTTAATTTATTCTGTTGTTAAATAACAAACAAAAAAATTAATCTTTGAGACTTGAATATAACAAATATTATTTTTAAAAACCCTAAGGTTTTAGAGAATGATTTCTAAAGTTCAGTTTAAAGTTCAAAAATCAACCGACTCAAGACGGTTTTCATAGAGGTTCATGAAAGAGGTTGCGGCAACTAAGTTGACGATAATTGTTCTCAAAGGTAGATAGAGTTCATTCTACGGGACAAGTAGTTAAGAGAGTGATAAGTGGACTGTGGTGGAGCGCAAGCCTTCAACCAATTACTAACTAGGTACAAGTGAGTAATTTTCTTTGTATTCACACTAAGTTGTAACAACAGTTTGGTTTGAATAGCTATATAAATTCTTAAAAAAATTTTTACATATTCAAACAAGTTGTATTTGTTACTTAAGTACGATTGGTTATTAAAAGTCTTAAGGAACATTAAAATATATATTACATAGCTTAATACAGCCCAACTTTCCATTTAAGTTGCGTCAATTTACGAGTAGGTACTACGGCTCAGAGAGCTTTTTTCATTTTCATGGAAATATCTGCCAGTTGGTGAAACGTAAAGTTTAACCTTAATCCAGGCATGAATAAAACACGAATTACAATAAACAAGCTGCATAATATGCTGCTGCTGCTGCTGAAATGTTCTTCATGTGAACAGTACACATTCGTCGAAGCGCATGTCTTCCGATTCGATTTACTGTTAAATCTAAAACAAACTATAAAATAACGACCACTTACATCGGCACTAACGATGCGATTCGTAACTCTGGCTAGTTTACTTTTTACAGCTTCTATCCGGAACGTTAGAGGTCGGTAGATCTTGAGATTTTCTTAGAAAAGTTTAACTTGGACTTTAAATTGGAATTTCTTTTGTATGTGTCAGAAATCGCTGGCTTTTCTCTTTCGTGTGTCGTCGTCAATTTCTTTTCAACATTCCTTTCCGTCTTCATAATCTGTGCATTTCAAGTGAGATTTCAAAGACTCGTTAAAACGGGGACCATTCAGAAAAGTCTTTAAAATGTCGCTCATTTTTCTAACGGTAAGTTTTTTAACAGATTACCATAAACTTTGTTAAGTAACGTAAATATTCAAATTGATTTCACGTAATAATATAAACAAATTAAAAAATACTTGCAAGCTAGATTATATGTTAATTTTTCTTTGGAAAATTTTGAATGGATTTTTTATTTATACATTCATTGTTAAGGTTCCTGTTTTCACCAATTGGGAACGGAATCCCAAAAATCAGCAAAAACCATGATCTTGACTCATAGAAACGGCACTTTCGTAACAAGGTCAGTATTCTAAGCAATTCTCTGAAGAAGCCTGAAATTGCTCTCACTTGAATGAAATTGCTACCAGTATCTGGGTAGTACCGAGATAAGTGCTTCTGTAGTACTAACCCAGATAAGATGTAGGAACGAATTAAACGTGTTGAGAATCCGTTTGTTCGGTAAAAGGAAACTTATAAAGTAGGAAACCCTGAAATTTTTACTTTATACATACTCAGGAACGATCTAACGAAGCGTCGATGGCCGAGTGGTTGAGGTCATTGCTCGCCATACAAAAGTTTGCTAGTTCAAACCCCGCCACGTACCACGTGTTTTCAAATTGAAATTAATATAAACGATTCTTTGACGCTTTAACGGTGAAGGAAAATATAGTGAGGAAACCTGCTCACTTAAAAAAAAATCTATGGTTGTGTAGTCAACCAACCCGCACTTGGCTAGCTTGGTGGCCAAAACCTTACCGCTCTAGTTTAGGATAGACCCGTACCCTAGCAGTGAGAAAATATATATCATGATGATGTGTTTTCTTTTTATTATACGAGAGATACTGCTTCAGATGTGCAAAAATGAAATTCTGTCTAAGATTTCGGTTTCGACTGTTTAAAATATCTTTTATGTTTCCTCATGTTTGCAATGTTAGTGTGCGAGTTACTAACATAAAGATTATCCATTTGAACACATATTTCAAACATTAGTAGCTACTGCCACGTTACTTTTTTATGGACGGTAAAATCTCTTGTACGCTATACGGGACATCTATTTCACAGGTATCTTTATCCGTGTATCTTCGCCATTATTCTCTAAACGTGCTCTCAATATCAGACGAACTCGCGGCAAAGCCTAGTTTTCATCCACGAACAATATCAACAAAATCAAATTTTGTTAACGCAAGCCGCCCTAAAACAAAAAGCCTATTTGCACGACCACGAAGCTCGGCGGGCGCCGGAAATGCCGGGATACCGGGATAGCTCCGGCTTTTCATAGCCGGGCCAATATAGAAATATCGAATTTATTTATCCAATATTGGATTGCTCCCGCACCGGTTTTAAAAGCCCACGTTTGATAATTAAATTTCGTGCATAAAATATTAAGATATATCTATTTTTGCAAGCTTTGCAGTCTTATTTCAATTCATACTTTTTATTAAAATGAGTCTAGTTTGTCTATATTTGGTACTTCGCTGTAACAGCTATCTATGGTTTGAAACATTTCTTGGCAAATAAAAATGTAAATATGCTGACTGATGAAAAGGTGGTTTGTTTTGTAGAGAAGTATTACTCTTGTGTTATAACTTTTTTTTTTTAAATGCAAATTATTCTCCTAGCCATAAGGTAAAGTCGTACATTAAATCATAAACTATTGCTACTTCTATAATTACAACGTATTTTATTACATTTACACAAATTAATCTATGCTCAATATCAACTCATCAGAAATTAAAGACGTTGCAAAGGGAGCAGGTGTGGGATATAATTCGTTCGATCACCGTTACATAAAAGGGTTGGTCCGCTCTCAAGACAGGTTAATAGCATCGGAAACTTGTTAATGTAACCTCAATCGGGATCAACCTATTCATGGGTAGGCACTTTCTGTAACGGTTTAATAAATGATCAGTTTATTAATGTATTGGTGTTAAGCGATTTGCATGTACGAGGTTGGCGTCCTGTAAATTAACTAAACAAGTGTCAAGTTTGAACTAAAAGATATGTTCAATTCCAAAATGGGATTTTGTAGAATTTTTGGATAAGAAATAAAAAGGCAACGGGCTGAAAACTTAGTTATATAAAGTATTAAGATTAGACAAGATAATGACTGGCTCGGTGGAACAGTGGTTAGTGACCCTGGCTGTCGGTTTCAAGAGTTTGTGTGGGTTTGATTCCCACTCGGGACAAATATTTGTGTGTTGAACATCGTTATCGTGTCTGGGTGTGATTATGTATTTATAATATATTATAATTAAGGTAATATAAGGCACTTTCTTGACAATTGCAGGTAATAATATTATTATTTCTAAGCTATTTTATTTTATTTTATTTTATTGGTTCGCCAACAACTTATGTACTACTACATTGCAACAAGAAACATCAGTAAACATATATTTTCTAAGTACACAGTCAATTATAGGTGAACACCACATGCATTTTTTATTACAAGACAAAGGTCAAAGTGAAAAATATTAAGTATACATATTATACTAAGTTATACAATGTTAATTTAACAATTCATGAATTCTCTTTTTAAAAACTTGCAATGAAACACGATTGATGTCTACCTTATCGCTGATTCCATTATAGAGCTTTGACATTCGACAGATTGGTGAGTGAGATCCTAAGACAGTGCGACGACGTAAGCTATAATAAGAGTCATATTAAATTTAAATTAAAATTGATGTGCCTTAAAAGGCAAAGTAACCTATTACAGCGCAACTAGTGCCTGATATGATAACATTGTCGTTTTACGACGTAGCAAAGTGGACCACTAAAGCTCAAACGCCAAACATCAAAAAGTTGCATTCATGCGGCTGTATCGATGCACTCATAGCTCCTTTTACGATCTTACCAGATATTTGAATTTTGCTGCATCATCTTTTTCCCATCCAGTCTTGTTACCTTATGATCCAAAGTACAAGCAAATGCTGTCATTTCATAGCAATAGTTTTTTAGAAGTCTGGTAATAGTTGCATCTGAACCTTTGAACCAAATTTCAAAACCACTACGAGTACTTAAACGAGTATATACTTGTAGCATTTCACCAAGTTAGAAATAAATGAAGACATATAAAAACTTTACATTTATGCATCTAAATAAATAAAAGGCGTCCGACTGATTTCAGGCATGGCAGTCGATCTCAATTGAGATCAGCCAAGTACGCATGACATATTGTAGTGCACAAGTGCGCGCAAACAGAAGTGCACTCTCTATTCCTTTACTCTCATAATTCGGTGAGACGACAATACGACATGACAAATGAGAGAACCACCGGCTTAACGTGCTTTCCGAGGCACGGGCGTTCAACCGCCAACTTCCTAACTTCGGGCTGAGTAATTTCATTACAGAAAAACTCACACAAATTTTGCCCGACCCCGGATTCGAACCGGGGACCTCTCGGTCCTAACGCAGCACTTGCTACCAATAGACCAACGAGGCAGTTAAAGTCAGGCATCTAATGATGTCTCAAATCACAAATGCAAATAGAATACAAGCAAGAATAGTCAAATTCATATTAACATTTCAAAGCCGTGTCAAAATGCAACTGGACCAAAAATATAGAAGATATTCCAAAAATAGAAAAAATAGCACAGTTGTGTTAACTGTGCAATTTTTTCATTAATTTAAGCATTCAAGGGCCAACAATACAAAGATGCGACCATTACACCCGTGAGAAAATTGAACAAAAGGGAAATGGCGCCATGAAAGAAACCGTACGTTCACGAATAACTAGGAATAATTTTCCCATTAGCGCAACGTCGGATGAGCCGTAGGGCCCGACAACATGTTGTACTCTAGAGTTGCCTAAATTAGCCTGAGAACTTTTTCGTTTCCATTCCAAAGTGGTTTGCTCGTCCTCTTAATTACTGTTTACTCTCGCAGTTAGTAAGCCTGTAAATTTAATTTATCTCGAAAGTTTTTAGTACAGAAACAAAATAGTAACATCGGTAGACCATATAATTGCTTTGTTTTTGATACTATTCTAACTTATATTATGGTGAATAATTAAATCATTTTTTTTTTATATTTCACTAAATATCTTACTATTTTTTTACTACTAGGACATAAAACAAACTCTTTTATTGTTGCCCCAAAAGATACCATTGTCACATAGGCAGTCCTTACAGCAAATAAAAGCACATGCATGATACTAAAAGAAAAGTAACGTGAGTGATTCATGACTTGGTTCCCGCAACAAGACTTAGTTCTCGTATCATAAAGCAATAACAACCGAAACTGTCAAAAGGTTCAAGAAACCGTACAAATAACACTATAGTGTTTAAGCAGTGCTATTTTA
The DNA here is from genome assembly GCA_039566165.1 of Maruca vitrata. NCBI lineage: Eukaryota > Metazoa > Arthropoda > Insecta > Lepidoptera > Crambidae > Maruca > Maruca vitrata. The sequence goes on from CM076917.1 coordinate 7,407,480, forward strand.
CAAACTTTATCGTCTTAAAGTTTCGGTTCCTTGCTTGAAGCAAGGAATCAGGAGCAGTAAGACAGAGTAACACTGTTGTCTCTGTCACGTCCGTACGGAGCCTCAAGCACTGTGCCAACAAAAGTGTTAAGTCCCTAGGTTCGGAAACGATGAAAACTATTTTAAAGCTTCGCCACTTTTGCGCTAAGTACTTGATTTAATTTTCATGAAATTGTACCAGCCATTGTCAGTTTTATTTCTTTTGAAATGTAAAAACAATTTTAACGGTTCATGTTTTCCTTTTTGTATTGAAATAATTATTGTCAGCTAGCAGCTGTAGCAGATCATTAAAAAAACGGTACAATTTCTCCTCTGCGCCTCCAACTAGCTTTGCAAGTACCTCAGTCAAAACCTCCTTGAGATATTCTCTAAATCGATTTGATTGCAACGCTTGCTACGAATAATTCGTTAATATCGTAGCACTGAACAACCGTAGACGTTTCGTAGCATTGCGCCAAGTCGTAGAAATTCGTAGTAAATTAATTGCATTTCGAAACTAAAACTATTTCATTAATTAAATGAATAGTTTTGAAACATTCTTGTAAAATGGAACTCTTCTTGTAATATTAAGAGTATACCTTTTTTAACTTTATTTTACACTTCTAAAATTTGTTTTCCTCACGTGTTGGTTATGTAGTTTGTTATATGTGGTGTAATACCGATAATCATTACATAGTTACAAAACAAAGTCGCTTTTTCTGTCTCTATATCCCTTTATATGCTTAAATCATTAAAACTACGCAACTGGTTTTGCTGCAGATTATATACCAAATTATAATCTGCAGCAAAACCAGATTTAAACTAAATTAATATACAGGGTGTCCCAAAAAGTAGTGTCAAGCGGAAGTCCTGAGATAGAACACCCCGTGAGGCATCCGAAACACCCCCATGTATGTTCCGCGATTTTTTATAGTTTTCGAGTTATGATTATTTTTCTAAAATTTTGAGAACAACTGACCTAACCTACTAAAAATATTGTAGAGATAAAAGTATTTGACTTTTTTGAGTAATTCTTTTTGCAAATCAATTTTCATGAGTTTTTCTTCAATGCCTAAAATATTTGTCTCCATAACTTATATGGAAAATATCAAAATTATGGTACAAACTGAACGTTACGTTCTTTAAATAATGTCTTACAATTTCAACGTTAAATTAAAAATATAAGAAGGTAGTTGCATGGCTCTTAAATAACTTTAAAAACTGCGCTAGACTCTCAGCTTTTATAATCATTAATAAAAACTGGTACATAATGGGCTACTTTTGCTGAAATCGGACTACAAAGATAGAGAGGTGGAAAAATCATAATATTAGCCATTTGAATACGAAGTATTTTTTGGACATTTTATTATAACGTAACTTTTCAGTTTGTACCATAATTTTGATATTTTCCATATAAGTTCATCATCATCATCATCATCATCTTGGCGTTTTCCCGGTTGCATCCTTGCGGAGCCCGGGGTCCGCTTTTCTACTCTAACTCTCCACTTCGCACGGTCTTCGGCATCCTTTACGGAGAGTTTGTTGGCACGCATGTCATCCACTACGACGTCAAGCCAGGCCTTCTTGGGCCTTCCCCTTCTGCCGGGACCCGGCGGTAGCGACATGGCTAGACACTTGTTCCCTACGTAGTTTGCCGGTTTCCGTAAAACATGACCGTACCAACGTAGGCGGCACTCTTGCAGTTTATCAGCGATGTCTCGGACATGAAGGCTGCCGCGAATTCGGGAGTTCTTTACGCGATCAGCTCGCGTAACTCCCGACATCCAGCGCAGCATCTTCATCTCCGTGACCCGCAGTTCCTGCTTGTGCCGCTCAAGTAATGGCCATGCTTCACTACCATATAAGAGGACAGGCCTAATGATGGATTTATAGACCTGTCCCTTCAGCTTAACCGGCATTTTAGGGTCGCAAGTGACGCCGCTCACCTCCCGCCATTTATCCCAAGCAGCAGCAATGCGTGCCTTGACGTCGGAGTCGATGTCGCCGTTCGCGTGGAGTACAGATCCCAGATACTTGAACCGGTCCGTGCGCTCGACCGTGTCTTCGCCTATGCGGACGGACATGGGATCTGTAGTGTTGCAGGCCAAGTACTCTGTCTTCGCCACGTTGAGTTTCAGACCCCCGTTCTCAAGCGATTCCTTCCATGTGTTAACACGTCTCACCAGCCGTCCCCTGTCCGAGTCCACCAGCGCGATATCATCAGCATACATAAGTAGCCATGGTGGCTGCTCATGGTGGTCTCTGATGCTGTCTGACAATACGTCTAATATCAGGCTGAAGAGAAACGGACTCAGGACGGAGCCTTGGTGTACTCCGACGGTTATACGAAAGGGCAGAGTGTCGCCAACAGCGGTCCTAACTACAGAATCGGAATCACAGTACATGTCTCTAATGATATCAACATACGTTTCTGGCACTCCCTTGGACCTCAGGGCCCACCAAATCATCTCACGCGGAACACAGTCGAAGGCCTTCTCCATGTCCAGAAATAGGAAGTGGAGAGGCGTGTTCTTCGTCCTGTATTTTCCATGTAAGTTATGGAGACAAATATTTTAGGCATTAAGGAAAAACTCATGAAAATTGATTTGCAAAAAGAATTACTCAAAAAAGTCTAATACTTTTTTCTCTACAATATTTTTAGTCGGTTAGGTCAGTTGTTCACAGAATTTTAGAAAAATAATCATAACTCGAAAACTATAAAAAATCGCGGAACATATATGGGGGTGTTTCGGATGCCCCACGGGGTGTTCTATCTCAGGACTTCCGCTTGACACTACTTTTTAGGACATCCTGTATTTTGTCAATTCATGGAAATCTAAATGTACTCGAAACCTTCACAATCCACACAGGCCGCTTGCGTAAGCTAATGTTTCTGAACTAACAAAAGAAAATTCATTCGCGTACGAATGGCTATTTGAAATGGGGTATCATATTTGCACGACCGGTTCGTTTCTATAGGGAGAGTATATATTATTTATGTGTAGTGTAGCCTGAAGCGACCGTTTTCGTTTAAATACCGCCTGTTTCATTTGTTTACTTGATACGTTACTGTTTTCGAAAGCAATATTTAGTTCGATTCAATTATTTTTGAAATATTAACGAAATTTTCTGTTTTACCGTGTTAGAATCAATATTTAATATTATTAAATCAAATGAAACACGAAAGTCTTGAATATGAAAATCAAAGTTCAAATAAATAAAAAATTTGCTCGTGAGCAGCAAATATATTATTAATAAAAACACTCATGAAACCTTGTTTCGAATAATTTATAATAATATCAACAAGCCAACTTATATTCCGTGAAATTCAATTTCTCTCTTCCATACACACACATACACTTTTGATTAAAAAAACTAATCAAAGAATATCAAATTTCCATCTATTTCGATCACTGGAATCACTGTAGCAGAGTGGAGCGGATACGTGCAAAATTTTCCAATGGGTTTTCATTTGACACGGCGCGGTCAGGAAAAGAGGAAAATAGGCGTTTCCTATTGGCCAATTTCACATATCGCCGCTTGACTTTTTCCGTTCATTGGTACACTTGAATTAAATTGAGGTGAAATTTTATTTTTATTGGTGTATGAGTATCAACTCACAATAAACTCAGCACCTTTTCATCAAGAATGTATCACACAGTAAAATAATGTAATACTTTAGAATCGTAAAGCCGATCTCGATTTCTAGAATATTGATTTTGCTCATTGAATAATATTCAGATATACATAAATACATAGGTTGGTAATATGTCTAATATTTTAACGTTAATAACCAAACACGTTGTTTATTAAGTTTTTGATTAAATCAGGTTCATTCATTCAGCCATCATAACTGTCATCATTATTTGGTTCCAACTCCACCAAAAACAATATTTAACATGCGAAACAATTGAGTACACCTGTCGTATCCATAATATCTACACACACACTGTAAACGTTACATAAACAAATTCTGTTATTTATCACCAGGCACAACCTCATTCCAACAAAACGGAGAATGAAAAGGTTCTACCGGAATTACGTCACACTCGCACCAGATTCAGAGCGAGTTTGTAGCCTCCTATTTTTCTTGTGAGTTAATAAAATCCTTTGTCACAAAACCGTCACACGCCCTAACAAAATACGAGTGTTCCATTCACTCATATAGACACTAGCTGGAAGTGAGTTTCCTAATAAACGCGTGAATTATTTGAAGACTAATGCAGACTTGTACATTTTCACAATACGAGTTCAACTGTAATTTTTATCAAATAATTTATTGAACCTTCAAGTTACACAACTTTTTTAGATAATTGTTGCATTAATTAATTATTTGATAAAAAATACAGTAGAACTAGTATTGTGTAAATGTGCAAGTCTGCAATGGCCTTCAAATAATTCACGCGTTTATTAGGAAACTCCTCAAGACCTTCGGCTTATATGGAAAAGAATAGCTGTTTTTTAAACTTCCTTCCATGACTTATATGATTTTTTGATTTTATGACTATCTATTCATACATAATTGCTGTGTAATCAATATTTTTCATCTTTTCTTCTTTTCAAACAAGAAAAAGATCTAGGAAGATCTACATTAAGCAACGGTTTCGATCATACAAAATGTATTCTCGCATATGATTTTCCCATATGCACAGCTGTTCCTCACTATCCATACTTGACAACTTGTTATCTTGTCCTCTACCCAAGCAGTTGTGTAACAAACGGTCATTTGCATGAGTCCAAGAGTTTCCTTGTTTGACCGCCGGACCCTAATCTTGACTTGTGAGAAACTTTGTTTCCTCAATTATGACAGTTCTAATACTATTATTACAGTTAAGACTGTGTTTTCGAGGGCCAATTACAGAATAAACTTATGTCTTCACAAAGATATGACTTTCTTCACTGGGAAGATTAATTAAACATTTTATTGAGAATTACCGCCACTTCGTTTGTTGAACTTTAAAACGTTCTTAGATTTTAATACTGGATAAGAACATGACTGAGATTTAATTATTAGATCAGAATCAAAAAGTCTGAAGTAATCTTAACGCCACGTTATTTTCTTACTAAATAACTAATAACTCTTGTATATTTAAACATACGAATAATATGCGTAGCTACCAGTATACAATAAATTTAGAACCAAATAAGGTAATACTGAACAATTATTTTTTATTTCTTGATTCTGCCTTATTGAATTTCATAGCGAAGTAGGTTGGTGAATTCAATATTATTATCTAGATGGCATTGAAAAGCCAATTGGAAAGAAAAAAGTCAATTTACGAGTGCACTGAGATGCGAGGTGAGAATGCACTTTGCATTGTAATCCTGGATTTAATATTCCCCTATAATATTCAGCGTCTGGAGTCGGGATCTGTATGTACCTACTTCTGTATGCATCTACCTATTTCTCGTCAATATGAAATATTCATGACGGATTTAGTTGTTAATGCGAGTATATTTTAGATTCAATTTAGACCGAGGTTTGATTACAGAACTAGTTTAGCGCCAGTTAGCAATACTTATTTGTTTGAAAATACAGTCAGAAGTAGCAAAATGATTGGATTAAACATACTTACATATATCTCATAATTCCACCTACTTAATAATAGCAAGCATATTACACAAAACACAAAACATTCAAAAACTTCTTTAATCCTATTTTCGGAGTCGTTTTTAATATAAAGCTTCAATTCTTGTAACTTTACTTTAATAAAAATTCACGTGAATTAAACATGCCTTCGCAGAGATGCAGGAAAAGTAATTAAAGAGAAACCTGTCGAATTCCAATCCAAAAATCCCCCGATATTACAAATTTTCTCACCGCCGACAGAGCTTAAAACGCTGACCCAAATACTGGTGTTAATTCTATTGACGCAAATAAAGGAAGTTCAGTGCTTAGCACCGATTGGAAGCTTTTTCTAGCTTTTGGAATGTGTTGACTAAGCTAAAGGGCATTCATATTTGGATAATTTTTTGATGATATATAAAAATATAGTACATCACGCATAGCGATACTACAAATATCTTCAGTTTAGCAGTAATCGGATCAGAGTATTTTTTTTAATAATGTTGTTGATAATATAATTATAATGACGAAATAATATGATTAAGTACTTAACTTTGATTTGAATAATTTAAGAAAAAATTGTTTTTAGAAATTCATGAGTCTAGAATTTTATCGCCAAAAATCACTAAATGAGCAAATTAGTACCAAATTATTTGAACAAATTGTTTTTTGTTTTTTGCGGATTATCTGATAAAGTAGACTACATCCAAATCTGTCACCTACTTTTCTGAAACGTCCATCTTTAGATGCTAATCATTAAGCCCGTTCTTATGAATGAGCCAAATTAATTTGATTTATTCGCCAAATGATGTTCGCGAGGAGAATTATAATTCGGCCTAGTAAAAACACGCAAGGAGATTTATGTTGGCGTTTCTCGTAAAGTTTGAGGAAATAAATCGTTCCCTGCGACGCTGTTAAGTGCTCCTGTGATCTTAGCCGCCCTGTATTTATCTACTTAAGTATCTCATCCCTCACGTGGATGTGTGCAATTGAGAATATCAAAAATACACACCTTGGGAACTTATGAAATCCGTGTCGATTGAGTTTGGGAGTTATGTTTGAGCGCATGTGTTTGTGTAGACAAAAGGGGCGATAAGTGAATTTTCGTACATTCGGTGATACGTTCGAAGTTTGTTTTGACAAGCTTTAAGCTTTTGATACAGTTTAATGATTTATGTACACATCAAGGGTGTCAAATTAAGCTATTAGTAAAATATTCATTAATTACTCATTTCTCTATTGTCTTACATATTGTCTTGCACGTGATCACAGAATAGTTAACTTATTTTAGTTTTTTGAGTAATTGATACCTGTAAAATAAAAACAAGTTACTAAACGTCAATAATATTACAGACACTCCTTCAATCGAAGTTTATGTCAAAGAGTATCAATACTTCAAGGCGAAATAAACGTCTTAAATCCTATCTTAACCCGTACACAGTAAAGTGTCGAGATGCCAACATTCCACTTTGCGGAAAACCTATAGCTAAGACCTTTTTACAGCTCCATAAACTGGGCAGTAAATCGTTTGATTCGCTTGCTAAGAATTTTTACTGCGAATATTTACACCGATTACCTACTTTTATTTGAGCAAATCGCTTCCTTGAAATAGTTATTGCAAAGGAATTTTGCATTCGATGAACTTCTGACATTCAATTTTATCTTAGGTCAACCATGTATACTTTTTTTGATTTGATTTTAATAAAATGATTTTATTTTGTTGTAACTAAACACATACGTTGGCATTAACGGTGAGGGATAAAGTTTTACCAACAAGTATTTTCTGGGTCTGTTATCTCCAATCAAGCGGAATCAACGTTTCATTGGCAACAAATCAAGTATACGCTAACAACAGATTCGGAGCAAGGTCGGGATGTGGCTTAAAAAGTAGATATCGAACATGCCGCATATGAAATAATATCAAGTATGAGCGAGCAGATATAAGCAGTATACACTTGATATGGGAAACACAAATTCACCGAAAAAAAAATCCCACGTCGTAAAATTAGAACAGAAACTTAGAGCATTTTGCGGTTCTATATTAAATTAGTTCTGTCCAGTATCTAAGTTTAGTGGGTTGCGGACAATCAAATTAATACAATCCAGATTTTGGCACAAAAAAATATGCACGTCGCAAAATCAGAACAGAAACTCAGAGCATTTTGCGGTTCTATATTAAATTAGTTCTGTCCAGTATCTAAGTTTAGTGGGTTGCGGACAATCAAATTAATACAATCCAGATTTTGGCATTTTTCCAAATTACGAAGACTATAAACTGTTTCTGACTGCATTAAGTTTTAAGATAAAAATCTATAGTTGGTTCTTATTTAAAAAAGTTTCATCAGGGAATAATTCATACTCCTCCTCCTTATTATTTACTGAGTTTGAAATTCCTATCCCGGAACTGATGTGATTCAATCTTAAGGTTATTAGATGTTTGATGTGTTTACGTATTAATATGGCGTCCGACCGATTTCAGACATGGCGGCCGATCTCAATTGAGATCAGCCAAGTGCGCAGGACACTTGTGCACATATTTAAGTGCACAAGTGTGCGCGCAAACACAAGTGCACTCTCTATTCCCTTACTCTCATAATTCGGCGAGACGGCAATCCGACATGACCGATGAGAGATCGGGCGCAGGACCACCGGCTTGACGTGCTTTCCGAGGCACGGGCGTTCATCCGCCAACTTCCTAACTCCGGGCTGAGTAATTTCATTACAGAAAAACTTACACAAATTTTGTCCGACCCCGGATTCGAACCGGGGACCTCTCGGTCCTAACGCAGCGTTTGCTACCAATAGACCAACGAGGCAGTTACGTATGAATACTCGACTACGGTCCAATTGTATATTATTATCTAGGTTTAAACACGCCACCCAAACGCGCCAGAGAATCAGTCATTTATGCCTGTTTGATACAGACTTCTATCTTCAGCAAATCGATATCGTGTTTCAAATGGCTACAACCGTCGAACGTCACACAAAATCCCGTAAACACGACTCACATTCCCACAGGCAAATACAACAGTTATCAGGCATGCCTGCATTGAAAGGCTTCGACGGAGTCGCTTGATTAATGAAGATAAGTTCGAGTGCTGTCGATACTTGGATGTGGCTGGGAGAGTTTTTAGGTCGCGAACATTCTTAGGGACCAGAAGCTGGCTTCTCGCCTTCTCATTAAACTTAGTAAGTCACGTCTTTGAATAAGTATACTAAAAGACTCAAGGGAATAAACGAAAGCGCGTTATTACCAAACTTGCTCTGCGCACTCATTGCTTTAAATGAGCAATGGGAATATTTAGGACCTTATTAATTTGATGTTATGATCACGTGAAACGCGTTTATTTACTTTTATGTTTGTTTTAAAATCTCACATATAACAAACACTTCGTGTTGTGTAATTGTTGTTTGAAAAAATACTTCATATGTATTGATATCCTTTTATTAAAAGAATAATAACCATACCAAACACATTAATTCAAGCATTCTGAAATTTTCTTAGGTCTTTGGGAGTATAGTTTTTGTGGGCTTATACTTGGCCCCTCTGCCATAATCCAAAAGCTTGAACCAAAGAAAAATGCAGAGTAATGAAGTGCTTTCAAACATATACATATACATTCAACACACTTCTGTTTACACATTACATCCTCTCTTATACAAACTGGTTTATTCATAAAGCCAGAGTCCATAAGCTAAGCAGACGAGATAAACCATGGAGTTTCAAACATCTATAGATCGTAACAATGTTTTAATTAAAACGCTGTAAATGAATTACGTAGGTTCCCCATAAATTTCGGTGCTTTGATTAAATACGACACTGTACACTACACTGTTTATAATCAGAAATTTAAATAAAAATTGTTTCATAAGACTCGTAAATGGTGTTATTATAAAATTTAAACATAAAAACGTTCTGTGAAATCCTCATGCCTCTTCGTAACCTCATAAAAACCTGTAACCTTTTAACTTGCGTAGCTCGATTCGGACTAAATTTAGAGGTATACATGCATGTCATACTAGGATTGGTTCATTAGATACACTATTCTGCACTAGAATAATGAAGTTTGGTTAATGGTCGCTCGAAAGAAAAAGTCGCCAATTTCAGGTATTGGTCTTTCCACCCCACCCCACTACCAAAATTGTCAACATTTCTTTGATATGGCAGCGATTGTACTAAAATTTTTAAAAAAATGTTCTGTTCTACTGCCATTGTTTAAGTGAAATCTAGAGTTCGTATAGAATAACTTCATCTCATTTTTATTCGTATTCCTTTCTATAAAAAGTACTTGGTCTCATTATTTAGGTCCTCGTTAAAAACAGTGCATAATACACCATCGCTTGTTACATTGAGTCTATAAAAAGTCATTAATAGACCTTGTCTTTAGCAGCAGGTTCGATAAAGGCCCCTCTTATAAAGCCTTTCAGTTCTTCCGCTGATAATCAGTTTTTGTTCCTGAAAAGAGCCGGTTTCGTCCCCTATTGATTTTATCATGTCCAAACTGTTCCCTGATTTATGACCTCTTTTTCTTTCTTAAGAAAACATTGAGACACTTAACTCGCACCAAACATATTGTTATCGTATTTTAAGATCGATGTTTTATTCCAGTTCAGTTTATTGGAAAAAAAACCCCAAATATATTAATTATTTCACTTACAAAATTAAAACTAAGATTTTTTTAGTCCTAAATAAATAGTAGATTATTATATCAATACATCGAGGGATCTTAAGCAAACAATTTGTCTCTGGAATAATAATGAGCTGGCAAAGACGTTATTTATAACAACTCCTCGACATATTTTTCTAATGTATTATAATAATAAAGTTACCTATACAGAATGGGTAAGATTATTTTATAAAAAAGCCTTATATACAACTCCTCAATTATATGTATATGTCGCAGTCGTATTGTATAATCCGCTGTATTACATTACGGCTAGCCGTTATCAAAAACAGGGCCGTTATGTATTACGGCGGATCAACGATTAGCCGGATTGTCATTACGATACGTTCTACATTTTAGCGACACACGATCAGCCGTATTGCACTTTATTCAATATTTTAGGGTGACTACGTCATGTGATAACAAAATAAAACAGGGTTTAATTGAAAATTGAATTGAAGCATTTTATGGAAGATGTTAGAAGCGTTTATTTCAAAAACTGGAATCAATTTGACAATTCTGGTATTTTTCCCGTTATCAGCACACTCACTCGTCTTATACAAAATCAACTTCAAGTATGCCTGCCGCAAAATGACTGTATAGCAGTGTAATCTTCACCAGCAACATTCATGAGGTCATATTTTTTGCACCAATAATACTGGATTCCGACTAGGATTCCGCCGAATACTAAGAATCCATAGCCACTTTAGCGGTTTTGATATGCAATATAACCTCTAAAACTCGTTCTTTTGTCCATGGATTTTTAACTGTTCCACATTGAGACGAATAGAAACAGTTCAATTGCACGTCGAATTTAATCTTAAAGTCACTATTTACACTCGTATTTGTTTATTTCTTTAAAACCACTGTTAAAATCACATTTTTGTGAAACATTTTCTGTATTCGAGGTCATTGTTGTTGTTATGACAGGCAGCGCCGCGAGCGCTAAACATAGGAACTAAAAACTGTCAAAGAGGCGGTTAACGACCCGCTCTTTGACATTACGGCTAGCCGCATTAAAGAACGTTTAGCGCCGAATACATCCCGGCGGAATTTCATTCAGCCTTATTCAATCCGGCTAATCGTTGATCCGCCGTAATACATAACGGCCCTGTTTTTGATAACGGCTAGCTGTAATGTAATACGGCGGATAATACAATCCGACTGCGACATATACATCGGTATCAGACGTATGGAAGTCAAATACACAAAGCAAATCCCATCATCGCATAGAAGAAAATACATAAAAACTAATTTACCCTCAACTAAGAAAAGGAAATAACAAAAATTCAACTTTCACCTACCAAAGTTTTCTCGCATTGCCGTAAATAATACAATAGAAGTACGAATAGCTTTTGAATACCGAAGTTTTTGAGCCACGGCTCAAATACAGTTTCAAGTATTGTTCAAAAACAAGATGAATAAACGTGTACTTTGATTCTGTTATTTTTTCTAAAGATGGAAGTGATAAACAAGTAGAGATCTTTGCCCTTTAGAAGTGCTAGTTTAGGAGACCTTTTAACCTAGTTTTTACTACAATACAATACATAATTTATTTCTATTTTCGTCTTACTCTGCTCTTTTTTTTGTTTGCTAGGACACTTATATTACATAAAATATAGTGTATTGAGTTAGCCTAAAGAAAAGGTGTTACCACTATTTTCACAATGAATTATTGCGGTGTAGCTATTAACTCACTAGTTTCCTCGTGATTCAATACCCTTGCTTTATTGTCTGTGAAGTTCTGTATTTTATGGCATTCATATGTAATTAGTAAAAGGAAATGGAAAAGCAAAGAAAAACTTATGAGTAATGTGCCCTCCTATATGGTAGTATAGTAAGTTTTCGTAGGGCCACAAAGAATATAATTTATCATTCGGGTGTAAATTCCAGATCGAGTAATGTTCGTCAGTTTTTCTGTTAAAACAACTATTCAGCATTATGAAACAAGAGTCAGGATAAAGGTTGGTAAATATTAAGAAAACATATTACATCTCAGGTTGGTAACCTGACTCCCAATCACTCCCTGTATCTCTGGTGTGCACCGATAGATAGATATCTTATTTTCTTATCTTATACTTAGTTTTTTTTTTAAATTACAACATCTCATACATCGATCTGATCCCGTGGTAAGTAGCCTAAGCACTTGTGCTACGGAAATCAGAAACGACATTGCATACACAAATATACTTAAATATATTTAATTAATAACACACCAGACACGGAACAAACACCGATGTTCGTCACACAAATATTTGCCCCGGGTGGGAATCGAACCCACCACTCTTGGAACCGTGGGTAGTGAACCTGGGTCACTACCCACTGTTCCACCAAGCCAGTCAAGCAAGTCGGTGTGCACCGATGTTTGCACTAACGCTTCTTTATTAGAGCATTATAATAGTAGTTCGATTTTTTTACCTAACTGAAATACGATGATGGCTTGGAGTAGCCACATCATCATCACCGGACTTGCGGGGGAGCCTCTCATCCATAATAAGATTGGCCGTTAACGCTAAAATTAAAACCTGTAGTATGGATATTGGGTAAGCCTTCAAATTACGTTCGTTGTCAAAGGTTAACCATCAAGAAGCTTCGTCTCTATTAAGCACCTTAGTTGTTTTGACTTGCCTTTACTAAACGGCGAGGAGGCTTGATTATCTCATCCATTGAATATTCAATAGTAACTCGTGGAAGACTATGAATTGCAAAACCAAAATATTTCCCTTTTCTCTCTAGAAAGTGTAATGTGATGGATAAGATAAGTATTCAAGTAAACTTCACGGTTAATTTAAAAAAATCTTCTTACTCTAAAAAATCATCAATTTCAGATAAATTGTTAGAATAAATTATTCAATGTACCTTCTTCTTCTTTTCGTGTCGATGGCAAAACATTTTAAATAAGTCCAGCCCAGAATCCTGCATGTACCTTTTAAATGAAAAGTAAATATGAAGAATCATTTGGACCTTACCTTTTTTCCTAATTTCGAATGCCGTCCAAAAATGTATTATATATTTCATACAAAAAGTACTATTCCTGTTTGCTTCGTTTCGTTAACTCTTTCTGTTACATACCTGCAACAAAGACAGAAAAATATATTAGACAGTATTACCCAAAATATAGTATAGTATAGTATTTTACTATTAGTAGAACACCATAAACATAATTGAATGGAATATTTGCATTTACTTATTACATATTGAAATAAATGTATATCTCTCTTTATTTCTCTCTCTTTCTTTACCCACTCTTTTATTAAGTGGTGATGTTAAGTGAAACTGGAAGTTTCAGATCTAATAGATATTCAATCTACTTTTAGATTAGATGCAATGCTCTCATAAAATCTCGCATAAGTTTTTTCAATACTACGACGACCACAGTGATGGGCCGATTGTGTTTTGAACCACTGCTCTCGCTGATTGCCCTTTGCGGTTCGAAAATGTCATTGTGGTTTCGTTAATATTCCATTCCGTTTGAACGTGACTAAATATTTTACAGATAACGACAAAATACGATTCATAAATCCAACTATCCAAATTTAGATGTTGTAACTTAGACTTTTATTATATTTTGAGAACAAAAATAGGCGCTAGTAACACAATGACAAGTGTAAACACTTTAATTGGACGAGTTTGAAAGTAAAGTTGAATCGACCTACTGCGATTCAAGCAATTATGCTTAGTGCAGAGTCGCTAGATATACGAAAACCATGTATTACTATTGCCCAAATAAAGATTTATTATTTATCTATTTATCGGTCAAAAATATGAAATAACTTACATAGTATGTAAATCGGAAATGTACCACAAAACAAGAAAAATCAATGAATGAAAAGCTAAGCTTTGTAGTAATTCTTACACTTTTGAAGTACTTAGTTAGTAGTTAGTAATTAATAGTACTTAGTAGTTAGTCATTCGTTAAAAATTTAAGGATAAGGAATGATCAAGTTTGGTTAAATATTCTGTGAAGGTCAGTTAAAGCTTAAAAGCACGTATCTCTTAACTCCGTGTTTCCGTAGAGTTTTCGTACCCTTTGTTATGTATTCCGTTGCTTAGCCGAAACTGCCTTGTATCGAAACTTAATTAAGAACAGACCAATTACTTTGGGTAAACTGTACGGTATGGCCTGGGAAACATTTCGTAGTATTGACTTTAGTTTAATGAAAAAATACTTTTTTTTAGAGTTTATTTCATTAGCCTCGTTTTGCATTCCTTTGTTTTTAAAAAAGAAAAGATATAATCATATTAAATATTATCCCTCATGTAGCTGTCAGTAACATCGAAGTACTAACATCAATCCTACTAATTCATCAAATCATCCTTTATTTCGTATGGTTCAATATTTTATTAAGTTTCTTACATTTATATTCAAAATAAAACAAGCTATTGTATTCAAAAGTGTAACTTTAACTTTCTTCAACATTGAAAAAAATAATCCATTTCATTTCCTTTATCGCTATAAAACAATAAATTAGGTCGAATTCTTTCCCTATTTATATTGTTAAATGAAACCATCAATAAGGCGAGAAAATTATCATAATATTGCCGGAAATCTGATGATTCGAATTCCGTCTATCATAGCGGAAAATATCCTTCATTGTCCCTTTTGTGATTACGTGAACCAATAAATGGGCGACAGATATGAATATTGAATTCCATTAAAATACGCACACTTCCAATTGAAAACGGAATTGAAAAATGTTCACGTGAAATAATAATGCAATTGCTATAAAGGAGCCCAGTAGGGCTCTTAAGTAGTAACTTAACTGTGCTTGATTAAATTTAATTTTGGCTAAAATTTTAGTTTGATTATGAACTATGATTCATATGTTTGGGGTAAACATATAAAAGAGCTTGAAATAGATTTCAGGTGGGAGACATTTTGTCAACCGGTTGCTGTTACCACCATACAGTTGCGTAAAACCCGCCAAGTGACTGATGAAACGGCATTTAAGCGGGCTTTTCAGGGTGAGTGCGACAGGCTCAATATGGTATATTGTGCCTGTCGATCTCATATTTGGATCTCACTACCGCTTGCCATCAGGTGGAGTGAGGTCATCTTGTTAGCTTATTATAAAAAAAAAAGTTGTATTGATAAAAAAGCAAAAGCTTATGGATCTTTTCATTATAAAATCGCATAAAAAAATAAAATGTATGAATAAAAAAGGCAAAAAAGACCGAACTGTACCATATATTCTGGAGTACATCCTAACTCACAAGTGAGCCATTTTCAATCTAAACTATACGCCGAAGCTCGATAAGAAAATCTAGTTATTGTCTTCTAAAAGCGTTATCCGAGAAAAAGGCTCCAAAAAAGAAAATCCGTTATATGGACATGAGCTTAATAGCCAAAGATTTATATCGCCATATTGCTGTTCTTTTTCCTCGGATCCGTGTAGAGAGGGATGGCTGCCCTGGGGGGTGACCTTGGGTGGGCGAGGCCCGCCTATAATTTTCAGGCCATCTGTGACGCCGCAAAGATTTAGTGCCTATCTCAACTCAATAGTGGCGAGGTCAACTATTTATAAGGCCGCTGTGTTTATTAGCCGGTGTTAATTAATTAATTCTATGTTACATTGGCATTCATGGTCAAATCTCCATATATACCAAAAATATAAATGAGACCAATTTCAAACCAATAAAAAATTTGTTACTTTTGAAAAAGTCTAATAAAGTACACCAAAGTGACACTAAAAATCCATGGTGCCTCTAAAACTCTGAGCACGATAAACTCCAAAAAATAATAGAATATTTTACTGGACGCATATCTACGGTGGAGCTCTGATAAAACATTTCCGTTCAACAAAAAAATCCCCAAGCGCACTGAAAGTAAGAATAACCACAGTAATTCCGCCGTTTAAACATCGCTTTGATGTTCATCCGTAGATGTTCTTCGTAATAAATAAAAAAAGTTAATTTATCCCTCAATGTTGAATGTTACTTGGAGGAAAAACTTTTGAAATTACGAATAGCGTTTCAAGTTAATTTGTGTGGACTGTACTGTTGGTCTGTATTGTAGATATTATGTTATTAAGATAAAATACTGTTATGGATTGTATTGTCTATAAAACCAATATAAAATACGTCAGTCAAGTAGTATTATTTTTTTAAATCAAAATATGCAAAACCTATATGGTTTTGAAGTTCATACTTTTATAATTTATTGAATAACAATCAGAATAACTCGTTATTTTGTATAAAAATTAAACAATAGAAATTGACGGAACACTTTGTTCAAGCACATTGATCGGTAAAGCCATTCAATTATGAAGTAGTTCTATGAAGCACTCAATCTTCATTAAAACGCTATTCATTGTAAGCTTTCAACGTAACAGGGTAATGTTATTATAATAACAGAATACGCAGTCTCCATCAATTTGCATATAGTACGTCACTACAATTAATCACACTTCACAATGTTTTAACTCGCAAAATGAAAAGGCTAATTAGTAATACCATTCGGTTTGATCGGGAAGCATTTGGTTAGTAACCTGATTCTTTGCTGAAGCGTGTACAAATTTCAATTTAACTTGGACCTCTCTGAGTTAATATTATATGATTGATCGAATTAATTAATTTGCGGGTGCCTTATGGTGTTGTTGGGAGTAACTTGTTTTGTTTGAGAACTGATATACCAACCTGTATAAAATAACCAACAATACAATTGTATTTTGTTGGTAAAAACACAACGCTCTGCATGAATGTCAACATTTACCCAATGAATTAATAACATTCATTTGTTTATTCATTTGATTCGGTATTTATTCAGATGAAATAGTATATCTGTGTTAAGTTAAACGCTTCAGCAAAAAACACTTGTATGTAATAAAGTATTATATAATTTTCCGAAGTTAAGTCAACGATTAATACAATGTGTGTTCTCAATGTCACATAACTGATGCTTACAGATACTAACCAAAAAAAAATTCATGAAATTACATAAGTACACCGTGAAATTTTAGTGGTTGTTTTCCCGCAGCAAAATGATTCTACCTTAGTAGCACAATAGATTTGTGCAGTTATTTTTTATTAAAATCAATAAATGCCGGTTTTACGAAAGGTATAACCGAAACTTGAAAGTACGTTCGAACCACTTTTTTACTTAGGACGTAGAGCTTCTTTAGTTTTAAGCATCGATTTCATGCGGCAAGCAGTACCTATATACCTGAATACGTCACATCTTAAAAAATAACGAATGCTTCACTCGTTTTCGAGTTGGAAAAATATTATTTTGAAAATTGGTAAAAAAAATTTTTTTTTTAAGGAATAATTTGCATGATTCGATAGTATTACTAAAGGCAAATCGTTCTGCCACGGGAAAACAACCACTCAAATTTCACGGTGTATAGGTACTATTTCTACTACCCAACACTCAAGGTCAAACAACGTATTCAAGATTATTTAGTAAAATATTTCAAGATGAAGATTAGATGGCTGGAGTCCAAAATTGAAAGAGTAAAAGCCACGGTCATTTATAAAATTAATGGCTGTCCGTACTTGTCATTGTTCGGACAGACTTCACTCGATAATCTATCACTAGATGGCAATAATAAACTTTAAGCAGGAATAATGAAAAAAAAAAGTTTCAAGTCGTTTTTATTTCATGTAATAATTCATCTTATTCAGTGATCAAGTTTTTATGAGGAAAAGTTCATCTATTATATTATTAAACTCCGTGTAGTACGTCAGAAGTTATGATTTATAATCGAGATTTCTAGAGATTCGTTGGATTTGTCTTTTTATAATAGATATATAACAATCTATTTATATAAAACAAATTTAATTTTAAAATAAGTACTCGTAAAATTTCATTAAATTCTTATTTTTGTTAACCTAGTGTCCGTAGATTAATAGTATTATTAAAGGAAGTTATATTTATAGGAAGAAAGCTCAAATGGAAAAATAATCAATAGTGAAGCCTTCTATAATAATCATCACATAAATTTGAAAAAACAAAGATCAAAATGTGGTTTCGAATAAATCACATACGATGGATATGTGCGTGGCTAAGTAAATAAGCTCATATTTGACATTCGGCGTTCTATTTCCTAGTATCCAGCTACATCTTTTAGACAACAAACAACGGAAAATACACGGATAGCGTAATCCCATAGCGGGTTCGACCCAGGAACAACAAAGTTTGGAGTGTTAGAGAAACTTCGAGCTGGGTGGGAAAGTAGCAAATACGTAGCATTTACCAAAATCAGGAATCCTTACATTAGTTGCCAGTTTCCTTAACGGTTTTTATTTTATGTACCCTGAGTTTCTTATACTATTTTTCGTTTTACAAATTCAAATTCTATTCACTGATTAATTATGTTAAAGAGTGATAATTAATTAATTTATTGAAATAGTCTCAATACAATACGGAAAATAAAATACCAATAGCTTTCCCCTTGCGACCCCGTAAAGTTTTTTATTGAGTAAATAAATATTTCCTTTCATCGGAGTCGGTTAGTACGTAACCTTATTATATTATTACATCCTTAAAAAGCATTATCTTTCAGAGCCTAGACTGAATTCAGTTTTGGGCTGAAAACACTACAGATAGACAGATAGTCTTCAGAATACTAACCGTAACTTGTCAAAGTTGATACAAAAATTTCAAATTCAAGCAACTCTGAAGCTAATACTCGTATAAAAGTGACTTGAAACGATATACTGCAATCCTGCAGAAGAATATATTTTCAGTCTATTATAAAGTGTATAATGTAAATGTTAAAGGAGCGTTGTGATCAACAACATCGCTCCCTGCCAGATGAAATCTAAGCAGAACGTACGGGAGACACTCTTGTTCCTGTCGCATACAGAATGGCTCCGAGTGCAATTGTCTCAGGTATAACATAACAACATGTTGCGCG
Source organism: Maruca vitrata (assembly GCA_039566165.1). NCBI lineage: Eukaryota > Metazoa > Arthropoda > Insecta > Lepidoptera > Crambidae > Maruca > Maruca vitrata. The sequence continues at coordinate 7,426,586 of CM076917.1, forward strand.
AATCAGCATTGAATCTTATTGCTAACTCCCCGGTAACTGGATTTACTCCATATTTACGCGCTTATTAATTGTGAGGCTTCTTAGTTTCAGCACTTGTCACTGACTGAGTATTTTAGCAAATAGAAGACACTTTCATAATCAAGAAAATTTACCAAAACTGGAATAATGATTTGCGATGACTAAATGCATAATGATGCATGTATACATTTTAGCAGCTTTTTGTTGTATTATGTTATTCCGAAGTAAAATTTTATTTGTCAATGGATCTTACTGCTATTTATATTTTATCGAATATCATAAACAAGACATTGTAGTCTGGCAATACGAGTGTTCAAAGAAATAAGGGACAACACTCTAAAAAATATCGTACAGTATCCATGTTGTTGTTTTTTGCCACTGTAGGTATACGCACCGTAATCTTTTGAACATTTCGTTTTCTTTCCGAAAATGAAAAACCGTGAGATTAGGGATAGCTGCGAAAATACCCAGCTAAGAACATTGTGGGGAAGTACAGAATTTCCGTATTTTCACGCGACGCCTTATCGTGAAGGAAGTGACGAGCAATTTTTTATCACGATGACACACAAAGTTGCGGGACATAATGTTAGGAGGATTTCAACCAAGCTTAAGAACTCGGTTATTTTGTACTATTACGACGTTAAGTTCTTTACTAAGTCGCGTTCTGTCTTGTTTCATCAAGTTATTGTGCACGTCTGTTGTCTTTCAGATCCAGATGTTGGTAATATCTTGTAAAAGCGTTCTCTTTAAGAAACTGGAAGCTCCAATAAACAGCAATACGCAGAAATGGTTTAAATTTTGCTTTATTCCGTTCGGTGAATTCGGTGAATGGGTATTTTAGGAATACGCCTCAGCCCCTAGTACCTAGTCGATATTTAATTTTCATGGGCTGTGTCTGTAATCCGCATCGAAAACCCATCTAGGAATGAAGAGGTAAAGTTAGTTAAGTCAGAAATACTGAATATTTTATACGTAGCCGGTTCCCAATAAAATTGGCAGAAATACACCCACTTGAAAGAACATAAATTAAGGTAATATTAAAGTCCATCTTATAAAAAGATTTCATGAACACGCAACCCAGAAATATTACAACCGCATTTCATATTAACCTGGAAATGACGTCGAGTTGAGTAAAATAAATTTCGTTGCCGGATCAGATATCATTTCCTCAATGGTGAGAATGATATTATTCAAATTAAAACAGGACCGTCCTGCAAAGGACACCACAAACATATTCCGTTCAAATGGAGCATCCATCAAAATAAATCACTATTGTCGGCGGAGGGTCGTATCTATTCCACATCTCTATGAGGCGTTCCATTTTCTGTCCTTCCTCTAGGGACCGAAGGCTAACCAACAAAAACTCAGTTGGCTTCGTCTAACGTTTTATAGAGGCCGCTTTCACCGCCGTATGGAAATTACGATCCCGAACCCCAAGTCTTGTTAAATCGGAATATTGCGAGTAATTTAATCGCCGATCGTTCGGTGTATTTTTTGCCGTTCAGGGTTATTATTTTATTGCTTGTTAAATCGGACAGTCTGTCTAGATAAATGGTATCGTGATCATAAAGCATCTTCTTTGTGCAGTAGAAATTAATTTATTGATGGTCTGTTATCATGACATTGCTTGTATAAAGGCTTGTATGTGTAGCACCAGTGGAAGTGTTTTATTCCTAGTTTTATTAACCGACTTCAAAAATGGAGGAGGTTCACAATTCGTCTGTAGGTATAATATTTATTTAAAAACATATCAAATTAATACGCAAATTATGAATGTTCGTATTATAATATTTTGTAATTTTTAGATAGTCGGTTTTTGAAGGCGGTCCTTTTTTTGTTAATTTTTTTTTCTAACCAAAGTTCTAGAAACTGCATTAATTCGTATAATATTATCATGTGTTTTAAAAGTGTTCTTAATTGACATTTATCTGTGAGACCAGCGTACTCTGCTCATAAAGATTGTAAACTCCAAAACAATTTAAAGAAACTCGGAAACGATGAAAGACTTCTAAGTAACACAAAAACGAAGGAAGTTGCCCAAAGTTTTGTTTACAAAAATGTTTGCGATCTCAGCATTTTATCAGGCAATCCCTTTGTATAGAATCGCCAGTTCAGTAACTCAGTGAAGTATGTGGGCCAAAACAGCGTTGTTGGGCTGCTACCGTCAAGTGCTACTCCAGACGATTTCCACAATATTTTCTTCGTTTTCTTCGCCCGAAGGTGCAACGTCTGACAAAAGTAGAAAGCTATTTCACCCTCGTATTAAACTTTCCAAATTGAGTTTTTATTCTGCCCGCGGCAGCTCGTTCCCTATTGTAAGCTGACACTAGCTTGTAGGTGAAAACTTTGAATGAAGAAACAAACATATTTCAGAGAATAGTGAATCTTGTAAATTGTTTCGAGAACGCGCTTGCTCCAAGTATAGAGTGCAAGTAATGCTGCATATTAATTTTGAAATATTCATGTTTCTGAGTTCATTTTCAGGTTCTCATTTTTTGTAAAGCGTAAAAGCTTCTTCAGAAATGGTACAGCAGTAGTTTACGTCATATTAGTATACTTTTAGGTACAAGTACTATAACTTCATTACATATATATTAGGTACTATTATTTCAAGATTTATAAAAATAAATAGTGCCTAAATTGAGTGTATGAAAATAAAGGTAAGGCTGACTCAACTGTCGATTAACTATTGTTTGAAATGGAAATAGCTCTAGCGTTTCCTGCTAAGTTGCTCTTCCGGATATGTTAGGCTAGATTAAAACCTTTTGTAACATTTTTAGTAGCCTCAAAACTTGAAGACTTCATTTAAAAACAAAATAGGTAGATATTTAAAAGACAACAACCATTTAAACGCCATGTTACGTTAAATGGATATACAAACAAGGTTTCCAATACTGGCGACTCTACTCCTCGTAAATATTTTGGTGAATAGGTATTCCCCAGGGAAGCTCCTCAAAGTTTACCCGGCCTCAGTGAGGCGGGATGACGTGGTTCAGTAAAATAACACGCCTGTTTTTCTTCCGATGTTTCTCGCACCGATATGTTGCTAAGACATTTAACTTGAGTGGTATTGTTATGTGTTTGGTGGCGATCTTGCAAGATTATACTATTTAGATTCAGTTTTATTTGGTGATACGTGTGATTTGTATTGTTGTAGGTGTACATTAATTATAGATACCATAGGCTTAAGAAGATTTGAATTTTCATTAGTAAGTTAATGAATATTTTTGGGTGAACCGTTAAAAGTCTGAGACGAATTCTAGCTAGCTAGCTAGCTTCGATCCCTTTTATACAAATCCAACTAAAAAAATAATCATGCTTATGCTAATTTTGGGGATCAACCTCGCGTAGAATAAAAAATATACATGCGTATTTTATGAAAAAAATATATATTAAAAGAACGCTTAGTGTCAAGCCCTGTAAAGACGTTTAGAATGATATTATACGAGGGCTGTACAGTGTCCACGAATGTATTTCTTTTTATTCCACGTCTAAGGCAGACATAATAAATGACTATAACATTCAAAATTTATATCCTACCAAATTTACTAGAACATTACCTTAAAATTTCATTTAGTATTAGAACTATCACTAGTTCCAGGTACAAAGTTTCCAGATCTGGCATAAATTCGTCTCTGTTTAACTAATCTGATTTGAATTCGTCTTGTTTGACCACGAATTTCGAGTTAGATAGTAGCTAGTTCCACTGGATCCCAAATGTCCCACTAAAGTGGTTGCGGAAGGGAAGAGGGGGAAGTGAGTACAGGTAAAAGGAATATGATGAGGAAAATAATGGAATAAACAAGGAATGAGAAAAAGTAACAATCAAGAAGCCATAGAATAACAATGACAAAAGAAAAGGAAAAGATATAGTGTTACACAAAACATTATTTTCCTGCAATTAAATGTTTTACAGGACTTGTTTACAGTAACTTAATTTTTTAAATAAATTAACTCAAAACAATGTCTAGAGTCGAAAAAACAAAATATCATTAAGTCATCATAAAATTGGGATGTAAAAAAAACAAGTTTTACTATGCCAAATAAATCAAGTTTATGGATATTACAGATCCGAACCAAAATTACCGCTTCATGCTTATCTAAATCGTTTACCCAAATGTTATGGTTTCATCGCCATTAGATGATCCACAATGCAATTAGTTGAAGTGCGACCACACAAATTATAAGGGAATGCAAACAAACCCAGCCTGGATCCCATTCAAACGTGATTTATGTCAAGTGGAGTCTGTGCCGACAATGGAATTTTATATGGCTCTCATACGAGCTTATATTGAGGTATGTAGGTATAATCCGCAAAATAAGCACTGGTTAATTGAGAAACAAACATCTCGCTATGTTGGTTAATATTGATATTTTTGATGTGGAGTTTCAACGTCTGTAATAATCCAATAACATTCTACGGAGTGGTGGAGCCATTGTTTTGAGTTAGCCCCTTGGAGGCGCGCCAAGTTCGTGATCTTTTTACAACATCGTCTCATGTTCCACTGCGTTTTAGAGGGGAATATTACCAAATTAATTCTGATATTGTTTAAATAAATATTATATTTTCTGATTTAATTGTGAATTTTCAAGGGTCTCATATAATTTCTATTTAATATTCAGTTTAAGAGTGTATCATTTAATAAAGTGCCACATCGTCCTCATGTACTCGCGTCACAGTTCTAAGTCTACTTTTTTCATTAAATATCATATTAATCTAGTGGTTCGACAGTATACTTAAGTTACCATACTCAACAACATATAACTACTACTACCAAGTTAACAAAATTGTAACACAAATATTTGAATAAGTTGAAACCAATCACGACTAAACTCTGCCATAGTAAAGCGATAAATCGAACAGTTCAGGATTTCTTCGGTAAGAAAGGTATTCCAGCTAGCATTCGGGTTCAAAGATAAGCCGTTACGATAACAAAACATTATCTAAACGACGGGACCGTATTAAGGTCCTATACGTACATATGTATGCTTATATCATAGGTATAATCAAACACACAAGCGAAGCTGTCGTGTTAGAATTAATACTGTTTGTTTTTGCCGCCGCGAAAAGTACACACTCGCTGATTGCCGCCATGCGGCAAATAGTAGCGAATTTCTTTTTCAATAGACAAACATATCGTAAAGGACACTCAGTTTAAAAATGGAATGAAATTTCTCTAGTCTTTTGAAATAAATATTATTGTAAAGCAATGAAAATAAAGATAAAAGGAAATAGTAACAGAGCCCACGACCAAAATTTTTGTCTCATAGCAATACGGCCAAAACCGCATCAAATCGATAGATAAGATTATTCTGAACTCGAAAATACCAATATCAGACATTTTCCGCGTAGCGTTTGATCTGACCGAATTTTCAAAATTGTCAAAGAATTTTACCGAACTGCATCATAGCAATATGTCTGATTTGCAGACTGTAGTTAAATGATGATTCTGAGATACCGGAAACATATTTTTCAGACGTTAGTGGTGTAGCGCAAACCCGTAAAATCACTTAAAAAGATTAAAAATGAGACAAAAAAAATGTCTCATAGCAATACGTCTGAAAATCTTTTTTATTAGTAAATTTTGGTTATTTGATGCGAACAAAACAATTTTCAGACGGAAATGTGGACGCATAAAATTTTGAGACCGTTTTGAAAATGTTAACAAATTTTACCGATCGGTATCATAGCAATATGTCTGAAAATTGCTAGACATGATAGAATAAGTTGTCCACATGTGCAAAAAATTTATATCAGACAAATGAAGTGTAGCATCTTTTCTATCAGACAACTTTTCGATACTCAGATATCATTTAAGAATCGTATTGAGGTATCTTGAATGAAACCAATGAATAATAGTAAGAAAGGGGCAGGGGCGTAACAAGCGATAAGGCTGTTGAAATTAAATACTGATTGATTTGATAGTTTTGGTTTTATTTAAAGCACACTTGTTATTTTCGTTTTAGCATATACTCCATATGCTACACTTAAAGTGTCTGAAAACAGGTTTTTGGTAATCAAGGCAGCAAAACGAAAAGTTAAAAAAAAATTATCCGTATTGCTATGATACAGGTCGGCTAAATTTGTTGACATTTTCAAAAATGCGCTCAGGCTATGTGCTACGCACAAAATGTCTGAAAACAAACTTTTTCGTAATACAATTATAAAATCTATGTACATTATCACTATCAGACGTATTGCTATAATACCGACTACCTTTTTTTTGACACAGCAGAAATGGCCTCCCACGCAGTTGCTACACTTTCGACCTTTACTATATACCTAGTCGGGTTCAGAATCATACAATCTAAAGATTTTATAGGGTTTTGCCGTATTGCTATGAGACATGGTTTTGGTCGTGGGCTCTGTTACTAAAAGTTATTCTGTCTTTTTAACCTATTCGCATTTTAATTGCTGACACAATTGGAATTAAATTAGAAATAAAGTATGTCGTGCTGACTTGCTGCCGCTAAAAACGGAATTATCCACTGTTTAACCAGAACATTCCACTATTTGCCTGTCTCTTGAGAGAAATTGTTTGTCGCCGCTTTTACTAAGAAATTCAATTAATCAAAACTTGAAACCACTGTGGTACTTCAATGGTAATTCAAAATTTGAACCACGTTTGAGCCATGTTAACATGAACGGCACATATTTCATATAAATTGTCAGAAGATTCATTTCGTTTACGTAGGCCCTTATTCGTATTATATATTGGTATTAGATATGACCGTACTCTAGCAACTGATTCAGGTAATAAAATATAGCATTTGAGGGCAAACGATGTCAATTCATTTTCGTAAGGGCTAGAAGAGTATCGTAGAATAACGCATGATAATATGAACGAAAATCGAATATTCTCCATTATCTATAACTTTTACAGGGAAAGTTTATTCACATTACCTGTTAAGTAAATAAGTTTCATCTAACACTAGGCCTTTTAATCGGGTCAACTGCACCGTGATCATGGCGCGCTTGCTACAATAATTTAAGGAAACTTGGTAAATATTCCTCATATACTCCGTTTTCTAATGTGTATAACCATGACAGTTTAAAGTAATAAATTTCAATATAATAACACCAACGAGTTGGTCAATATAGAAGCGTGTTGACACCAGTATAAAATATAAAGCCAAGCGGATAACTCTCTGCATGTTTTAGATCAAGCGCGACAAACTTAAAGTTTAGTTCAAAAACAGTGTTTAACATTAATGCTACTTTCAGGATAAAGAGACACAACACAGTAGTAGCCCGGTACAAGTTTATCACACGTCGCATGTACGGAGTTAGCGCAAACCGCAAGTTCCGCATAATGTTACTAAACGGTTCCTTGGCGCTCGTATAACTACGAATAACTAGGTGTAATCTGAATATCATACATACTGAATGGAACTAGATGTCTTTGCACTGTATGAAAATGCCAAGAAGGCAATTCGAAACCTGCAAGATCATTGATTTTGTGTACTAGTCTTGCTTGGACGATTCAGCAGGAAACAGTTATTTTTATTAACATTTTACGTTTTATTTCATACTTTGGTTTGATAATGTTGTTCGATTAAATCGTCATCATAATGAGGAACGTCTGTTTACATTCAGAATACTTGGGGCGCGAGTTCATCTGTCACTTATTATTTCTTCTTCGTTGCGTGTCATTGGTAACAATCACACTTGTTCAGCTCACTTCATGTGTGAGCAATAACATTTCTTTGTTACTAAATAGAATAGTCGTGGTTTTACGAGTACTTCAAATACAACAGACTCCCAGCTAATCGATGTTTGTACTCACCATGTGACCGGCACTCTGTGTTTCGGCGCAAATCCCCCTCTGAGGATAGCGCCAATTTACTCAAATAAATCTCAGTCCGATGTAGCAGATTTGTTTCGCCGATCGACAGTCGATTTATCGTCGTCTTACTTCACCGATAACTGGTATTAATTTGCACAACCCGAGTTGGGTAATCGATTAAAAACGTCTACGATCCGCAGATGCACTAATCTAAATACCTACTAATGCTTTCGAGGATCCGCTTGGAATCTTAATGGTTACTGATACATAAATTAAGTACGCGGAATAGCTGACATTTTTTATTTTAAGTGAGGTATCAATATATTTCTATTAATAAACAACGTGCCAACATACTTCATGATTTTATGAAATTAAAAAAGTTTCTGATTTTCATGTTTAACCTATTTCTAATTTCATTCTATAATTAATTTAAAATATAAAAAAAATACTTTCCCTGGGCATCACAATAATCATGAAGTCTTAAAGTACCTACTTGTACTGTTTATTTATTGAGATGTTGAGAAATCTTCTGTCTGGTTTGGACTAATAGTAAAACTTCGCGCAGATCTTATTACCGACGCCTAAGTAATCTACCATTTACTTGGCAGACCGATCTGGTAATCTAACGTCGGCCAAGAAGACAAGTTGGCTCATTAATCAAACAACTTGGATATTTACTTTACAGCCTATCTGTTAGGACACAGATGGTTAAACACGGATGTAGTAGTTTGATTACTTAATTGAGTTAATCCAATTTCTGGTTTGACGGTCCCTCCGGCATTTCATGGGCGGTTACGCAAACTGTTATGCTTGGACACAAATGGTGTGACATGAAAAGACATATTACTATACAAGAGGCCTCGGTAACAAAGGAAATCCCGCCATATTGACGCCATATTGATAAATGACGAGTAGGAGGTATTTTCTGGCAAAAACAAATTAACTAAAAATAAATTTATTATTAATGAAAAGTCATTGTCATTCTTTTGTGTTCTTTTTTTTGGGAAATGAAATACAGATAATATACAAATTGATCTACTAAAATATATAATCTGAAAGTTATCATAATGTACTGTTATACTTGGTATAATAATTATATTGATATCTTAAAAAAAATTACAACACATGATATTATTAAAACTGTTCAATTAATTTGTTTTATTATTTTTAGTGCAGAGCGCGCAATGTATTGGCAAAAAATTTACAACAGTAAGAGCACATACGCTTTGTAAAGTGAAAAACACGATCCGATGGCGAACGCAAGCAACATTTACATTATTTTGTAAAAATACGGTCGCAATTCTTGCAGCATTCGACGCGAGGTTTCGAGTAAAAACGTGCGATAAGCTGTACTTGTAATATAAAGGTATTATCAGGATATAAAATTGAGCGTTTTTATGATCTGCTCGCCGGGATACATGACTCTCGAGGACTTATGGAATACGTGTCTTTCCTGACTTCGTTATAGATATACCTCGGCGGCAGCATATATCGCGTAATGATGCATTAACCTTCCGCCACGGAATTTATTAATCATATAAAATGCATAAACTATGGAATATATGGAAGCCTGTTCAATGCACTTGCGTGGGTGTTTTTACAGCGAATGTTTATTCATTTATAACAAGGCACACCAACAGAACATAATACCTATACAAAACATTAAATCATAGTTTTATCTTATTGTACTAGTCTAGTATATGTACCAATTACAGGTGTACACAGTATTTCTTAACTAATTTATACCTAACGTTTTACCTTATCTTAATATTACATATTAATAACTTAACTTTACCAAAGGTTGAATGATTTTTTAGATTATTCTACTGGAAAGGAACATTTCTACCTATTGAGCAGGTGGTAAAAAGTAAACTATGTGCTTTCTCAGGCTAGGGTAATTATCAAATATTATTCAATTTCGTTCAGTATAACGTATTAGCGTGTAAGCGCGACCGACAGACATTATTATTCTTGCATTCATATTATTCGCAAGTATGAGAAGGCATGTTTAATGAAATGCCTTTACAGCGTCGTTTCAGATAATATAGAATTATTTTAAGATTAATTTCATGGAGACTGATAATAAGAGACTCAACACGTAAACTAAAGTACATTATCAAATTGAAAGTAAAGTAACTTAGTTACATTGAATTCAAATGAATCGCAAAAGTTTTAAGATATTCTAGAGGTGTAAGTTCAACAATAAGTAGATTATTTTAGCTCAACCGTTGAGAACTAGAACAATGTTACCTGTCTGAGCTTGTTCCAATTCTATTTTAGCTCAAACCGTTACTCCAATAGCATTCATAAGAGTCTCAAATCTTGTATAAGCGCTAGACCACTTAGCATAATACCCCCGAGTGAAAGGTCTCGGTATAAATCTAATAATACTCGTTCAGCTCTTTGTTAACTGGCCTCAAAAGATAAAACTTTGATAAAGCAAAAACGCGTAACTTCAACACCACTCAAGAGTTTAATAGTTGAATAGAGTGTAAAAGTAATTTAATTCTCACAGTAAAGCATGTACTAAACTGTACTAAAGATTACACACTTGCTGTAGCGGATTACCGTAGGTTTTATACCTGAACAAAACTATTTGCAGTAATATCTAAACTGACTTTCAAATTGATGTGCTTAGTTTTATTTACGGAATAATTATGTTGATTTTGTTTTGAACATTTAAGAACTTTACATTCATTGATCTGATTCCGTAAAAATCATGTGTTTATTGTACTCAAAGTGTTTTATTATTACCTACAAGTTTCCAAGTAAGTAATGAGTGCACAACTGCACACAAAAAAAAAAATTTGTTGATTACCAATGAGAAACCCGTATATGGCAACACACTTTTCACATTATATATAAACGATGTCCTTGACTTATTACCATCCGCAGAGGTGATCTGTTACGCCGATGACACAGTAGTCCTCTTTAAGGGCAAAAATTGGAACTGTACATTAAAATCAGCTGAAACCGGACTGGCTACGATTTTCAATTGGCTACAATCCAACCTACTGACTCTTAACTATTCAAAATCCACTTTCATATGTTTTCACAAGACCGCATCATCTAACCCTCAGCATATAGAAAATATCACCATACATACCTGCACCTCCTCTTCTGCGTGTGCCTGCGTTTCGATCAATCGCTCTAAAGTATCAAAATATTATGAATAATGGTCGATGACAACTTAAACTTCAACAGTCACATCCAAAACATAACAAAAAGAATAAGAAAGACCTCCGAGATATTCAGAGGGCTGAGAGACACGGTGACAAAGAATTTGTTGATTACAATTTACAAAGCTCTTTGTCAATCATTAATTACATACTGCATTACGGTCTGGGGAAGTGTTACCAAAACCGTTTTCCTTGCAGCAGAACGTGCAAACAGGTCCTTAATTAAAATTATGCTTAAAAAAACATATAGATATCCCACAACCACTCTTTACCAGGAAGCCAAGGTTCTCATCGTCCGACAATTATTTATTACAAATTACTTCTAAATAAACGTGCCTTTCTACCAGTTCCAACCATCAGCACTCTTTTTGCAAGCAGATTCGGCGATTCCATTAGGGTACCTACGTGTTTACAACGCCATGATAAAATCAGTAACCATCAAATCCCTCTCTGTTCTGGAAGCCATGACGCTAGTTACGAAGTGGCTCCTTACTCTTGACTATAATAATATGTCTACAGAAGAGCTTCTCAACTAAGACTACGACTATGTAAACAGTAAACAGTGCAATTATTCATGCTGGCTGATGTTCACAAATGTGTATTAATTTTTTAGTTTTTTTTATTTTCTTATTTTTGTCATTTTATTTCAAAGAAATGTTTACTTTAATTTATTTTAAGTTATGCTGTGTTTCTTCTCTCTTTTTAATTGAATGTGCTTTTTTACATCTCCTATGGTCTCCCAAGATACAGGCGATGCCTAGTTTGGGGGCCTCTGACTATTTCCACTGTCCCACTCTTGCAATGCACTTTCATTCAAGTTCTAGTTTTAAGATTTATTGTAACTGTGTATTTTTTTGTGCAATAAAGAATTATTATTATTAAATGAAATGACTGCAACAGTTAAAGACATAAAGCCAAATACTTCATTGTCGTGGTATCATTTGAACGAGACTGATTATGTGACATTATCTCCAAGTCATGTCCGTTACAGAAACATAACACCACAATCTCAAGGCAGAAGAGTGTCCGGGCCGACGATTGCTGTGTCACAGAAAATATCAAATGACGTCCATTATCGTGGATCTATACAGGACGTCCTTGCAGCCCACTGCCTTATGCAGACGTTGCCTTTCTAAAGTGTCGGAAAAACATTGGCACGGGTCCCTCTCCCACTTAATAACAAAGGTCCTGTTTACGGATCGGACCGAGTGTTTTGTGTGGAGGGGTTTGTTTTGCGGAGTAGGACTGTGTTTTAAAATAACCCTCCTTCTGACGGAGTCGGGTGATGAATCGAGTCAGGGAACTAATACCGCAATTTACAACTTATGGTACTTTGCAAATATAAAGTACTGGTTTTTGAACTGGCTTAAATTCTTTCGCAAAAATACTAGGTACTCGAAAATTATAAGAATAATCAAAATATTGGACATTAAAACTGAAATCGGGTTGAAAACAATAAAAATTACATAGTTTCACTAACATTAGACATTTTATCAATGTTTCGTTCATCTTTCTATTTCATCCTTATACGGATAACGTTCACTCTCCTAACTGAAAGAATCCTGAAATTGTTACTGAGGTAACTGTTTAATTGTACTGAATAAAGTTTCCAAGAGTACAATAAAACTCACCCCGACGGTTCAATTGGTTTAACTTTCGATACCCAATAACGATAAAAGTTAAACGTCCCATAATGGCCCGTAAAAATATAAAATATTCATGCCTCTTGAATTGATTTGACCCGATGAATATTGGATTATTGGTCTAAAATATTATTACCATAATGTTTTTGCATATTGGCTTTAGTTTGGATTCGATTTTTATAAATTTCCATAAAACTAGATTTTTTTTTTTCAGTTTTTAACTTAACAAATACCGATACCTATTAATGTTGTAAAATGACACAACAAACTAAATCATTACCATCCCTCCCTAATCTGTTAAAGCGTGGTAAGTTTTAAAGCCCGTAAATAAATATTGTGGAACAGTGATACTTAAGAGCTGAATGTATGAAAAACCCTCAGCATATCTTTTAAGCTTCCCAATTCAAGCAATTACCGCCCTTACTGCTATAAGAACAAAAGTGATCCGCCAACACTTATCTTAGCTTGCCCACTTACTGCAATTCCCCAGGATTACCAGGGAAAATAAATTGGGCAAACGGAACAATTTATCGTTCTTCTTAATCCGTGTTGACACGCACTTTACGCACCTTAGTTTGATCAAGGCCTAATTCTGTATAGATGCGGGGACAGGCTCTTATGGTATGTCGTAGAGTTGTTATTATATTTTACCACTATTTACTTGTAACTCAAGCCGCTATAAATAATTGTTTTACTGTATCATCCCTTCACAGACCTACCCAACCAACCTATCAAAGCAACGCTACCAAATGTAAAAAGCAAAAAACATTTGAAAACTAAAAATGTTCGGGATATTTACCATGTTCGCTCGCAGTCCTACAGTTCATCCGTGATCATGGCACTCGCAACAGTGCCGAAATATCGGGAGCTCATTAAAACAATACAACGTAGTAAATATCCCGAATATTTTCAGTTTTCTAATGTGTGTAACATGAAAGTTTAAAATTATATAAGAAACATTTGAATGAATATGACACCGAGCATTCGCAAACAAAATACCTACATGAAATACATGGAAATTGAGCTGCAATACGTGTACGTATTGCACAAACTGTAAGAACGTCCATTGAATCTAGACATTTAAGTTCCTTACGCCCTTATATTGTAAATAGGAAAATAACCCATCTGAATGCTTATTGCTATTTCATACTAAATCTTCTGAGCCGATTAACATGAAATCTGATACAGAGATAGTCTAGAAATGGACATAGCTCTCAAAGGCAACTTTACTATAAAAGATAAATATTTTAGCTCCGTAAACTTCACACGAATGGTCACGCGAGCGGAAAGCTATCCTCAATAAATGTTTTATCCTATGCATGCTCAGCCTGAAAAGATGAGCTCAGATACGAGACCAAAACTACTTTGTATCACAACAAAGGTACACGCGAGTAAACAAAATTAACAACAGATCTCATCCACAAAGCCCTGGTGTGAATTTCCGAATAACATACCTACACGCGTTTGTTTGTCAGTTTATACCTGGATAACGGGCTTAAGCTAAAGCCTTTAAATATACGCCAATTAAATGGAAACTATTTGCCAAAAATTTTTCTGTCTGCGATATTCAGTATCATTCATTTCGTATCGTATATTTGTCATCAATGATTTTACGTAACTAGAGTTATACTCTAAAGTATTTTAATCTTCTACTATTTCATTTTAATTTTCCAAATCGCTGTGAAGAGTACTTACGAAAATTCATGTTCTTAGAATTAAGATTTTATTAAAATGTGTATGTTTTACCGATTCGTACGATTGAATCCTAAAATTTGCGTATATATTTCATAGAATCTCAAGTATACGACATACGTGAGATTCTATGAAACATTTATACTACATACGTGATTCTTCATTCTTCATAATTTATAGAATGAATCACTTTGTTATGTGTTGTCCTTAAGCATTGTCCAATCAGCCATACCTAATTAGCCTGCCCAAACGCAGCCCCGCTTGATTGATAGCCCTACGTGCGAACCGTGACCACTTCTTAAACGAGCTCCATCATTTACAGGTTTCTTATAAATTACAATGCACGCCACGAACAACTTTCAATGACTTTGATGTATTGGAACTATTCTGAATATTGGAAATTCATCTATATTGCAAACATGCTTTGGAACCCTCGTTTTTCATCTGCTTAAAATATATGTTTTCTTTTATAATAAAACTCGGAAAGAATAAAAATATGTAGTCAGAAAAATAGTAACCGTATTCGATACTTAGTGGAATGTATGTATAAGGAATGATACGTTATTTACTGTGCTGGCGACAGGAGTATCGTCAAACATTTTCACAAATGTCCTATGTATTCAATTTAAATTATTTAAAAGCCTGTCTGGGCCCTAAGGGCTTAAAACCGTCAAAGCTGTAAACTGTATTTTTTTTTTTTATTTTTTTTATAATAGGCAAACAAGATGACCACACTCCGCCTGATGGTAAGCGGTAGTGAGATCCAAATATGAGGTCGACAGGCACAATAGATCATATTGCGCCTGTCGCACTCACCCTGAAGGCCTGCTTAAATGCCGTTTCACGCCCCGCCTGAAGAGCCCGGGATCATAGGAGGGAGGGAAAACATGAGCTGGAAGGGCATTCCATGCCTTAATGGCACGGGGCAGAAATGAAGAGCTGAACCTCTTAGTCCGAGCCACCAGCGACTGCATTGTATGTGGATGGCAGCGCTGTCCTGCACGTGTCGTTCGGGAGTGGAAAGGGGAGGGAGGGATTAGCTGAAATAGCTCTTCAGAGCATTCCCCATTAAAGAGACGGTAGAGAACACTAAGACCGGCAATGTCTCTACGTAGTTGTAGAGGCTCCAGAGTTTCGGACACCTCTACATCACCGACAATACGGATAGCACGTCGCTGCAACCTATCGAGAGCGTCGAGCAAGTATTTTGCGGAGCCATCCCAGAGGTGACAGCAATATTCCACACATGGGCGAACTTGTGCCTTATAAAGAAGGCAGAGCTGCACCGGTGTGAAAAATCGCCGCACTCTGTTCAGGATCCCCAGTTTGCGGGAGGCTGTTCTAATGACGCTCTCGATGTAATCCCGCTGGTTCAGGTCGCGGCGAACATCTATGCCAAGGATGCTAAGGCTATCCTGTATTGGTAAGGGTGCTCTGAAGAGTAGGATGGGAAAGGAAAGGAGACACTTTACTAGAAAAACACACACCTGTGTCTTCTTGGCATTGAACTCGACAAGATTGCATGAGCCCCATTCGGAAATGCGGTCCAAGACCCCGTCAAGCTCGGCGACAAGAAGGTTCCTCTTTTCCTCGGTTTCGGTCTGCTTTACCCCAGGTCTTCCAAAATAACGTGCGTGGACAGTGCTGTCATCTGCATAGCAATGAATGTTGCCTAGTGACAACATGTCATTGATATGCAGCAGAAACAATGTCGGCGACAGAACGGAACCTTGAGGTACACCGGAATTTATTGGGTGGAAACAGGAAGTGCGTCCGTCACAAAGGACACGAATCCTGCGCCCCTCCAAAAATCCCGCAATCCATTCGCATAAGCGAGGTGGCAGACCGTATGCCGGGAGCTTGGAGAGAAGCGAACGATGCCATACACGGTCAAACGCTTTAGCGATATCAAGGCTAACTGCCATAGATTCGCCGTGCTTCTCCATAGCCTCCCCAGAGGTGCGAAACGTACGCTAGAAGATCACCCGTGGACCGTTTTGGTCTAAAACCGTATTGACGGTCATGCAGCAGCGAGTGATCCTCTAGGTATCGGATGAGCTGGGCGTTAATAATCCGCTCAAACACCTTACCCAGTACTGAGGTTATAATGAGTATAGAGGTATCTATATTAGAAACGAAATTATTACCTATTACGTATCAGAATTTTAACTTTTCCAATATGAATGCGAAAGTTATTAATTTAATTTCAAATCGGTTCCGACAAATATGGCGATAGACGCTGCGGTATGATAGGTCAACTCATTATTTGGCATTATTTGAACTAATGAAATCTACGAATAATTAATTATATCACCAATAACTTCATTATTCTCCATGAAAACTGATGCTGAAATTTATCTATTCTATGATAAAACGTTTCATCATTATTTTAATGAACATGTCAATAAACACCAAATGTTTTTAGAATAATTTTTCAGTTGTATAAAAACCAAACCATAGCATGCCAATAGTTAGTTACTTTTAACGACAAGATACAAATTATTCACACATTTGTTAACACAAACGCCATTAAACATGCAAATTCGTTGATAAACCTAATTAATGTATCTATCTAAAATACATTTGCTGTTATCTGATTACACACTTATGTAGATAGATAAATTGCTAATACTATTATTTTCGCAATTGTGTCAACAACATTGCAAGCTTGCATTTCATAAGTAGATCATTATCACCGTGTAAGGGTTTTTATAATTGGCATCGTTTACGTATGACGAGGTGGCCGAGAGGTTAAGGCGTTGGACTGCTAATCCAATGTGCTCTGCACGCGTGGGTTCGAATCCCATCCTCGTCGTATTTTTTAATATTATTTTTTTCACTTTCACCCACTTTACAAACGTTTTATGACTTACACATCAAATAAATTCTATAGAAAAGTGGCGTCACGTTCATTAATTATTGTTAAATCTGTTATTTTAGTATTTTTATTACTTATAAGAGTTAATTTATAAAAATGATTTATAATTTATTATTATCAATCCGGCTAATTACCCAATTGTGTAAATAATACAATAGTTTTAGATAAGATACAAACCACACCTGTAAAGTTCATCAACGTTTTTGGTATTTTTTTTCCTAGTTGACATAGAGTATGGAGTAGCCTCGTCATCATCACCGGGCTTGCGGGGGAGTGGATGGCTGTCACACCTAATCGGATGGCTCTCGCCCTAAGTCTTGGTCGTAAATCAAGGTAATATTTTATGAAAGACACACATTACTTCGTCAGAAACACATAAAACACTTACATTTATTAACCAGTATAATCATTACCGTAATTAATAAGTATAAATATTTTTAGCCTTCCATCCGTTAAATAACTTTTTTTGTCTACGCACATTTTGAACTGTCACCGAAAGACTTTATCTCTTATTTCCGGGATTTATATTTCTCGGGGATAAGAAATTTAATTTTTCCGCGTAAATACGAGAAAGTTGGAGGAAGGTATGACTTTTGAAAGCATTATTTCCCTTATTGCTGTCCTCGAGATGTTTCCTTAGAGACGTCAGGTTTCGAGCATGTAATTTGTAAGTTCAAATTATTTATAATTGGCTTGAGAACTCCGAACATTTTCAAACAATATTGAATTTTGCATTGGAGTCTCATACACATTTACAATCTCAAAAGTTTGTATGTCGTTTTTGTTTATATTTAACAGTAGATAATAATTAATACGAAAAATATACGTTGACAGTTGTACTAGTAGACACTGCGTCACAATTTTATGGTTAGTTGAACGCACAAATAATATTCAGTAATGATATACATAATATATACGTATTTTTTACCGATAACATAAATTCCACAATAATTTAATGCTACCATACGCAAAGCGTACCACATGTATTTTTCAAATTTGAAATTCATTATGTCATTAGACGCGTTAACGGTGAAGGAAAACTTCGTGAGGAAACCTGCACACCTACGAAAAAAGGTTGTGTAGTTGACCAACCCGCACTTGGCCATCGTGGTCGACTACGGCCTTATCGCCCTAGTTTAGGGTAGGCCTATGCCCCAGCAGTGGGGACGTATATGGGCTGATGATGATGATGATGATGATGATGATAGGTATAACGAGGTAACTGAAACTGAAAAAAAAAATGTATAAAAATTTCAGTGTTATGATGAGAACTACTATGATAATTTGAAAACATTTTTCTATTTACATAGAAATTATGCATTTTAGAGATAAGTGTCCATGGGTGTTCATTATGAACAATCTTACATTCTCGAATTCTTCGAACACCTCCTATTATAATTCTAATGACATAATAAGCTGACGGTTACAAGTACTAAGTACGCTATGTAATAAACACTATAATATAGGTATCTATGTCGGAAATTAATTCAACAGATACACCAGTATCTACAACCCAAATGTGCAGTGAAATACATACAGAGATACACGGAACCGTGCGTTTAAACATCTCTTGAGGATTATGCAACCAAAATCCAATACGACGTGTTATCGGATGACGATATATTATTAGTAAGTATAAAGCATGTGGCATACTCTATCGTCATAGTATCTAACTGAAATCAGTTATTTTCACTGTGATTAGTGTCTTGATGGCGCATTTATTAGATACTTAACATCCCTTGAGGATCATGTACCCAAAATTCAAAATCTGACGATAGAGTACGCCACATGCTTTATTGGTAGGTAACTAAAAAAATTTATATTTACTGTGATTAGTGATCGACTTTGGCATTTGGTATGCATTACCATTTGGTACCTAGTTACTTTGTCTCTTGCACCAGGGGTTTGATTCTCATATGGGACAAATATTTGTATAATGAACTTCTATGTTAGTTCCTGGTCTATGACGTTGAAGTGTGTTATCTATTTAAGTTTTTTTTTTATTTTTCATGGTTCATCTTTTCGCTTTGCGCTTTTCCAACTTACTTCGGAATTTGAACAATATATCCGACTAGCTGTGCCCGCGACTTCGTTCGCGTGGACTACAGGATTTTACATACAACAGTTTTTTCCCAATAACTCCCGATCCCGTGGGTTTTTTTGCAATATTGCGTAGCAAGTAAGCTTAAGCTTCATTAGGGTACCTGCATGCCAAATTTCAATAATCTATTTTACACGGCTTAGGTTTTTCATACAAAAGCATTTTCCCGCTTATTCCCGTTCCCGTAGTAAATTCGAGAATTTCTTTCTTAGTACATCTATACGGTACATAAGCTACATCTCTTTCAAATTTAAAGTGCCTACGTTTAGCCGCTTAGGCTGTGCGTTGATATGTCAGTCAGTTAGTCAGTCAATCGGTGAGTCAGTCAGTTTCTCCTTTTATATATTTAGATGACATGAGATATTTATGTGATCTCTAACTTATCCTTTATAAAGTGTGTAAGCGATATATTTGTTTTTCAAGCTAACTCCTATTGTAGAAACTCATATCGTATCGTCATAAATTGTCTGTGTGATGTCCAAGCGCGCGGTACAATTATTTTATATTGATCTTTACGAAATGGGTACTAAGTACGCAGGGTAGGCTTTATGAAACCCCTGTGTTTTGGTAAGCGTATTAAACCGTTGGTCCTATACCTAATCCTTGCCTAAACGTTACTGTCAGATAGCCATCTCACTGAATCGGATTATGAAAGCGAACGTGCATTATGTGCACCTGTGTTTGGACACACTGTAGTGGTACACACATTGTATACAGAAGTTTTAGTTACGAGATCATTTTGCCAATCCATTTATTACATACCAGGCACATGTCTGAATTATATGTACTTTTAGGCAATGTTTTTGAACAATTTTGTAAAGAAATAATTCAATATTTGTGTCTCTATTCTTATCTTATCTTTATGTTAGTTTATTATTTCATCAATTTACCTACGAAGTAATAAGTAGTCTTTATTTATGTAACGCCGAGACGCTCCCCAACAGGCCTTTACCATTTAAAAGCACTTCATATTCCTGTTCACAACAATGCAAAATCTAGAATATCAGACTTCCGCTGTAGGTACGAGTATTAGAATGGAATCCGAAAATTCTGAAAACTCCTTATTGCAAGCCGGCGCTCGGTTCGATGCATTCGGAATCGTCCAATCAACTCGGGCTTAACCGCACTGAATGCGAGCGACTTATGCGCTCGTCACTGCGGCTTCAAAGAATTTTATTGCAGCCACGTTATAATGTGCCGTGTTTATAGAGTTTTGAAGATGTTCTTTAAGTCAACAAAAGACTCAACATCATCATCAGCCCATATACGTCCCCACTGCTGGGGCACGGGCCTACCCTAAACTAGGGTGATAAGGCCTTAGTCGACCACGCTGGCCAAGTGAGGGTTGGTCGACTATACAACCTTAGAATTCTTCATAGGCGTGCAGGTTTCCTCACGATGTTTTCCTTCACCGTTAAAGCGTCGAATTATGGTACATATGAATTTCAAATTTGAAAGGACTATGGTAGATAAAATATATATGCATAATGCATATATATTACACATCAATTATAAATAAAAAAGTTAAGTGCTTCTTAATTTTAAATAAAGTTATGCTCGCTAATATTATAAATGCGAAGATAACTCTGTTGTAATGTCTTGATTTCACACCAAAACTACAGAATACTAATTTGGCTTTGAAATATTAAACTTAAAATACACTTAATATACACACATACCTAGTGTGTGTGTGTTAATTATATGTACATTACCCTCTTTGCCCACACGTGATTGATAAATCATATTTTATGAATTTTAGGCACCGAGCCCTCTAATATCATACATTAAAGCAAAGTCTCTGCACGCGTCTGTCTGTCACTATGTATGCTTAAATCTTTAAAACGACGCAACGGATTTTGGTGCGGTTTGTAATTAAATAAAAATTTAAATATAGAGGAATTTAAGTGGAAGGTCTTTATGTATGATATATACCCGAAGCGAAGCGAGGGCGGGTCACTAGTTTAAAATATAAACAGTTTTTTGCAAAATTCGCTATATCAGACACGGATGTAATTTTTTTACTGAAAATACATCAACAAAATATCAGCCAATATATATCGCGTACCAATTTAAAGTGTAATAAATGCAAAGCAAATCAATTCAATTATTGATCCAGATTTTTTATGCATTTTACTAGCTTTAAAACCATTCGAAAAAGTTTTTTATAATACAGTGAGCTACGTAGGTGTTTTACATAAATTTCACTTTATATTTTCAGTACATAATTTACATAGGTGTGCGACTCCATCTTTTGAATTTTTACAGTGAAGTTGGTTAAAAAGTAGCATTGACTTAACTCCGTCTCTTGGCTATACGTGTAACAAATTTCATTTAATTGATTTTGAGAAATTTGATGTAATATAGCGAAAAACATATAGAATTTCTTTCACGTTTTCATAAAATCACGCCTTTTTAACAAAGGGACATGCAGAGATCACTTCCTGTCATGTGCTACGGTCCTTGCACACCACTTTCGCTTCTTCCACATCCATCAATCTCATCATGCATGCTTGTCGATTACTGATACTTTTGATTCGACCTTTCTTCAAAATTCGACCTATTTGGTCATTGAAAGTCTTTCTTGGCCTTCCCCTGTCGACATTTCATTTAGTTAATTGTCTTTCTTTCATCCTCTCAACATGATCAAACCTTTCTTTCACACCACAACGTTCTCTAATTATTGCGTTTCTAATTCTATCACTCAGTTTATACTAAATATTTATGAATATGAGTAAAGACATTCTTAAATACACATACACACCCAGATTCGGACCGAACACAAATGTTTATCACATGATGTTGAATGATTGTGAACCCGTAATGTCCAAGTAAGGAAGTAAGATTATTTTAGTTTAGTTAAAAAGAAAATTTATCGTATAGATTACACATCCCGTTTATAGCGTTTCTCACGGCTAAAGAGAACGTAAGACAAGTATTTTCAATTCAATAGTTTTAAATTTTATTCTTCTTAATATTTAAAAGTGTCAATATTTTCTTTAAGTATTTTACTTGTGTGATGTAGTAAACATGTTCGCTGGTTTTCTTTTATGGATAGTGGAAGTCAGACAATACACCCATTGTTTGTATTTGCGAATTTGTTGAATCCTGCATTGTATTTTTAGTTTGAAAGAAACTTTAAGAATAAGAAAAATAATACGCAAGAATGACCTAAATCTCTATTATTGGAGTATAAAGAATAGTTACCAACTCAAGTAAAAGTGCTTTTACATCAAAATGCAGTGTTTGTTCGTATTCCTACTGAATTTTAAATGTGTTAGTTGAAATCTCCCGGAAACAAAATGGACGCTTACAAACTTCTTAAGGCAAGGTAGTTTCTAGTCACTTAAGATGTATTTTTAACAACGTATTTTTGCTAAGGCGTAAATGTTCCAGGAAATGTTAAATATAATTTAATTTAACTGTATGCTACATTAGGAACGTTACGTATGTAAAACATAGCCTGTACACGTACTACAATAATAATCATTTGAATTTGTATTTAAAAATCATAAAGTCGACACTGACATTTGAGCATGAGAGAGCTCTACTTAACTATCGGTTAGTTTAATTAGTGGATATTAAGGATTTTTACAATTATATACACGTTTTTAAATAAAGGGTTTGTTTGAAAATTCGCGTATATTATATTATTCTTTGTTGTTTCAATTGTTAGAGCAGCCGACGTGATATCGGAAGAGCGATGATTCAAGGCCCCGTTCAGGCGGGGTCATGAATGCGAATTTTTCAAATATTAAATTTAAAATGTAAATTATTTTGAGGTGAAAAAGCTACTGTGAGAAATAACTGTCAAGCTCGTATCGTTCTGGCGCTGACTCAACTTTCTGACCTAGCCTTAACCTACTCGTACATTCGAAATCTTTAGCGAAAACTTATCCAATCTTATGCTGAGAAAAAAAAAAAGTTCTTAATACGGGTGCAGTGGCCACTGACCGACGTTGTAAAATAAATAATAAGCTTAGTGATTGAATCGCGTGAACTTTTAATTCACGAATTATTTGATTAAAAGTATATGATTTTTTTATTAATCCTTTTTAGTCGGAGCTACACACACCGTTTATCGCCAAGCAATACTTAAAAAAATTATAACAATATTTAAATTAATTAATTAGTATACACTGACAACGTTATGATATCAGTAAAGATACACTCAGGGGCACATTTAACCGTCCACTCATATATTAAGCCATATCGTTTGCTTATTTTAACTTACGATTTAATTACTCGGCGTAACTTGTTGATGGGTATATCTGCATTAAATAAAACAATTATACCCTTGTTTTCTTTACTTTTGTGGTTCCTATTCAACAATCATCAGTTTAGTCGCACTTTTACATCCTGGATTTTTAGTTAAGCTGACGTATACATTATTGTTTTAAGACTTTATTGTACCCGTTATTTGATAAAAATCAACTTGTTAGGGTGCCGTGATTAAATTAAGACCAAAAAAATGCCATTGGATGCGTCTGGTGCAGCTAGGGCTGTGGCACTTGCAGGCGCTAGGTTCACACAGCGTAGCAGAGTAGAAAAAAAACAACGGATGCTTGGATATCCTCGAACCACTATCCAAGATGCCATCCGGCGTTACAGAGAGACCGGTTCCTACACCAGAAGGCCAGGGCAAGGCCGTAGACGGTGTACATCGGCGAGGGATGATCGATACATCGTCTTGAATGTTCTGCGAAATCGGTTTGCTACAGCTTCTGAGGCTCGTAGCCGATTGTTTGAAGTTCTAAATGTGAGTGTAAGCCTACGTACAAAAAGAAGAAGGTTAGCAGAGTGGAATCTGAGAGCATTTAGACCAGCTCGAGTCCCAGAATTGACCGCAGCGCACAGAAGAGCGAGACTAAGATTTGCTTAAGAACATGCTAATTGGATTTCGGAACAATGGAAGATGGTTCTCTTCTCAGATGAGTCATGAATCTCTCTACGCGGTCCATTAGGACTCCAGCGCGTGTATAGACGCCGCGGAGAAAGGTTTGTTGCATGTGCTGTGTTCGGAACCGTAGAATACCAGGAGGCTCTATAATGGTATGGGGTGGCATATCTTACACTGCCCGTACAGAGCTGGTAATCTTTGAAGGAGACAGTATTAATGCTCACAGGTACGTGACAGAAGTCCTAGAACCACAATAAGTACTTTTTGCGCCTTTCATAGGCAAAAATTTTGTTTTTATGCACAACAATGCCCTTGCGCACACTGCGAGAGTTGTTACCGAGTACTTGGATGCCATCAATATTCAGCGATTACCTTGGCCAGCTCGAACTCCTGACCTGAACCCAATAGAGCATGTGTGGGACAACCTCAAAAGATGAATCCGTAGTCGTACACCAGCTCCAAGCACCTTCGGTGAGCTAAGAGCACCAGCGATCGAGGAATGGGAGAAAAGCCCCCAAAGCGACATCCAAGACATAATGGATGGGCTTCCAAATCGGTTGCAAGAAGTCATTAGGGCCAGGGGAGCAAATACACATTATTAATTCGTAAATGTAGGGTACACTTTTCTTTTTAATTAATTTTCGCATTTTTTTAATTTGTTGTACGAAAACGCCATTTTCACATTTAGTTTTTTTTTGTCATAAATAAACCATTTGACACCTTACAAATTTTTAATTTATGTTCGTGTATATCTGCTTAACTTAATATCATAACAAAATTTATTTCAAATAGTCTGATTTTTAAGAGAACTGAAAAAATGTAAGTGGCCGGTTAAATGTGCCCCTGAGTGTAAATTAAATCACTCTTTAACTAGTTATACCCAAGTAAATCACCAGAAAAAGAAATAAAAAAGCAATATTTAGATATTCCATACAAAATAAATAATATTTTCGTAACGATATTTTTACCCAACCGTGTTTCGGTACAGAATACCGCGAAAATCCTTTCCGGCCTAAGATCAAAGGGTAGCGTTTACGCGGTTCTGAAAAAAATGCTCGTCTTGAATAAACCGCCTTGTATTGCGGCCTCATCGAGCATTTATTTAATCCGGGGGCCATTTGAGTTGGGAACTGATAGATAGACAGATTGATTTGCACATTTTATTGCCTTACTTCTCTTTTACGGCGGAAAGTTGCTCGGGGCTCCCCGTTAAAATCTTACATTAAATGTTTTATGTAAGGCATGTATACTTCTATTCACAATATAAGTAAGTATTTATTAAACATATTTTAATCTTGCAACTGATTTCATTGCAAAAATTTTAATATTTAATATTTAATTGATGTATATGGTCTAATGCAATTAACCTTATTTGTAATATCTGATATTAAATAGTGAGTGATTAATCATAAAAAGATTGTCAATTTACAGTTTATTGAGTAATTCTATTATTGCTTGGCAACATACCCCATTTTCTTTTAATAATTCACGAAATAATGTCACAATAAACAAAAATAGGAAGCCGTATTTCCACAATATTAATTACCTTAATAGTCTGTGTAACTCTTTGCGGAGGAAGACTCCCTCATTTTTCACGGTCCTCATTTCAACTAGATTAAACAATATTATTTTTTTAATAAACAACCCGTGCAAACGGTTGGCTACGCTACAGTCTCCGAGGAAAATAAAGACGCTTGAATTAAGTAGTTATAACACAATTATTCTTTGAGCGAAAAGAAAATAAGGTAACAATGTAACAATGGACAGGGCGAGAGGCAAACAAAAAAGCAACCGAAAGAAAATACCTTTGCTAGATTAATGATCAAGTTTCGCCTTGGAATTACTTTTCTTACCATCTCACCAGACCATGATGGTGATTTTTTAGTAATATCAAAATGTAATCATGTTTATACAACTGGGAAGGCAAACGGCCAATCAGGGTTTGTATTTGAAATTAAAAATATATGTCTCACTGTATTTGGCATAGATATTAACTAAGTACGATTGGGCATAATTTTTTCGAGGTTAATATCATTAAGGTGGGACAGTATTACAATGCCCAACTGATCGTAGATAAGTGTACACTATTAACTTACATAACTGCGTAACTCAAAGTCCAACTCGTAAACAGCGTTTTCAAACACGTACAAAAATGGGGATTTGTCATAGCATTTTTGTTTATCCAGTTTGTTATAAGTACTTTGAAGGCGCTTCTCTGAATTTTATTTCCATAAATTTCACCTCTAATCTGGGTATCAAAATTTCGCGGAGGCGTCGGGAGAACACTCTCGGACCCAACTTGCGGTCAGAGGTATTTTAACAGGAGTTAGGAGGCTTTCACGGCGCGTTTCATTCGCGTCACCAAGTTAACCGACGGGCGGAACATAAATTAACTGCAGTCACAGTTTGTTAGGGGTCGATTCAATTTGCGAATTGGCCCTCGGTGATATTATTTCAATGTCATTAACTGTTACTGAATACTCAAATCTTTTAAATAACATATTTCGATTGTCTTGTCGATCTGTTTTCGAGCTTCCGGTCATGCAAGTTGGGATTTGTCCTTTTTTTTGTTCATATTAAACAGTGCTTAATAAACCATTAAAAATATATAATAATGGAAAGAAATCGCTAAATTATAATATATTATATTTTTATATTGCACAATTTGGCTATTTCGAACGAACAAAACGAAACGACGGAACTGGAAAAAATATTATTAATTGAATTGTAGTTCTCTATCCTTGTTTAAATAAAACAAAAACTATCAATTCAATAAATGATCAGGGACAGTAAATTTGATTGTCAAAGACATTATACACACGAATATCGAAACTGATTGGACGAAAAGCAAACCGTTTCTCGTGAAACACGAAATACCTAGGTACATGTTGTTTTTGTACAATAAAGAGAACAATGGCGACGAGTAGGTAAACGTTAATAAAAAACAAACACTGGGTCAAGGAGGGTTCGGGTTGTTCCAGTTACTGAAACAAGTAGCAAAAAACAAATCCCCAGTTTCGATTCCTATCGGATGAAACCTTCCCTTTTGTAATTACACGAGGCTCTGAATTCGAAAAATATGGCTGCTCCCATAATAGGCTAACGACTTACAAAATTATTAATGCTACTAACTGGGCGGAATTTAATAAAGCATCATGAAAACGACAATTATGTTCTGTTATTACCATTACAACAATAAATTTGTTGAGTTTCGCTGCTTGTTTCCATTCATTGATATTATCATAAAGAGGTAACAATAATTATAGGAGGATCAAGGAGGCTAATAATTGTAAAATTTAAATACATGATGGTTAACAATTTAAAAAAATCAATTTAGGAGATTCTACCGATTACAAATAGGTACTTGTAAAGGAAAATAGACAGGAGGCCTTCTTGAAAAACTTATTTTCATATCACGCTTCTAGGTGCAGATCAAGATCGTAAAACTAGACAATAGTTTTATAATCATTAAAACAAATCACAAACCCTCTACGATCAAACCTATTCCTTTAAATAATAAAAGATTTTGTTCAAATACACAAATTTATATAGGACCACACTGTCTATTTACACAGTTCATTACTGTAGCAAAGAAAATTTATTAAAATACTTTAGTATTGTAGAAAAGTAGTGCAGATAAGTACTTTAATAGAAACAAAACATAGACCAACTATATTCCATTCGATCAAAAGCTACGATGCCGAACTATGCCATTGTTTCTTTATTATAATCTCTTTAAAAAACAAGCTTTATTTTCATTCGATCAGACGTTTTGATCAGAAATACAAACTCTTACATTGTTGTACCTTCGCGCTTGATCCAATTGCAATTTCAAAATAAAATATGAAACCAACAACTTTGTGACAAAACTATGATAAGTTTCGTGGAAAATCTTTCATGAAATTCTTAAGATTTTCCGTACAAAGTTTTTTGGCTCGCCCTCTCATTTGTTGTCTCCATAATGCGGAACCATTTCCACTCCGCGTAAGAATGGTGGAAATGTGGGGACATGAAAACTTTGCCAGAGCTTCGTAAGCGTCAGAAGCTTTTAAGTCACATCATAGGTACGCGTGCCATCGCCGCGTCTCCCGGGCGCTTTAAAATTTATAACGGCCGGCAGTCTTTTTCATAATTACACAGACAGTTAATTTCGTTTCCAGTGCCTTTGATGCTCGAAATAAAAAACATGTATGACGTATTTCCTTATTCAAGCCCGGCTCTCAAAGCAGCCTGTTTTTTCTTACAACGGACAAAGGCAGGAATAATATTTGAACGCGTAATTTTATAGCCAGAGGACTCTCTCGGGATGATTTGTTTATTATTTTTACAGCGGAGGCCGGTGACTAACAAACCCGTTTTTCTTAGTAATACAGTAAGGTAAACGCTTTTAAGTCAGGTTCAAACGAAATATAACTTCATTGTTTCATGCAAATTAAGAAGTGTCACAAAACTTATTCATGTTAGTTAAGTTGACACTTTTTTCTATCAAACATTATGAATTAGAATATCTGAATTTTCGGATATGTAGTTTTAGCACATTCACTTTCTTAAAATCCTCGGCTATGCTTTTTTATCGCCTACATGCATATATTTTGATTCAAATTGTACTTATCCAATTAGAACATTATACGTATATGAAAACCTGTAAAATGAGATCAGCCGCCTTTTGGCTTTACCATCGAACCAAAATTGCTAAACCTTCACCTTAATTCAGAGACCGTTTTAAAAAATTTACGACACCTGCATAAAATTTCCTTAAACTAATCTCGAAGTTAGCAATAGAACAACCTCTTGAACTTCGTTTCAACGAAGTGAAAAGTTTTTAAATAGAAGGCAGCTGAGGCGAGCATAATAATTTAACAGGTCGAACAAAATTCGAAGCTAACACAGCGTCTATTGTCAGAGGTTGACGGCTTAGTTGAGCTAACAGTTACTTCTGAGGGCACTCTGTACAGGCCACTTGGTGTTTGACATAGTTTCGCATTATTTTTTGTTAAGTATACTTTCAGACTGAAGAAAATGTCGCATAATGTTGTTCACCGTCTACCAACTACAACATTTTTCGTTGAGTTAACAGTACTTCCGGGAGCTCATGTACGGGTGTACTTGGTGTTTATAATAAAAACACATTATTTTGGTTAAAACTTTATAAGCTGTAGAAATTCCCATATTTATGTTCCTTTATCACCTACGAGTACACAGGTCCAGTATTATGTATGTATATTACACATTACAATAAAAAAACTATTGTTATTTATACATGAATATAGTTATTCATATTACCAGACAAATGACTGCCTGTTGTAAGAATTGATCTACAGAAAACATTATTATTTTACAAAGTGGTTTACTTATAGACTACTTAATTAGGTGGATAGCAGCAAGTGTTCATAACAAATATAATTAAATCAAAATTCTGCAGAACATGGAAATTTTTATTCAAAAAACTTAATGTTTTACAAATTTCGGAGCTGCACAAGGCAGTATAATAGGCGTTGACAGATCTACTCGACACCAAAGCCCATTTTTAAGTCCACGAGAAATGCCAGCGACATTCGCGGACAGAAATCGCAGTGAACTTTAATCAAATATGTATTTGCTTTTATTTATACGAGTCCCGAAGCGAATTCAAAATTTAAGGGACGAATTAGCGCCCGCTTAAAATATTTGTTATACTTATAAACCTCAGCTGTTAAATGTTAGTTTTATTTTAATTTTTCCTACATTTGTATTTCATCATATTATGTATTTTCTGTACTATTTATTTCAAAACCTCAAGTTTTTAGCGTTATGTCGATAGTAAAAATCTATGTGCAAAATAACTTTGTGATTACGGCTAATTGATTTTCAATTAATAAGTAACAAGTAATCAATTAATCTAAAATTACTCAAGACAAAAAGTACAATGTTTCAATTTTGTTCTAAAAAAACTAATAAATAATTGTGTCCCACACTAATAGGTACCCCTAAAGTAATACATATTAGTAATATCATATTTCAAAGCTAGCTCAAAAGTACCACAGGTGGATAACGAACGACCTGCAGTTAAGCTAACAAGCTCTGAAGGTGGAATCTTAATAGCCACTAGGCACTACGCCAGTTTCACGATACATTTAGAAATTAAATTTATAAACGGGACTTAAGCGGTATTAGGGAAAGTAGAAAATACCATTGAATAAAAAATGCCTTTTAGTAAAGTTAATAAAGCCGCACTAAAGTGGCAGTAAGAAGCTACTTACTTCGATCTTTAACAAAAATCTATTTTTCCTAAAATTAACGTAAATTAAAACTTTTGTTCATAAACGGAGAACGTTCATTTATTTGGCCGCAACCCGATTTCAACTACCTTTAGATTAAGACTCAGGACAGGGCATTTATAGGCCATGCCTGCCAAATATGTTGTAGTTGAACGAAACAAACGATATTATTCGGTCAATTTTACTTAGATACAAAAAGAAAACATACCTTTTAGTAACCAGAAATACCTGGTAACTAATAAACCGAGCGTTCAACATCAACAAACTTAATAACATCCACTGTTAATATAAACTTATGTTTACGGGGATATGGACTTCATATTGAATATTAATAGGGTATTTGACTGTGGTTGTTATGCTTGCCTTTTTTGTGATAAGCAGTAAGATTTTGGTAAATCAATATTATTAATGAAATCGAAACTTAATATTTTTGTGAAATAAGACAGCAAACGACATTTAAAGTTGGGTGGGAAAGTCCATTTCAACAGTGCGAAAATGGACTGGATCGGTGGAATAGCGGTTAGCGGCCCAGGTTCACTACCTACGTTTCCAAGAGTCCATCCAACTATATCAAAATAAAAAAAAGTCAAATACCCTATTCTACCTTGATCAAATTGTTTGTAATTCGCAAACAGTTGATGTGATGTAGGCACTGCAACATTATCTCGTATAAACAAGTGTTTCCGACGATGCTCGTATTTGAATCGATTTCTTTAATCATGTCAGATGATGGCCATGTTTAAGGGCATAAATTATTTAATTACGAATTACATGCCGGGTTTCATGTTAACAATGAAGAAAGCAAGTAATAGGTGGTGTGCAGTTTGAAACATGATTAATGCGTCTAATCCTTTAAGCTGTCGCACTAGAGAAAATAAACATATCAATTAAAAAGACATAAGATAATTCGAGTTTCACATAAAAATTTCTCTGGTTCTAGGGATCTTACAAAATGTGTAAACATATATATATGTATATAACTTCAAGCAAATCGGACCAAGCAAAATTTGAGACTTCAAGTTCCGAGCCCAATACCACCACGTTCTTCAGGGAAATCTTGACACAACTATTGTACCCGGTTCCACTTTCCTCGCAAACAAGCACCTCCAAAACAGAATGTGGCATTAAACTCAACAATAACTTGTGCAAAACTCGCCACTTGCAGTGGATAAACTTGGCCGAGTAAATTATGTGAAAGTTTTGATTTAGTACGAGAAAATGATACATTTTCCAACTTTGACGGAAACCGCGGAAGTTTACGTGGGTACATACGTTGGATCTTGGCACAAATTTTCACATATTTTTTTTATCTGTATAAAGAGAATATAATACCCATTCTATAATTTCCTGGGAGGGTATGAGGAACAGCAATTCAATAAACCAAATTTAGATGAATATAAAAAATTGATAATTTCATTATGGTGTTAGTCAGAGTCAGCAACAATACAATCATAAACCTTACTAATAAAACATAATCGGTACATGTTTCATGCCCACATTATCAATGTATAATAACCGAATGTCAATGCCCAATGAGTAAGCTAGACTCTTATCATCCGGCTTTAGAAATTGATATCAAAATTTTATCTCCTGTTTTATTAAAAGGAAAAATATTTGCAGCGCACAGTTTCGGAAAGGCTGATTATTCTTCAGTTAATTTGAAACTAAGTGAAGTAGACTGGATGTGTGAGTTGGGCCACTTGTCATGTGTCGATGTTGCTGTTTCCAGATTCTATGAGGTGCTCAGGGCGGTAACAGAGGAAACTGTCCCTAGAATATGTGTTCGTAATTCAAAGTATCCGGTTTGGTTCACGAGTGACTTGGTGAAGATGATTAGGGAGAAGGAGAGGATTCATAAAGGTATAAAGTATATAAAAATCCAAGGGATAGTATAGAGCTCAGACTATGTAATCGCCGTGTAAAATCCTTGATATCTCGTTGTTACACCGATTATCTGGGGAATATAGAGGCAGCAATACGTCATAACCCGAGAAAGCTATGGTCTTTTGTTAAACAGAGTAATAAAAACTGTACAGATATCCCACGGGAAATGCACCTAAACGGTAGGACTGCGGATAATGGTGAAGGAATATGTGATCTTTTTTGCAACACATTTCTCGTCGGTTTTTAATCAGCCTGATCATTCTTTGATACCTGTTTACAAAGATAAATATCCAAATTTTTCCCTGGGTACCATAACCACAACAGAACATCGGATTTTTCAACTGCTTAACTCTTTAGACGTGAGCAAGGGCGCCGGTCTGACGGTATTCCTCCGTTATTTATAAGAAAAACACGTACACATTTGACGCTTCCGCTTAAACTTATCTTCGATCTATCTCTTAGATCTGGTACATTTCCATCACAGTGGAAGCGTTCTAATGTCGTGCCGATATTCAAAAAGGGTAACAGGGATGACGTTGTAAATTATAGGCCGGTATCAATTTTGAGCCTTTTTCCAAAAGTGTTTGAACGAATTGTTTGCCCTATCTAACTGAATATCTTAGACCCATTATAGTGGATGGACAACATGGTTTCTGCAAAAACAAGTCAACTGTTAGTAACTTAATGGAATATGTGTCAGACATAATTAAATCAGTCGATGGTCAACATCAGATTGATACTATATACACTGATTTTTCAAGTGCCTTTGACAAGGTTGACCATGCAATCTTATTATCGAAACTCCAAAACTACGGAATTCATGGAGACCTTCTTCGTTGGTTGACTTCATATATTAGGGATCGCGTGCAAAGTGTAATTGTGCATGGTTTTAGGTCTAATGAGTTTGTTGCTCGCTCGCGTGTGCCCCAAGGATCGCATCTTGGACCGATTCTTTTTGTGACTTTTATTAATGACATCTGTGATTCCATCAAACATAGCCGCTATTCCATTTTTGCAGATGATTTAAAACTGTATAGGTCCATCGATAGTGTAGATGACGTTACTTTGCTTCAGAAAGATCTGGATGCAGTTCGTGATTGGTGCTCGGCTAATAGGATGGTATTAAACCCCCGTAAATGTATACATATAAAATTCACTAGGAGAAAGACTTATATTGATTCTTCGTATTCCATTTCGGGGGTAACTCTAAGGGAGTCGCTATCTGTCTGCGACCTTGGCGTATTCTTAGACCGAAAGCTGAGTCTTACTGAGCACATAGACAAGATTGTGATCCGCTCTTGGCGAATGTTAGGCTTCGTTAAACGCACTTGTAGTCATTTTAGAAACACTGGCACTTTCGTAACTCTTTTTAATGCATATGTCCGCAGTAACCTTGAGTACGCCTCTAGTATATGGAATCCCCTTTATAAGGTCCATTCCTGTAGAATAGAGCGCATTCAAAAGAATTTTACTCGATATCTTGCTTATAAAAGTCGAAGATGTCCGGGTGGTACCGATTATTTGACTCGTCTCTCAGTTTTTAAGATGTCTTCTTTGGAAAACCGTCGTAAGCTTCTTGATCTCATGTCGTTGCACAAACTTATTCATGGCAGGTTGTGTTGTCCTAACCTGCTTCAACAGGTCAATATCTCGGTTCCCTATCATATCCCTAGACATCCATTAACTAGCATTTTCTCTCTGCCTCGTAGTAGAACCAACCTGGGTATGAGTGTTCCCCTTAGCCGGTGTATGCGTACTTTCAATGATCTTGGTGATAGCAGCATCGACATCTTTCAAAACACCGAGCACACATTTAAGAGGAAGTGTAAAGAATTGCTCGAAGGAAACAAGACGGGTGCCTCATAGTTCTTGCTTTGTTTTCAATAGTATAAGTAATAGTTAGTTTTATTGTATTCACTGTATTAGTTTGTACCTTACCTAGTCGATAATTTAAAAATAATTTAAGATTATTATTTCGTGTATGTTGTATTCGCCTGTAATAGACATATCTTTTATCTTTAACTAGTATATATAATTTAAATGTATAAAGATAGTGTTGTTGGCGAGTCTTTAAAATAAATAAATACACCCCATTTTTTTTTGGCAATATAGGAGCTTTTAGTCCAAAAGGTTTTTATAGGTGTTTAAAAAGGTTTTAACTCTTTATAAATTCAGCAATCATTTCACAATTTGTATCATAAAAGTCGACAAAACAAATATATATGGTCAGTTTGTTGTTCCATATCTAGATGCGTTAACGTAAAATTATGTGTGCCCTATTCATAGTTCTGGACAGATTCCAAGTGCGACATAAATTTTGATACAAATCTACCGCAGCGATCTATAACGAAACGCTGAAAATTAATCATTTATATTCATTGGATGAGGTGTGTTCCAGACAACACGCATTGCGAGAGAATGGGAGAAGGTAATGAACACAAGTTGATAAACGATTTTTCCTGTGCGGACACCTGGAATAAGGAATTTACGGCCCACAAGACTGTGGGATGTTTTTTTCAACCTTAACATACTCTTGGGATTGGGCTTGATAATCTCTTTAGTGTCTGAATTAAACGAGAAACTTGTATTGTTATTTATTTCAGTAAACTGTGATGCAAATTTGCACCATAATTTGTAGTAATTTTAAAATTAATGGAAACTAGCTTTACAAGTCTATGACAGCAGCCTTAGATAGCAATAACAAATTGTCACTTGATATGTTGTTCTTGCTATCTCGACGTAACAGTAACTTTTACTTGCTCTATTATCTTTGAGAATACTTAATTAAATATAAAACATATTTTCCAAAATATAATAAAAAAACCGATCCAAATTAATTTTGGACCAGCCATTTCAATTATCATTTTGGAATCTTCTACTATTTTCTGTATGCTGCAGCAAATGTCATAATTCACTTTTGAATACTTATCCTTAAAAGGATGATTTTGTAGATATATTTCTATTACTACAACATACCCAAGCAAACTGCTTATGTGTGAAACTATCACTTGAGATAGCAGTTAATTGCTTTTCGCTTTTTGGTACCTATATCGCCCTGTCTACGTTAAACCAGGCCAAGCTCCCATTATCCATCATCTGAGCTAAGACTGAGGGTATTAATATAAAGTCCGGGTTAGACTGGCGTATCCTAGCAGTATTACGACGTATTTATGACGAAAATAGGACTTATATCCAGTACTTGATGTGTAATTGTATTTGCCATCACAGAAAAAAATCTGAATCAGGTAAATTTCTGGTACAGTAACAATTTTACTGAAAGGAAAGTACCAATGTGTATTAAAATAATACTCACATTGCAAAGGATATAGGATGTTTTCTGTGGTTACAGTGAATATAGGAATCCTAAAATAAGGGGTGTGGAACTTCAAGGAATGGGTACGAATAGAAGCAAAAATTATAACAAACAATAAGCATTAACCAACTTTTGCAAACAGCACTGACGAGGCTCATAAAGCAGTATGATGTCTACAACAATAAATAGGTCGTTATAAAAGTTAAAGCAGTAGATTAAATCGAGCGGCACTGTAGAAATGGCCGCTCAGTCGAAATTGCTTTGTTTCAGGGAAGCTTCTCTGGGGACTAGATTTAAACTAAAGCATGGGCCTGACCACTAAAATGTTGCTGACAACTGAACGTTACACTTCAGTGAGGCAGATAAAGGTTCGAGTGTTTTTCATTGAGTTGTGGTCGTGGTTTAAATACAGGAAAAACCATCCATCGCCAAAATAAAGTTAGATCTATCTTAAACTAAATTATAGATTAGAAAATGTCACATACCCTACTTAAAGAAATAAACCACTTACAATATAAAGAATAACACATACAAAATGCCTTAGATAAATGTATCTGCCTAATATAGGGTCGAATCCATTAAATATTGGCCTCTCGTGCTTACACCACGTAGGTAATGTAAGCGCTCGAATACCCGATTCCGAACGCACAGCATCTCCCTCAGTTCTACCTATAAACCCTTTATTATTCATGCCGTAAAACCGGCGATATCTCATTACACATGTCATAACAACCGCAAATGCTATTTGGAGATAGCTGTGTTTATACCAGGAAGCGTCGCCATGAACCGAATATGAATTAATCCTATGTTTTATTTTTTAAATGCTTGTTACCTAGATCAGCCGGTGATTAAAACACATTGTGTGGTTAAGCAAAATACGGGAAATCCACGGTTTGGCTATACCGTGTTTACGTACGTTACCGTATATAATGCTAAAGCGTTGTAAACATAATGGAAAAAGACGAAGGTTAGTCCAAATAATATCTGTAGAGTTGTACTTATCACTTCGGAACGCAACCTAACTTTGAAACTCATTAAAACAGTATATGAATAGACCAAAAATATTATACACTAAAATATTTTATTAGCTATAAAATTCGAGCAATCTTTCCAAACTGTCAGCCAACATCTCAAATACCAAAACGCGTCACAACAACCAATACTCTGGCACGGGCCGGGCTCTGTTTCCGGCATTTGAGTTAAGGCATTGAGAGATCCCTACCAAATAATAAACAAGATTTACTGAAAACGTTTGACATGAATTCGAAACTACACTTTTTGAAACTGCCAAAAGTGTACACAGTTAGTAATCTACAAAAATTATGTTATTATTTTAATCACATACTGACTTACATGGCAAAGTAAACCACGCTTCATACTCAATTGAACAAAAGATTATATAAATAAATTAATTATTTTTAAACCTATACGAATACATTCCAAAAACTATCCCAATACACTATTTGTACAAAATCGATACAATTTACAATCAAAATTCCTCACACAAACCTAAAAAGTACAACTCAGGTTTTCGTTGAAGAAATTTTCAATTTTCTAAAACGCTGGAGCTTTAAAACAGTAAAGCCATTTTAAGCTTCAATAGAACCTCTATGACGAAAGTTTTTGTTCCCTTCAAAGCCAGAATGTAATAACAAATTCCGCCTATATTTTCATCGTTCTAAAAAATACCTACTACCCAAGACCTAAGAGAGATTATGAAAACAACCAATTTCAAATGTGATTTTCAACAAGTTTTCTTAGAAATATTACGAGTATTAATGTATTTTTATGTTTCTTGCTCCCTTGAAATATGTATAATAATACCTATTAGATATTTTTATCTAAAATCAGAGGAGATCCAAGGGGTTAGGCAAAGATCACTTCCATATTATCAAAACATACAAATTCATGAAAATAATGAGTTTATTATTTAATAGCAGTACCTCTAATTGAAGAAAGCACACACAAAAATGAAGTTGTCAATACAAATAAAAGAGTAAACGTCTTGTGTTTCCGAACATGTGTTTTTGTACTCCAACGAAAAGATAAGAATACTATCGGCTTGCTAGCACATGTAATTAAAAGATTCCCAATGAAAGACGCCCGGGAAGCCTATAAGAATAGTTGCATTGGACCGAGCGAAGTAATTACTCCCCAAGGAATAATGGCTACGTTTAATAATCTGGGCCGGTTTACCCTGAGCCAACTATTGCTTGTTGGGCTAATTGAAGTATTGTGGGGACCACTTTGTGATAAACTCGACACGGATTCAAATAATAGGACAAAATGAACAGAGAATATTTGAACATTCCTAGGGAATGTGGTCGTCCTTACAAATTAATTGTTGGAATCAGGTTCAGATTTTACGAGCGAACTTAGGTTTTTCGACAATTTAAGTGTAAGTAAACCTACTAATAATAAAAACAAAAAGTTTCGTTGAGTATTTGGTTTGTTTGGCAATAGGTGTTTGGCCACTATCTGTCTAATCCCGTCTAATATTAAATCATACTTTAAAATTTATTCACCCATAGTAGCTATTTTCATTTTCTGTCGATTGCCCAAACTTATGAAAGAAAAAAGCTAAAAGAATTTCTACCACCTTTCTTTTTGAATTACTCTGTAATGTGTGTATCACGATCATCAAGAAACATTTATACTTAAACTTGTAAAACACGGACGTACATAAAACTAGCTAGAGTAGAGTACAGCATAAAAATGCATTTCGCGCTGTTACTCCAAATTAAGATTTCCAGACTTGGCTTTCTACCTAGGTTAACAACGTTTTACGGTTAGTCGGACAACTTTGCAAGATTTCTTAAAACAGGTTCACCTCAAGTGGGAGAATAAATGCTTTTGTTAAAAGAATTTTAAGAAAGCATTGCCTTTAAGTGAATAAGTTTTCCTTAAATATTATTTGTACCAAAACTTAATTTTCATAGATTTTGATGTCATTCAAGTATTTATATGATTATGTGCATTAAAAGGCATATAAATAAGAACACTTTTGCATTTACAATATTTTATAGCTCAACATTGATTTTTTACATTTATATTTCCTTTTCTGTCAGCATAATAAAAAGAAATTGTCATTTTTTTGCGTTCATAGGAATAGAAATAGCTAGTGTTTTACATTACGCACACAAATGAATACAAAGAATCTTGTTAGTATTTACTTGGAGAAAATCAACAGCAAAATGCGGGCCGAAGTAATTTTTTACTTCACATTATTGTCTCTCACATTTTCATCCGAGAAAATGAAACTGTTCATTCCTAAATGAATTACTTACAAAGAAAATTCTCGTTCTACTGAAACGAGCGAACTGAAAGTATAGTCTTTGTCCTGTTAATTAACTCAATTAGTATTTCTAATTAAATAACCAACCGTAAATAAACATGGCGTGCAATTCGTCCAAAATTTAATGAATATTTGAGCAGTAATTACTCTCGGTATCAGTCTCTAACTACACATGTCACGCGTTTACATAAAATCTTCTCGCGCAAATATGATGATTATGGGAAACAACTGGAAACATACAGGGGATTATCTTGGATCCCAAATTAATGTGGCGTTTGTTAGGGGATTATGATTAAATATTACGGTGCTTGGAACACACGGCAACTATGTGAGGTGAACTTTAAATTTCAACGGTGGCTTCCTGATTTGCGCTCCTAAGATGCGTGTATATTACCGTGTAGAATCTTTGTTATTTCGCATCATTAATTATGATAACAAGTGTGTATGTATTAAATTAATCCGAAATATTATCATAGTCTTATAACATGCAAAACAACATATCGCATATTAATCTGTACGTACTCAGAATATATTCAGAAGTAATAAATTATTAAGCATTTTATTAAATGAAAATTATTGTACTGTTGAAATTATTAAATTGTATATATTTAATTAGGTATATTAAATACAATACGGTGGAAGAAAATCCTTATTACTATTTAAAAATAACAACATGACGTATTACATAAAATGTAAATTTCAAGATCAACGAAGGTCACCGTCACTCCATTCTATTTAAATTCTAGTCCCTTGACTCCTAACGTCTTATCCCGTTTTTATTGGCTCATGCCGCTTGACCATGGTTCCAGTAGTTTCGGTTATCTTAATGGAAAGCCTTCAGGCGCCCGGTGCCCCAGTAGACAACCAGACCGCATCGGATTATGGTTTGACATGCGACATGCGAGGGTATCTGATTGCGCAGGTTTTCTGTATTTCCCTAGCCGAAAAGATTTTTGTGGATATCGCCAGTATAAACTTAGGGTCAGGAAATAGGGATATGTTATTTAGTTTTCGGACCGACGTTATTGTCACTTACAATTTTGTATTGTACATATTACTGTAAATTTACATATAATTTATACGACCAACTCGCACTTCGCCAGGGTGATTGGCCTAATGATTATTTTATTATCAAGGTTAACTCGAGCTTCTTAGTAGGGATGTATATAGACATACCATTTAATCGAATCAAATTATTAAAATAGCATACAGAACTTATACGTGGCCGAAATCAAAGCACTCCAAACATCGGACAGTATTTGTATTTATAACTAAAAATATTATGCTTTTTCGCGTTATCCTACGAAACATTTCGTTCAAAGTCTTAAATCCTTATTGTGGGTAATGCCAAGATGGCGTCGGAATAGCGGAACGGAAAATTAATCGTGATCTCTTTGAAGCACCATCTCCATCCATTGAAATTAATTTGACACAGACGGCATATTGCTTTCGATAATATAAAGATGAAACAGCACTGAAAACTCAATTAAATGACTCTGAAAGCTTTGTACGACATAAAGTTAAAGCAACAGGGAAAAGACCGTTTTCAATCAATTGCATTCAAATTAAAATATTATCGATTTTGGTTTGTCAATATGATATTGTGATTTTATCAAATAAATTTTCAAATATTTATTGCAATTTTTCAGAGATTTATTCCAAGTTTGGATAAAAACATCACTTATAAATTATTATATCATTAGCAATTTCCTACAACGTAACATGTTTTATTACAAAAATTAATTTTGAATTATAAAACTCATTTTGTAACTATGTCCCTGCTTACTCACATAACATGACTGTGACATAGATGACACGATCCAATACCAACAAACAGGTAGACTATACTGATTCTTATAACAAGGAGACATAACTCGAATAGAATTAAGTACATTTCAACGTCAATTTTTCAATACAGGATATACTCTTACACAACACATATCAAATTCCTACCCAGTTAATTATATATGTTCGTATCATATTATCTTGTAGTTTTTAGTGTGTCGGGTTTTGAGCTTTTCTTTCTTTTATATTGGTACGGAACCCATCGTGCGCGAGTCCGACTCTCACTTGACTAGTTTTTTTTATATTTCTCACCGTGTTCCCTAAAACATGGTGTCTCCGTGAAGTTCAATCAACCATTGAAGCCGAGTAGCTCCATAAGAATCGTAAAAGGTGCCGTTACGCGCCGTGTGCCTAAGTGGATTAGACAGATAAAAGGGAATTCTCAAAACCTGGCAAATTAAGCAAGAATTGCGAATTAACGACAGTACAAAAGAACAACCGAGGCTATTGTTTTAGAGGAGTATAAAAATCAAAAGATTTCTTTGAAGAATTATAATATAGTGTCCGTAATTTAAATTGGACTAAGAACACAAAGATGCTTTTATTAACAAGCTCAAATATCAAATTAATTTATATATTCATGAAAACAATACAATATAATTGTCTAAAACTAACCTTTTTTCTGAATTTTAATCCTAGAAAAAAGTAACTTGATGTTACGTAACGATTTTATCATCATCATGATGATGCATGGTAATTGATTGTAAAAACGTTTTTTTTTCTTGCCTCCACACAGTATTTATTATCATCGTGCCAAAGATGATTACAAAATTAATTAAAGTACCTTAATTTCATACAAGATTGAAGGATCATTTCTATTTCAAGGGTATTTAACATAATTAATACAGTACAATATCGGATTAATTAAGCTCCGTCATTAATAAGTAGGCTGTATTAATTAGAAATGCTTTAAAGAAAAATGAAACGGCAAAATGTACCTACACATTTCCCTTAAGTTGAAAGCTTCACACGTACAAAATTAATGTGTTTATCCTATTGTTTCAGAACTAAACTAACCAAACTTCCAAATTCCAGATTTACATCACAAACGTCGGGTAACAAATATGATCTCAGCGCAGCCAGTTACGCAATCACCGCACTCTATGCACTTAACATAGGTTCCAAATTAAGCAGAAGTGCCTATGTATATTTTATACCTTCACCACATTCCTATCTTTTTAAATGAGCATGTAACTCCAAGCGGAAATTCAAATTTTTCGACCGTTACGCAAAACCCGTGATGGCGCGTCATACCTACTTTCAAGTGTTCCATCTCTGTAGTTAAGTTCCAAAAACGCTCGCAAACTAACTGAAAAGTCTAAAACTTACCTGACTATATACATATGAACTTTCGCACGCAACAATGCAACCGAACGTCACTTGAATCGTCTTAGT
Source organism: Maruca vitrata (assembly GCA_039566165.1). Classification (NCBI taxonomy): domain Eukaryota; kingdom Metazoa; phylum Arthropoda; class Insecta; order Lepidoptera; family Crambidae; genus Maruca; species Maruca vitrata. The sequence goes on from CM076917.1 coordinate 7,468,770, forward strand.
CCGAGTCCGTGGCACGCACTGAACTAAAGTTTATGGCAGCATCGACGCTGAGCGAAAGTTGGCGGGCGGTCGAGCGAGTGGAGGGTTCGCGCGCCGCCCGTGTAGTGAGCGTGTGGGCGGGGCGGGCGGGCGGAGGGCCGAGGACGCATGCGGCGGCCCGGAGCGCTGACGTCACGAACTCGACTCTCTGCCGCCCGACTCGGCCCAACTCGACCCCGACTCCGTCTGGGAGACGCTAAGCCCGCGCCTCTGACTCATGACTTACGACCACAGGAGAAAAACAAGAGAACGCCGTCAGAAATGTTATGTTGTTTTGTTTAGAATTGAACTTTGAAGTTCAATTGGTTTGAACTTTTAAACAATATGTTCAGTTTTTTTTTTTTGCTATTAATATAATTAAGTTGTTATGCCGGTAGCTCATATCAACAAAATATTGGCACTGTAATCAAGCAACTAAAGTTTCCTTTATATAATTCATTTCTATTGTAATAAAAGATACAAAGATTCTCTTCATTCGAAAAGTGATTTGTATCCGTTCTCCCTTCATCAAAATAATTTTTCGAAACTGGTTATCAATATGAAGAAAATCTAGCGTACCGCTTCTACTTACTTGTTTTTCTTTTATGTTTATGGCTGACCAGGAAAATAAAACTTCTTTGATCCGACCCATAACTTATCTCGGCATGCAGATATATTAAACGAATTGATTTATAAAGGTTCATATGATTTTCTCGGTTATCCGGTCCATTTGAAAACATAAGTATAAGAAATTTATTATGTATTTATGTAGTTCCACTTCTTACCTTTATATTATGATCATTAATTTGTATCCTATTTTTTGTGTAAAATCTAGACTAATATTTCGAATATACGAGGATGCATAGATCTCTCTCGACAAAGCATATCCACATGCAAAATAAATGATCCACATGCAAGAAAAAGTTTAGTTAACTTAGCTAACAACATTGGTGAAAAATGAATATTTATTTCAAAAGTTATTTCAAAATGCGCAGGTATGATAGAATAAACAAATTCAAGTAATAAAGCATACTAAAATACTAAGCGCAATGAAACACATTAAAGTGCACTTGATTCTGTGAAATCGTAAAAATCCCTCAGAAAACAAGAACCGCGAAGATTGCGAAAGCGTCATGTTATTCAATGAGAACAAAATGCTTAAGACTTGGAACATTTCCATTACAAAGAATGCAATTGTATCGGTGCTACTTCCAACAAGTTACGTTTCATTCCGTCGCCGGACCCGCTGAATATAAATAAATTATTCACAAAGAAAGACAAACAAATGGCACTGAACACTTTGATAGAACAAACTGTAGAGGTGCGCTTCAAAACTTCTGCCCACAGAGAAAATGCAACATTCTTGCGGGAGACATTTTTCAGACAAGTTTGATATTGAAATTTAAAAAGTTTGGGAATAAAGGTGGGAATATAATACTATACAGTAGGAATAGGTAATACAGCCATATCTTTGAAATCGTATGAACTGTACCACAGCAAAGTTCTTAGGCCTCTCTATCTCACTTGGCTAGGCACTTAAAATTATTACTTAAGATATTTGTGGTCTGGTCGTTGCTTTTATTGTTCTAATTTGTTTCATTATTTCACTTCAACCTAAAGTAGCAGCAATACAATTTTAATACCACCACTTACGACAAATAATAGTGTTTTATTTAACACTAGCTGTGCAAGCGACTTTGTCCGCGTTTTCCCCCATTTTTACACATTTTCTATTGTTTCTCCTATTGGTTGCAGCGGGATATAAAGCCTTACTCGATAAATAGTTTATCCAAAACAAAAGCAATTTTGCAATTAGAACCAGTAGTTCCTGAGATTAATACATTCAAACCAACAAACAAATAATAATATAAGTGCGAAAGTAATGTAGGGTCTGTCTCCGACTTTACTTCAACACATAGAAGTAATGTTTTTACATAGATCTATTACATGCAGACGGAGTCGCGGACATAAACTAGTTATAAATAAAAACAAGCATTTTTGAATTGAGTACTTTTTGAAATTCATTGGAGCGAATGAATTAAGGCAGATTCTTCAGATTGGAGGAAGTATTTTGTATGAGAATAAAACCTGTTCCTGTTAAAAATATAATAATATTTTCCCGGGAAGCTATTACATTTAAATTAATAATAATTTATATGGGTAAGAACGTATGTTGGAGGTCTGAAGTGTTGAAATGAATGTTCCCTATTGAACCCTCAGGGTTGAAACGTGAGCAGCATGCAAAACCTGAATAGGTTTATAATGTGTAAGTGACTTTTTGACGACCCGTTCATAAAAAGTTACTCTTTGAAATTTTAATTGTATGTGCATATACAAATATAAATATTTTGTTTTCCCGCTTTCTTGTTTTACTGCTGTTTTATCTTAGTAGTACAACAGATTTATGCAGTTTTTATTTTGTGAATAAATACCAGTCTTACGAAAGTGATAAATGAAACTCGAAAGCACGTTCGAACTGTTTTATTATTACTAAGGGCGCGGAGCTTCTTTAGCTTTAATCATCAATTTCATGCGGCAAGCAGTACCTGATTACGTCATAATATAACTATCGCTTATCACGCATTCGAGAAGGATATTTTTTTTTAATTAATAAAAAATGTTATTTAAGAATTAACAAGCATGATTCCATAGTATTACTTAAGGTAAATTATTGTTCCGCTACGGGAAAACAACCACTAAAATTTCACGGTGTATATCTTTCTGGGTTAAACTTGAGAGGTATACTAAATCTGTTTTATTGAATCTACACATATGAAACTAACTACAAGTAATTATTTCTAATTTAATACTAAATTTACACATAAGGAGTTTGTAGATTTTATTTAATTAATCTTAACTCTGAAAGTGAAATTCAAAGGCACTCTGAAACAAACTTCAAGAGATCTCATTTTAAATTTATGGGATCTTCTTGTTTGACAGTTACAAAAGTCCAACGGGAAAAATATCTGACTTTCCACAATTTCTTTATCATTTTTACAAACGCTTTAAATTTTAAGGGGAAGGGTGGTTTGGCATTAATGAGGTGGATGGACGAGGAAGCGACAGCATTGGAGATGTTGGGAGAAGAACAAAAGACAGCGAGCCTACTCTGAGCTCGTTGTTTTTGTTTTTCAGTAATAAGTGTACATAATCAAAAATATTTTTTTAATTAAAATAAGGTTCCGTCTCTTGAAAGTTATATTTGGGTTCATTTGCGAAAGCCTTAATTTGCTAGTAATGAATGGATGTAAAAAGGAACTTTAGTTCTTGGCATTAGGTGATAAACACTAGGAGTATCGTATATCAATCCTTAAGACATTTTTACTAATTATCAATTACTTAAAGTGTATACCAATTGTATATAATATACTGTTTTCTCGTATTTTCGCGCTTCGTAGGCGAAGCAAATAAGGAAATGGAATAACAATATCCCAGGGGTGTCATAAAAGCTAGAGCTATACAGAGATTAATGCATACAAATGTGTATTTTATTAAGCATGTACTAGCAAGATTCATTCCGTTCTCCTATAGGATACCTACCTAACCATATTTGTAGGATTGAGTGACATTTCCGAAATTAAATACCAGACCAATCTTTAAACCTAGTAGATATAGGTCCGGTAAAATTGACTAAATGTTGATTTCCAAATCAACAGAATGTTTAAATATTTTTATAATTATGTATTTTAAGGGAAACTTTAAGGTAAATAGAAAAAGTAATGTAAAAATATGCACTATATTGCTAAAAACAATCTTCAAAAACGTGACCTAGTAAGTTGTGGATTAATTGATAGTGGAAGACCACTGATACTAGACTAAGACTAGACGCAAAACTTAATATTTGAAAATGAAAAAATATTTATTTACAATCACAAAATTTTCTTTAAATACAATAATTATAATATTTATACATGTATATTTCTTTTTTTTTTGTTATCAATACCGCGTTGCTCTTATTTTTCCATTTTTTTATTGCTCGTATGTTTCACTAAATAAACTATTTAGATTATTTATTCTTCTTATTTATTTATTCAAACGTTTACAACTCAGAACGGCTGCAGTCAATACAAACATCAATCTATCACTCTTTTATTTAAGCATATTAATAGTAAAATATTGTTAAATAAAATATTAACTAAAATATTACTAGACATTCGTTATTCATTAACTACATGAACTAATGTATTCACAATAGTAATGTATTATAAATCTTACAAACTTTTTTCCCGTTGTAAAGTTTAGATAAACACAAATATTATTTTAGCACAAAGCTGTCTGTTTACACAGCATTATCGCAGTAATAAAATCAACTTGACCAAACAAACTCATCGCACAGTTGATAATATGTTTTATGATCTGAAAATCACAGTGTCATGTGTTTTTGTTGTTTACCAAGCGATTTGTCAATAGCTGCAAAATGCAGGTAAACAAATAGAAATAAATTACTACTCGAATCATATGACCGCGGCTCGGTTACGAAACAATGGCCAATTGAGCACGATTAATGGACTCTCTATGGGGAATTATAATAACTGTATACGAGTATCAATGAACAAATTAAAAGCAACACAGCTTCATAAATAAATAAATATTACACCACAACACAAAAAAATGCCTCAATAACTTAGTTTAGACTAAAATTAGTATTTATGGATCTACGCGCGATATTAAGAGAAGCAAATTACATAGCTACTTACTGCCCGACGTTTCGACTGGGTTACACCAATCGTGGTCGCGGGCGACCAATCGTGGTCGCGAGCGTGTAGACCCATAAAGACTAATTTTAGTGTAATGGAACGCGAAAGTCTCAAAAATTTAGATTAGAATCAATAAGTTGATCTGATTCTGTGATAAGTTGTGAAAGCACTTGTATTGCGGATATCGGAAACAATAGTGCTGTATACAAATAAGCCAAACATATTAACAATACACACATAACAAATACCGATGTTCATCAGACACGTTTACTTGTACAGATTGGGAATCGAACTTACGACTCTTCCCGTTTAATCATCGAAAGTCTGGCGGAAAGAGGAATAAAACTCACTATCGACTTTCTCGTACAACGTCATCATCTCGTACATTTTCCATATCTACGCTTAGTGCTCTACCTTGTAAAAAGAAACCTCTATTCACCTAACAAGGGACCTTAGGCAACAAAATCAGACAAGCAAAGTCCCACAAGACCAAAGCGTTAACAAGAATAATGTAGGAGTTTGTTTGCAAACCTGTTCCGTGTGGGAAAGAATTGGTTTGATACGATTCAATATAAAAGGATTCATACCTCGATCGATCTACATAAAATAAAATCAATTATGTTGAGGTACAACAGGTGCCTACAGGTACAATTCATAATGCAGACACATATCTACTCGCATAATGTTTAGGTAGGTACTACGGTTCTAATAACCTGAAACAAATAGCAATATGTCAATTTCTAAGGCATCTATGATAATTAATTATTTTTGAAATCGTAATATTAAAATCAATTTTATTTATGCCTTTCATCTTGAAAACTCACATGTCTAACGAATTTTTAGGTAAGAACAAGCATTTATACATCTAAACAATAAATAAAATTGAAGTTTCTGTTTGCAATATGAAAAAAAGTACTAGTTACTAAATAATCCAGTCCGCAGGTATTTTTGCTCTGCAAAAGGTGGAGTAGAAAAGGTTTAAGCATCCTATTGCTTGGGTATGGCTGCCTAATTAGAATCCAAGTTTTCGACCTTTGGGGGCGCATGCGCGAGCCGCCATCTTGAATTAAATGTGCCACGTTTTTTTCTAAATAACGTCTAAACAGTTAACTGTATGACTAAAGTGTCTATGAAAAGCATAAAGAAGACAAAATTATTTACATTTCCTTCATACATATTTATTCTGTAAGTCTTATAGGTAAAAACATAAAAGCAGTTGAAAAATAAAAAGTTACAAAAATCATCAATTTAATTAAAATTTTGGTTAAAAAATTTACTAATTATTTTTTAAACCTTTTTGATGGCCCAGGTAGGTGAATGTCGACATCTTCATTAATCTCGCTAGAATTTTCAGTTTCAATGTCGCTGTTTCTAAAAAAATGGGTTTCCAGCAATGAAATTTCGTCGTCCGCGTTGTCCTCGTTATCTAACCGAATCCCTACCGCATTTCCGCAGGACTGACCACTACAGAACCCACATACAATACAGCATTGTAATTCAGCTTTTCTGCAACTACATGCTCTACTGCATCCTTTTTTACAGTGGCAAGAAATTACTTTTAAAAGCGTTGGGGGTGCAGCTTTCTCAGTTGTTGTTATTGGACTGAGCCCATTGGTGTTATATCTCCAGCCCCAGTCTTCTGGGTTTTTTTTTTATGCCATACCATTTTTGAACTTGGAGATTTAAATATTTTTTTCGTTTTTTTTCCATCGCTTGTAAACTTTTACCTATAAGACTTACAGAATAAATATGTATGAAGGAAATGTAAGTAATTTTGTCTTCTTTATGCTTTTCATAGACACTTTAGTCATACAGTTAACTGTTTAGACGTTATTTAGAAAAAAAACGAATTTCGGCACCTTTAATTCAAGATGGCGGCTCACGCATGCGCCCCCCGAGGTCGAAAACTTGGATTTCTATTAAACTGCCATACGTAAGCAATATAACGCCAAAACATTTTCTACTCCACCTTTTGCAGACCAGAGGCTTTTATATGTCCCCACAGACTGTACTAAAATGGCTATGCTAATATATACCAATAACAAAGACACAATCAAAAACATTTTTGATTGTCTGTCAGTTTGTCTCTTTATCCCCGTAAATCTCCGAAACTGCTCGACCAATTTTGTCGGGACTAATACATAGCTAATTTTACAAGGTACATTATAAGCTATTCAAATAAATCATTGCAGCTTAAACCATTTCCTCGCGTACAAAGTCGCGGGCCACCGCTAGTTTGGTAATAAAAGGATTATAATAGAAGGCTTTTTGGATTTCAACGGTTTCATTTTTACATAAGAATCAAACATATTTCACCTCTCTAGCTTGGAATGTGTATATTATGCAGCGTGTAAGCCAATAACTCGGAAATATGTATCGAGTTTCACTTATTTGTTGTATACACGATACGCTCCTGCTCTGATTAAAATTTCATGAAATGGAAGGTATACGTGAAATGAAACGTCGGTATTCATTCGCCTGCCTCTGAGACACCTAGAGAATTAGATTAGCAAAAGAAGCTATGTTTTTCCCTAAAATAGAAATTGCATTATTTTATTAATGTAACATGTATACTATTTGGTTATTTAAAAAATATGTTATTTAGTTAGTACTTTCGAATCTAAGCAAGAGTACATTTCTATTGAGTCACTTACTATTGAGGAAAAAAATCAGGAATTCTCGGAGGAAGAGAAATATATGAATTTCATACAATGTCCTCATTTTCATAATGTGTATGTTGTTGTGTTACATTAGTAATGATGGGAAAATATAAAGTATTATGGGATGTACTTACCTATGTTAAACATAGTTTATCAATATTTATTTGAATGTAATAAAAATTACAAAATGTTTGTAGGCTATAGATAATAAACAAGATGTTTTCCTAATAAATCATTTTACAACCTTTAATGAACTGTTAATTTATACTGAAATAGCTTTCCGCCCGCGACTTCGTCCGCGTAGAGACGTTAAACGGGTAAAACATTACTTTTTTATAGCGTAGTCGGTTAAAAAGTAGCCTATATCCTTTTGTAGGCTCTGGACTATATCTGTACCAAATTTAGTTTAAATCGGTTCAATACTCTATGCGTGAAAGCGTAACAGACAGACAGACAGAGTTACTTTCGGATTTATAATATTAGTAAGGATAACAAACCACTAATTCAATCAAACCTAGATTCCTTTTATTCATTGTTTTTTAATTCATGTTTCGAGCTCTAAGCTTGGATTTCTTTTATAGTGAGAATGCGTTTCGTAAGACTTCGAAGGTAGGTACAGAATTCCTGTCGAACTTGAATGATCGATCTGGCTTTCCGTTTCTTGTTTATGTATTTAATGTATCGAAACAAACGTGGAAGTTTTTCAACGCCCCAGAGTAAGTTTTATATAGCACGATTATTTTCTTTGTTTTAAATATCTCGTAACAACAGAATTGGCTGATACTTTGAAAAGTAAGAGTTTCGTAAGTTATCAAATTAAAAGGTTTTTTTTACTTCATACTGACACTACTACTACTACTGTACTGTCTGTTATTAACGCGAACACTAAATTGGCAATTTAAGAAATATTTAGGTAGAGTCGAAAGAGCGTAGAGTCTTTAATCACCACAATCCTTGTAAAATACATGTAACTCGACTGAATAAAAATTCTTGATAATAATATTTAAGACATTTTTGCAATTTGTTTTAACAAAAGCCAAAATAATTGTACTTATTAATACACATCTATTGGCTACGTAAATAACTGTCACGCCTCCGAAGTTTTAGATGAGGGTTAATAAATTTACAACCTTTTTCAAACATAAAAAAAGTTACACAGTCCCATCACCAGACCCTTTGTACACCTTTTATGCACCATTTACGATCTTCCGCGTTAACACACCATTTAGAAGGTGGCGGGGAGAAATGGCGGTGTATGAATAAAAGCATAAAAAAGAGAATGATCATTGGATGATACACATTACAATTATATTCGAACCACTAAAATGAACTATCATTAAATAGCTCTGCTGAAAAAAATATCAGAACTATAAAGTACCATCGTACAACCTTAATGACTTATGGAAGCACTAAGCCATAAATTTCTGTTGCTAGATGTTTTAAAATATGAAACAAAAACTTCTCGATATTATACAATATCAGAACATCATCATTCATAGTAATTCTCGCTCATAGTCGACATGAACAATTCAATGCAATTTGACGCATGAAAATATCAATGAAAATAATTTACCTATTAGATGGTTTCTCAAGCAAAACGATAAATTTCAAGTGCCTAGTTAAGTATTACACTGGATAAGCCCGAGCTAAATTGTTTATTCACTAGTCCTGCTTTGCATAAAATAAGCATAATTCAGCTCTAAGAGACGCAAATAAAAGAGGGAGGGTTTGTGACGATAAATTAAATGTCTATTACGCTGAATGGTAAATAAAAACCTGTGATAAATGTCTATTCAGATAGCCTTTGAATAACCACATTTCTCCCAAGTTTAGTCCGGGTAAATTAAATCGAATGCATTAAATGCTCATAGCATGACTTAAGTTAGTGCATAGCTATACTAGCTTAAGTTCGGATATTATATTCGGGAAGATTCGGAGAACTAGACAGGAACCGATAGTGACATATAAATGTTATGGTGGAAGTTGAAACACCCTCCACGAAGTCCACGATCATTGGCTGGGGTAAATTGAAAGGAATCTGCTCGTAGGTAACTAACAATTCAATACTACTGTAACAAGTTAAAGCATTTTTAAAACTATTCATTTATCTGAATGTAAGACAAGTAAGAGAGTAACATCTAAATGAACCAAATAAGATTATGTACTCCATTTCATCGACCTTGTAGCCTATCAAATTTTCAGTCTCTATCTGTTTTCCAAATTTCATTGAAATTAGTTCTGTCGTTTTGGCGTGAAAGCTTGACACAGACAGTCTTTCAATATTGGTTACCTTTTCGCATTTTCATCATTTTGTTAATCAAAAGGATCATATTAAGAGTATATTTGTATGAGTTATTAATAAATTACAGTGGGTAAAACATATATCGGCGTCGGGGGTGGCCGGCGGCGACATCAGAGGGTTAACACTATCGTTAGGTTCACTACTCTTCACTCTGTGGGCTGCGTAGGGTCTTCAGGCAATGAATAACACCACATATAATAGTTACAGTTTTATTCTTGTTCGGCGATCGTAAGTTAACATCAACGAAATAAAATTATGGTCGATATAATCACGATAACCAATACTGCCCGGTCACTAGACAAGTCCCATGGACGACCTAATCGAATCTGAATCTAAATCGTAACCGTCTTCTCAACTCCATCATTTCAACTCAAACTAAATGTGACGGGCCATGTCCAAACGAAATCGACTGTCACCTTTTTGACAGTCGCGTTTGAGTGACCGGCCAGTATTATTCGAATGCAACAAGCATCATTTAATCAAGTAATCATTGTTAATGACTTCCTAAAATCAAGTTAGGATTTACAATAATATTACAACATTATTTAGCACTACTTAATACAATTTCATAAATCAACCTAAACTTCTTGCTACCAAGCGCCATCTAGCGAAGATCATAGACACTTATTCAAAAGCGCCGCTCCCGCTACCCGCTATCCTACACGGCCATTCTGACGTTTCACCCGTCCTCGGGTGTTGTACCTGAGAACAAAATGAAACCAAAAGAGTAAACCGTTCGGCCATCCCGGCTAAAACTTATTCAAGAGCTTCTGAGCTTACAAAATTTCATTTTACTTAACATTGAAGCGTTTGACCGACAAGTTCCCAAGTTCAAATCTGCAACTAAGGCTTTACTCAGCATATCCAATTCATTAATAACACAAGTCTAGATACACACCACCCCTGACGATTGCAATACTCTATTCCATGTCTCAATCTCATATCTCTCTATTCAAAGACCGGACAAATGTCTTAGCTCGATCAGCATGCAGTGATCAATTAAGACCAGCCTACTGCATCGAGCAAAACCATCCCTCCCACTTTGAAATAAGTCTCATAAATTCCAACCAAGTGCGTCCCTTTAACCAGTCATGTAAGCAACTCACAGTGACCGTACAACACCAGTGTGTCCCTTCGACCAGGTTGGACCGGACGACATCTGTGTCCCTTCGACACACAAACTCCATTAATCCTTGGTGACTTCACAATCTGGAAGAGTGCATCCCCTCAACCAGCCCCATGTGCATGGCCCGGATGACACTTTCCTCTCAACCATTTCAATAACCGAACACATGACCATCAGTCGGACCAAACGAGCGTGTCCCCTCAACCAGCCGCCTACAGCTGCATGGCCCGGACGACGCTGTCTCTTCAACCACAATTACAACTACTATCCAGTCCATCGGATACCCGTACCATCAACATGTGTCATTAAACAAACCAACAATCATCATCATCATCAAAGTAATTATCATTAGCATTGTCCAACTATTTGGGAACCTATCGTTCTATTAGAATTCAAAGATGTCAAAAAGCATCTATCGCATTTGCATAGGGAAAACCAAAACCAAAACCTCAATTACTTTAATAGGGCCTTTAAACTTAGGGTCTAACTTGGTCTGATTTCTTTCCTCATTTTCATACTGTATGTACATAAAATCACGCCTTTTTCCCAGAGGGGTAGGCAGAGATCACTTCCTGCCATGTGCTACGGTCCTGGCACACCACTTTCGCTTCATCCACATTCATCAACCTCTTCATGCACGCTCGTCGATTACGGGTACTTTTGATTTGACCTTTCTTTAAGATTTGACCTATTTGGTCATGAAAGGTCTTTCTTGGTCTTCCCCTGTCGACATTTCCCATTACACCCTCATACCTTTACCTTTACCTTTCGTTAATCGTCTTTCACTCGTCCTCTCAACATGACCAAACCATCTAAGCATACCTACCTCAACCTTAGTCACTACATCTTCTTTCACACCACAACGTTCTCTAATTATTTCGTTTCTTATTCTATCACTTAGTTTTACTTCTAGCATACTTCTAAGTGCTCGCATCTCCACTGCATTTATCCTACTCGTGCTGCTTCTGCCATACCTATCTTTCACTTCCGTACATTAGTGTCGGGACCAACACCCCCCCTATGAACCGCCAGACGCGCCTTTTTGGACACTTACTGACTGCTCACAAAGGTGTGCAGCGCTCCGTTCACCATGTTACCAGCATTCACTCTGCTTTCAATATCGCTATCACACTTACCATCTTTTGTGAGCTTGGATCCCCAATATACAAATTCTTGCACTTGTTCTACTTTTTCACTTCCAATCATACCATCGCAAACTGTCATATCATCACCTTTTTCAAAAAAATCCATGACTTTCGTCTTACTGACATTCGCATTTATTCCTTTCCCTTTTAAAGAGTCATATAGAACAGTCATCATATCCTGCAACTCCGCAGCCGATGAAGCAAGAAGGACTTGATCATCAGCGTAACGGAGACACTGGACGATTGACTCATTTATTCTCAAACCTTTCTCAGACTCTCTCAGACTAGTCAAGCAACTATCTAAGAATAGGTCGAACAGCCATAGTGACGCTACACATCCCTGTCTAACACCTTTTTCGTGTTCATGTTAAACCAATCAGTGCATGCCCCATTCATTCCCCCCGTTTATTCCCGTATATATTCCTTTCTTGCTTCACTCATATCATCATTCGTCGCTTTTTGCATACGGTGATTAGCTTTAATTGCTAACCAGTCTTGCCAAGCCTTTCTTTCTATTTACAACATCTTATCCTACACGGCTTATCCTATACGGATCACATCTTGTACGCTTTTATCCATCCATACCTTTCTATCACTCTTTCCATTTCTCATTTTAGATTTCCCACACGCTTCTGTGGCAACATTGTCTCATTTTCAAGGACAAACATTATGTTCAGAGACCACTACATACTGTGACTCGACATCACACTACCGTTAATCGACCACAATGAATGTCTGAAGTCCAAACATAAAAACAATGCACCTGAAGTAAGATATCCTCTCAGCATCTGTCTTGCGTTCATGGTATAAGGAGTTTGTTGCTCCCCTTGCGGCTGCTCCGTAGTAGCCGTCTGTTGTCCTGCAGCTCAATTCCCATTTATTTCCACCGATATCTGGAGTACAAGGCATGGCTTCTGAAACAAAGATTTCTCACAGTAGACAACTGACTGGTAAAGCGTTAAGAATCACCGTTCAATTACCTATCTTAATTGAAGTGAAACCAACAATTAATTTACTTGTTCGAGAGACTAAAATTATTAATTGCTTTCTAATGACAAGCGAGCTTTTTTTGCTCTGACATTTTTTATTGTCTCATATTGGTCTAACGGCCTTGACAAAGATCATACAGCCAAATCTTCAGTTTTATGATTTATTTTTACTAATTTTAACCAACACACACCCACACACCCACACACACAGATTCACACTCCCTGTTTTTCTAAGTTGTCAGTAGCCACCACAAGTTGCCTGAGGTCTAAAACTTCAGCACTTAGTGGCATCAGGCACATAATAGGTAGCTAGGCATTTCACATAATCTTTCACACTTTTCATGTGGTAGTAATTTACCAAAACACAATTTTAGCCGTTACTATAATGAGAGATACCTGCATTGAAACCGACTATAAGGCGTCTGACTGATTTCAGTGCGCAGGACATATTATAGTGCACAAGTGTGCGCGCAAACACAAGTGCACTCTCTATTCCCTTACTCTTATAATTCGGTGAGACAGCAATCCGACATGACCGATGAGAGATCGGGCGCAGGACCACCAGCTTAACTTTCCGAGGCACAGGCGTTCAACCGCCAACTTCCTAACTCCGGGCTGAGTAATTTCATTACAGAAAAACTCACACAATTTTTTCCCAACTCCGGACTCGAACCGGGGACCTCTCGGTCCCAACGCAGCACTTGCTACCAATAGATCAACGAGGCAGTTGAAACCGACTATATTGACTCTTCAATAAAATCACAACAGTATGAAAAAGACTCACAATTATTCAGCGAATGATCCCATGGTTTGCTTAAAAAAAAAGCAATATCCACTCGACGCTGGCTGGGAACGTTGGTTGAGGCACCGTTGCTTGCCAATCCCTGGCCGCCGTTGGTTGCACGACGACGACTTGATCCGTAGTGTCCCTTGCCACCACATTTGAAGCATGTCACATCCTGCTTTTCACGTTCGGTGGTAGTTGCAGGCTCCGTCGAGGGGCCGCGGCTGGTACGCTTCTTATCAGGTCGCTTGTCAATTCGCCGATAGTGAAGTCATCACACAAGAAGCGCAAACGGCGAAGCATTCGCCCTCCTTTAGACGGTCATTTTGCAGGTTAATAAGTAAAGCAGCTGACGTCTCAATGCAGCGATACAGAGGTCAACGGTGTCATACTAAGCACGCAGGTCGTTGTTAGACTTGTCCGGGTCAAATTCGGGCAGTGAAATCTCATCCACCGATGCAGTAGGCTTGATTGCATCGATCAGGCTCATCATATTGCGGTTCTGCGACTCCAAGTACACGCAGGAAAGATTTATCTAATCCGGGTACACTCGTGGTGTTTCTTCTAGCCCGAAGTGAATCCCACTTCTGATATCGGCGTCGGGGGTGGCCGGCGGCGACATCAGAGGGTTAACACTATCGTTAGGTTCACTACTCTTCACTCTGTGGGCTGCGTAGGGTCTTCAGGCAATGAATAACACCACATATAATAGTTACAGTTTTATTCTTGTTCGGCGATCGTAAGTTAACATCAACGAAATAAAATTATGGTCGATATAATCACGATAACCAATACTGCCCGGTCACTAGACAAGTCCCATGGACGACCTAATCGAATCTGAATCTAAATCGTAACCGTCTTCTCAACTCCATCATTTCAACTCAAACTAAATGTGACGGGCCATGTCCAAACGAAATCGACTGTCACCTTTTTGACAGTCGCGTTTGAGTGACCGGCCAGTATTATTCGAATGCAACAAGCATCATTTAATCAAGTAATCATTGTTAATGACTTCCTAAAATCAAGTTAGGATTTACAATAATATTACAACATTATTTAGCACTACTTAATACAATTTCATAAATCAACCTAAACGTCTTGCTACCAAGCGCCATCTAGCGAAGATCATAGACACTTATTCAAAGCGCCGCTCCCGCTACCCGCTATCCTACACATATTTAATAAATTGGTATGAGAAATCCACTAGATGGCAAAACGCAGATATAAGGTCTCACTACTACGTCATTGGCGAATTGATATGGATGTGAATGTTATGTCAAAAATAACCAGTTCATTGATCATTACGCCTCCGTATTCCCTATGTATATTGTTTATTATAGGTAAACTAATGAATTTCTCATTCGCGAAAACTCTCATCAGGTATCAAATTGCCACATTAACAAAGAACATTAATACACCCAGCGCCCTCTTTTGTTTACCCATAGAAAAATTTGAGCAAACCTTCTCCAGAATAATCCGACACCTCACGAATACGGCTTGTATAAAGTAAGTGAAAGTACGACCTATTGGAAGCCTACGACTGTAGATGGCTCTGTATATATTGAATGGGCCACTACTTAAAAGACTTATTTATGCTGGTCACCATTTGTAGAACCATGTAGGATGGTTGAATGGAGTTTCTACAAGTAAGTTCTTTTTGCTCTGTTAAACCTACCCTTTTTATGAACTACATACTTATCTCACTCACTTTTCTGGTCTCAAACAAACTAGTAGGCGCTACAATACAGTAATCAGGTAAAACTTTTATTTTCCTTGAATAAAATACAATCTTTGGGACGTAATCACACGTAAGTAGAACTAAAAGCCGGTATGTGTCAAGTCATGTAAATGATAAAACATAACTTTCTGATGACCATTGAAGGTACAAACTGGTAGAGGCATGATAAACTAACTATTTTGTTTTCACAAAGAGGATATACTAATTATGTATATACCTATTCGATAAACAAAATGTCTAATAACTTTCATGCAGCAGCAAACGGATCAGAAGTATCTTCATAAGAGGGACTGATAAGATGAACATTCATAAATGTTGTCTTCTCATGTCGTGTAAACTAACCATATAATAATAAGTTAATCCAGATCACCGCAAAATTAAAAGAAACTTGAAACCGCGACCTTGGCGTTCACTACGTTATGCTGACCGGCGACGACTCCGGTTACATCGAAATGCCAATATCGCACGTAAAATAACATAATGAACCTTTCAGGGATATAAAAAAATATAAATACCTGACTTTTAGCCCGCGATGCCATCTGACAAACAGGTAGGTAAAAAGTAGCCTATGTCCTTTCCCGGGTTCTAGACTGCCAGATTTCATAGAAAACGTGCACCGATTTACAGAGGACAGAGTGCTTTCGCATTTGTAATTGCTAAGAAAAGTAATGTGTAAACGACGTTCAATTAATTGAAAAACTTAGATGGGTATGCACGTAGATACCGTACATACTTTCGTAGTATTTTCGAAGGTATACGAAAATTTGACAGCAAATAATTGATTTGAAATTACCATTCCATTTTTTCAAAACCGGTAGATGAATATTTTTTAACTATAACACATGTTTCGTAATAATTATTATAGTAGGCAAATATCCTTGATCGGTTTTAGTCTATTCCTAGACTACCCAGAACAAGTTTTATGATATTGTCTTCTGAGAAACACAAGTGTACTTATGAAGGTATTGCATACACTTATCGGTTATATCCGCCACGCAACGGCGGCCAGGTGCGACTTAATTGGACGTAAGCTTTTACATAAAGAAAAATAAATGGTCAAGCATTGCAGTACTTATTCGTAGATAGTACGAGTAATTGACTATCAGATAACTAGTGTCTTGATTAATTTACATAGCTACAAATATAACGTCAGTGACAAATTATATTTAGTATTTTTTTAGGTACACAAAACAGAGCGACAACAATTACAATATATTATGCAAACAATCAATAATGGTAGGCTGTAACTCCAAAAATATGTGTACACAACATAACATTTATAACATAATATAGGCACAGTTACTCTCCATTAATGCATTAAAAATTCGTGGATGCAACTATTTATCAACCAATTTAATTTTTATTATATTAATTAACTGATTTTTAAATTTTCATTGAGAGTTTTCAAGAAGATTTATCATCATCATCAGCCCATGTCCGTCCTTACTACTGAGGCACAGACCTACCCTAAAATAAAGTCCAGTCATTTAAACTTAAATTAGTTAAGAATCTCGGAATTTGAGATACCCAGCTGTAAGTCTGTAAATACTTGGATATTGACACCCTAAATGTTGTCACAAAACCGTATAAAAGGTGTCGTCTGGAATAGGTTTACTGGGGTAACCACGTTAAAAACCGGCAAAGTGTGAGAGAAAAAAAACCATAGTTGTTGTATGAGAACCCACTTAAACATTGGTTTTAAGCTTTTTCTAGTATAAGATGTTATAGAGGCTACTGAAATACATCAGTCGTGAAAATTTTAACTGTCACAACCGCACGTGGGCCTGGAAGCTTATGAAAATACAACTTTTTCAACTATTTGCATCGCTGTATCTCTGAAATGGTGAAACTTAGGAATAAAACGTACAGACAATATTACAAGTATTTACAGACTTACAGCTGGGTATCTCGAATTCCAAGGTGAACTTACTATAATGACTGGACTATAGGGTGATCCTGATCAGGCCTGATCAAGTGCGGGTTAGTCGACTGCACAACCTTAGAATTGCTTCGTGGGTGTGCAGGTTTCCTGACGATGTTTTCCTTCACCGTTAAAGCAGAAATAATCGTACATATTATGACACCGATTGTCACTATGAAAACACAATATCTACCTACAGTTTACCGTAGGTAGATATTGGGTATATATTCTTTAGAATAAATCGTAAATAAGTGAACACCACACTCAGCTGAAAACAGTCGTTATGTGGTTGTTATCTCGTTTTTAGTCGAAACAAGGGCTTGCGTAAAACCCTGGGCTTAACCCTCATACGTTTTTATAAGTAAATCGTGTCGTATCCTGCAGTAAAAAGTTAATAATTAATTATGCTGTCCAACGAACGAGTAGTGGATCAACCAATTACGCATAACACAAACGTTTGAAAGCTCTGGTGAAAAAAAGAAAAGAAGAAAAGAGAGAAAAGAAGAGAAGAAAATAAGACTGGAAAATCTGTTCAACGTGCTTTCCGCCCCAGACGTTTATCTATCTTTATAGAGTTATTCCCACTTTATCCTTTCTCTATTCAAATAAATTACAGAGTGAGATTTGGAGAGGTATAAGGATAATAATACCTGTTTGTTTTATTGCCGAGTTTTAAAGGTGCCAATCTCGTTAGGTGTTTTTGACGATTTGGATTATTTATTATTCAGATATGTAAATTTTGACCTTATCTTAACAATACTAACCTTTAGTTTTAGTTTCTTCCTTAGCCTAGCGATTAATAGCTATAAAACATTTTTTTCATATCAACTCGCTAATACGTAGAATGTTTTAATTATTATATATCTACAACTTTGATTAAATTATGAGTGAACTTTGACATCATAATTTTCTAATCGATCACAAACACGATTTAAATTAATTTATGATTTATGTTGTAATTTACACGTATATGGGGTTTTGCTGATCTTAAAATGTTATATGAATAATCAATCCATGATCACATCCGTCTTGTAACACACCGACCGAATTGGTCCGTTTGAAATGTTGCTTGGTACCCATTCTCTAATTACCCCGTGCCAGCAATGTTTCGTAAACCGCTGTTGATGAGCTGCTTAACTGATACCATGATCGAATATATGTGTACGTACTTACGTATATTAAGTGTAGGTACAAAAGTAAAGACCTTAACCTTAGTTTTAGTTCAACACGAAAACATTATTCTTTATTTGCTTAGCAATATACTTTTTAACAAGTACGACAAATTTCTATCTATAGATTACATGTAGGACACAAGTGCTTTTATTTACTTTTTAAGGTTTTTTCTAAGGTTGTGTAGTCGACCACCCCGCACTTGGCCAGCGTGGTTGACTATGGATTAATTGCCCTAGTTTATGATAGGCCTGTACCTCAGTAGTAGGGATTTACATGGGCTGATGATAAAGATGATGCTAAAATTACGCCATTTTAAAATTTGTGCGGTGTGGTTAAGGTTAGATTATTCGTATGATTGTCACTAGATTCAGCTTAACTAAAATCTTCAAAACAGAAGCTAAAGCGTTTTGATAAAATCTGTATGGATTCCCAAACCGCTTGATGAATAAACTTCTACGTCAAAAAACACGGGACTACATTTTGTATGAAAGTAACAAATGTCAAGTTACAGGATAAAGTTAAATAGTTGATGCAACTGATTACTACCGGTAATACTTACCTTATATAAGGCCAGTAATAACATGGAATTATGTCTTAATTGTAGTAAGACCGGCGTAGAGCAAGCGTGTAAATATGACATTTCACTCGTATTGGAATTTGAATAGGCGTGGCTAATGATTCTTGTTACCATTTGGCATAGAGACTATAATGTCAAAGGCCCGTAAAGATTTATATTTATATTATCATCATTTGATTCGTGACTGAGCTTAACTTCACATACAAGGAGCAATTATCACTGTAGGTCAAAGGTTGCCATTCCTACGATTTGTCATAGGTCATCTGTCAAGTTCGTTTTTTTTATTATTGACACCAATGTCAAAAGCACCAGTGAAAAATAGGTTTTAATTTGTCTATTGTTCAAGGCATACTCGTATGTCTACAACAAACAACATTGTTTAGCTTTTATCAAACATAACATCATTATTATTGACAAGATTGGATCTTGTCTACAGGTCTTGATTTATACATAACTACACAGGTACTTAACTATTAATGTTATTATTTCATGAAGGCTCAATTTTGAAGTAGGTATGCCACCTAGCGTGCATCAAGGGCATGAAAACTATGTATGTATAAAAACTAGGTAATAGGAAAAAATCTAGTGGCTTCTAGATGTTTAAACCATTACTCACAACTAGGGTTCGCCTACATTTCGTCACAATAATTAGCATTTTCATAGTTTAATACATATTCACCCGCTAGATTGCCTGCTATACATAACCGGCTAGGATTTTGAACTTAAGTATCGTTATCTCTTCAGTTCAACAATTTTGTTGACATGACCTTTTAACATAATCTAGGTATTATTATGAGCCATTAATAGTATGTGTGGGCGTTGTCATCAATAAAAAAAATAATACGTACTCCAAAGAAAACTAAGAATTTTTTTTTTACAAGGACGTACCTAGGTTAGAATTTATATAAATCTTGAATCACTAGTATTTTGGAATTCCACAATGATGAGCACCTAGTTGAGTTATTGTTTTATGATTATTATTTAGATACAATTTTTAAAAATATAAAAATTAATGTGATTTCCTGTTCATATTCACTAACAATATTGACATCATGAACTTATTATTTGATTGCCTATTAATTTGAAGTTTGAAACTATTAAACTTGAATGGGCCATACAGACATATTATTTATTTGAAACGTATTAGGATGACCTCATCATAACATGGGTATACTCGTATTTTCATGTCATTATCGGACAGTTAATAAGACAAGCATTTCATCTAATCTCAGCCGAATGTCATGAACACCCATAGTGGGTGTCAGTTCAACTAGCGCTAACGAAGACAGGTCATTATTGTATTTTACTGGCCATGGCGTTGACAACGGTGACTCGAAACGATTGTTTAGGTACTTTATTATCTCCATCAGGTATTAACAAGGTTAAAAGGCAGGTTAGATTAAGGGTAATGATTTGTATGATATCATCAACACTTCATTTGGCACACTAACATCAAATCTCGATATCAGAGCTAACTTAATCTCGTATAGACAATGTAATTAAATACAATGAAACTCTAGCATTCTAGTAAAGACTAGTTTAGATCAAAATTTTATGATTAGGTATTTGTTTCCATTTTACTTCTGATAATATGAATAGAGTCGCTAGTGTATAGTTTAGTTCCATTGCTTTTCGTGGGTATGATAGAAACATTCCGATGAATTCGCGTAACATTATATTTAACTTAACTAGAATACCTTTTCATTTTAAATACTAAGGATACATCTGCAGGTCTTCAGGGTGAGTGCAACAGGCTCAATATTATGGTCTATTATGCCTGTCGACCTCATATGTGGATTTCACTACCTCTTATATCAGGTGGAGTGAGGTCATCTTGTTAGCCTATTATAAAAAAATATTTTTTTTTTCAAGAAATGGATTGCCGCAATTGTTGCATGCCAACACCTAGTTGACTCGTGAGGTGTAATTCGCCGAAAACATAACATATAAATTAATAAGGTCAGCGAGCTCATTACAGACACCTCACGAATCGATTCAGATCATCGGCCAGTCTAAGTGTAAGTCATCAGAGCATTCAGTGGCAGCACCTTGAGAGATAGAGGCGATAACGCGCTCTTGAACCTTCGATCGGTGAAATTGTCTGCATATATTATCGTTTCTTAATCGATGGCTGTGTATCGACTAAATTGGATCATTGGGTTGCGCGCGAGGCCGCCGTGAGCACGACTGCACCAGACCACTCCATCATTCCACACACAATACAATTGATGCAAACCCCTCGAGCTCGGGTTGAAAGTTGCAACATGGATTCCATAGAGTTTAACGCCGCAGCGATTAGCTGATCGGCCTTGGTAAGAGGCGTGAAACCGTAAATTCTTTATGAACAAAGAATTTTCACCTCTCTCGGACCTATTTTACTTTTTAATTTAATTGTTGCCTTGTTTTGTTTCTATTGTACTCTAGGAAATCCTAAAGTTACATTAAAGTTAATCTCGAGTAATTCAAATATTGGTATTTTATCAGACATTGAACACAAGGATACAATTCTTTACATTATTGTGATCGAAGTCTAAGAATTAAATATTTTTAGTTCTTTTGCATCATTTTAATCACATACAAATTAAAATATATCTTGTTGGATGACCTAATCTTAAGTAGCCATCAATAATAATATTTGTCATGTCTGTTTCTTATAATTAAAAATATGATTATGAATAATTGGAGTATCGAATGTCAATATCACACCTGTATCTATTACAGCCATAAACGAGTTTAATGTAATGATTAGTTAGTCCGTTTCTAGACTGAAGGTAACCAAATGAGTCAACCAATTTTAATAGCTATCCGGTACGTGACATCAGTCACACCAATTCAAAGCAGTTAAATGCTTTACGTTAAACGATATTTTATTGAAAATATCCGTCTATATTGAGTTCTAAATTGATTATGTACATGACTTGACCTAAAACGATCTGTCACACTATTAAAATTCCTACTTATTTCTCGTCATGATTAACCAATAAAATTAAGGATGACTGTTTTAAACATGTGACTCAACAGGAACATGATTTTATTCTTTTAGCAAAATATTTAAGAAATCATAACTTAGTCAAAAACTAAGGCCTTATCGCCCTAGTATAGGTGGGCCGTGCCCAAGCAGTGGGGACATATATGGGGCGATGATGATGAACTCAGTAAAACTAATATAACTAACGAAATAAAACTAATATAAAGCCATATATAATTACCATGAATTTGCATGGCACTTAAAAGTTTGACATTACATATATCAATGGTATTTACTCATACAGTGAAAAATGTAAAGTCATAAATATTACGACAACAAAAGTACTGACAGGTGGTTATAAACACTATGTTAATAAGCGCATTCCAAAGTAACCACTGTCTGCTACATGTGATGGCCTAGTAATCACAATTTTTCCGTTCCTTGCCCACCACGCAAGGAAATAAGGCAATACTCGCCTCAAATTTCAATGAACCGTGTCCAATGCTTTGCATAGTAATAATTTGCCTTAATCTTGCACAAATATTCTTAGGTGTTCATAGTATTTTTTTCAGGTGGCGCGGAACAGAGAAACCTCTGTTTTTCTCTTTCCCTAGCATAGTAGATTGGAACTGCAAGGCGACGACCGCAAGGTCTCGCGGCGCAAGCGCGCGCAAGTAAAAGTAACTTTTAACAATACCTAGTCGGCGCCTGCGCGCTGCGTACGTCAGTTTCGCCAACTCTTGCAGCGCGGCCATACATATCGCTCTCACGATATTTTTTCCAACCGTCCGCGCCGGTTCCAGAAACAAACTAGTTTCCGCGCATTACCTTGGACCTTTCCCTGATGGATGCCGTCAGAAAACTGTTGTGATTTTTTTTTCTAACGCCCGTGTTTTGTTTTATGACGAAAAGTTTTGTACGTTTATGAAATTTTGAGTACTGGTTGTTCCACTTGCCAACAATATTGGATGTTACGCTCACTTGAACGTAAGTATACACTAATTTACCTGGTCAAATAATTACTTTAAGTTGGTAATAATTAGTGCATGATTTAAGTAGTATAATATTATTTTCAGAGCTTACTTTAAGTTTGTTACCGTCATGTTACGACTAAATCAAACTTTTGTGGTGACATTAAATATCTCTTGACAAGACCATGTTTGAAATGAAATAAAAATTAAGCTGACTTACCTTTAAAAATACTAACAACAAGTCGTACGAGTAATTTCTTTATTGCACTCTGTAAAAACCACTCATTAATATGTAGTTAGTTTAATCTTACAATCACATTATAGCGTCGCACTAGAATGTATATCCAACATTATATAAAGTATAATTACAGTTTCTCGTTTACCGTCGCTGTGTTTATAATTTTTACCATTATCGAGTATAATGTGGTGATGAAAGCGGTAACTGGTAAAGGTACTGGTTCAGGTATCGGGTACACTGGTCAGCCGGCCACACGGTGAGCGAGTGATTAACCGCTTGCAATCGGATCAATAGAACTGGTTTCCAAGTTATTGTAGACACGTGTCGCCTTGTCTAAGACAGCGGCCCAGGATCACGTTTATTACAATATCGTAATAGCTGGCCCTATTTGCAAATACGTAATAGGTACCGCGGTATAAAGTACTGGATTAGCAGTTGAAGCGATCGCCGTTCGATCTTTCTTATGAGCTTACATGAAATTGCACTTACAGGAAGTTAGCAATCAAAATATCTAAACTCTTTTGCTTTGCATACGAAATACATTCTATCACACTTGGAATTTCTTACTGGATATGCAGAAAATATGTAATATCAAGCTGATTATACCATTTATGTGTAGTTATCAATATAATTTGATGCGTCCTACACAGAATGCTCATACATTACCTAAAATATCTTCACGTGTAATAAGGATATCAGACATAAAAAGGAGGGTTAATTTTAACCCTCATCATAAATTAAATGAAATGCAGGCTTAACTAAGAAGCATTTAAAATAATTTACCTTAACTCGATTAGTGATTCTTTTTATGACTTTACGTTTGCGTTTGTTCAGTAAGCTTTGGATCACAATGTAAAAAGGACAATTTACTGATCGAAAAGCTATAAAATCGAGCTATGGCCGTTTCCAATTTTATGCCAAACACGTTAAAGCTAAACGGTTGTATCGATACAGCACTCGGAATGCATACAAGTGGATCCTCATGGGCATAACTTATGGCAGACATGGAAAGTATATATCAACTATCGTATTTAACTCACGGAATGCCCATACAGACATTTTTTACTTTCCCCTATCTTATTTGCAATGC
Organism: Maruca vitrata; assembly: GCA_039566165.1. Taxonomy (NCBI): domain Eukaryota; kingdom Metazoa; phylum Arthropoda; class Insecta; order Lepidoptera; family Crambidae; genus Maruca; species Maruca vitrata. Next base: position 7,493,167 of record CM076917.1, read on the forward strand.
ATAGGATACGATAAAACCTAGTAGAAGTCAGTACAAATACTAGTTTGCAGTTTTAATTCTGGTTCCTTCATACATATTCAGTCCTTACATCCGATTTCAAAATGCGGCAACAGTGCTGATAGTAACAAATGAAAACTTTGAGGAAATAGTGAACAAAAGGATTTAAATTTACGGAAACCAACAATTATTATTTGCGAATAATTTGCCAAATAACAGTTTTAACATTGTTCAATGTGTAATGAACTATTAGAGCGGTATCATACAAAAATAATAAACATCCTTCTATTTTTTATTTTGTTAATAGCAGATCCTAAAACTATTCATGACCAAAAAGTTAATCAGATATGTGATAAGATAGTAAAGCTAGCCTACTGCCCTGTAACTAGGTATTTATTCAATATGACTAACAATATGCATATCTGTAACTGAGCAAGCAATATGAACCTTTGTAACTAAAACTAAACTATATTCTTTCTACATTCGTCAGTAGATTTTAAATATAATATCTTACATAACGCAATATCATTGTCAATCGTTTACCGCCCTTGCTTTTCCGTACATCACTTACCAGTGTTATTAATCGAACCAGGCAATATTTTCCTTTTATTCGCTATGCTATTTTCTTTTCATTATATTTCTAGTAAATAAAGCTGTCTTTTAATTGTAACTAGTGGTCCTGGCGAATTTCATACCGCCAATACTGATTATTTTTCTATATTTTCTCATTGAAACCTTCCCTGGACTACGACGAACATTTTAAAACCAAAATTACCTAAATCGGTCCGGGCGTTCTCGAGTTTTAGTCAGACTAACCAACAGCAATTCATTTTCAGAAGAAGAAAGTATAGTATTAGTGAAAACGTGCTATGTCATATTTTTGTATCATAACTTTGTTCTTAAAAAAATTACAAAACAAAGAAAAAAAATACTTGCAATTAGAGTTTAAACACGAATGTAAAAACAAAATCTAATGTAGGTGTAGTTATTGTTAGTATTGAAGAGTCATACTCACTCAAAAATTCACTCATCGATTTCACATGTTGTCACAAAATCCATCACCTCGCTGGTAAACTAACGCACCTTAAAATTAAGTAATATAACCTAACGCCCACCTTTTTGTCTACTATTTGGCCTTAATACTTTTTTTGTAAAGTAAATGTAAACCGAAACCTAAATTCTTGCAAGAAATATTTTATAAGTTTATCGGTACAATGTCATGTAAAATCTTTAACGCATTTGAAGTCACGATTATGTAAGTGCGACACAATTATATCTTATAATATTGTTCACATTTTTATTTCTTTTTATAAAAGATCAGTGTTATCAGTTCTGAGCCCATTATAAATCTTGTTCCGAAGACGGCTCGAAATAGAAGCTTGATTTGCTTAAGGAGAGTCTTTGATTGGTCATAACTCATTTATACGAAACCTTGAATCAGTGATGAACCCTGTGACAATTAATAAATTTATTCAAACAGGTTTTATTGTATGTCATCAACTATATTGTATGCTTAAGAGATTCTGACATTCATAGCCTGATCACGTCTGAAGAGGTCATCTCATAATATGAACAGCATTCTTGCCCTAATGTTAATTACGGCATTAAATAACGTAAGTAGTAAAGAATGATGAATGCCTTCACTTGTTCAACATTTATAACACGACGAATAATACATACTAGGCTTATAAAATAATACGTAGTCCATCATTTCATAACCTATCCGTTATGAAACGTGAATTATTCTTGATGAACTAATCTTAATGTCACTAGCAAATTAGGTTAACGATACCGTTTATTCTTTAGGATCAATAATAATTATCGTATTTATGATGACCATAAAGTCTGCTTAGTAAGAGGGTAATAGAGCATTTAAGTGAATTCATCAATCAATTCTCGTGCGACCTTTAGCTATGTCGCAATTAATAAATCGCGCACTGCGCGCTCCGCCGCACACTTTCCAACGACCCGCCGACAGAAAGCCTGTTCTTTCAAACCTGAAATGTTTCAAAAAATAACCTTGGTCACTTTATCGAATTCGAACTCTCACCTAAAAATAATAAAATATTATCGATCCGCATTCCGATCGCATTATCTTCTATTTTGATTCAAATAAATGAAAGTTTCCATGCTACGGTGCCGTTGCAGTCAATTGTCCGTGTTTAAGCTATCGATATTGTTAATTGTGCCAATACAATGAGTTATTGTTGTAGTCCGAGAGATGGTTACATCAGTAGTATTGTCGGGAGACGAAATACGTTGTGTTTAGTGCGTTGTTTTGGCCGCCTAATAAATGCGAGTGACAATAAGAGATTATTTCCAGTAGTGCAATACGAGTTTTCATGTCGGCAATTGGATAACAAGATGTTTCAACACGTCTACAGCTGTTTAACATGCGGCCGACAGAGCGGCCTCGGGCTCTCTAATGTTTGATGACTTTGACTCATCCCGGCCTTCACTTTTTGTTTTATCTTGACACATGCATCGGTACATTCTAAGAACAGGTTGAGTATCAATAAACGGCTATTTACTCATAGAAGCCATTAGACCCCGAGCACTATGTTTGCAATCAGCGTACATGCGATCAGTATTATAGTAAACAGCTATCGCCCGTACATAATTACAGGGGTCATAGGTACGTTCCAAAATGCTTTGAAATGAAGATTGACTTCTAAGCAAGAAGAAATTTTATATAGAGCTACTTCTTGATATCGGTTAGAGCAATAGTAATTGTTAACCTACAGTGAACCATTTTTTAAGAGATATTTATTGGCAAACAAAAGAAATACACAGTTTATCCCATAACTATTATATCAAAATGCAGGAAGTCGGTATCTCAAGAACACCATATTACATTAATAAGAGTCAATCTAACTGTTCCAGCGTTACAAATAAAAGAAATTTATACGACACTTGGACACAAGAGGATTACAATTGCGATGATTACGCGTATTAAATCATCGTGATTCAATACTTACCGCCCACCTGGGTATTAACCTCAGTCGCTTTATATAATCTTGTTTGCAACTTGCTTCACTCTTATGGACGCATTGAGCCTCTAGTGGACATAAATCGTATAAAATATAAGTTCATAAAGAGCAATATGTTCATACTATATTGAGTTTTAAAGGGTAACAAGCAACAATACCTATGTGTTCTTATTTTAGTATATAAACAAGTAGCACAAGCAATATATAATGGTATAGAAGTATACCAGTAATCTAATCAAAATAAGATATAAAACAAGCTACAATCATATAAATCTAAAAGCACCCAGTTAAATTGAAATATCTGTACGTTCTAATATACTTCCTATAAAAATATATATTTTAATAGGATACATTTGTAAAAGATTTTTTAACTTCATTATAAATATTTCAATACATTCGGATAATTCAGTTAGTTAGTGTAACTAACTGATTTCATATAACATTAATTGCATATTGTAGCCCTATTATTTGAATAATTTGCAGTTTGTATCGCTTAACCTTATTCCATTTTTTGCAACAATGAATTCACGGAATCGATAAAAGGTTAGATCACTTACAATCCTTTCGAATATCTCAGTTATTTATTGCAACGAATACTGTTTATCGAGAACGATTTATCTTAATTAAATTCATTAAAAAAATTGCAAACTCGAACTAAATATGAAGCAACAACGTTCAAGAATGTGAATCGCTCTTGATTACACCTAATCGCGAAAATACCTCAAAATTACAAACCAAATTTGGCAAGCGATGCAATGGTGTTAATAGATTAAATGACTGTAATTCTCAATCTTGAGTTGTCATAAACAATCGCAATCTGTGTGGCCATTTTGCTCTGTAACTCGTTATGCTATACTATTTGATACAGTTTTAGTTAATGTAGCGATCCGCCCACGACTCCAACCGCGTGATGTCGTTTATTGCGTTGAACACAACTCCCTAATTCGATTTTAAAGTAGCATTTATGACCTTTCTCAGTCTCTAAACTATCATTATCATCAACCCCTAGGCCTCTCTACAGCTGGGGGACGAGTCTTCCCTAAACTAGGGCGATCAGGCCTTAGTCAACCACGCTGACCAAGTGCAGGTTGATTGACTAAAGCTTAGAATTTCTTCGTAGGTGTGCAGGTTTCCTCACGATATTCCTTCACCTTTTTAGCGTGGAATAATCGTACATATGAATTTCAAATTTGAAAAACATAGTGGTAAAGCGTCCATGACCGAGTGGTTCAAGTCATTGCTTGCCATGTGAGTGGTCACCAGTTCAAACCTCGCCACGTTCCACATCATTTATATTGGTTAAGTAGGTTTTTGCGTGAAAGAGCAACCGATGGACAGCATGTAAGAGTTACTTTAGCATTTTTTATATTCGTAAGAAAGAATCACCACAACGTCACAAAATACTTAAATCTAACACAAAATAAATAGGTACAAGCTTAAAGCTGTAAAGATTAGATTAAATTCACTGCACCGAAATCGCAGAAATGCAAAACATTGTATTTTGGAGAGCGAACCATGTACAAACACACTCAAAAGTGCTACAAAGAAAAACCCAAAAAAAAAGCAACTGAAAAGGGTGTTTGCTCCACAAAACCGCATAACGGCGCGGGCGCATCCGAATCGGCGTTGATTGCGTCTAGTCGTGAAGGTCGTCGGGTCGCGGAAGACACCCCGCCGCTGACGCAAGCCGTGTGGCAACTGTTACGTGCGGGTACGTGCCGCGGCCCATTTGAGTGCGAGTGTACTCGCTCGTTCGCTCACTGTCCTGTTATTATGTTGGTACCTTGTGTGGATGTTCTTCCTTTGAGCGATTTCGCTGTGTCCCGTTAAATGTTGGTACCGCTGTTCTGATGTTCTACCCTTAAATGGTTGTAAGTATTTTCAGATTATGATCATGAGACTTGATTCTCCTGTCCTCACACATAATTGGCAGGTCTTGGATATTGTAAAAGTCATAAATGCAGCCTACAATTTGAGTTCCCGATTTAATTGTTGTTACTTTTGAGCCCTTAATTACTAAGTTATCAAAAATACTCAGTCTCAGCACCGATAAATGATGTAACTCACTTATAAGTTATTTCAAAAATTTTAAAACTTCTGTAATGAGTACAAACGCAATAACGGCAGTATCAGATAAAATAATTTATGTTCAACTCAACCATTTACCCTATTAAATTAATCTCTAAGATCATTTGAAGCCTGACCATCAACTTTGTCATTAAGTTTTGACCTGTACGATCCCAGACGGAGGTATTTATTGTCTCACGTATTATAAAATAAACAACATCAAATAAAGATGTCATGGGTCAAATCAGACTACGGCCTAATTGGAATAATGGATTCAATTAACGTTTTTGTATCAATAACTTGTGTGCAGTTTCATTTAATTAGCCCGTATGTGTAATGTAAATCAGTTTAATACTACTATATTACTACATAAAACTCTATACCAAACTTTTGATGCCTTTTATCGTATCGTATTTTGATTCATCATTATCAGCCCATATACGTCCCCACTGTTGGGCAATGGGCCTGCCCGAAACTAAGGCGATAAGGATTTTGATTACGGATCTTATTTATGACAATTCTATTTTATACTAGTGGTCCCGGCGAATTTCATGCCGCCAATACTGATTCTATATTTTCTCATTGAAACTTTCCCTTGACTACAACGAACATTTTAAAACCAAAATTACCTAAATCGGTCCGGGCGTTCTCGAGTTTTAGTCAGACTAACGAACAGCAATTCATTTTTTTTTTATAAGAAGATTATTATATAGATCTTGTCAAACAACAATATTACAGCTATTGATACTTCATGTTATAATAGCACTAAGCAAGCATCATTGTACTTACTTAGCAATTTTCACAAAATTAATTGCATCTTAACCCGATTTCAAAAAGCCGTTCTTTATTACTCCAACAAAGACTCCTGATTACAGGTTATATCATCTGGCTTCTATTGCTAGTTGTCGAACAGTAATTCTAACCACACAGAAATAAAATAGCAAACATCCAATTCGCTATAATTCGATCCATTTTCGATGGCACAATGAACAATCGAAGTTTGTTCTACTAAGGTGGAGTATACATAGACTAGATCATTCTATGTAATGTAACGTTCTTAGGATAAGTACAACGCAGGCTCTATTACGCAGGCTGAAAGCTTTGTTTCCGGTGCATTTCTATGTAATGTAACGTTCAAGCGAATGTTCTGCGCTCAGTTCGCGTAATGCTCGTAGTGCATGTGTAATGTGAATTCACGCATGACAATTCGATGTTTCGCGTTCACTATTTCTTTGTATCTAGGTCCGATGATACATTACTTAAATGTGCACATTAATTTACACATACAATAAACTTGTAACAGAATGGTGAGCGTATTTGGCAATTGGTTTATAAAAAGGTGATTCGCTTAAACATAACATAACGCTTTGTTTATAGGTTACTCGTACAAGTTATCAATTTAGTCTAAACTCACCCTAAGGAAGTCGCTAATTCATCTAAGTAGGTAAGCATACCACGCCTTCACTGTACTTCATTCGTCAAGAAATTAGGTGTTATTAGTAGGGAAACATTTTCTTTTAAATGATAAAATCTTCCATAATATCGAATATGTTGAAAATATACTTTCATTTATAATATGATTTAAAGAGCCAGTTTTATAAAATAAAGACAGATTAATTTAAACCTCTAAGGTAAAATCTAACATTTAATGTTTCAGCGTTATCTTTATGACACATCAAGGCTTTAATTTACTTGATTTGAAGTTTCCATATACGAGTATAAACCATGAAGTTACCGAAGAAAGTTATATTAGAAACTCTATGATAGATCAAAGCTATTCCATAATTTGATCTGATTATATAATAGGAAAGGTACATCTTCAGAAGACTGAAAAAGGTATTCATAGACTATTCATGTACAAAAAAAAATATTAGTCGATAATTAAAGGCGACGAACGAAATCATAGAAATCCCAATCATTTAAAAGAACTGTGACAAAGATTAAGGCAAAGTAACATCCCCATCATCTTAGTAGCAAATTAGGGCTTACAATTGCTTAGTTCAATAGCTCATTGGAATGTATCTACTTCTCTTACGCTAAGAGTCGTCGATTAGATCGTGGATGTGTGATGACTACCGGTGCTTATTCAGTGTCTGAGATTGTTATTTTAATATTGAAGTATTTTGTGAGTACCACACTATTGTTTCTGATATCCGGAACATAAGTGGTTCAACAACCAACATCAGAATTGGAATAGTATAAGTGATATTAAAAAGCGTCGATGGCCGAGTGGTTAAGGTCATTGCTTGCCATGCGAGAGGTCGCCAGTTCAAACCCCGCTAGGTACCAATGTGTTTTTCAAATTTGAAATTCATATGTACCATCATTCGACGCTTTAACGGAGAAGGAAAACATCGTGAGGAAACCAGCACACCAGAGAAATTTTTCAACGGTGTGTGAAGCCATGTCAAAGGCCTATGGGCGGCTTAAAAACTCTGACACCAGGTTATTCATCAACCATACGATAAGAAGAAGAAGAAGTGATATTGTGTGATATTTATAAAAAATAAGACGAACTACTGTATTAAGTCCACATCTTGAGATTCCTTATTGGTGTAGTGCTATACCCACAGCATTCAGTGTTTGTAGTGGTATTGGTAGCATTGTAATAATACGACGCTGAGCACTGCGTAATTTTTAATGGCTTGCAGCACGTAAGAGGCATCATCATCGGCAATCGGCGTGAAGAACGTAACGGGCACAATCTCAATAGTTACATGACCGGAAAATGGTTGGGGCTCGTGCATAGTGATCGATATAGCATGAAGAATTGGCTATTGTTGCTTTTCGGTTATCGCATGAACATTAACGTATCGATCGAATTTCACGTCTGCCAATAACAGAAATAAGTTCTATTCAGGAATGGAATGAGAATTAATAGAATACGATTTTATAATAGCCTTGCGTTTGACTCATAATGTCATCTAATGTTAAGTGTCGATGAAGTAGACGGTGGATCGTGCCTTTATGTATACACATACATATTTACATACATCGGCTCTTGAAGTCCCAAGATTGTACGGCTCAAGATACAAAAAACTAGGGTGAGAAGTTTAACTGTTTGCTGTTTGCATGTCGAAGTGGAAGCAAAGCACTTCTTGCGTATAAGTGGAATCCTCAGCACTCTCTTTTCTAACTCTCTTTACGGTATTTACCTACTTCTTTTCCGTAGTCTAGTAATAAACATTCATCAAAAACGTTGTTTTTTACTATTAAGTATATTATTATACTCGTAGGCAATTAAATAATTATCCATATAGAAGTGAGAGCCATCTGCTCCCCCGCAAGTCCGATGATGATGACGAGGCTACTCCAAGCCACCATCGCATATCCATATACAGTTAGGGAAAATTCATTGTTTTGCTACCCATGAACTAAATAATTAAAATGGGTTGTAGGACGCTCCTCACACTCTCAAGATCAGAATCAAAGCCTATTTTAATAAGCCTGTTCCTAGCCTTGCAGCCTTTACGGTAAAATTGAGGTCAATCGTAAGGCAATGACTATTGACTGAAGTAATTTCGTATATACGTTCAAAAGGAATCCAAAGATGGCATGATTGACGTATCATATTAATTAAACTATCAACAGAAAAGTGTCTTCCTGTCAATTCATGCCCGTTAATTAAAAACGTTGATTGAGCCGTGGACTTATTAAATTCTCTTACGTTTAATGGATATTATTGGATATGCATAAACTCGTATTGGGCTATCCAAATTCCAACAAACGCATACAATTTTACTACATATTTTTGGTTTTGCAAGAGCCCTGTCGTCACTCACGTGAAAAAAGAAATAAACACTGAACTGATATGCTTTTCATACATAGCTAAACATTTTAACAATTAAATAGGTTGAAAATAATATCTATGTTTAACATAAAGTTCATGAGTATAGTTCGTGTAAATAATTTTAACAATTAAACAAAATAACTGATAACGGCAAATAATAATATATATTTTTTTGTGTGTTTGAATCTCAAAAACATAAAATTTCTTCGAATAGAGTTATATATTTTCTTCCCTAAAATATAAATAGAAAAGCCAAGAAATATTCCCTCTGTATAAGTGAGACGATTAGTTGGTGTCACACAGGGTGATGTTGCGGGCCGCGTTCTAATTATAGTCTACATGACCGGAAAATAGTATAGCTAGTGCATATTAATACATCGGGTATCGGTTATTGTTGTTCTTGGCCATTAATAACTGCGATAAGTAATCACGGCTGCTCACGCGACAGAGGAGATGCGCGGGCATTGACCCGGCGCGGGGCTGTCTCTACGAAGAGTTCCGCTTAGGACAAGGTGTAAAAATATATATAAAGCAAGAAAGCACCTTTGATTTTCACGAAATAATGCATCCTCTTATTTAAGAAAGAGTCCTTACTAATATTATAAATGCAAAAGTAATTTTCGTCAAAACTACTGAACCGATTTGAATAATGAAATGGGTAAAACATAATGGTCTACAGATTGAAACAGAACACGCTACTTTTTGACCAACTGCAGTAAAAATAAGGTATGTTTTATGCGCTTAAAGACACTATGCGGCTTGATGAAAGCTAGTTCATTTTTACTGGTAGTCAGTTTCAACTCCAAAATTGATCTAATGAAACGTGACATGATTTTTACACAAAGGCATTCTGATACATGAAGGACCCAATAATAATTTTAATATATCGAATAAGATTTATCTTATTACAAAAACATTCCTCTAAAACAGAGCAAGTTTGGTAAACATATCGTTTAAATGCAAATGAGAGTCGCATAAGTTGTGTAATCTTTCTTTTACCAGCCAAATACATTTTCATATTACGTAGCGCAGAGATTTTTGTATGAGTTAGGAGACAAATTCACAAATGCGTCATTCTTTAAGCGATTCTAACGAGCTTAGAAGTATTAAAGTTTTGGATCCGGCTCTATAAGGATAAGTAAAAGTTATGCGCTGTAGTGAAACCACATATTTAATGTCATCACCACAACACTGCGAGCATATTCCTACTTTTTACCAGAAAATACCGATTCTAGACAGTGATTTTAAATAAATAATAGTTATTACACAACATCACATACATTAATCTGATGCCGTGGTAAGTAGCTTAAGCACTTGTGTTACAAATATCAGAAACATAAATTTACTTTAATATATTAAATTACACCCCCAGAAACGGAACAAACGCTCATGTTCGTCACACAAATATTTATCCCACGACTCTTGGAAACGTTGCTGAACGAAGATTGGTATTAATTAGTTAATTAACTGCCTTTTACTAGGTCAACAAATTGGCAACAGGTAGTTTTATTAACATTGCACCCAATACCTTAAAGTGTGGTAACCCTATCGACGAGCGAATACCTACCGATGACGCCACATACCGCCTCATGCGTGCATTGTAATGGAGCCCCACTGCTGTTACAATTAAGTTCATTTTTATTTGATCACACTTTTTAGCGCATTGTTTGCAAACGACCACGAGTCGTACATAACTTTTACTCTCTATTTTTATTTAAAGTCCCTTTTGCAAATGCATTTTCATGTGGTGAGTCAACTTTGATAGTTAAATCTTTGATTATTGGATTGGATTTGCTTGCAATATACAAATAATCATAGTGAAAGTACCCATTCCACGAGTCAACTACCGAATTTGTGCCTAATAAAAGTATTTGCGTCATCCTTTACGATTTCGCTAAAATCAGACCGAAGTAAATTCGATATGTGACAAAACCTAAACATGTGGTATCTGGAGTACTTTCGTCATGTAAAGCAATTGATAATTTCAAAATCTGCAGTAAACAAACGTAATAGCAATATGAAGGTTTGTGATAATTTTATTAAAGTGCACGAAGAGATTTTGAATTTTATAATGACCCCAGAAGCTTTGTTATTTTAAAAAAACCAAAGGGTTCTCTATTCAAGGCTTAAGTAAGTTCTTCCATTTGCCTGCGAGGTTTCGTTTACTAAAAGTTTTAGTAAAATATTTGTTTGTATTAGGCTTCACACAACAGCTGTTACGAAATCATACGCAATTGTGCACCAGATGGGTCCACGTGTAAATTGCGCAGCGACTAATTGTGCCTGTACCAAGTGATAAGTTATCGCCATCATCAACGGTCACGATCTCACTCAGAGAACCATTCTATCTTTAACTTTCTACAGTTCACATTACGACCGCCAAGTGACATTTGCGGACAATAATTTATAGAGCTCTTTCATTCCCAGATGGCCTTCTCAACAAAAATGTAATAATGGACTAAGCAAACGCTCAAACAACGCCATTATAAAAGTCGTAACATATTATCGGAGTAACGACATATCATATTATGTCTGTTGGGGTTAAAGCAATAAAAATCGTGTTATAAGTCGTAAAAGCGTTTGTCTAGACAAAGGGTACGTGATTATCTTTTTTTGGTTCGCTAAACTTTTAAAAATGTTTAGCAACATGAAGTCTCGTGTGCAGAACTGAACAAACAACCCCATTCATTATGACTTTGATTTTCCGTAAAATTTTGAGTATTTATTTCTTATCATGGAGTTGGCTTTTTAAGAATATATTTATGTACCTTTATACTCAGATTTATGACGTATTATTCTTATATTCAAATAATTACATGTAGGTAACAGGTGTTAATAGTGAGCGCCTTCGCCGAACAAAGAAGACCGAAGATCACCCAATGACTTTGGTATTGTGGGAAAGTTCATATTCTGATTTCGCACATCTCTGGTAACATTCAAAACTTCAATAAGATTTAATCAAGAGTAAACAGGGCTATTATTCCCAACAAAATTGGTATGATTAACTGAGTCGGACGCGTTATCCGTTCCAATCTCGCTTGACACAGCTACTCTGTTGCACCTTTGACCTTGCACGTGCCACTTTCAAAACGCCGCATTCCTTATAGTAACACGGTGTTAGTGCGATTCGCTCGGGTCTATTGTTGTAAAGTTTACACGTTGGAATTTAACATGTTCGTATCACCTTCCGGAGCGAGGGCCCGGGTTCTCTCTCGCTGCTCGTTTCTCAAGTCATACTTTTAAATTGCACCTTGCAATGTATCGAGTAAAACGCGAGTCATGGTTGTGTCTGTTGTCTATATCGATAATGTATTAAGAAATATACTTTGCGGCTTTTAATATATCACTGTCTCTCCAGCTTCATTTTATTAATATTAAGGAGCAGTAGCTCCTTACTGCGGATAATAATTATTATATTAGTCTACATTGCATTAGAGGTTACTGTAAAGAAATAGTCATGCAATATGATTTTGAATACGGGGACTCTATTAACCCTAATATAAAATTAAGTTCAATCAAGCTTTGAAAAACCTTTCAGCAATTTGATCTGAATTCCTATACAATATATCTATAAACAGTTAGTTGATAAGTTGAATTATCGACCCAAATTATACTTTATAATAAGTACATTATTTATTTTTACCTATTAATTGCTTATGTAATGATATTTTAATGTTATGTATAACGTTCAGTAAGGTATTTGATAACAAGGTACATTTTTTCAATAACACACATACCTGTCTAACTAAACACATAACAATGAAAATGCCAGCGTTCGCTTATATCCGTGATAGCCGCGGATAGGTAGGCGTTTAGAATATAATTCAAGTTGACGCAACACAAGCTGCCGGATTTAATAACCATATCGTGACGGCTGCCTTCCAGGTGACACAAAAAGTAAAACTGAGCAAAGAGTACGCGTACAACACTCGGTTGGTTCCGTCTGATTACGTCCAGTTTAGAACGCTAAATAGTAGACGTTTTCTTTCCCCACTGACTGCGATGACGGTTTAGAACAGCTTTGTCATAATCACTGGACTTGTGGAGGAGCGGAAGGCTGATATTATATATCTACGAGTAACATGCATTAAAGAGCAGAGAAGAAAGATTATACTCATATTTAAGGGAACAAAAGAGAGTTAAATTTGGTAAATTATGGAAAAAAATGATGATATAGCATTAAATAAAATTGGCCGACCTGAATTGGCTCGTTGCAGAGACTGTAGACTTTACGTATCAGAGCGTAGCAGACATGCAGAGTGACTTTCGAATTTAAAATATTAGGGATCAACTGGGACACCTTTGAGGAAAGAAAGAGAAAAATTTACTATAGTTTCAATATTCACTAATTAAGGAATAAAGTTTGACTTGTACGCTTTTTTTGTTAACTTACTTAATGATATCAGCTGTTACTGGGACGGATCCCTAAAAATTCACTGGTAGCAGTAGCGAAAAGTGGTCGTGACTCGCCTCTAGTGAAATTCGTAGCCACGCCAGGGAAACCTGACGACTATTTTTATACTTCTCACTTGAACTGTGTAATTTAGCCTACGTTTTTATTTGCGCCGAAACCACCTGTTACTCGATTCTTGGCAACTGTTGTTATTTTGCTCTTTTTATGTTCTATTACGGAAGTAATCTTTTGTAAGATTATGGTTTATTCACTTCTTATAAATGGTGTAGAATTTACGGTTCGTTACATATTCAAATATTTATCAAACTTAGTTATGCACGTCCTAATATTTAATTTTGTTTGACTATTATAAATACACTAATGTGCTATATTATTGGTAATAAATTAAATAAATATTTGAAATATCGTGTATAAAAACACCGGTTCGTCACATACTTACATAATATCGTATTTTTTAATTAATTATATTATTATGTTTCCTGTGACTTAACTCTTAGTCATTTGAATTTAGAATTTTAATTAATTAAATATTTGATCAGTTGAGTCTAGCCGCAATACTAACATTACATAAAAATAAATCAATAAATTGCCTTTAATGTTATTAGTAGGTATATATCTAATTTCGTTTTTGTAATATTTTGTTTCTACATTATTCTTTAATATTCATATTTTTACTTATCTTTTATATTACGTGGACCTAGTACAAGGGCTATAATTCATAAAAACTTTACTTATTATGTCACAAAGTTTCTTTTTGCATGATATCTTTAGATTAATCGCAGATTGCGTCAAACGTCCTGCGGCTCGTCATTAACATTTTTGTAAGAATGACTAAATTTCTCTTTTGTGGTCGTCGACATCTATATATGAATTGTTCTTTTAGTCTCTCTTTTATTATGGTGCAAAAAACGTTTTACTTACAAGTTTTTTCGACATTTGATAATATTTCACATAAGTCATTCTTAAACATCTAATCGAAATTGTATTTTCAAACAGAATTCGAACCAACATCTACTGTAAGTGATATTTCATGCTAAACAATAGCCAGTGTATTTTTAAGTTTGTGTAACGTCATTATTTGATTCTATAGATACGTGTAAACAAACATTGTAAGCTTGGCATCATTGTCACACACATGTCTTTCGCAAATGTACTGGACCGGCCCGAACACAATTAACCTACTATCCATTATTGCTCGTTTACAAGTAACACAATCATGATGAAATTATGTTAATAAGGCAATGTACTTAAAAACGGCCTCGACATTGAAATTCCAACTTAATCTCAATCTTGTAAAATATTTTGTCAAATCGTTAAAGATGTCAAATCTTTAACATTGTTTTAATTTCTGTCGTTTACAATAATTTTACTCGTACATATTATATTGTGTTATTTTATGTGTAGCCCAAGATTACAAGAACGTTACATGGTATATGTATTTATTCTGCATTGGTGTAATATTTTTTTTAACCTAAAGATTAGGTACAATTAGGAAGAAGCTTGTCTTAGTATTAGCCTTGGTGTTGTGAATGATTCCGTTTTTCGTACTATCAGCAACGCTGGCGGTCGACCACCTATAAGGTGAAAATCGCTTGGCACTTACGCGTCTGTCAGAGCAAGCCCCGCCCAATTGTGGTCAAGGAGCTGGCAATAATTTTTGGTAGATATTGAGGCATGCTGAAAACTTGTCCTGTACCTCTCCTATTATATCCCAACACAAACCCGCAGTACCGGGGCTAAACCAAACCCCAATATTTTTATTTAAAAATATATTTTATAATCCAAAAAATATAATTTGTCAGTTCACCTGACAGGAAGAAGTTCCATCGAAATAATTGTCTTAGTGAGTCTTATTTTTTAGTTATAAATAAAAAGATGAAAAATATTTTTGGGGGTTTGCTTTAGCCCCGCTACTCACCAGCCAGGTCTGCAGTTTCGTGCTGGGATATAATAGGAGAGGTACAGGATAAGTTTTCAGCTTGCCTCAAATACCTACCAAAAATTCTTGCTAGCTCTCCTACTATTGGAACGTTTTTGCTTGGATTTTGACAGATTTTCTTCAAGTGCTCTTCTATTGGTCAGTGGGCGGGGCTAATGGTGTTTAAAGAAATCTGTTTGAAAAGTGTACTACCGCCAAATTTTCTGGTTGTACAATATCTGCGCACAAACCAGAAGTGTCGAGGAAATTGTTTTTCAATTATATGGTTATTACCTTCATTTGTGCAATCTTTGTAATTGGCGCTAAGTCTACAATTTCAACATACATAAGTAATAAAAAATTTACGCCTTTTCGAACTATTATTATATGCCAAGTTGTGATATTTATGAACGCCGCTAGTTAATAACAGTAAATCATTTTTGATCGACATTTGACTACGTCAAGCTTGTGAAGTAACTAGCGGTGGAAGTTGAAATTTAATACTGTCTTGTTAATTATTATTCCATGTCTAGTAATAGCTATTTTTTTCACTATTTATCAGTTAACATGGTGGTTTATGTTTATTCTTTAGCTTTCCTTCTTGCGTGGGGAAACCATTAAGGTGCGTTTTCTAATAGAGACAGTCATTTTTGCAATATAATGACTTTCTTGAGCCGGATGGTAAGCAAAAACAATATTTCAAATCAGTATTCAACTTATCTAAAAAAATCGACAGATTTTTTTATCAAACACATAAACCCATTTACAGAAATGTTTACCAATCATTTTGGTAAATAGAGTGATTAATTACTTAGAACTTTTTTGGAGAATGTATGTCAGTATTTTTTTACGTCTGTCTGAAACTATATAAAGTATAGTTTTATCGATACATAGTCAGCAGAACCAAAAATTTAAGTAACTCGTTGTCCTAGGTGAACGATAAGGTGGCAAGCAAACGCAACGCGATTTAAAATGTTCAAATGAACATTGTATGTAATACACACATTGCCACAGGTACCACACACACTTTAAGGTATCGCGTCGCGTGGCCGCGCGGTTGTCGCTCACCTAGGACGTCGGATTGCCGGGTTGCCGGCTAAACGGCCGCTCGCGTGCGACGGCCAGTATTTTACTGATCATGTTTACACATTGTGCAAACGGTGTCGCAACGATATCGGCACCGGCCGCGGGAAACAGTTTTATGTTTCAAGTGAAAATGCACAAGTTGCGGAATTTCGATAAGGGCTAATCGGATTACGTTTTCATTGGAATAGTTAATTGGTGTCTAATAATGTCCTTATAACGTTTGTTTAGGTCATGATGACCAATTTAAAATAAAATGGAAAACATTTGAACACATTATAAATACATCAACCTAGAGAACCTCAAGATTTCAGGATAAACAGAGGTACAGACAGAGAAATTTATATAAATCGATAAACACACACAAATACAAAATAAATACAAATATTCATCATTAACTACTACTACTACTACTTGTTGACAAATATTTACGATCTCTAAATCATATCAATCGTCGTCCAATCTAACCCAATTCGCCATCAAAGCAGTCCAATATCAATGTCAAACACCCATCTGATTCCAAAATAATAAGCTATATCACTAACACGGAACGAAAACAAATATCCACTGTACTAAAGTAACGATTTCATATTGAATTAATACATGTATATGAGTAACATAATAACAAACAAAGTGGTGTAATGAAGACAGGCATAGCGGGCGATTGCGTTGATGTCTTTTCCAAAGGCCGCCGCAGCGGCGCGTGAGTGCCAACTTAACCCTTCATAAGGTTCAATATTTGTTATTTAACTCTTAATTAGACACAGGGAAAATAGTTCCCACCAGATTTTGAACCTTATCTAGTTGTAATAACGGCAAAAACCAATGAAAACATTATATATAAATAATTTAATTATTTATATAACTTATATACTTAGGTTAAATTTATGTTAGCAATTTGTTTACACGACGCCTTAAAAGCTTTAAATAACTATTATTAGTCACTTTGATCACATTACTATATGGAATATTTGTATGTAATTTGTATTTACGATTATTACATAAGATAGTAATATTTTAGCTGTTGGTTGACATATATTTATTTGTAGTTGGTTGACATATACATTATTTTAGCTAGCATGAGATAAAGTAAAGTTAATATATTTTTTGGTAAAACTACTAATTTGCAAAATGTATTTAAAACCCGTAAACATTTAATAGAATGAAGATTTTTATAAGCAATACATATAGTATTGACTAATAAATACATAAAGTGCGCATTCTGATACCGTTCGGAGCACATATGAGAGTTATATAAACAAGCATTTAGGCTGCCGCCACTTGTGTAACAAGGTATTTGTTTAAGCAATCAGAGTGAATTGCATTAGTCAAGCCCAATTTAGGCCCATTTTCCTCGTAACATTTTTTTCCGACGTCTACTAGACAAATTCATGACTTGATAGGCAAGCAATATATCCATCTCAGTGTGTATCTAAATGAAGTGTATTTTACCAAAACAAATTATATACCACATTTTTTATGTGACATTGTACGTTTTTTTTACCAATATCATCCCACTACTGGGGAAAAGTCTTTTCCAATCCTGTTAACTGCCAGTTATTTATGCTAATCAGTTTCAGTCAGGGGATACCAGTCACAACTATCTGTCCGGTGGTTGGTGAACGGTATACGGGTACGCGACCCCGGCTCCTCGAGCTACTATCGACTCAGTCCAAATCATCCGAGGCGATAGTATCCTTCCTCCTCTTTTCCTTCCCCCGTCATACATCCTTGCTACTCGTGGGAACGCAATGACCTTGTTAAAACAATGCACAAGGCAGAATGGCGGCGACGTGGTCCACAACCCGTCACGTCACGTTTCCCACAGAGGTGAAAAGTGGATCGCTGGAAGTGATCTCTGCCTACCCCTCTGGGAAAAAGGCGTGATTGTATGTATGTATGTATGTATTTATGCTAATACTAATGTAAATCGTTAAACACAAAAACATAAATTCCCCAAAAAAACAAGTGAAACACAAATCAACCCTCGTCACGATCAACGTACGAAAATAAATGCGTCTTTTTCCTCCACTCGTATATCGGATGAATTATAATTGTGGCATATTGCGCGTGCGTGGGAAAGGCAGTGGCATTTGTGTGCCGACGCATCTTCTGTTACCTAACGCGCGATGCCATCAACTTTTTAAAGTTACCATGGGCACTTTTGTAATTGATATTCCAAATGACCATATGATTGTCAACTCGTAATTTGTCACGGCTTCTGTGGGTAACTTGTAATATGGTAATTTCCGGTAGCGTATTTGATAATTAAATGTTATGTCACTCGTGGGAACTTACGATGAAGAAATTATACCCAAATTTTATGAACTGTAGCGTATCGTTTCATAAGTAACTCTATGATCTCGTACATATGTTAAAGGGCATGAGTACTATACATTTATTTTGCATTTAGCAGAACAGATACAAATGCTTATGTGAATATTATTTATACTCGTTTACATATAAATTTAGTGTAAATTCACAAACTAACTTAGTAGAGTTAGTTTAGTGGGCTAGTAATATAGCTCACTTAAATATGTAGATAAAGTTTTTAATTAGATGAACGCCCTAGTCTGAAATTTTCCAACTACCATATGAAATATTATTGAGCTAAATTAACTATTACTCTTGATGTAAGTATTTCTATAAATATCGAGAAATAATAAATTATCTTCACGCGTAGGAAACTATAAATTTTATTTTAATATTTATCTTTTGAAACATCATACCAAGAACATGGCCTTAATTTATTTATTTTAAAGTTTAGTGCAGTAATCGATATTGTAAAATTCATTCTGCATTCTTTTAAAGAGTTTCAAGTCACTATTTATTTATTTGTTTAGCACTCCAAAATCCGCCCAAGATTATAAGCGAATCACGAACCAGTCCAATAAATAATGCATTTAGTCCTAAACTCAGTCTAGACACAGGCAGCACCTAAATACCAAATCGTTTCCCACGGGGCGGCGAACGCTTTGTCCCAGTAATTAAGCTTTACCGGAGACACGCACGTGTCGTTTGCTTACAATACCGACTCCGAATGAACAGGTATGTGACAGCCAGACGCAATTAGCAATATCGTGTACAAATAGCCGGGTTCGCCTGTAAGTATACTTGTTGCCGTCAATCACACCGAATTCCAGTCGGACTTAGAAGGAGAGTACAGATCTGAATAGGCTTTAAAAGGTCGGACTAATTTTAAAATAATTTTCTTGACCTGTTAATATCAGATAATTGATGCACTCTTCAATTTTTTATACAAAATTACTATAGTCCAGATTTTTTAGTTATTTGTTTTATATATGAAGTATTAATGCTTTGTATACCCTCCAAATTCACAAACCACTATTTTCTTTCTGGGGAACTTAAGAAACCTACTTGAAATTGAACTGTGGTTGGAGACTTAAAACAGAATAGAATAGACAAGCAGTAAGTGCTAGTAAGAAGTATAAGAAATATAACAACGAAGCATAGTTCATTAATATCGGGCCTTTTAACTAGTAAGCCGTGACCTATTTAGACAGTTAATAACCGCGTTAAACAGCTATGATACATAAAATTTGAAAGCGTAGCGATATTTTCCACAAAGTACTCCTGGCAATGTCAGATAGCGTCATTTACGTCTATTCATTACAGTAATAATAAACAAGTACACGAGCATAAATTATTATTTACCTAATTAACTTGCAATAAAATAGGTAGAGTCTAAACTTGTAACCATTATATCATTCTTATGTCTTAGAATTCATTACTTACTTATACTATTTATTACATGTTTTATAATTATAACGAACATTACATTATGAATCTATTGAATATGGCAATTTTATTAGGTAAATATAAATATTACAAATGTAATAAAATATACTATTGTCAATCATAATTAAGTCAAATTAACTTAACCTACAGCCCGGAGAGAAACTCCTCTAAGGATGATGATGCGTAAAGAATTTCATCTGTTTAAAACGTAATTTTTTAGTAGCATATTATTATATTGCAGAATAATGTTCCATAATTTATACGTAAATATTGGACCAAGACAAACCCGCATATGCACAAACCTTGAACGGGCACCTGATCAACGAATCGTTATCGTTAGTTATCGTTAGATATCAACGATGCTGTCTTCCAGTCGTGCCACTCGGCGATCGTGATCTCTCCGCCACACAATGACATTTAAGGCACAATTAATGGAGTGGTTAGCCGCTGCCGTCTTTATCCGGAATAATCGGTCCGTCAATGAGTTCCCTCACGATGTTTTACTCCACTGGCTAGTTAGTTGTCACACTAGCTAATTGCTTCGGACTGTACTTTGTAGTTACAAAGTACAGTTACTTATACTGGGCAATAGATAGATCTTAATCTTTGTCTGGGTTGCGAAATTTGCTTATGTCTTAGGGTAATTATTTGTTGTATTAATTAGGACATTCAAAAGCTTTTGCTAAAGCATTTGTTACTTATTAAGACTATATTTATTACCATACAAAAACAGAAAGCTTTTCTTACTACCGAACTTAGGTATATGTCATTCATGAATTTACATTGAGCCACAAATGAACAATCATCATTATTCTTGGCAATAGAATGACTGATCACAAAAAATCACTTAACTCAAGACTATTAAATATATTTTTTCATGGTTGTTTCCAGTATGAAATCAGCTCAATATGATACTAGTAGTTTCAAATGGCGTATCATAATAAGTCTACCAACCAACCTACCGGTCTTACGGATTCCGATATGCCATTGTTCGATTTCGAAATGCGGAACCGCGAACATCCAACCACTGAATTAAGCTCAGAACAACCTCAATCTGGTTTCGTCAAGGCTCCGAAACAATAACTACGAAACGTTCGGATAACACGAATTACAATTTGTTACACTAATGGAATGTGCATCTACCTCAGAACATGTTCCGTCTAAAACGTGATTCGATGCTCACTCAAAAATATATTAACTTCCACGATCGCTATTGTCTATTATTATTCTATTTGTTATCGAAAATCAATTGGAACAAATCAATCAGTGTTGTGATAAACATCATCTAATAAAACGTGATCCGTTTAGTAAACCTATGTTTGATAGTCGAAGTATACCAAGATCCTTATAATTCATTGCTATAATTATAAAAGATAAATGACCCGAAAAATATAGGCTAAGTATTTTGGGCGATTGCAAAATCGTCATATTATTTTAATTAAGTTTACTATCACGTAGGGTGCATTTAGTTTAAATACATAAAGCAAGTGCTCTTATTATTAACATCCAGATTTAAAAAAACTAAATGGCAATTTATAACAACATTGAAACCGATAGCTACCATCCCCTCTTTATTTTTATGGCCCAGTTTGTTATAGGACACGAGCACCAGCTGCTACACAAATACACACGTGTGTATATGAACAAAAAGTAACATCGTTGCCAATTTTAAACATCACGCACCAGTAAATCACGTGGCGTTGCATTACCTGCCCTTCACTCGGCCAGGGTGTTGCTCGTTATCAACAGAACAGAACCAGCACCCATTAATTTATGACGAGCAAAAGTATTCACCGTTTACAACAATCACGTTGGGTGAACAATTATTGCATTGTGTGATTGGTTATTATTTCGGTAGACGAGGTCGGGGCGGGCGTGAGTCTCGCGACCCCGTGTATGCCTTGAAACTAAAACTTTTTTGCATCACGGACAATAGTGCGACCACCCAAAAAACTGGGCACGCTTTCATTTGTCTCTATGCTACTTTAATTAGCCACATATCTTTATATATGAGGGCAATCTAATTATAGATATAAAAAGTTATGTCAGTTCCGTGTTGAACGATATTTGCTCATTCGACCTTCGATTCTTTCATATGTTACGGGCGTAAACTATTATAATGATCTGTGCCTATGTCTTTTCGTCACAAAATCCATATTTTATTAAGAACCATCTAGAGATATCTGTAAAACAGATCGTCTCGTTTTACACATATCTCTAGATGGGTGTGTTTAATTTATTATAGATTTTACGACTTTTTGCCAATACCATGTTCCAAATTAAATTAGTATTATTTGGGACAATAAAAATAAATGTTTTCTTAGCAATGCTTGGAAAAGTATTATTATGTAGTATGAAATCATAATGTCATTGTTTTATTAAATATTTATAAGAGTATTACATCTGATTATTAGTTGATATTTTAATCGTACATGACAAAATCGTAAAATAGTGCCATGGCAAAATTTCCCGGTGTATATTTATACAACGTGAAATTTGAGTGGTTGTTTTCCCGCAGTAAAATGATTCTATCTTAGTAGCACAATAGATTTGTGCAGTCCTTTTTTATTTAAATCAATAAATGCCGGTTTAACAAAAGGTTTGACCGAAACTCGAAAGCACGTTGGAACCGCTTTATTACTTAGGGAGTAGAGCTTCTTTAGCTTTATGCATCGATTTCATGCGGCAAGCAATACCTGAATACGTCACATCTGATAAAAGAACGATAGTTTTTCGCGTTTTCGAGTTGGAAAATGATTATTTGAAAATAGAAAAAAATTTTTTTTTTTAGTAATAATTTGCATGATTTGATAGTATTACTAAAGGCAAATCATTCTGCCACGGGAAAACAACCTCTCAAATTTCTCGGTGTACATAGATATAACAATATTTGTTTTAGCGAGTATTCATTTGCGTGCATGCAACAGAAATATTAAATTATTAGTAGAAAAAGCTATTATTGATAACATTAGAGTTATTCCTAAAAATCACCTCATTACATCCAACAGTACTTTATTATGCACTACCTTGTATGCATTGAGAAACATCGATTAAACGTGAATGCGAATTTACTATAATTGACTACATTATTGGTAAATTCTGTTTCCTTTATACCCTATACTATAATCATAGAGTTCGACACTCTACTTTCAAACCAATATCTGGATTGATGTGATATGTTTCATCTACTATCAAACTAAAGTTAATTATTATGAAGTTACTATGTTTGGTAACCACATATGCATACCAACTAAAGCTACAGGACATTCAGTATTAATATTGACCTATAAATAATCGTAAGTGTTACTTGATAGTATAACTATGTATGTCTAGGTCTAATATAATATACATACTTCAGTGCACTTTAATGACGTAGATATTTTTATAAACGATAAATGGCCACTGACATTGACAGTGACCTTTTTCTATCGCAGTCGCAATATTGTTATTTTATCACGTTCATTGTGTCCACAACTGGTTATCTTATTAAACACTGTGACAACTGGCAAAAATATCCACTTAAATGTAATTATATCATCAGAGAAGCGTGGAAACGGGCACGGCAGATCCGAACCGGTCCGATGACATATGACATTTGGTTTGTAGGCAATCGTCACGAGATGTGAGATGACCCCACCTCTTTCGCCATTTGGCATCAGAAGGTCTTGATTTTAACAAATTACTCTACTGTTCGCTGCAGATGTATTGACATTCCGCCGTTACCTGTCGCTCTGTGGTCGACACCGTAATCTATGTTAGGTATGACCTATTGCAGCAATAATATCAAGATTGGTTTATTTATAGCGATATAAAATTTTAAAGGAGACATAATAAGACCAATCCTGGGTTACCACAAAGATTTTGTTTCGAAAAACTGATTTATTTGTTTTTATATTGATCTATACTTTAAATGCCATAATAATAATATAATCCTATTTTCGCGTGTTATCAGTAAAAACTTTTTGACATGCAAAACTAGGACTGCCAAATTTGTCAATACACAAACATTAAATAGTAAATGATATTGCGGATTATAATAGACAGCAGTAACGATATGCCTTTTAGTTCGATGATGCAATTGATTTAAGTTATCTATTGTAAAATTTCTAATAAGTATAACCGACTTTAAAGTCATATCATTTGACTTGATGTTCGACAGTCTGTCAGCTGTCAAAATGATTCAGCTTACTATGTAATGAATTACTGTTACATAAAAGTGTGATATTAATGCGAGTGAGATCACTGACAGTAATCGATTACTATTGTTCTATCGGCAAGTAGTGACCCGTATTTAATTGAAGGCAACAACTGAAATATTCGTGTTGTAGTTCAATTTTCTAAATTATTTCAAAATAAAGGCGTCTTACAATACATTTAAGTCAATTTAAAAAAGATTCTACAACATAATAAATTTGGTAATCATTAATTTAATTCCACTAAGTGCAATAATTAAGTAAGATTAAAATTGTTAGCTGTCATGGTTACACAAATTATAAAACTAAATATTTTCGGGATATTGGATTTTATTTTAATAGCACGGCATGATTACGGGTCAACAGTTGAACAGTTGACCCGTCAATCATAGCGTTTGCAACAGTGCCGAAATATTGGCAACTCATCAAAACAAAACAACATGGTAAATATCCCGGACATATTGAGTTTTCGAAGTACACTAAATGCAATAGCAATAGCAGGAGGAAACAAAAACAGGAACAGTAGTTAACATTAAAACATTATCCGGTAGCAATTGACTACGAAAATCATTGAAGCATAGTAATTATTCTGTAACAATCCAATTTTGACATTATACAATCCTGCATAACACATTTTTTATCGAAAAATGCCACAAATACCCGTAATATCTCGCCATAACCCACGCAAATGTTGCTACAACAAAGCGATTACACTTTTTTCCTTGAAGCTAGCACGTAATTGTGAAATTCATAGGTAAATACGTACTTTGCTGTTCACTAGATTTCGCTCATAAATGTACCGACTCAATGTAGTTAGAAAGTAACACAAATGTTTGTAATTATTTGTCCAACACATTCAACCTTGTCAAAGCCTAAATTCAGAAACGGTGTCACAATTTATGCATATGTTAATGTGCTTTTTGGCGTTTATAAATGTCTTTAGGTCCCCAAATACGTTCAACATTGATTGAACTGTTACGGTTATCCAATTGTATCGAAATGAAAATGGAGAATAATAAATTACTGTTAATGGACGCAAATAAATTATTCATAGTATTAATCGATTGTTAAGTGCGACTGTTGCTGATTACTAATTGAAAAATCAAACATTATTTTCTTCTTTATCGACCTCAGAAACCATAATGGTCTGTCATTTCTTCGTTATAATTGCGTAAATGCTAAATTGTTCGTAAATGTAGGAACTGATAATAAAAGCACGCAAATAAAGCAAGTTAAAATTCCTTCTTAATTTCTTGATCCGTCTAGTAGTTTCACTATTCGATACATAACAAATATAATATGTATGATCCGGAAATTTCGGTGTACTTTCAAGTATGTGTAGTAATTCCTTCTTACAGTTTTCACATAAATTCGTATTTACGATGTATAAAATAGACAAACAGAGATTATGATTCAAAGTTACTTTAATTTAACATTATAATTGTTGTTTGTAAGACTTTACTGATATAGTTTTTACAAACTGCGGAGAAATGATAAGTTTGTGTAAAGTCGACCAACCCCTCTAGCCAGCGTGCTTCATTGTGGCCTGATCGTGATTTATGTGGGCTAAATGAAATCAGTTTATTTATTTTTTATTTTTTCCAGGGAATGCGTTGGTGGGTGCGTGGGGTGCAATGCAGGCTATGAGGTGAGCCGGTGTCGCCATGCCGAGCGCGAGTGGCTACCGATTAGCAGACGCGGCCACGCTGCAGTTTTTCAGCAGATATTGAGGTAATACTTTTGGACAATCTGGACATACATATCAATAGTCGGTAAAGATTAAAGAATCAATATCGTTCGGAAAATCGAGGTGACCTGGATATCCTGGGCGTCCAGGTCACCTTCCAAAAGGATAATCTCTGGTTACAAGACAAAGTCAGCTCTAGACGGCAGGACCGAGAAACAAGACGATACCGCGATGTAACTAGGGACACCGCCATCTATTGGCGGGTGGTGCGAAATTAAGTGAAATTCAAGTGACTGGGCGGTGTGCAGTTTTCTCAATTTCTTCCCAAGAGTCGAGCGGCTGCGTGTATATTAACAGAGTGCCAATGAAAATAACGAACTTGATATAAACTGGTTCAATTTACATTGAAAAAGCTATTTTTGATTTTTCGTGGGCATATCAACACACTATAATCATCTTCATATTGCAGTAACCTAAGAGGGTAACTAAGTATGTAATTGTGTACACTTAGTTCGCAATAAAAACTTTGACTTGATTTTAATTTAGGTTTACTTACATTTTTGGATTGCAATCACCACACCATTATGAACTGTAAACGATGTAATCTTTATTATTGTAAAGTTGCATCAAAATCGATTCAGATGGTTTTGCGTGAAGAAGTAACAAACATATACAATACTCAAAAACTTTCTCTAATAATAATAGTGTAATAATATGAGTATGTACTCTATATCAATATTTTAGAAGGCTTCTAAATCATTTATGAACCACCCCTATCCTTTTATATTCATGTCGCGTAGCCTACTCATAAGATTTATCGGAGTAATTTCATAAGGTTTATCGTCTAACCTACACGTATCGCCTGCTTACATAATTATCACATCTGGGTCAAATGTCACGCTAAGATTTGATCAATGATAATTTTTTTTTTCAAAGTATCGTCTTTATCCCATTTCACCAAAGAAAAGAACATGCTTACATCTATGTTACAACTAAGGACTGAAATCTTGCTATTTCTTTATCTTCTTTGGTAAAGTTGTCTTTATTCAAAATTCATCATCATCATCAGTTCATGTACATCCCCACTGCTGACCCACAGGCCTACCCTAAACTAGGGTGATGAGGCCTAAGTCAACCACGCTGGCTATGGGCGGTTTGGTCGACTTGTGTAGTCGAGCTTAGAATTACTCCATAGGTGTGCAGGTTTCCTCACGATGTTTTTCTCCACCGTTAAAGTGACGAATAATCGTACATATTAATTTCAAATTTTGTAAAAAAAAACAGTGGTTTCTGGCGACCTCTCGCATGGCAAGCAACGACCTAACCACTCGGCCATCGACGCTTTTTAATTCTAAAGTACAGCCTAATAATATCCAATAGTAGACATTGTATTTTCTTATTAAGAAAAAGTAGGCACTGCTTCTTAATAAGAACAATTTGCATAATAATTTGGCCTTGAATTATATCGAAGTTCCAATTTCAACGAGTCTTATTACGTGGCATTTATTCAAATCACAAGATAAAGTGTATCTTTTTCTTGTCTGCGACCTACTTATATAATTTATTTGCAGGTCAAAATATGTATTATTATTATGACATAATTATTTAAAAAATTGGTATTTTAGGTTCTCTATTAAAATACTTAACTTAGTACATTTATATCAACAAATATAAAAATGTAGATACATATTTACATCAGGTTAATCAACTGCAAACCTAGGGAAATACCGTAGATCATTTGTTTCTTGACACTTACACAATTCATAAAAATATCTTGACTGATGCGGAATCTGTCTAGATTTAGAAAAACTATAATAAGAAGACATATGCAAACATACACTACATTCGAAAGCGATCTACGACACAGGTTGGCCCACACCGCCACCGCCGGTTCGAATGGATTTTCCCCAGTAAGCAACGCTGTCATCTCCGCTTATGAACAAAAAGCGGCGGCCCAATTCAGTAGTGAAACTAACACACTTCTGTGTCAAGGCCACCGGACAAATTGATATTACATCTTGTGAGAGTTTGCGGCAACGACCTGCCGACGACGTTTGCCAACTTGCCGATTGTCACGTTTTTTATCCGCCCCCAGCTCACCAATTATCAAGTATTCTCTTACGAGACCGCGTCTACTGACTTATTGTTTCATAATGTTAGGGCGCGTCCACGGCTGGTGAAATTGACGCGAGTGCGCTAAGTAACTAGGGTGCTAATTATTTTGTCTTTTCCGTTTCTTTATTAGTACTTGCTTATAAAATAGTTCTTCGATCCTTTTATATAATATTGATGCACAAGCTGCAATATATTCGTTTCTAATACTCGAGTAGTATTTGTAGTGCACGATTGGGTGCAGGATCTATGTAAGGAAGAACGATAGGGAATATGAATTATTTTTGTGGTAACTATTTTTTAATGCTCTACAAGCTGTCGAAAGCTTTTTTTTAAATATAAGAGTATGGTTTTCCTTTCTTAATTGTACCTACTATCAACAATTTTATTACTTCATCATAACAAAAAAAAACGATTTCATATTAATTTATCTGTTTGATAAAATATTACCGATCAAGTGGCTTCTGTATTCAGCCCATCTCTCGCATGCACTAAGTCGCACCTTAAAAAGAACCAAAAAGCAAACGTGGGCATTCGCGACCTACACGTAATTGAACTTTAATCGGGTATTTCCAGCGGGAGCGTCTGATAGGTCAATGAGCCTCGCCGCTCTAATATTAGCATCGGTTACTAATGTCTCGTGATAAGACATCCACTGCATTAATGATGCTAAAGCGCTCTGTACACCAAAGTCGCATATGCAAGCGGCGATTAGTCGTAGCGTTGCTTGTCGGTAAGTTTATTCATTTAGAAGAATTTAATAAAAATCGGATATTTCATTTCAAATCGCAATTGAAACAATTCATTGTCAGCTATTGAAGGGAGAGTAGTTCCTTTTTACTCGACTGTCATATAAAGATGTTTTTATTTAAATAGCTGTAAGACGCGTTTGATTAACTACATTCATACTGCCGAAAGCCTATGTCGTCCACGTCATTACGTATAAACTGACATGTCAGCGAACAACACTCGTGGGTTTATGTATCTGTCATGTTTTTTACCCTCTGATTTAAATTAGTTAAGCAAAGGGAGCTTTCATGTGTATTGCGCTTGTGCGACTGCCCGTCATGCCCGCAATCAATTAAACCCCGGCAGAACTCAGAAGTCGTCTGATTAACTTAAATTGGTTTTTAGATCATTACGCTAAATACAACTTGTGTACGTTGATATCAAATGTCACTTTAGAAATGTGGACTGACCTGATTTGAATATTGTCGACAATATGAGTAAATTTTTTAAATGTTATTTTTATTTATTTTATTTACCGCGGAAGATGTTACATTATTCACCATCTAATTGTTTACTCTCTAATATTTAGCTTCAGCGCCGTATTATGTATTTACACGGTCAGAAGCTTAAAATATGTATATTTTATTTTCAGCAACCGTCCGAGAGCACAAGCGCTCTATAAGTTAAAATATCCGATTATTTAATATTCCAAAAGGTACACAATAATATTATGATAAAATAAGAGATAGCAGTAGATAAATAAAACAGGGCTAATAATAATTCACATACATTCTTCAGATATTAATAGATAAGATACATGTACATCCATTTCAAACTTTCCATTATACATGAAAATGAAGCATAATAGTTTGTGAGTGTACGAAAGACTGTATGTTTTTCGTACACTTACAAATATCATTGCCATTACATTACACTTTTAACGTTAGACCACTTAACCTACCAAATATCGACCTGACAATGCAATTCTCGTATAATAGAATAATTATGATTGATTATCGTGTATTTAATCAACACATAGAGTTCTAAAAGTACTGTTGTTTATTACCGTCAATAACAAAACTAATCATTACTTTATACAAAGAGCGATTGATAAAGTATATCCCACTAAAGTTTGATTAAATATTGCAATACCTACATGTCGCAAGCTCCTCATCGATACTTTGAACTCTAAAGTAGAATTGACCATACAAAATGTTAATTCCCGACTGTTGCAAGTATTGCACTGATTACAATATGATCCGTACT
Organism: Maruca vitrata; assembly: GCA_039566165.1. Taxonomy (NCBI): domain Eukaryota; kingdom Metazoa; phylum Arthropoda; class Insecta; order Lepidoptera; family Crambidae; genus Maruca; species Maruca vitrata. The sequence goes on from CM076917.1 coordinate 7,523,172, forward strand.
CGTCGTTCGTCCATCAATCATAGAGATTTGCGATTTACGAATCACTAATGACGCTTCGGACGTCGGATTCACAAAATCATATTGTTACGACCTACATTAGACTTTGATATTTCTAAGATAATGCAACGCGATTGGAATTCATAATTTGTCTGTCAATTTATTCCACCTTTATGATGATACATGGGATCAGAGATTACGTAAATGTGTTGTCTCTATGTACTTACTAAGATCAAAGTACCAAGAGCATCCTGTTGTATATTTCGATCAAAGTAACTGACTAACTGTTATTTGTACGAACTTAATATGATTTTATGAGTCCGATAAATTTACATAACCGCAGTTACATGGGTTAATCTAAAAGCTTTTAGTTAATCCGTAGAGGATTGTAATTACGAAACTAATATTTACTACACATTAACTAAAGGAAGACATTCACAAATAAAACCGGTTCAATGAGTGCTCTGTGCTAGTAAATGCAGCTTAGTTTAACGTAGAATGCTTTTAAATAGCTACTTTATCTTCGCTAACGCCTTGTATCAAGACTACTGATATAATAATGTAATTAGCTGTAATATTATTTTACATGTAAATAACACATGCATATGCGTTCATTTTATATTTACTACCAATTCAAATTATATTGCTCCTATTTTTTTCCGATAATATTGTTATTGTCATTTAAAATTATTGGGAACACAATAGCTTATTATCAAATATTTTTTTTATTAAAATGTGATCAGTGTTGTACCACTTGTATACACGGTTGTATGAGATATTTAAACATACATTTGTAAGATGTAAATAAAGCCTTTTTAGCACCTAATTACTATACTTATTCAGACTTATTCAAACTTAGTCTGAATAAGCTGTAAGTTTTAACGACAATTTCATTATCTCCGCGCATTATATTCTGATCAATGTCGGTCACTAGACGTTCACTCGTCTGACCTGAGTGCATTTCCTCGATGTGTCAAGTGCTGACAATTACAAGGTTTACTTACCCACTTAAATAATATCAAACTTTAAAACTTTCACTGTAATTCGAAAGTCATACTTACCGTTTAATCAATGTCTGATATGATACTTTTGTATACGGTTTAAAAGCTAATGCGTCTTTCTTTGACAGACATTCTTAAATTTTAGATGAATTTTGAATATCACCGTAATGAGATAGTTCAATCTACTAATACGTGACTCATCGTTCCTCCATATTGCTAACTAAGCAATGGGTGCTACGATAAATTAAATTTAAAAATTAAAATAATGATTATTATTATGACACACCATAACATACATTGATATGATCCCGTGGTAAGTAGCTTAAGCACTTGCATTACAGATATCAGAATCAACAAAATCAATACATGATACACAAATATAGTAAAGTATATTTAATGACACACCCAGACACGGAACAAACACTGATGTTCGTCACACAAATAAGTGACCCGGTTGTGAATCGAACCCACGGCTTTTAAAACCGTAGGTAGAGAACCTGGGTCACTAACCACTGTTCACCGATTCAGTCTCTCTACTCTACTCTCTAGTTTACTAAAACTCAAACTCTGTGTCTGCCGCTCACCCCTCACGCAATGCTAGGCTCTAGCCCAAAACCAGCAGATCGCCATCTTGGATCAATGTATCCGGAACCCTTATAATTAAAAAAAAATGCTACGAAACCCGCGCACTTGTTAAAGCGTTGGTTGACAGCGCTAATCGTGGGCGCAGCCTTGGCGCCGGGCCTCGCTACCGGAACCGCCACGGCCTTACTATCGGACATATCGCTTTTAACATACTAATATAGCACTTAAGACTGCTCTTGGTGTTGAAATCACTTATATAAGTTATGTGTATCATTTTATTTGGCCTATTTTGTCCCGCTGCTTGGCCTTCCTTAAAACTGCGATATCTTATTGTTGAAGCTTGCTATCTCTTAGCCACTCTAGTACCGTATGAACCGTATCCCGTAATTACATAATTTTACTATAAGAAATGCAAATATACATATTATGCATCTCCCAATTTTTATATTAAAATATCTGTTTACCGTGATGCGCTTTCAATAGCTGAATGCTTGAAAGGGGTATTATTTAAACCTGAATTTGAATACTTGGCAACTTTAGAGGCGATCTACTATGCCCCATACCCATTTATCCAAGAAAACCAAAGATATTATCACAGTATTATCTCGTACCGGCAATCAATGTTTTTATTGTAATCTCGAGTGAAGAGAAAGCAAGGAAGTAGTAGATTACAGGGTTGTTGAGTTGAGGAAGTTATCGGACTCATTTATATCAATTTCCCTGGTGTTTGGGTGCTGCAACAAACGTTACTTGTCGTTTTTTGTCGTTACTTCTTGTTTTCAAAAGCATGGAGTTCCATAATATAGACCTTAAATTTAAGAAAAACCTTTTTTGGTTCATAGTTTGTAAACAGAGTAAGAATCAGATAAATAAATTTATATATTTCTGGCACCCTATAATGTGCCTGTGAATATTTTTTATTTGGTTATCTTATAGCAAGTTCTTCCAATTTCCTAAGGAAATGTTCTGGTATCATTGTTTAAGAAGTCTTATTTACTCTTCTAGAAAAACTTCTACCTTAAATAAAACTAAGTAGATTTAGTTTTAATCATACAACTAGTTAATAGTTGTCATACTAGTAGATCTATCTACATTACAATGGTATGCAGCGCGGAAATGCGAAGAACTCGTGGGGTCTCGGAAGATATTGGAAAATGCATTCCTGCGCTTTAGTGACTCTTGAGGCAAGAATGAACGCCGCATACCCATCTCTTTCCTTATAACCGTGGCTGTTTTAGCCAAGCATTCCACATATTAATGAAAAAAAAACTGAAATTATCTAGTTGCAATTTTAAGCAGGTTTGTAGGTTAATCTAACTCAAAAACCAACTAACACAGTTCAATAATGTATTTATTAATACAACATTTAACAAATAAATAGCGTGATTTTCTCATATTGTAAAAAACATTTCCGGTCATGAGGTTTCACTTTACTTGACCAATAAATATTGCTAATAGGTATGATTTACTCTATATATTTGACATTTATTTCATGATTTTACGCGATTTTTACGACTATAGCAGGCTGGAAGATATTTGAACCGACGCGGACACACGGCACATCACAGCTAGAGTGAACTATAGAACGCAATTAATAATACAGGTCTGTCTGTCTGAGGATCTTATACAAATGAGCAAAGGTTCACCGTGAGGCGTGCTGTAGAAGTGTAACGAAATGTCAAGGGCGGAGCGTCGCGGAACGGGCGACTGTTGCGCCAATAGAAATTATTTATGTTGTTACTACGGGAAAGGCACAATTGTATCCATGTAACAAGAGAAGCACAGAGGCGTTAAAATGTCATGTTAACGTGTTCATGTCTCTTGTCAACAGACCTCTGTTACCTATTACGAGTATCACCCGATAATAGGTTTTAATTACACTATTCGTAAATTACTATTTATGTGTAGTATGTATGTTCCAAAGTTAGAAACTTGTTCATATTATATGTGATAGTGACTCTATCTATGATTCTCTCTTTCACGCCAAACTTTAAAACGACAAAAAATTGAGTTAGAATCTAGATCCTAAACAGGGATATAGGATACTTTTTAACCTACTGTCCTAGACGGAAATAATGATTCACGCTATAATCGACTCCACGTAGACAGTCGCGGGAGGTAAACAAGTGAAAATAAGAGTATTCTATGGGAGTCGTATAATAAATCAGTGATTTCATTTCATTTACCCCTATATGAATTTAAACTAAAGCCTTGAAGAAAAAATTGTCGCACTTACTTGACTTTTTAGTCTAAACTGTTTTTCATAGTCACGACATAAATACCTATACAAACCGTCTTTACACGTCTGTAGACTAAACAAATGTTTTATGACTCATAACAATTATTAAAACATAGTAATTATAACAATAATTAAAACATAGTAATTAAATACAACAAATTCAATAAGCACAAACAATAACAACTAGACAATATTATCTATTTTAATTAATACAATTGCATTATGAAATCCGAAACAACTTATTAAGACAAGCAATTTGGTTGTAGGTACTTAATTCACAAAACTTATTACGCAATTACGTATGATAGATATTACGACACCGCTACCTTTAATCCTTGAGGCGAAGGTAATTAATCTCTATTGTTAACAATTTGGTTTTATGTATTACTAGCGACCCGCCCTCGCTTCGCTTCGGGTATATCTCTATCTCTATATAATATATTTCAACCCCGTAAGGGATTTTACATACAGAAGTTATTTCCCAATAACTGCCGTTCCCATGGGAATTTTTCGCGTTGGAAGTAAGCTTTACGTTCATTGGGGTACCTGCATGCCAAATCTCAATCGTCTATCTATATCGCGGTTTAGATTTTTTCCAATTACTGCCGTTCCCGTGGGAATTTTACAATATCCTGTTGCAACTAAGCTTTTAATTTATTAAGGTACCTGCATGTCAAATTTCAAGCGTCTAACTTATGCGGTTAGTATTTTTCATACAAAAGGATTTTCCCGTTATTTCCCGTTCCCGTGGGAATTTCGGGAAATCCTGTCCTACGTCATAACATCTACCTGCATGCTAAATTTCATCTCGATCCGTCCAGTGGCTGTGACGACTTCGTCCGCGTAGAGATGTTTAACGGCTAAAACATTACTTCTTTATAGCGCAGTCGGTTAAAAAGTAGCCTATAACCGTTTCTAGGCTCTGGACTATATCTGTGCCAAATTTCGTTTAAATCGGTTCAGTACTTTATGCGTGAAAGCGTAACAGACAGACAGACAGACAGACAGACAGACAGAGTTACTTTCGCATTTATAATATTAGTAAGGATATTAGTAAGGATATCGAAGGTACCTAATACCTGCCGGGGAGCGGTATCGACACACTCGGTTCAAATATCAGGGCCAATGTCAACGCATATCAAGTTTTCGACAACCGCTCCATTCTGCTCTAAATCATTTACTTAAGCATATCGTGTTAGAACAAAAAGTAACACAGTGACCTAGTTGAAGTTAGTAGCGAACTTCGAGTCCGATTATGCACTAGGTCGTTTTTTGCGGTGTGGGATAGGATTAAGATGAATATTTTGAGCCCGGATGTTCTTTTGATCGGCTTTAGCTATGCTGTGTGTTTGTGAGCTCCCTTCCATGGGTAAACTGATTTTGAGATGTTTGTATTTGTTCAACTAATTGGATTAAAATAGTCCGTTTTATTAAATTTGTAACACTTTGATTTTATAGAATTCATATGACTGGACATTCATACATGCCATTTTAAAATAAATTTTATATAATTTACAGCATTGTCAATCAATCAAGATAATAATCAATAATAAAAAATGTAACTATGATAAAAATCTCATAATTTAAACTAACGAGGAAAATATTGGCATGACATCAATCAATCCTGGCCCCGCCTACCGTGCTGTGCAGTATTACACAAACTAGTATAAATAATGCAAGAAAACCTCATAACTCAGTACGAACAGAAAAAGTATTATTTTTTATCTCATTCCGGGCGTTACGATGAAAGTAAAAGTTCAGTTGCCTTGCATAAGTAGCCTGCGTTTATCGTTAGGCATAGATTTATTGCATGTTATGTAAAGCACTACTGTTGGAAGAGGATCTTTAATCTACACATCTCATCACACACTTATCATTACATCTTTTTCATAATTAAAAAAATGAACGCGTTCCTCAGGAAGTAAGTTTATTAATGTATTTGTTTCCACACATTTTGCAGCGCCGTGAAACACAGGTTTTTTGGAAACATGTCATTGATAAGCGGAGCTCTTTACGATCTACATATCAATTTCAATTGTCAACCTTAATGAAACCAACTGCGAAAAACAAACACATTGAACACCCATCATTCTGGAAGAGACGGACTAAATGAGATGGACATAATTGAAGGAAGATCAAGCTCGGAACTGCGGATTGTTGTGCTACCACCTATATCCTGACTCTGTGCTATACTGTACCTTATTCTCAACTTGGTAAGTACTGTCTTGAAGAAATTACCCAATCGGATATTTTGTCGTGGTCCTGACGAGACACGTGCCACCAATAAATTAATAGGCAAGGCATAATTTTAAAAAATAACCTCCAAGTGTTCACGGCTCTTCTAAAATACATACACCGATTGCCATAAGGCATAACTCATTCATGCAATTTGCGAGCTCGTAATCCATTTCGCAAACGTAAATTATGAAGTAATAATAATTAAAATTCGACCAGACCAAGTTCGTCAAATATTATTCGAATTACCATTCTAATTACTCGTAATTTTAAGTTGCGTCATCATATAAATCTTATTGGACATACTTATCGTAGATATTACGTTTTACAAGGCTTTTCCATTCCAGTGTACCCTTGGCGTCACGATTAAGTATATTAATTTATGAAATTAAAGATAAAACATGCATATAAAAACAAAATATTTATATCAACCATCTTCTTTGAAAATTTGTGTGATTACTTTGTCAATTTAAGCATCCGTTCATTCAATATAGTTTTAAGTGTATTAAAAACTATATTTAATGAACGTATTGCAATAACAAACAATAACTTGTTAACATTGCGACTTCATAAAATCGCAACTTAATTTACAAACTGGCCGTTCCACTAATTAAATATCAATTAGCCACATTTCTATACGAGATTTGGTAACAGAGGCCGAGTAAATACAATTTTCGATCCAATTTTACGTAATTAAGGTGTTCCAAGTGGACCAGTGATTTTCAAAGTTGACCACCACCCATTTACAGGGTGATTTTTGTATTTATATAGTAAATATAAAGTTTAAAGAGTGAAAAACTAAACATATTTCTGTTAAGTGACTTTAATTTTCGATACGATAAATAAATAAACGTTTTGCCACTTTGCAAACAGTTTTTTTATTAGTGTCATCATGAATAAAAAAATATGTATACGTTGCAGCAGCATTGCAAAGTTTGGGAGCCTTTGATGTAAGCGAATCTTAAAAATGCGGGTTCCGTTCGGCGAATTGCGCAATGTAGTATGCGCCCGCGTTGACGAGTGTGTCTCTTACTCCGATGTCACACAACAAGCTCTACTTATAAAAAAGCTTTACCTTTAAGGACGGGTACGGTTCATCAGCTCTATACGTCCCCATTGCTGGAGCAAGGGCCTACCCTAAACTAGGGGGATCAGGCCATAGTCAACTACGTTGAATGACTACACAATCTTATAATTTCATCGTAGGTGTGCAGGATTCCTCACAATATTTCCCTTCACCGTTAAAGCGTCGAATAATCGTATATATAACAATAAATAATAATAATAAAACGCATTTATTGACCACATAACAGAAGAATACAACAAAAAAGAGAAAAATCACCATAGAACACAACATAGATTACTGGTCAACTAGGCCACAACGACAGGAAGCCGCTGGGGCGCTGGTATTCTGATATATATGAATTCCAAATTTGAAAACTCAATGGTACGTGTACGGCATGATTTGAACTGGCGACCTCACGTATGGCACGCAACGTCCTTAACCACTCGGCCATCAACGCATTGTTAATGAAAACCTGCATTTAGCTGTTGCATTAAATATGTTCACTAAACCACAATATAAACGAAAGCAATAGGATATAGACTACTGAAAAAGCTTAATAGAACTTCTTTGAAATTCAGGACTTCAACTTTCAAGTTACTTCAAATAAACATCGTCTATTCCCAACATCGGATCAGCCTAAATATTATATAGCTACTTACTTACTTTAGTGTAATGGAACGCGAAAGTCTAAAATCTATCATCTAAACAGCCTCCGTTTAAGAACATACTATGACAATAAACAGAACCTTTTTAGTAACAAACAGATCTTCCGATCGAATCCCACCAACGAAGACGCACCTTGAAGATTAGAATAAGTCATGGAAAACACAACTTGTGCCCTTGGATCACAACAACAATTGCAGCCGATGCCACTTGCCCACTCCGCCTACTGCGCCGGCACAGCTACGGTGAATCACCGAAATTCCATTCATAACGCTCGTTCGCGACTCATCTGATTGATGCATAGTATTTCGAGAGTGTAATCAACCTAAGAAAATCTTAAAACACCATTCATCATCCCCAGAGCAAATTGCTGACGCTAATGCCTTTATTGTAGTTAATCTCTATGGTTTTAACGTTTAACGTGAAACATGGGATATTAAGGCGACTATTAGAATGAAATTGGCACTTAAATAAGTTTTAAGCGCCTTGAAGTATATTTATTTGTACTAGATACCAGAAATAGTTGTTTTCTATTGTGAATTAATTATTCTTGTTCCGAAACAACAATATTAATCTAAGAAACAAGAAATATTAGCAATAAAACATTACACAATACAAGTACATATCATTCATTCATTAATGTGTAGATCCTGACGTTAAGATAATGCTAATTACGTTGCACATTAACGTGATGTTTTTGTACGCAGTTCCTATATCGGAGAGAATCAATTGCATGGATTTTATTATGGAAATAAAATTATTAATTAACATTAACACTAATTATACAACCATACAAGGTGTAATCGATATGTGTTCCCACGAGACTTTCTGCAATTGAATATTATAGATTTAATTAAGATTTAAATTTGAAAAGTAAATGTTTTTTATAGTTATGTTAAAAAGCATTTTATAAGAGGAATAAAGTTAATCCCTACCACAAACTGTCTTTATTATGTGCACCTCATAAAGATCTTTCGTTAAATCGGTATGTCATAAAACAACGATCATTATGATTCCACACCGATGTACTCGTTTAACAAAACACCGCACAAAACTTGCTACACTTTTCAATGGCAGTGAAAAATTAATTGCACTTAAGATTAATTGTTTTATAATTTATTCATCATTCACGTAGCAGAATTCGTCTCACAACACTCTCCCGAGAATTGATTCCAATAGTTACTTTCACCATTGTTGCTGTTGACTCTAGTATGAGAGTTGTCACTTCGCAACGCCTCGCGATTGTTAGCGACCATCTTATCAAAGACCCGCACGTCATAGTAGTGTAGGGGACAAAGTGCTTAGCTGCACTACACCTTTACACTCGACTAGCTATGCCAGCAACTTCGAATTTAATCAGCATTTTTTTAATATACCGCGCCTGAACAGCTCTGCAAGTTCGACTCTTTACGTTTTTATAATTTATTTTATTTATGAACCGATTGACATAAAATAAACACTATAACGTAAGTATAACTACCACAATATATTTGTTTACCATAATATATCCAATCCAATCCACGATTTGGCAGGTCAGGACAGACAACATTGTTGACCCTACGCGGGTAATTTGTATGAACCCGTACCCCCGTCTGCGTCAGTCAACGTTGACTTTTAAGCATCAAAAAGCCCGATCAATTTTGGATAATGATTTTTCAAAATTACCTTGATGGATTCCTGGCAATAATTTTCTGCGCAAGTGGTAACATTACCTAGTCTAGCCCGTTTGGCCTCTAATACAGAGATCGAGGGTTATTTGAACATGATGGTAATAGCGTTACACTTCCATAGCTGCTTCCTTCTAATCTTATTATTTACAACTACTTACACATCACACATACACGCTATTGAAGCGTTTACAATTTCATAAGGCTGTACTAGCAGCTCGATTTAGCAATTTATGCGTCAATTCCACGGACACTTTGGGAGGTTCAAAAGGTAAATGTTATCGTATTACACTTCAGCCATGAAATTTACTGTATGAGTAAAGTAAAGTACTACAGTAATACGTTCCAAATCATTTCCTATTCAGAAAGAATACTTTGAAAGCTATAACTGATTCTTGTCTGACATCTACTATTCAAAAAATATAGAATATCTCCTTTAATTTATGTAATCAAATGGGCACACACAAAACATACTCATCAGGATGTAGATCACATATTTTATGTGTACCTTTAGGAAATTGTAACTCAAACCCATAAAAATACATAGTACCCACCGATTGTTTCCAGTGAACTTCCATAAACATATTTGAGTACGGCAAACGGATGTACAAACACATTCAATTAAAATACTCGCGTGGAAGTACATTACGGAAGGCATAGCGTAAATAAAAGATTAGCGTATGGTCGGCCACCAAACGAAAGGTCATGGGAACATCGGAGTATCGGCGCGCGGTACAGAATGACAAATAAGTTTTAATTGCCGGTTCGAAGACATATTGTGTGTAAAACATAGTTATTAACAAATATTTGAATAGAGAAGATTTATGTCTAATATCAAAATTAACAGGCACGTAATTGTTAACGATTTTGTATACGTAACCCGAACCTTGATCAGTGTTTTAATTTTTGACTGAAGATGAGTCTATTTAAATATTTGATTGAAATAGACTAATCCTTAGTCTATATATTATCTCGAATCCAGTATTTTTTTATTTCGTCTTTCCATGCGGCATGGAATTATTCAAACTTCGCAGTGTTTCTTTCTTCACATGCTTTACATAACAGATCTATATAAGTACATGTTATATTTAAACTCAATAGGCATACATCTAATGTAACATTAAAATATTATTTTCACTTCTCACGCAGCGAAGTATGCCTCATTACTTGTTTACATCTTGCACAGACCTAATTTTACGCAGAAACATTTGTATGAGAGCCAGGTGAATGCCTGCACAATAATTGGTTACCGAACGATTTAATAGGAAAATTATTTGTCACTAGAAATACACTAATAGGTCGGTAGGAAATCGTAACTATTACATAAGTATTACGGTCGTTTCTGTCTGCTAGTTATGTTGTAAGTATAACAATTTATATGATTCGAATCTGGAGTACTTCATAAATGGTGAATTTTAATGGTAATTTCAAAAACTTCACTGATCTTTCATAACTAATCAGTATAAAATCATATGGCGCAAACCACAAACACTGCTACTGTCCCCGGCAGTTACGTTCAAATAGTCATGATGTTCCTAGACAATTAGAAAAATCTATGACACTGAGACAACGAACAAGTATATTATAGGTACCCTGCAAAGGTCATCACAAATCGTAACATTGCTGCGTTACAAGCAAAGTCATTCATTTTTTTGCTGTAACTATCATAACAAACACAGTCAAACAATAAATCATTTTCAAGTATTTTGTAAAGTGACAGTAAAATAAATACCATTAACTAATTGCGTTTAGTCCGTCTCCGCCCCCGCGCTATCCACTATCCAGGGACATCAGAATAGTTTGTAAGTATGCCTTGGCGAGGTCAAATGTCGCCTCTCAGACGTGGTCGTCTGCTTAATATTATATAACGTCGGCAAACGCATGGGAACTTTACTGACGAAATGCTACCAGAATGTAAATGCCAACTGTGGGACATCGCGTATACGAATCAACCAAGCGTGTTAAGTAAGCAATATGCAAAGGTAATAACGCGTAATGAATGACATTATTCCTATTAATACTCCTTTATTTGTATTCTTGAATTTTCTGATTACTCAATCGCGTAGAAACCTGCTGACGGATCGTCGTATTGTTAGTTGGCAAATTTACATGCAAAATAGCTATCACTTCTTCGAAATAGTTGGATCCTTATGTAAATTATATGTATTATAAATTATAATGACGATATTTGATCTCCTAATTATGTATTTATTTCACAAATATCACATCAAGCCGTCCTACAGGTGGGTTAGGTTGGACTCAGCGGTGTAATTATACAGTTTGAATTGAAATTGGATTTCTTAATGTACGTCACTAAATCATACGACAAAGTATAGGCGTGGGTGACATTACCCGGTGACTAACAGAGGAAAAAGTGAACATCACTAGAGATAAACGAAAGATAAAGTAAGTGAAGGAAATGCTGCTCATTTTCAATTACTAAGAACAATATTCTAAAATACCCCTATGTTTTCTAGACATAAATCACAACGAAAACTACCAAACTGCTGTGACGTGGTAATTATGCATAAGAATTTAAGAGCTTTTATAATAACATGCTTCTATAAATAAAAGATAAAATCACGAACCAAACGACGATTAGTCCCAGTATATTAAGAAGCGCTTCGAATAAATTAACTACGGTTTAAAAATAAATAAAGTCTGTTAATAAAATATAAATATTTGAAACAAACCGAGAACGCGGTCGTTTGAACCAGTATTCAGCGCAAAACTAAGCCAATGATTCGCTTGTCCTGTAATTATCCAATAAAGAATTCGTCAGTCATTGTAGATGAATAAGAAAAAAGTTTTGATAAGTGCAAAGGAAGCGTCTCGGAATGTTACGGAGGCGTACAGAAGTCCGGTGTGGTACAATGTATAAGTTTTAGAGGAAAGTATTCTTATACTTTTGCACTTTATGAGATAATTAAAAAAATGTGGACACTGTCGTTGCTATCCAAAAACTACTTTATGTATTGTAATTTTTTTTAAGTGCTAAAGCTTGCACTAGCTGTACTAATATTTAGAAAAACGGAAAAAATTCAACTACCTCACCGCGGCCCGGGGATTCGAACACCCTTGGCTAACAGGTCATATACGTGAAAAATTCGACGGCTTCAATTAATAGCTGCTGGTCTGATGTGATGGTAATGCATGTCTGGGCGCGATTCCCGGAAGGACGGGTGTTCGAATCCCCGAGCCGCGGTGAGGCAATTGATTTTTTTCCGGTTTTCTAAATAATAGTACTTTATGTATTCTTTGTGATTTTCCTATATAATCAACTTTATTTCCAAGGATCGTTTGGATATCACACAAGTGCCCGCAGTGTAAGTGAAAATCCAAGGCTGTTTTTAGAATCGTGTAGATCGCACGGTATACCGGCGCTGGCAGATGTTTGTATTTTGCCAGCGCAGGCTGGTCAGCCTAACTTAAAACTGTTCCCTATGTCACAGAAACATTACTGCGTGAAATCTGTATCTGTGAATTCTATTATTAGTGCTAAAGCTTGCTAGAGCTATTTAAATATTTCAAAAAATAGGTAATATGAGGGAAAATACCGACGGCTCCATCGAGAATCCCTGGGCCGCGGTGGAGCGGTTAATTGTTTCCATTTATATTTATCCAGAATTTGCAATAAAACTAAGTTCACGGATTGAACTGGCATGTTGCTATTCTAAACAATTTATTTAGAGACCCGACGTTTTGAGCTCTTTACAGCGATCGTGGTCACGGGCAAGAAGGTCTTCCAAATGTGTATTATTCGCGCAAATAACACTATATTTAACCAGCCTTAGATGTTCACTTACACCACAGACAAACTGACGAATCAATGCCCACGTGAACCCTACTCGGAACGGACCCGCTCCCGATGCGTACATCGCTGACCTTCATCCTGTGCGACTCATCCGGAAACACACTATTTGTCCAATCGGGGGCATCAACCTTTGGCATAGACTGTTGTTCTTCTAGACACACTCGAAGTATTACAAATACTTCACGAGCCAACTCGTTTTCTTATCATTGTAAAAATCTTATCTATGCCGTAATACAGCCCTTAATTGAGAATGTCCCCTGCTGTTGCGTATTAGGTTATAAAAACTAAGTACCTATATACTTACTTTGTACTGAAATCTTAAAAGTTGATTAGCTTATCAATAAGCGTGTTTTAAAAAATAGGGGTCTCACAATTGAACAGATTTTTAACTGTCAAATAAAAAGATACACATTCTACAAATCATAACTGAGTGAGTAAGTGATAGATACATACAAGACACTCACAAACACAGCTAAATCATAAAAGAGATTAATGTTCTTGACACAGACATTGGGAGCCTCATCTCGTGCATGATTCACTAGTCCTTCGAGAAGCCAATCTGATCCCGTATCTAAACAGGACACTTGCGCACATTCCCTACAAGCGCTCACGATGATTGTCTCACACTATATTAGGGCAGAGGATCACGTTCACGCTCATTCCGACCTAGTGTTTACCGAGTTCCTACACGCCATATTGCGAAAACAAATTGGGCAAAGCAGACCATTCAGGTACGTTCAACGTTTTCAAGTTGCTCTTGCAAAAATTTCAGACGTTTCGCAATTGAAACAGATGTGATTTAAGATGCTTTTAAAATGCACTACTTCCATAAACGTAACAATGTACGTGAGGTGTAGGCGGGGGCGCGAGGCGGACGATAAGTATAATCGTCTCGTGAATCAGACGGGATTAAACACATAACCGGTAGTTAAACGGCCCTAATAAGGAGCAAATAATATTTTCGGCGCGTGACGACATAGGTCACAATTATTAACTTAATTGTCCGTCGAGTAGGCGACCTATTGTTTGTGCTTTTGTTGTACGTGTATCGCATGCCCTATCTAATACCTGTCTTATTCCTTATTTAACAAAATGTTGTAATAGTACCAGACCTCAATCATAACGACACAGCATGTTTAATGCGATTGAATGGAGGAGATAAACTTGACGATTCAACAATAACTACCTCGGTTGTCATATTGGTCAAACAGTCATCGATCATATGCCGATATCGAGCCTTTATAGATTAGTTTCTTTATCACGACACGGCTTCTACATTGCAGGTATCAAAATTGCAAATGACATTCTGAAACAATTATCTCAGAGAAAGGATCGTGGCAGATATTATATTGATTTCGTTACTGTATGTTGCCAATAAATATTCGATTATATCAAAATTTTGTTATGACATGTCTGTGAATTTCAGGTGAAATCGTAATAGAGGAAGATCCCAGAGCCGCCAGACATCACTTATTTTCTAATGGACAAAATATATACGATTGAGTAGTGGTGGGGTGTACTATCATCATATGACTAGTTGCTACCTTGACCAGACGGCCATTTTTCAGATATCAACCAATCAAGGTACATAGAAACACTGGTCACCTCACTTAAATTCTGATGGCTGATTTTAACATATATTTCACACAATATCATTAAAAATCAGGATTCATTACTCCCAGACACATGCGGTCGGCGGTTTTACCTTACAGACGCTTTAAAGCTATGAAAAAAATTTTACTTTTACTTAATTTTACTTATTTTCTGATGCTTGATTTTTATATATGTTATTCAAACAACTATTTTAAAACGTTTTGCAAACGGACAGACCGATCCAAGGGGCCAAACATTCACCAGACCCAACTGTTTTAGATTTTTTTTAAAATTGAATTTAGTTAAGTTTTTCTAATAAAATAGTTTGTAAGGTACAATTCTATAATTATTGCGGTCAGATGAGCACTTTTTAGTTGTTTGAATAACATATATAAAAATCAAGCATCAGAAAATAAGTAAAAGTAAAATTTTTTCATAGCTTTAAAGCGTCTGTAAGGTAAAACCGCCGACCGCATGTGTCTGGGAGTAATGAATCCTGATTTTCAATGATATTGTGTGAAATATATGTTAAAATCAGCTATCAGAATTTAAGTGAGGTGAGCAGTGTTTCTATGTACCTTGATTGGTTGATATCTGAAAATGGCCGTCTGGTCAAGGTAGCAACTAGTCATATGATGATAGTACACCCCAACACTACTCAATCGTATATATTTTGTCCATTAGAAAATAAGTGATGTCTGGCAGCTCTGGGATCTTGGACCATAATGAATATATATTGGCTTGTATAAACGCACCACAATTTTGAAACATTAAGATGATGTTAATTAAAATTTCGCGCCCATAAGTTGCATTTCATCTCTATGTTACGCATAACATACAGTTTGCAATTCATTAAATAAATCGTTGGATTTATCTAAAAAGCAATGCTTTCAATCAGTCGCAATAAAATTTCGGAACTAATCATTTCTTGTAAGCTGTAACAAAGATATAATCTTGATTTATATTGACTCAAAATCAAAATTTCATAAGCACATGTGAATCTTGACACAGATGACCTCAGATTTTCTCTTCGATCATAGAGATAAGCTAAATCTCGAATAGGATGATTGCATTAAACTTCGTTTAAGTAATCGAATAATGCAATATTTTTTTACCTATCTTTATAATTTAGAAATTGTAATCTCAAGCATTAATCCCATCCTACTTTAATTAGCATTTATGTGTTTAGATAATACATTATAATTCATATAATGGGCATATTTTGGTGAAATGTATATTTTTCTTTCTCATTTCATAGTCCACTTCATAGTAGTATCTAATTTAAAAAAAATATCTTCGTTATATGTTTGGGTAAGAATTACTAAGTATAATAATCATAGCAATAAAATAATATTGTGCCTTAATTAGACTTACTTCATGTAAAAGCAAATAATATTGACGTCGTCCCTTTATATAGCCAGCTGAGAAGTTTTATGAACATAAAACGCATAACAACATCGAAATTTGCTGATTCCTGACCTTAAACTGAAATCTCAAAATACGGATCAAAGAGGTCATTATTTTCTCAAAGCTGTTTATGTCAATCAATCAACCACTTTTTATTGCTTGTTATTTCATTAGGTATTTCCAAATCTGTTACCAATCCGCGATTTTTATTTTTGTCTAGGCAAAAGGTTAACTTTATTGCGATAAGTATTCAAAAGGAGCGTCTATTACGGATTAAATTGTGTTCGAGTTATCTGTGTGTGGATCTAGTGCGAGTTGCGAGTGTTTGGCCGGCGGTAACACACTGACCGGCATACTGAGCGGGCGCGATGACATAACGGAGTGCGCGGGCGCATGCGGACCGTTAGCGCGCCGACACAGGAGCGTCTACAATTGTGCCGGTTTCGCTGTTGTCTGTACGAAATGGAGGCGTACTTTAACGGTGTACTCTTGAACTGCTTTATTGACATTTGGATTGTCAATTGTTTTACCACGCAAAAGATTTTGTATGTTGTTAACATACAATACAAGATCGTTTGTATGTTGTATTAATGATCGAGTAAATAACACGAGAAAATTAATCACTAGCATTTTTATGTTCGGTCAGAAAACATTTTCAAGTTAACGGTAAAATTTTTCAGTTAGTTTGCATTTCATTCAGAGCGTTTAATAGTAACGGTACTTACATGACTTTGATTGGTTATAATAAATGTTAATTGGTGACTTTTTGTGTCCGATGAATATTGTGCGTCACCACTGCTACCAGTCTCCCTTTTATTAAAATAACGTCATCCGATTTTAAAAAGGGCTATATCAATATTATTTTTATTATGCCTATTCATTTTATTGAGGACATTTTATTAAGGTTTATTTTATTGGTAATATTAGCCTTTGTCACCGTATTGGCACTTCATTAAAGAACAAATCATCTTTATTACAGTAAAACATTGACTCTACAATACTACTATGGTAGTCATCTACATTTGTCATATTTTAGTACCTATAGGAGAAACTCCTTCTTTAATCTAATCATCTTTATTACAGTAAAACATTGACTCTACAATACTACTATGGTAGTCATCTACATTTGTCATATTTTAGTACCTATAGGAGAAACTCCTTCTTTAATCTATGTCTATTGTTATTCATATTTTAAACCAATTGTGGTTTTGCCGCTTTAGAGTAGGTACCTTAAGTTTACAATGAGGACACAATAAAGCTTTCTCGCTACTTGGATGGTGTTACATAATGCACCCATCGTCAAGCATGTGTAACATTTATCAACCTTACCCCAATAATTTATTGTTCCGCATTAAATCAATACTGTATAATTATGAAGACTTTATTATAATGGTTCGTTCAAAGCCACTTATTATAGCAACATCTAATTATATAACAATGTCTTACCGATGGGCCTTCCATAATTATCGAGTATAACCACTACACGACGACAAGCACCATTATAAAACCTGACGCCTGTCTTAGATTAGTAAAAGAAATTGGTAATTAAGGCTCCTAGTTGATTTTGCGTTTATTAAGAGTAATAGATTACATAAACTTATTATCCAATTTTAATTCACCGAAGTGATGAGAAGTGATTCCTTGCGGGTGTGAATAGAGATGATGTAAGGTAATAGAAAAAATAAGTATATTTTATATATCTCTAATTAGTAATTGATGATAGAATTCACGTGACAATTCTTGTGTGGTAAATAAAACGATGAAGCTTTTAGATTTTTCAAACAACAATAAATCTTTATACGCAATTGAAGCTTGCATACTTTTTAGATTACTTGTTAATTCTAAAATCATACATTAAGCTGAAAAACGTACAATAAAATATCCATCATCCATTTTTCTGAAACTATGATGATACGTTATCAAAGGTAAATCTGTTGACATAATATCGTACGTCGTTTGAATATTTACTCAAGTAGGAAACCATATGTGAAATCTATATGCCTCCAGCTCAGAGCGGACAATAAGAAATTGAATCGAAGATGTAGGTATCTAGCACATCTTAACTCGAAGCCGGGCTGAAAGTGGCGTATAGAGAACAGAGGCTCATTAATTAATGGTAACATCGGAGTGGAAAGCTCTGACAGTGTACAAGCGAGACAGACGTGTTGATTGATGAAAGTGGACGCTTCGAAAAACTGTATTGCGAATAAGACGGGTCTATATAGGTACTTGGTGTTTACAGTTAAGGAGACAAGACACTTACGTATTTATCACTCTCGGTTTAACCTGTTTTTAGGTAATGCATGTCGGTGTTTTTCTCGTCCCGAACATCATGTCCTATTGTTTTCGATAGCCGGTATATTATTTATGAAATACCTGAATCTTGATAGTTAGAGAAGCTTTCATTATCATCAACTATAAAATAGAAATAATTTAGTCTTATAAACGCTATGAAAACTTTTTGACGAGGTTTTTCATAAGGTTTTTTTCGATTTGGTAAAACTTAAATACAAGGTATTTTATTGTTGTTTATATTGCTTGCATCCAAACTGAACACCATAGTGTAAAAAACTGGTTTTACCTAATTGAAGTTTGTACATATCATGTGATAAGACAAATAACCCGTTCAAATTTTATACTTGATTTAATGAATACACTTGCGAAATCTTAATTGATAGATAACCAAATGAAGTCATACCAAATATGTTTATTTATTGAAATGAATCAAATAGCTGAATCAGTGTTTGATTTCTCGATGATTTCGTCAGTAACACCAATACAATAATTACTACCCGCAGGTACATTTCCATGTTTACATTCAGGGTAATTGCATTAACAGCGATTACTTTGTTTTATAAATATGTATCTGGTGCTGAATCTATCAATCAAGTTATAATGTTACGCGTTGTACTAAATCATCTTCCTGCCTTTCACATTCATGGGTATAGGTGAGTAGGTACTGCAGGCGTTTTGCAAACCTTCACATAGGTAGGAATATCGAAAATAAATAATTATTTACGATGTTCAACTTTTTCTTAAAAGTACCTACCTACTTTAGTTTTATGTTATCTGTGATTTTAACAGAACCTATAAGCAGCTAAAATCATGCTGTTATTCAATCAATATTTATAAATATTTTTTCAAGATTTTAAGCAACACTTTAATATTGTAACAAAAAAGATAGAAAAACCAAACGAAATAAAAACAATCGTGTGTGAAAATATTAGAAAATATACCTACTACATATTTATGTTAGTTGAAGGAAACCTGCCCATTTTAAATGCTCGGAAAGTTGTCTGTGGTCAAATTACTTTCGTTTTATGTAAATACCGATATACCTACATACCGAGTACTTATGTTACCTACATAACAAACATACACAACTGGTTAAATTTCACTTAACGATTTTGTACTTTACTCAATTATTCATTTAACTAATATACCGAATTCAGGCGGGGCGTGAAACGGCATTTTAACAGGCCTTCGGAGTGGTGCGACAGGCTCAATATGGTCTATCGAGCCTGTCGTCCTCATATGTGTATCTCACTACTGCTTACCATCAGGTGGAGTGAGGTCATGTTGTTCGCCTAGTATAAAAAACCTCACTAGGCCCTCACTAGGACTTTCAGTGACTTTTTAAATCGACAATCAACTTTTTGCTGATTCGCTAAATTTCATTCCGTACGATAAAAAAACATATCCTTGCAAAACGTGAAACCTGATCAATTAAGTTCGATTGATCTCGTAGAGCGGCATTTAGTATGTTGATGAATTCCGAAACATTGCGCCATGTCCTGTGTGACTCTAATTGGAGTGGTTGATCTATATTGCTTTATTACTAGGAAGAATACTGCAC
This sequence comes from Maruca vitrata, assembly GCA_039566165.1. Taxonomy (NCBI): domain Eukaryota; kingdom Metazoa; phylum Arthropoda; class Insecta; order Lepidoptera; family Crambidae; genus Maruca; species Maruca vitrata. The sequence goes on from CM076917.1 coordinate 7,543,295, forward strand.
AAATAGTATACTATAGAAAGAATGAATGATAGTATATGCTCCAAACAGAATAAATCCTCCTAAGGAAATTCAAGGAATGCAAACGCGTTTTCTAACGTAAAAGCTCTTCCGCCCTTTACATATTGTTTTCAGTAAAAGTTTGCTACAATACCATAAATAATTAAAAGGGTAACATAAGTTTGTATTCCATTATTAACTTGCTATCTTATTGAGGTAGGATCTCCTAGTGTTTAAGTTCTTAAATTCCTATATTTTATGCAAAATGTCCACATATTTCATACTAGCTGTGCCAGCGACTTCGTTCGTGTTTCCCCCGTTTTTTACACATTTTTCCATTGTATCTTTGCTCCTATTGGTCGCAGCGTGGTGTTATATAGCTTAAAGCCTTCCTCGATAAATGGTCTATACAACGCAAAAAGATTTTTTCAAATCGAACCAGTAGTTCCTGAGATTAGCGCGTTCAAACAAACAAACAAACAAACTCTTCAGCTTTATAATATTAGTATAGATTTTAGTATTTCAATCGAAACATTCATATGCAAACTCTGCACAAATCAAATAATCATTTAAAATATTAAACCAGTAATTTAGTAGCCATTCCACACCCAAACTAAATTAGGAGTCATTTTATAATCTTGTTATTTGTTATATAACAATACAATAAACATTCATGCATAATTTATTTTATTGTTTGACTCATTTTTAATAGTGACATGAAAAATAAAAATTACTACTCTTGTATACTGCATAGTAACCCATTATTAGTAGCTTTACTTACAATGGATTCAGTAGCGCTACCATGAGTTAAAAATTGACAGACTCGATATCGCCTCTGTAAATAAAAAGCACCCCTAGCGGTTACGCTAAGAACTAAAATCGGTAGTATAAAAATAACAATTCCATAGGTTTTAACGTACGTAAGTCGATAGCTACTAATGGTACCGCTACAGATCAATGTAAGAGGTTATGTCTGATATATAATATAAGTATTGTTGACACAAGTGCTTATGCAGGAGTGATCTAGTAAACGTATAAATAAACCAACAAATCCCAGAATACTTTGTAAAAAACAAAGCACTCAAATTCGCAATTCGGACTCTATTCCGATACCATGTTTTGTTGTCCCCATCGACAGTTCCGATGAATGAAGCTTACTTGTTCGGTAGCCTTGAAAACACCCATGTAGTTACCGGTTACTAAGTAAATAGAACACAACAAGTGAACGCAATAACAAGTAAAGCCGGACAACTAGAGCGTTCGGCGTTACGCACGCGGTTGTCAGTTCGTTTTAGCTACAGCCTGCTCCAGATTTAGACCGGGTAGTGCGGGAGGTAGGGCTAGATTAAAATATACACTAAAACATAGGCATTAAAAGAAACATCTACATTATTTTAGATCGTATTCATACATATTTAATAAACATATGATGGGACTATACGCGACTATGACAGAAGAATACATAGCTACTTTTCGTTTGTCTTATGGATGAAGACTTGTGCCGGTATCGGTCAATAGTGTTAATTTTACTTTTGTCCCCGCACTTAATATCTAAAATTGCGAGTATGAAAAGTCAATTGACTATTTTAATTTTATTCTGGTTATGCGAAATTCAATGTAAATTTGTACCTTAATGCCACAGCACCGTAGAACAGTGGTTATGGCGGATTTAATCCGGCCTAAACCCCCGCGATCTTCTTCTACAACCAGCACCTATCAACCACTATTACAATTTGAATCAAATTAATGTGTTCACTTTTAGTGCCACACCTAAACAAGATTGACCTTTATTATCTGTACCAACATATGTCGATGATCAATCTGGCAATGTTTCCGTCATCGTCACTATTTTCCACTGCCCCCTACACTAGGTCGCCTTACACCGCCCGCAGTCTCAACGGGAAGCCACGCCCTACGATCTGACACAACACCACATTGCAACAGCTTTCACGGTATCACAGAACATTATGTTAACTGCAATACGATTTAGGGCACCGATTATTAAATAGCCAATATGACACTTATCTACGCGCTTTATGTACCGAACAATATTTTGCAACCTGCAACGATTCAAAATAACTTTTGTTAAAGCTCTCAAATATCTTACCTTATGATACAACACTAAAAAAGAGACAGCGATAGTTGTGTTTCGTATTATGGATGAGTGGATACCGTTACATTTTTAATGGACGTTACATCACCATATTATAATGGTTTTGTTAATGACACAAAAAGGGATTAATAAAAGTTCTGAACACTTTCACTTCATAGATACGTATACGAATCGTGTGTTGTTAAAATATAATAATGAAAGGTATATCTTATTTGACTAATGGCCTGTCAATTATGAACTGTAGCTACCTACTTAATATCGAGAGCATATCAATGGTATTTGTGTTATCAATTATGCCATGGTAAGATTAACCAAAAAAAAAATAAACCGGCCAAGTTTGAGACGGCCTAAAGTCGAAGTAGGTTCCTTCGTGGTGGCACACTGACGGACGAACAGACTGAGTATGGAATATTAATTAAAGTTTTGACTTTAAGACAGTTCATATATTATTTACACTTAGCGCTTCTTCTCATATTACTCGTACGTGTAGACATATATTTTAGTTGACTTTTGGAGTTAGTTCTAGTTTGAGTGGTGGCAACATTATTTATTGGGCTGTCCCTAGGATATAAACGAGTAGTTTTTACAAAGGGTTTTTCAACGACCCCACATAAACAGGTACTTAAGCTACAGAAGAAATTAACTTTTTAATATTTCCCGAAAAGCATTCCCACATCGGAATTCTTAATCAACGGCGATGTTGGCATAGTTTTATGCCACTTCCTCAATTACCACCAAAAGTAGAGCGTTCTCGCATTGAATTATTTTTATTGTATTATGTAATAGTGGATGGGGCATATCGGAACAATTCATTGTGGATGTTTAATTGTAAATGTTGCAACTGCATTGTTGTGATACGCGTGTGAACAGTTTGACCCATTCTTTGTCGGTCGTGTATCATTGTTTTGTTTCAAATCCTTATTAAAACTGCATGCAAGAAAGCATTGATTAGCCGCTTGTCGATCGAATTTGTAATAGCGGTCAGGCACATGTATTACGAAATGGTATTTGCTGAGATGTGATTGAATAGAATCTCAGCATTAAAATGCTTTGTATGTTACGGGGCAATTATAGTAAAAAAAAAACAACTTGAAATGTTGGATCTATTATGATTCACAACAAATATCTTACCTTCTAGTCTTTTCGCAAGAAACTACCAAATACTAAAACCTTATTTTATATAGTCAATAGATTCTAAGATTTTATTGCCAGGAGTCAAGGGTTCGATCCCCACCCGGGGCAAAAAATTGTGTGACGAACATGGATGTCTGGGATATTTCACTTCTCATTCATTTGATTGAGTTCTTCATTCACTGTTTCTGTGACATAAATGCTTAAGCTACATCCTAGTGGATTATTGAATGAAGAATACATGTGATGTTGTCTGATTTTATTTTTTATCTCTTATTGATATAGATTAATGTGTCGTTACAGATGCGGCGGCAGGCTCGGATCTCGGCTGGCGGCGCGCTTGTGGTGCGCACCGCCTCTGCCTTACAAGGTACTCTACATTTTACTGTCTCACCAAACTAAGACTACACTTGTGCTTGCGTACACACTTATGCACTTAAATATGCATCTACCCTTTGATCGGTCACTAAGACCGGAAGTGGTCGGACAACTTATAATAACTAAACTAAACACTATAAACAAGGCTTTCGTAAAATAGAAGTCAGGTATGACACTTCTGTTTTCCGTCAACAAAATTATTTTTATAAGTACACATTTTGAAGGGAAGATGTTAAAATGTAACATCATAGTAATATCTAACATTTTAGACTTTTGCGTTCCATTACACTAAATATTTGTCTTTATGGGTCTACACGCGTTATTAGGAGTAGCTAATTACATAGCTACTTACTGCCCAACGTTTCGACTGGGTTACACCAATCATGGTGGCGAGCGAACTGGCGCCTCCCGTCTTCGTCTGCCATTGCGGTTGTGAATATCATCTGGATATTACTAAATATCCATTCCTTTCTGTTATATCTCCTTAAAACTCAAATAGGTTCAATTTTCTCTCTCTCTTTATCCGCCCCCTCATGACGGAGGATCTTGGTCATCATTGGGTGTGCATTTTGAGCGAATTATTTTCCTCTATCGGTTTCTGTCCATCGCTACATAAACGAGTTGGTGAAACCTGGTATTAGACGATTCTTTGATCTGGTCTGTCCATCGTGTTGGTGATCGAAGTTCAATTTAATAAATACCTTATATATGTTATAAACAGCAGTGGAAGCTTTAATTGTATAAATGTAATGTAGATGTAGTATATTAACCAACAATTTTATTTCTTAAATTTCAGTATGGCTGTGGTTGCTGATATTCATTTTCCAGAACGAATTTCGAATATCAAGGTCAATTAAACCCGGGGTGAGTATCGCATCGAATTATATTCCTTATCGTTTATTTAAACCAATGTAAACATTTTTATGGGAAGTTGTTAGTAGAACATTAGAAGTAATAATCATAAACATCTCTTGATATCGATCAATCTTTTGTATTCGATACATACGTAGTCACCTTGCTATAATTGATACATTAAAACTTCAATCAAAACCGCACCAGAGCGCTTATGGCAATATGCACTTGCACTATAAAATTCAAAGATTGTGTAAAAATCAATTTGTGTGTTATCATAATATGATGAAAAATTCCTATCCCATATTATGGGAAGCCCGTTGCGCAAGGGCGCTGATCCGTTGACAAATTTTCATACAAAACACCTGATAATGTTTTATTAGCAAATATTTTTAGTGAATAATACGCATAAAAAAAGCATATAAAAGGCGTCGATGGCCGAGTAGTTAAAGCCGTTACTTGCCTGCACACCTACGAAGAAATTCTTAGGTTGTGTAACCCGCACTTGGCCAGAGTGTTTGACTAAGGTCTTATCGCCCTAGTTAAGAGTAGGCCCGTTCCCGAGCAGTGGGGTCGTAAATGGGCTGATGATGATGATGATGAATACGCGTACATACACAAAAAAATATTTAATATAAATTAAAAATAACCTCACGTACGTCACGTAGGGTTCACTACCTACGGTTCCAAGAGTCGTGGGTTCGATTCCCACTCGGGATAACTATTTGTGTGACGAGCATGGGTGTTTATTCCGTGTCTGGGTGTGTTAATAAATATATTTAAGTATATTTGTGTATCCACGTTCGTTTTTGATTCCGGTAACACAAGTGCTTAAGCTGCTTACCACGGGCACGGCATCGGATCGAAGTATGTGATGTTGTGAAATATTTATTTATTATTTATTTATTAATATAATAACATTTTGATGGTTCTAATAGACAGCATGACACCATTTTACGCGATCCCAATCCACATTTATACGCTCAATGCACTTGGTCGACTAGAACATCCTCTCTTCCTCCGGCACAAGCACAGTGTTTATCAGCTGTTTTAAGGTATCTCTTCTCAATTTCAGTACTTGGACTTCGACAATCTACCCGAGACGAACTTCACATGTGCGGGCAAGGTGATCGGCGGGTACTACGCCGACCTGGAGACCTCGTGCCAGATGTTCCACGTCTGCACCGTCGGCCAGCAGGACGAGCCTATGGATATCAAGTTCCTTTGCCTAAATGGCACTGTCTTTGACCAGGTAACTTACTGAACACTATCTTTATAAAACGCTTTCAAAAACTAATGGCATAGACCTGGTCCCAAGATGTCAAACATGAATGTTGAATCTTTTATTGATTGATATTATGTTCCCATGGATAAATATAAATGTTACTAGACACGATTCGTCCTTCTATATCAAATTTTTTTGACAAAAGTCGAAAATTATTCATAAGCTCAATATTTCATCCACTATAGTCATTTTTGTAACATTAAAATGATAATCAATTAAAATATTGTGTGAACTATTAATCTAAAATTATTTATTCTCTTTAATTTCAGGAGACAAGAGTGTGTGAAAGAGTAGATGAAGTAGATTGTACAAAGTCTGAAAAGTTTTACAGTTTAAACTTAGAGTTATATGGTAGCACTGCACCACCTATATTACCAGAACAAAACAAACCTCAAGCTCAACCAACAGAACAGTCGCAGCAACATGCGAAGCCTAACAATGAGGAGGCAGACCCTTCGGTGGACGAGAGTGCCACCGCGCAGGACAAACCACTGGGCCACTCCACAGAAGTAGCGGATTCGACGGAAGACCCCATACAAGAAATAAGAAAGGACGAACCGAAAATCCCATTCATTGGACAATCGTCTCAACCCCCGCCACCGTTATCGGAACACGATGAACTGACTGAAGGTAACGTAATCACTTTTGAGGATTTAGTAGTTAATAACGTTATTTCATCATCAGATAAGTGAAATTACTTTAAGGATTCGTACCCAAAGGGTAAAAAAGGAACCTATTACTAAACTTCCACTGTACATCCGCCTGTCACCACGCTATATCTCTAAAACTGCGAAAGCTAGAGCGTTACAATTTTCACAAATTCACTTAATCCTTCATAATTGTTCTTACAAATAGCCATCCCAATCAGGTGTATGTGGTCTTAAAAATTATTTAAATTTTTTTCAGAATATCAAGAAGAAGACGAAGAAAATCAAGAATATGAAGAAGACTACTCGCACTCCCCTAGTACTACAACTACGTTAGCGCCGACTACGACGAGCACAACGACTACTACGACAGTGAAGCCACCCTCCAGTACCGGTCTTCCTCCGCCACCACCTTCGCTGCTCCCATCGCCGCTGCCGCACCTATTATCGTCCTCACCGGCTTTGCCTTCACTACCCCCATCTGCATACCCGTCACTATCTTCATCGGTGTCGCCGGGCCCAACGCTAGACCCCTCCCTTCTCTCACCTCAAGAATTCATTTACCGCCACCAAAACCCAGGATCAGAAGCCATCTCGTTCCAGCGACACAGTTTCCGACCCGCTGACGGCGTCTACATAACACACGCTCCACCGCAACAATTCGATCACTTCCAATACGAGTCATCACGAACGGCACCACGACCGCCCGCACCCAGACCCGCACCTTTTGTTCAACGACAGCCAGCACCCTTCCGGCCTACCACCCTGGACCCCAGAGATCAGTTGTTAAGACCAGGCCCGACCTTCCAGCCGTCCGAACGACATGAAACCGCAGTCAAGCATAACAAGCCACCCTACCCGTCACCGCTGCCGGCGCAACGCCCACTGCCGTTTAACCCCTTCTACTATGACCGTAAAAGAAGTGATGACCCACCACCTGATGACAAATCTTCTCTTTCAGCTCGTTCAGTACCACCACCAGTTGTAACCGAGAGACCTCCAACTAAACCAAAAAGTCCACCACGAGTCATAGTAACTGCAAGTGCTTCAGTTAGTGACAGTAACGGGAAAAGACTTAACTACACGGTCGGTAACGTAGTCAGTGCGGTGAAACCGATTGTTCCAATTAATTACGACGACTACAAGGAGTCTGATCTTATATTTGACCCGTTCTTCCTCGATGTGCCAAAACTACAATCTCGACGTAAAACTAGATCTAATAAGAATAGAAAGGTATTTACTGTACCCGCCACAGCGACTGTTTCTTCGGAACTCACAACAGAAAAATCACCTGCTACTATACCATCAGTCACGACGTCCCCAGTGACCTCAAGAGCGACGACTACGGGCAAATTAGCCCCGAAAACCACAACGCCAACGACAACGACAGCATGGAATCCGAACGACTACGTTGACGACAATTACGAGCCTCATGCATACGTCCCCCCGGTGCCTCCGCTAGCAATACTAGTGCACGATATAACCAAACAAAGGAAGCAGGAGAGGAAATCGAGTAATGATTTAGTAGAGGAGAATCGCCAGGAGTCTAACGCTCGCAAGGAGCAGCATAGGCCGACGTCGTCGTCTGCAGCGCAGACAAGCTCTAGTCATGCCGCGCGCACGGAGGCCGCACCCGCCGCGCCGCCGCCCCCGCCGCCGCTGCCGCCGCCAGCCTGCGCCACGCCGCGCACCACTGACTGTCGGACTCGCGCCTAATTAGCTCACTTTACACATAGATAGTTCCATAATTAGATAGGTAGTGAATTTTAACAATTTTTTCGAGAGATTAAGCTAGTACCTTTGTATTGCATCGTTTCACGAACAAAACTTTTGTGAGATCCCCGTGAAACTGTTTATCATAAATGTGAATGTGATGTTTTGTACTTTGATACCAGAATCTATCGTTAACACTAGCATATTTATGTCTCAAATTAAGTAAGACCATTGTGTAAATATTTTATAACTATAAAGTTTCAACCACTGTGTTTAAATGTTGTCATATTTTTTATGTCTAGCGATATTTATGAATGTTTCTTTGTAAATATCTTAAAATAAACGTTTCTATACTGATACGATCTATCATTTGGCCTTTGTTAAATATGGTGATAGAAGGTTATTGGCATCTAAAAATTATAAATTGCTCAGCTCAACTTTTTTAAAAACATATTCAATAATTAATCGCATTACAAAATGATTGGTAATTTATTTTCTGTCAGTTACGATTAAATAATAAAGTAGATAAATTATGGAATTTATAAAATGTATTCATTTATAATGAAATAAAAATGAAATGTGGGCGGTATAATGATCTGGTCAATTTAATTCGCCCATATATGATTCCCGAGCATTTCCCTAGATGAGGAACTCATCGATACGATACGGCCTCAACATTAAGTACATAATTCATAAAATAAAACTCTTTATTTCAAATAAAACTTTTTCATTTATGCAATCAGCCACACCTGACATCTAGCCGTCATGTAAACGTTTCTTAAAACAAACATGGTATGAAACCTACTAGTTTATTTTATAAAACTGTTCAAAGTTTTGCTTACTGAATACACTGATCACGAAATTGTCGCCCAAAATGACTGATTCACCCAATATTATGAGTATTAGAGAACTAATAGATACTGCGTTTGGAGATGTTAACGTTAGTGTATTTGAATTGATCTTATCTTCTTTGTATAAACAAAATATACACATACTTAGCCTAAGATAGTCCTTTGACCTTATTAATACATTTTCAGATCAATGTGGTTAACCACAAATTAATACAAACCATACTAATAATACTAGCAAGACAACTGCGACTGTTAGAAAGACGTGTTAAAGTAGAAATCGGTTATTCCGTGCTTGAACCTTCAGGAAGCAGTCTTTCAGTCACAGAGGTCAAGCTGCATGCAAATGTTCCTCGAAAAGGGAAGACAAAGTCTGGAACAGTGGCGGCTTCGACGACAAAAGGTCCAAAAACATCACAAGGTGGACAGCAGACAGAATCCCATGGCCAACAACCTGGTACTGTCACTGGTCGATCGGTATCTGATAAAACAACACCAGGTAAATTATCTGCAGAAAAATCGTCGTCTGCCATATTTTCTGCTGGCACAAAATATACCACTGAACCATCTAGATCGTATAAAACAGCAACCGACAAATATTCATCGGACGAAGCGAAATCAATGGATACGAAGTTGTCTACAGATCAGAGTTATTCAGATAAATCAACAACAGAAATGAAGTCTCCAACTGATAAAACAACGAAAGAGAAATCTACATCGGATAAAACAACTGCCGAGATATCTTCAACAGACAAATCGGCAACACAAAAATCATCACACGATATGGCATCGAGTGACAAAACATCCACTGATCAAACATTGCCAGATAGAACATCGACAGACAAAACTTCAGCGGATAAAAGTCCATCGGAAGATAAAACAGCACAGGACAAGGCCTCTTCTAAACAATCAGCAGAAACACCGTCATCTGACAAAGACAAAAAGAGAAGAAAAGATCAGGTGCCGAGAAAATACTATTTAAAATGTTTTATTAGTATTGTACGCAATTAAATAGATAGGTTTATTAATAAGGTCGGTTCAGTCTTTATCGCAGAACTACGAGACGATCCTGGAAAGGATTGAAGAACAAAGGGAATTGGAGTTACGTGTGATACATCAGGTGCAGCTTTGAAGTAAATAATTTTTTTTTTGTTTTTATTTATTTTTTCTTAGCATGTTGTCAAGGACGGCGTCTGCAAAATATTTTTTTTATTTTACATAACATCCCTACAAACAGGTAAGTACAAATGAAATAAATAACACTTGGTCGAAATATTTAACTGCGATATGTTTAGTTAATATAATAAAAGTACCTAGTTTATTTAGTGACACATACATAATACATACATACAAAAAAAATTAAACAAAGAAATTAGTTAAGACATTATAATTTTAATCAATATAATAGTCTCTTTCTTTACCTTTCCTAATTATATCTACCCATAATATCATAATACCTAAAAAGCATCATAAGCTAATTACACATTTTTACCTCAGTAGGTACAGTCAATTATGACAAAAAAAATTATTACGACATATAATAATTGATATACCTGTGAAGTTGCGAGCAAAAACATATTGCGAGAGCTAAATTTCATAAGGATTTTTGAAAAAGTATAACGTTTTTGTTTATTTCTTCCTCTAGAGAGCTGACTCACGCGAAGAACCCGGTAAAACTCCAACTCCGATGGCTTCATTGGATTCTATGGGTATTGATAGTTCATATTCTTTACGAGTAAAACATGTTAACTGTTAATATAAGTCTCAATGGTTTATTTATTTTCCATCTTTTTCAGAAAAACAGTATGAAAAATTACTCATTGGTAAGATTTATCTTCAACTTATTCAGAAGTTGTTATTATAAAAAATAAACTGTCTTCTAATTAAGATTTTTTTCACTGATGTTTAGTGGAGAGAGTGCCTTCAGGGGAAGCAGCTGAAAGTACGTATTAATCAATAATTTTAAATAAAGTTGAATATGAATTATTTGAATCTAATGTTTTATAGCTCGGTCATCTAGTGGACGCGGTAGGACTCCGCGTTTGTCCGTCGTTACTCAGGAAGAATTCGCAGATTTAGCGTCAGTAGTCCGCCAACTTCAAGCTAAATTTGGAGTGGTGGGTCCAGCGGCCTTTCCAGAAAATGCTCAACTCATGAATGAGCTACGAAAAGGCGCTTCACTGACAGACGCAATGGCAGCATTGCAACTCTCAGCTCGCGTAGAAGCTGCCGAAAAGGCTTTAGAGAAAATGATGTCACTAGTAACTGATCTTGCAAATAATACACCCGGTATCGATGCAGAGGTACTCATGACACAGAAAGCAGCAAAGCAACAGGTACGTTCATATGAGTATGTTTCATTTAATGACAACCTTTGGAAACAGAATAGCTAAGATATTTCTTTTTATATAACAGGCTAAAGCAACTGGCACAATGGATGACCAAAATACGGAAGTGATTTTTGGAGCTGGAAGACCAGGAGGAGTTCAATCCGAATTAAATGCGGATAAAAAGAAAGGTGTAGTAACCAAAGATGATGGGGCACCAACAAAGGAAATAGAACCATTGCCTCCTAAGGGTGGAGTAGCTGCACCATCTACTAAAGACCTGACAGCAAAATCAAGAAAATCTTTAACTCAAAAACCGACATCATCAAAAGAATCTATTATTGCTCCAATACTTTTACCGTCAGAACAGGAAGTAAAAATAAAAAAAGCTGATCCAAAGGATAACATCACATACGAAGAGCTAGAGTGAGTTTTGCAAGACTAAAAAGTTAATAAATTTTCTTACATAAATAGTTAAATGTATTTTTTTTATTTCAGCAATATACTACAAGAGATATATGATGGACTTATAAAAGTTGTCAATGCGTCATCCAATCGTAGCAATACCAATGCGAATCATGCTTTAATGATTGCTACTAAACTAGGTCAGTACAACATCATTTTATTATATAATAAATTAAACTATTATAATTGGGGTAAATGATTGGACAAAGAAAAGTTAAATTACATTTTTCTGAGCAGAAGTAAAATTGGATGAAGCTATGGACGTCGGAGATCGAATGTTTGACTTAGAAAAGTTGGTATCCGAATATGCCGATCAAATAAATACATTAGATACAGGATTATCTTCACAGGTATCAATAATTTGAAAATGCCTACCTATATACTAAAAAAGTTATAGCTCAAAGTATTAATCATCAATTAATATAATCAGATGACGAACTACCAAGAACAATTAACACAAATGCAGCATGATTTAGAAACTGGTCTAGAAACAATGGCAGAGGCATTGGCGAATACTGGGGGAGATACAGCTGGTAAATAAATAATTAACATTTATATTCAACATTTATTCCAAGTGCTATTGAAAATAGAAATAGATAATTAACACATAATTCCTTTCGATACAGCTGTAGCTGAACTAAATAACCATTTCACATGTCTACAAAATGATATTGATGTAGCTGCAGTAAGACAAAAAGAGCTAAAAGATATTCAAAGTGCTTTGTCCTATGATCTACAGGTATTGAATAGCTAATTATTTCCGAGGATACTTTTTAACAGCATGTAGATGTTGTATTAAACTGAGCTTTTTGAACAGGCTTTATGGAAGCAAATAGAAATATTGCGAGAAACCAAATCCGATCGCGATGAGGTCGCAGACGCGCTGAGAGACAAGGCAGGTCTGGCTGCCTTGAACGGCCTGGTTTCCCGCCAGGAGTTCGATGCAGTCCGGGGCGATTTTGAAAAACGCATCGGATCCGCTTACGACAAGTTTAATAACCAAGAGATTGTGTGGCAAGTGAGTAGATTTCCAGATTCGCTCCCAAAAAAAAGATTTTTAAACGGACATGAAACTTAAAATGTTTTTGTTTTTTTTTTTCAGAAAGCTATAGACGATCTGTTAAGAGAGCTTAGCGAAAAAGCGGACTTGATTCAAGTGGTTTCGCTCCAAGGTAGTATTAACCAGTACCTGGAGAAGTTGAGGGCGCAGATACAAGCGATGGCCGAGGTAGTAGGGGAACCCAGAGCCGCGACGGTGACCAAGAAACTGCACCGCGATTCGAACTGCTTGTCTTGTGCCACTCCTGCGCATATGGAATTGAAAGCAACGCAAGGTCCACCACTCTTGCCTGGTCTTCCTCCTACTCGTCCACCGGCTGTGGGAGCAGAAGCCGAGTCCAAGCCTCGAGAAGACGGTGACCATCGTGTTTGCTACCCTGGCATGCCAGTGCCGCATGCTGTGGACCCGAGGTACGATAACAGCCATTTAATTAGACAGTATTTGTTGAAGTACTAGATACTTACGCTAGGTATTCAAATTTACATCAAGTTAAACTTGGGCCAATACTACATTTCATAATCGGTATTTTTTTTTAACTTTGCAGAGCACATGTTTGTCATCGTTACTGCGGCGGTTCACACACTGTAATAAATAATACAGTAAGCCGAGTACCTATGGGCATGATAATCAACCCAGCTTTACGAGAAGTTAGCACTGCTATGGGGACCGACGGGAAAGTTAGTATTCATAATAAACTTTCTTTTTATTCATCTTTTACATTTTTAATAAATAATACTTTCAATAATACCTATCCACTTATTAATTTCAGTTGTACATGGTAGATGACAAAGTGAAGCCGTGTCTGCCATGCAAACTGAAGACAACAACCACTCCAGAACCTTCGGAACCTGAGCAAGGTCCTTTATGTATTTTTCGAGCATTAGTCTAATAATAATAATAATAAAAGGTTTAATTTAGTAGGAAGAAGAATCTAGAATGAATATTTCTGCCTAAGCGTGGTCTTTAGCTAAAACCATAAATCTAAACCCTCGAGTGCATAATTTGAATTAACGAAAATTCTTTCGTAACCAACTTGTAACGATATTTTTAGCATACTCGTACATAAGTAGGTTCATAATGTGTTATATTTTCCTGTTCATAGCTCCAGTTCCAGAAGATAATGGTTCAGACATGACTCCGCCAGACTTTCGCGCATCAATCCACGTGGCAACGGCCGAAACATTCGAAGACGTCACTCCGCCTCCACCTATTGACGAAGACTAAAATTATTTATGTATTATTTCATTATATATCATTTTGTTTTATTTTAATATAATTTTAAATCGTCGTTCTATTTTTTATTTTCCTAGCTATCTAGTAACTGAAACAATAAATCCACCAAAATCTTTATTCAAGCTCACTCTAAATACTAAGTAACATATTTGTCACTGAAAAAGGAATTTTGGTTGCACAACTAGATTTTCTCGATGACGAATACGTTCAATATTTCTAAAGGTATTGGCATTAATTGAACTCTCTTTTATTGCCTAAGAAAGAAAAGCATTTATTTTATTTATTATTTATCATTATTAAATAACCCTATTATACCAGAGCCGCTCTAAGTTGGCCGATTTGCTACATGTCAGACTGACTGCACTAGTCTTTGAGTATAAAGCCACTGGAGATGCCTTACACTGGCGACCCCCTCCGGCAAAGTACATTGGTAAACTGTTCAAACACGTTTAATAAAACTACTTGTCGCTGCACCACCGCCATTTTGCATTGATCCCTGTCGCGTGACGTTACTCTTGAAAAATGGTTAGTTGTGCAGTATTCTCATGTAAAAGGCGATCGAGAGCTCAAATTCGCAACAAGAGCGAGTTTAGTATCATATCTAAGTGTTTTTATTAACTTTTAAACGTGTATTTAAGAAGAATTGCCATTTAAATAAAAAGTCGTTGCGATACGTAAACGACAGAAAAAAATAAACAAGAATACAGTGGTACGGGGGCTAGTGATGTCACAAAGTCAAAAAAGCGACTCGACATTTGAATGAATCATTCACTCCCTGCAGTCAGTTGTATAATCCGTTTTTTACTTTAATTTTGAATTAAATAAAAGGTCTAAACATATGTTATATTTAAATCTTGTAAGATGAATTAGAAAAATTACTTTTCTTTCTATTTTTATTTTTATTTAATTTTTAAATTTTTTCTGAAAATGAAAAGAAATTCTGTGACTCCCTTAGAGATATTTTTAAAGACATAGATATTTTAACCGTATCCTCTCAGTACATTTTGGACTGTATCTTATATGTTTACAAGAACAAACAATCATTTAATATCGGATCCTC
Organism: Maruca vitrata; assembly: GCA_039566165.1. Lineage (NCBI taxonomy): Eukaryota > Metazoa > Arthropoda > Insecta > Lepidoptera > Crambidae > Maruca > Maruca vitrata. The sequence continues at coordinate 7,558,404 of CM076917.1, forward strand.
ACCATTTTAACACCAGTAATAAACATAAGTTTGCCGTTTCAAGGCTCAGGCTTCAAAAGACTGGAAAGTCGTTCTTGGGTTTAAGCACAAAATTGTTTAATAAGATCCCACAAAATGTTATTGAATTACAATAATCAGTACAAGATAGTTCAGTTCATTCACCAAACTGATTTTATTTTATTCTTTGTGTCATCACTATTTTTTTCGTATGTGTGTTGCGTAGTTACGTGAAAACTTTGTTTGTGTGCGTGTATTGTTTGAAGTGTTGAACATTTTTGTAGTGTGCGTTTATCGTTACAGCAAAATTTGTGTCTGTTGAGTTATTAATTTTTTGGTGGTGTGCTGTACGTGTTTACCTCGCCCCGCTAAAAGTGGCGAAAAATTTGTTAGAAGCGTTGACGTTATGGCATCTCCAGTGGCTTTATACTCAAAGGCACTAGTGAGGACAACGGTAAAATTGCCGAAGTATATAAGTAACAGTTATTTCCACTTTATAACCAAGCAAGGTCTAATTATAACAAATTTTTATTAAAAACATTAATTCACATCCAAAAGATTGAATTTAAGTTCCTATATATATATATTTATTTTTAAAATACAATATTTATTAAATCCTTCATCCTATTTTTAAAAATACCTGGTGAGTATTACCCACTATGTCACTATGAAAACGTGTCAAACGGCGTAACCTTGTAAAAGCGTAATACAGAGTGGAAATTTTACGTTTTCTTTTATAATTCAATTATTTTAGGTAATAAAAGACAAATAACTAGATAATTATACCGGAGCCGTTCTTAGAAGACTGATTTGACACTTTTTATTTTATATTTTGCATTTATCCTTGTTAAGAGGAACATATTTACGCGAATCATAAAGAACAACTTTTAAAAATAATACGTTATTTCAAAATTTCAAATGCACATAATTATATAATTACTAGCTGTGCCCGCGACTTCGTTCGCGTGGACTACAGGATTTAACATATAAAAGTTTATCCTGCTAACTCTCGTTCCCGTAAGAATTTTTCAATATCCTGTTCCAACTAAGCTTTAAGTTTACTATGGTACCTGCATGCCAAATTTACAGCATCTAACTTCAGCGGTTTAGATTTTTCATACAAAAGGATTTTCCCGATTATTCCCGTTCCCGTGAGAATTTCGAGAATTCCTTTCTTAGTGCACCTCTACGGTACCTAAGCTACGTCCAGTCCAAATTTCAAGTGCCTACGTTTAGCCGTTTAGGCTGTGCGTCGATATGTCAGTCAGTCAGTCAGTCAGTTTCTCCTTTTATATATTTAGATAAGAACCCGGCTTGGCTCGGGTAAGATGTGATTCATAATAAACATCGAGGAGCAAAATATAGGTAAATATTTCCGTAGTCATCGGTTCTTCAAGGAATACTAAAGGATTAAACAGGACATAGATTCTTTCATTGAGTTTAATAAATCTAGTGAATAAAAATTGCAAAAGTTTTTATACAATAAATTTTTAACATTTAAAATTAAGGAACATCAATCAACAAAACAAATTGCAATGAGTACTAATCCTAGAATTTGGCAAAGGTCCTTATAAAATTATATTATCTATTCTTCATCAGTATCTGTTATCGCCCTGAAAGAGTATATCATAAAAAATGTGTCAAAAACAATGTTTCCGCGAAACGTCAATGACTGAAGAAAAATAGTTTTGATAATATTCACTCAATTCCGGCAAGATGGTGACTGTGATTCGTCTGTCAACACATTTTGAATTTAGCAAAATACTCGACAATCCGAATTTTGCGGATATATGTTGTCGACTCGAAATCATTATTTTTTGATGTTTTATTATTCATGTAAGGTTTTAATCGAGTCTACCGTACCCCTTGACGAAATTATTAATATAGAAGATTACTTTGGAGCAAACATCTAAATCATTAAAACGATTGTTATGGGTAAACTATAAAAGTAGAGATATGCTCTCGCGGACATTTTTAAAGATAATGTTAAGATGAACAATTCATCCATAGAGCATTTTTGTATAACTTTGACTATATGCTCAGCGCACGCCACGGAAGGCCTCAGAAACGATACTTTCCCCCGTTTTTGAAACATTTTCGGTTACTGCTCCACAACTATAGGACCTAGCGTGATATTTTATAGCCTATGTAACTTCTGAATAATGCAGCTTTCTAATGGTGAAAAAAATATTGCAATCGGTCCAGTAGTTTTTGAGTTTATTCATTACAAACATACAAAAATACAAATCTTTCCTCTTTATAATATTAGTATAGAAGTATAGATATAGATTTGTGTTTTATTACCTAAAATAATTGAATTATAAAAACAAAATTTCCACTCTGTATTACGCTTTTACAAGGTTACGCCGTTTGACACGTTTTCATAGTGACGTAGTGGGTAATACTCAAAGGTACTACTAAATTTATTGTATAAAAACTTTTGCAATTTTTATTCACTAGATTTATTAAACTCAATGAAAGAATCTATGTCCTGTTTAATCCTTTAGTATTCCTTGAAGAACCGATGACTACGGAAATATTTACCTATATTTTGCTCCTCGATGTTTATTATGAATCACATCTTACCCGAGCCAAGCCGGGTTCTTATCTAAATATATAAAAGGAGAAACTGACTGACTGACTGACTGACATATCGACGCACAGCCTAAACGGCTAAACGTAGGCACTTGAAATTTGGACTGGACGTAGCTTAGGTACCGTAGAGGTGCACTAAGAAAGGAATTCTCGAAATTCTCACGGGAACGGGAATAATCGGGAAAATCCTTTTGTATGAAAAATCTAAACCGCTGAAGTTAGATGCTGTAAATTTGGCATGCAGGTACCATAGTAAACTTAAAGCTTAGTTGGAACAGGATATTGAAAAATTCTTACGGGAACGAGAGTTAGCAGGATAAACTTTTATATGTTAAATCCTGTAGTCCACGCGAACGAAGTCGCGGGCACAGCTAGTAATTATATAATTATGTGCATTTGAAATTTTGAAATAACGTATTATTTTTAAAAGTTGTTCTTTATGATTCGCGTAAATATGTTCCTCTTAACAAGGATAAATGCAAAATATAAAATAAAAAGTGTCAAATCAGTCTTCTAAGAACGGCTCCGGTATAATTATCTAGTTATTTGTCTTTTATTACCTAAAATAATTGAATTATAAAAAGAAAACGTAAAATTTCCACTCTGTATTACGCTTTTACAAGGTTACGCCGTTTGACACGTTTTCATAGTGACGTAGTGGGTAATACTCACCAGGTATTTTTTTAAAATAGGATGAAGGATTTAATAAGTATTGTATTTTAAAAATAAATATATTTATAAATAAGGAGCTTAAATTCAATCTTTTGGATGTGAATTAATGTTTTTAATAAAAATTTGTTATAATTAGACCTTGCTTGGTTATAAAGTGGAAATAACTGTTACTTATATACTTCGGCAATTTTACCGTTGTCCCTCACTAGTGCAGTCAGTCTGACATGTAGCAAATCGGCCAACTTAGAGCGGCTTTGGTATAGTATTTTATCTACTCATATAAAAAACTATACAATTCGATATATCGATTCTAATATCAACGTGGCAAAACGAGTACGTACCTAGTGATTGAATCAATCAAACATGTGCCAAGTGCAACCCTACAACTATAACTGTCACTGTGACAGTCACAAATGTCAATGTAACTGGACATGATTCGTTGCTTGCAGGTAAACTGATACAAATATTGTGAAAATTGAGACAAAATTTATGGTACATGGATAAATTCGGTGTAATTAGCATTTTGTACTTGACGTGTTGTCCTTGTTGCTATTAAGATAGTTTCAGCACACGGTTAACCTATACCCAAACATTGTTACCAGGCTTATGAAATACAGTGAAAATGCACAAGTTACTCGAATTCCAAGCTGTGGTGATGGCAGCGGGAAGGGGCTCCCGTCTGCCCGACGTGGGAGGGACAGTGACGAAGTGTCTCCTACCTGTCGGACCCTACCCAGTGCTCTGGTACTCTCTGAATATGTTGGAGAAAATTGGAATGCAAGGTTAGCCCTGTTGTCAAAAATTAACATTACACGAGTTTCTTTTTGCGAATCCATCTCATCAAAAGCAACCTATACTAATGTTTTGCTCTTGTCCGGGAAGCATTTTTCACATTTTCTTTGATTTGAAAGAAATATCAAATTAACATGTTTATGACAATTGAAATGCATTATTTATTAAAATATAATTTAATTCCACAATATAACTGTGAGTGTCTTATACTTACTGAATCTGACTTGAAATAGGTGTACATGTGTAAAATTTACATTTGTCTTATTTAGAATTATTTGTTTACAGAAACCATGATAGTTGTCCTGGATGAAGACAAATCAAATATATTGAGTGCCCTAGAGAGATGTCCTTTGAAAATCAAGTATGATTTGATAGTCATCCCATCAGATGAAGACTGGGGAACAGCAGACTCCCTCAAGCATATCAGCAGTAGAGTAACGGCAGACTTACTTGTTATCTCCGGAGACTTAATTACGAATGTAGACTTAAATGAAGTACTGAATCTGTACCGGAAGCATGATGCAGCCCTCACCACATTGTTCTTCAACAATGGCCCTGAAGAATGGATAGAACTCCCTGGACTCAAAACAAAAAACAAACCTGACAGGGACTTAGTCGGTATTGATGATGAAACTAAAAGATTAATATTCCTAGCTAGTGCAAGTGACTTTGAAGAAAATGTTACTGTGCCACGTATACTTGTAAAAAAATTTGATTCTATCAGCATGTATAGCAGATTGCTAGATGCCCATGTGTACATTATGAAAAAATGGGTGCTCAATTATTTAGTTGAATGTGATAAGTTCACTTCGATCAAGGGTGAACTGGTACCACATATTATACAGAAACAACTATCAAGACCTAAAAATATTCCAGAAAAGATGGGCACTTCAGAAAAACATGTTGTTTTCAAAGATATATTTCATTTTGCTGTTGAGAACGGCTATGAAAGCAAAATTAGAGAAATGTCCCTGTACAATGATCATAGTCTAGGCACCCAGGGTGTTTACCACAATGATATTATCAGATGTTATGCACACATAGCAGACAAGGATACTTTTGGTATTAGGGTGAACACATTCTCATCATTTTATCTTTCAAATAACAAGGTTGGTTATGTTTTTATAACAATTTACTTTAACATGATCTTAGCTTTTATTTCTTGTTTTTAATGGTATTAAAGCTTAATGTAAATTTAAAATGGGTCAAATTTACGTTAAGCTTTAATAGCATTATTATAATTGCCAACAGATATCTATACCAAATTTCATTTAAATCGGTTCAGTTCTCTATGTGTGAAAGCGTAACAGACAGACAGACAGAGTTACTTTCGCATTTATAATATTAGTAATGATTTTTTCTAAATTCTTTTTCAGATATTATCAAAGTGGGAATCATTAACCGGATCACCATTAACCGAAAGGTTCCATCCGTCCAGTGAAGTGAAAACAAATCAAATAGATGAATTCAGTACAGTGGGAGAGAACAGTATGGTTAGCGAGAAAACATCCATCAAAAATACCTTTATTGGAGCCAATTGTACCATTGAGAACAAAGTACGCCTAACCAACTGCATAATTATGAATAATGTGGTTATAAAGGAAGGGTAAGCAATGAATTATAATTTATAACATTAGAACTAGTATTCTCAGTAACAAACTTTGCAGTGAATGGTACAGAATGAAGTATGAAAAATGCCTAGTAGTTCTCAATAGCAATGTCGTAAATGATACAATTTGTGAAGCATTTTTAATAATGGACTTAAAACAGTGGCTGTACCATGACCACAAGCCTTGTAAAAACACGAGTCTCTACAGAATCATAGAGTTTCATCTGTAATATTTTTCCATCATGGTTTTTCTCAATGTAAGAACTTTTTTTTTTTAAATTTGACAGTGTTGTTTTTTTCGAATGATTTTAATCATAGCCGTTAAACCGATTAAAAAAAAAACTGTGTTTTTTTAAAACCTATGTGTGATAAACTATTTCTCCGCCATTTTTCAGCTGCGTGCTCCAAGACTCGGTAGTGTACGGCGGCGCGTCGGTGGGCGCGGGCTGCGCGCTGCGGCGCTGCGTGGTGGGCCCGGGGCACGCGTTGCGCTCGGGCTCCGGCGAGCACCAGCTCTACGCCGAGACAACCGACGACAGGATCACGCTCGGATGAACTGTTGATGTTTAAATTATATATTTTGATTATTTGTCTTGTGTTTTATTATTGTCTGCCTTAAAGTTTGGCTTTTAGGTGTAACATTCATGCTTTGATTTGTAAAAATTTATGAGCTAATAGCAGACGAATAATAGTCAACACTGAAACAACTGTTAAAATGTTTGAGCATTGATATGAAGGTAAAGTAGGTTCCAAATTCAATACTTATACATTTTTTTAATAAAAGCGTCGCTCAATCCTCTTGAATTGAATCATGATGGTTTAACTATTGTAAGAATCATTTAGTATGTAGGGTAACCAGTATATTGATTGGCACCTAATGCTGACTTTGGTCTTTGGCTTCAAAAATTCAATTGGACTTACGTTAGTTACAGATTTATTTAGCCTTAATGGATTTTTAAATACAAACAGATTCCTAAAATGATACTACAATTTAAAAATGTATCCTTATTTATTTAAAAAAACTCAAAATAATAGACAGTCACATAAATGTATAGTCATTGGCACTATGGTGCAGTGATTGACACTGTAACTTAGTACAATCATTGGCACTCACAATGGCATTGCAATTATTAGCATAGTGCCGACCTAGTTACTACAACTATTTAATTAATGATTAAATTGAATCAGTCTTCCGATGAATTAATGAAAATACTGGATATCTTCTTTTTTCATCGTCTGATGATCAAATCATCGACTTGTTGACGGTATAGACTGAGCGTAATCACTAGGTGGTTGTATAGAAGTGGTAAGATGAGGTTCCGCGTCATATGCCGCAGTCCAACGATAGCTTGCCGGCGGTGGGTGTGGGAACACTCCCGTCAGCATTGCTTCAACGGCTGTCGTTGAGGGACGGGAGTGACCTTGCGTACCAGGTCCCCTGTCGCTCCCCTCCGGGGAGGCTTGAGGGAGCCCGTGGAGGCTCCGCCGGTGGTGTTGTGCGTGAAGGCTCTGCCAGGTACCACGGCACCACCAGTAGGCGATGAGGTACGCCGCGGAGTTTATTGGGTACACCTCTAGTGGCCCTAGGAATTGCACCTTAGCCCAGGTGCAGCTGCCGGTCTTTTCCATCTCCTCACCCTCAGCCGGGAGTCCCACACACCACCTTGGGTAAACCCCTGCCCAAGGTGAGGGTGCATCAAGCATTCTCCGCGTCAAAAAAATTAAATTAAGAATATAGGATTCAGAAGTATAGCGATTGCCAGGTCTGCCAATGACTGAGCGGTAATATATATTTCAGTGCAATCATTGGCATAGCAAAAACTGCGTGAACACAAATCTTTTTTTTCAAAAAAGTTAAAAATCATATTCCTAACACATAATATCATGACGTAAAGCTAAAATATCCTTCAAATGGTTACCTGAAATCGTATATAATTCACTTCCAACGCACGCCTCACCAAACTTTTTCAGGTTAAAATTGCCGCGAACTTCCACTGTTGATTTAGTCCAACAGAAAAACAATGAAGACGTCATTTTAGCGTACAGTTAAGTATTTCCATATGTAAATGTAGAAATTTGCCGATAAATAGTAGTTTCTTCATATCAAAAACGTATTTACTAAATTAAATATTTGAAATGAAAGGCAAAAGTGCCAATCACTGGGGGGGTGCCAAGAATGGTACAGTTTACCCTACTTTAAGAACTCTAGTTACTAAACAATGTCTAAGTTCTAAAAAGCACCACTAAGTAAATACATAGTACCCGTATTACTTAGTCTAAATTCATGTAGTGAAACTGAACTACTATATTTTATAAGTATAACTCACCGATGAAAGAATTGCCTGGCTTAATAGCGCATTTGGTAGAGCCTCTTCTGGCTCATGCGCTAGTAGTCGTGGTTTCTATCCCCTCCTGGCTAGGCACAGGTATGTAGGTATACAGGGTGTGACAGGGGTGGATCATCGTAAGTCAATCGATGGGGACTTCAATACCTATCGATATAACCCCATGTATGTTCAGCGATTTTCAATAGTTCCAAAGTTATTGAGATTTTTGTGAATTTTTTGAAAGAAGCCGAAATTCAGTACCTATAAAAGTCTTCACTGTAGCTTAATTACTGGACCTGCTTGCATGATTTTTTTTCTAAAAATAGTTCAAAAGTGTTTCTTTATAATTACGATACCGATTTGAATCATAACCCTATCATATTGGAGTAAAAAAATAATTCTTCACAAAAGTTTTACGAATCGAATTATGTCTACCAACTTTCAAAGGCTCCAGTGAAAAAAGTGCCTTTGTTTTTTTCTAGAATTTATTTTAAAAACTACCTACATTCATGGATAGTATACCCTGAAAATTTCATACCGCTACTACCAGAGCATCATAACGAAAATTGAACGCGAATGGCACAGGTGCCATAAATCAGTGATTTTATTTTTCATGAAAAACGTTAATTTAAAAATAAATCGATATGTTTCGGCAAATTTATGCTATGTTAGTAACATTAGTAGTAGTAATTTTACAGAATTGCAAATTAAAGGGGTGAAAAATCAAACAAAGAAAATTTTCATAATTTTTGTTCATTATTTTTTTTACAGTAAATGTTCATAATGGGCTCCATTATTGGCTATGCATAAACGAGTACGACACCTTTTCACAAAGGTTTTTCGGATGTTGCAAAATGCTACTACTTCATTTTGCCTTCTCACAATTTGGGCCCCTGAAAAATTTTACAAAAAGAAGCATTCCACAACCTCCAAAAAGCTTTTTAAGAAGGTCTAAGCTATGCATAGCCTATAATAATGCCCATTTTGAACACTTACTATAAAAAAAAATTATTAACAAAAATTATGTAAATTTTCTTTGTTTGATTTTCACCCCTTCAATTTCCAATTCTGTAAAATTACTGCTACTAATGTTACTAACATAGTATAAATTTGCTGAAATATATCAATTTATTTATAAAATTCAAGTTTTACATGAAAATTGTAACACTGATTTATGGCACCTGTGCCATTCGCGTTCATTTTTCGTTTTGATGCTCTGGCAGTAGCGGTATGAAATTTTCAGGGTATACTATCCATAAATGTAGGTAGTTTTTAAAATAAGTTCTAGAAAAAAAACGCAGGCAATTTTTTTTCACTAGAAGCTTTGAAAGTTGTAGACACAATTCGATTCGTTAAACTTTTGTGAAGAATATTTTTTTTACTCCAATATGATAGGGTTATGACTCAAATCGGTATCGTAATTATAAAGACCCACTATTGAACTACTTCTAGAAAAAATAATCATACAATCAGGTTCAGTAGTTAAGCTACAGTGAAGACTTTTATACTGAATTCCGGCTTCTTACAAAAATCTCAATAACTTTGGAACCATTGAAAATCGCTGAACATACTTAGGGTTCTATGGATAGGTATTGAAGTCCCCCATCGATTGACTTACGATGATCCACCCCCCCACCCTGTTACACCCTGTATGTATATGTGTGTTAAACATTTCTATCTATTTTACTTTTGTTTTAGTACTGAATTTAATAGTAGTTACAGTATGAATTTGAATAATGTTTAATATTTTAATAGGTTTATAAAGTGAAATGACCCCTCTTTAAATCCACTCATAATAATCATTTGTTACATACATGTCTACACCAAGTATTTTATAAAAGTTTACACAGCGGAAGTTATAAAAACACCGTCATATCTAAAAAATCTGATTGGCAGTTTGTATGCGAACCTAAACCTAAATGACATTATATTTTTTATTCCGCAAGGCATCAAAATTTGACAGGTATGTCACGTACCTACTCACGACTGTTGAATCTAACTCGTTACGTAAGTTAAGATAAACCAACACGCCGTGTAAAAGTTGAATAATATAACATAGCTTGTAGATAGAGAACTCGATCAAAAGCCATCTAAAGAAAGTTCTATCAAGCGCAATGCCATTTTAATAAATCTAATTAGATAGGTATGTATACCTAGTAATGATCTGCTTATAAGATAGATACTTTATTTAAGTATTTCTCGTTTAGATTTTTGCTATGATGTTAATTTAACAGTAGGTAATATTTTTCCATTTACCTAAGAACCTACACTAAGGTGTGTAGTATCAATTCAGATCTAGATAGTTGTCGTTATGTTTTCTTTTCGTTTTAGTTTACTTTTAAACAGAAAAAGTGATCGGCTTTTCGCTTGCATATACAATATAGGTAGCAATAGTGATACATGTGTACCACTGGCAGTAAATATATAATAGATATTTAAGTCTTAGGTACATTCAGCAACGCTGGCGGTCGACCACCTATAAGGTGAAAATCGCTTGGCAATTTCGCGTCTGTCAGAGCAAGCCCCGCCCAATTGTGGTCAAGGAGCTGGCAATAATTTTTTGGTAGATATTTGAGGCATGCTGAAAACTTGTCCTGTACCTCTCCTATTATATCCCAACACAAATCCGCAGACTTGGCTGAGTACCGGGGCTAAACCAAACCCCCAATTTTTTTATTTAAAAATATATCTTATAATCCAAAAAATATAATTTGTCAGTCACCTGACAGGTAGAAGTTCCATCGTAATAATTTGTCTTAGTGAGTCTTATTTTTTAGTTATAAATAAAAAGATGAATAATATTTTTGGGGTTTGCTTTAGCCCCGATACTCACCAGCCAGGTCTGCAGTTTCGTGCTGGGATATAATAGGAGAGGTACAGGATAAGTTTTCAGCTTGCCTCAAATACCTACCAAAAAATTCTTGCTAGCTCTCCTACTATTGGAACGTTTTTGCTTGGATTTTGACAGATTTTCTTCAAGTGCTCTTCTATTGGCCAGTGGGCGGGTCTAATGGCGTTTAAAGAAATCTGTTTGAAAAGTGTACTACCGCCAAAAACTCCGGTTGTACCACTCACACTTTTTCCAAAGAACAAAGAAATCGTAATTTCACAGTAATCAGACAAGGACGTGTGTGAAAGTATGTAGCTATGCGACGAAAGCAGTAAAAATGTTGTTAACATTATAAGCCTACTTCGCCTTGAAAAGAAGATTTTGTGGAATTAAAAAAATTTAGTGGTTGTTTTCCCGTAGCAGAACGATTTGCCTTTAGTAATACCACAGATAACATAACTATAATACTTCCTATCGAATTATGCAAATTATAGCTTGAATAAAAATTTTTCTTTTCAAATTTTCAAAATAATAATTTTCCCACTCGAAAACGAGAGAAGTTATCGTTCTTTCATAAGATGTAACGTAATCAGATACTGCTTGCCGCATGAAATTGATGCTTAAAGCAAAAGAAGCTCTACGCCCTAATTAATAAAGCGGTTCGAACGTGCTTTCGAGTTTCGGTTAAACCTTTCGTTAAACCGGCATTTATTGATTTTAATAAAAAAGAACTGCACAAATCTATTGTGCTACTAAGAAAGAATCATTTTACTGCGGGAAAACAACCACTAACATTTCACGGTGTAGGTATAGCTGACAATAATATAAGTATATGTATAGTGTAACTAGATACACATATGAGAATATTCAAATATATACCTGACACTGTAAAAAGCCTTCCTACTTGTAATTAATTGATGGGCTCGGTGGAACAGTGGTTAGTGACCCTTGCTATGGTTCTCGTATTATATTTTTTATTTTATAATATTTTATAATATTTTTGTGACGAACATCGGTGTTTGTTTCGTGTCTAGGTGTGGTATTAGATATCTATATTTTAACATATTTGTGTATACCACTGTTTCTTATATCCGTAGCAGTGCTTAAGCAACTTATTTTGGAATCAGAACAATGTAGGTATGTATGTGAGATTGTGTGATGTCTATATTTAATTAGTGCTTTGAATTTGCACTGAATCGTAATGTACCTATACATGATATTATACCAATATAATGTATTGCTTTGCTAACAAAATACTAAATTTACTGAAATAATTACTTGTTTAGCTTTAGATACTACCTCCCTACTATAAATATGTTTTATACATTTAAGTAAATTTTTTGTTCCTTATATAAATTAGAACTTTCAACTTATATCTTCTTCCCATGTATGCATAGGTAGGTATTATGTAGAACATCCCAAATGACATATTACCTACCTACCTATTTGTCCAGTTTCATACCGTTTTGTTTAATTTTAAACTAACTCGCATATTATAGACCGACCTTGACACGACACTGCTTGCTTATGCTAATGCAAAAGTTACATAAAAATGTCATTTGTAGGTATAGGTGACTTCAGAACAGAAGGTCTGTTTCTAAGAAAGTTTCTAGAATAAGTGACAATTGAAATGAAATATTGGTAGGTACTAATATTTTACACTTTGGACTAACGGCCAGATACTATAAACATAATTAAATTTTAAACCAATTTTGCCATACGGCAGTCATATCTGATTATGTAGATTATATATTTTAGACTCCGATTTCCGATTTCCTCCATATTTTAACTTTCGCGTAAAATTTATACATTTTCGTTTCGTTATTCAGGCGTAGGCCTAGGTACCTAACTAGGTATATTATTTGATAACAAATTCTCCAATAGCGATAAAAATCGTTTCACATTTTTCTCTCATTCGATATAGATGCGTAAATATCACGCGTAAAATACTGATTAACTACTTATGCACGCATAGAAAATTATATCGGCTAATTGGTAAGGATACCTATTATGGTGAAAATTTAACCAACCTTTGATTTAAGTCTTAAAACAGATAAGAGTTGTGGTGGTTTAAGATTAAATTAGAACTGCATAAAATTACAATTACATGGTTAGTAGTCGACATAGGGGCAAGACCTTTTAATTCATCCACTGCGCAGGCATAATGTGAAAAGAATTCGCTACAACTAAATATTAACAGGTACCTATCTACTAAATATTTTACAAAAGCTGTCGAGAGGAATTATATAATAATAATAAAGTTTATTCCTTCTCACATCACATACAATTATTACGAGAACTTAACTATATGTTGCATTATATACCAGTATATTAATGCACTGCTTACAGTTACAACTAAATGATAGTCTGAAATTCTAGATACGAAGTATAAATTGCATTTTTAAATATATGTTACACATCGTTAGGTAATGTATGCAAAAATATTCACAAATCGAATGAGGCTCTTTCAATAGAGCATTGGTTAATACCAACAAGCACCCGTTTCATACGCAATGACAACGATACTAGCTGCCCGGTTGCTCCATCCATACGGGTCTCTAAGGAAAACCAATTTGTAATAAACAACTCTCCTACTAACGAAGGACTTTCGACATTATGTTCTATTTGAGACTTCTACTCGCTAAAACCTTGGTATACTCGTACATGGTCCGTTTGCTGTGATTAAGAACTTTCGCGTTCCATTACATTTAATAATCTAGTAAATAGCTCTTAACACGATCAAATTTACCGTAGCAAATGCATAGTTAGGTACTTACTGCCCACCGGTAATGAGTTTGCTACTGTATCATTTACGTTTTAATACCCATTTACTTAGAATAAATCACACGTTGTGCTGCTAATATCTGTAGATACTAGATAATGACGTACAAGTAAACTATTCGACAATATTTTGAGCGTTTATTTATTCATTTATTTATTGCACAAATAAAAGTACATTACATAGTACAGTTAAATTACTTAATCTATGGCTTACCTACTTTACTTTATGGTGAGACTAGCTGAAACGTCTTATTTCACAGAATATATCTTTTTTTCTATTATGATGATTGGTATGCACCTTCATACAGCCCTGTTCCGGTGTTTGAACCTTCTTCTATATGCCAGACTCGTTAAACCCAAACGATAGGTATGTTCACGGTAATTACCTACATTCAACTTTTTTTACACCATTTTAATTGAGTCGTTAAGAAAAATGAACTCACAGTCCATTATTTACTGCATTTATTTACTTATCTTCCGCCCGCGACTCCGACTGCCTGAAGTCGTTTATCACGAAACACATGACTACCGTGCCTTCATGGTAAAGTTGGGTAAAATGTCCGTCCTCCACTAGACTATTTCTACAGAACAATTCATCATTAAAATCGCGTCAGTAGTTTAGGTGTAAAAATATTACAGAGTTGCTTTCGCATTTACTTATGTATTTAGTAATAGGCACAACTACAGAATACAATTTGTATATACCACAATTTTTTCAGGCAAAGTTTCATGTTGGTTTCCCTGTACTGTATTATACACGTCAACAAAACAATTAATTATGAGTACATCATTGTACCTACAGTAAGATACAATAATGTGTACGTAGTAACGTCTAGTATAATATGCACCATGCAAGTATGTCAACATTTCTTAACAATATTATAAAAACTAATAGATAATGGTGTATGCAGCAAGCACCTACTCATGTACCAACACCATGGGACCATATCTCATTAACCTGAGCGCGAGATAGTGCACCGCAAGACATGACATCATATGGGAAGCGCAGGGTTTAGTCATGCGTCCACGCACCTAATTAGAAATTAATGAGTGAGACATTCTCCGGACGTTTCTCAAGAGTCCGACGTCTGTCGCAAACGCTTTCAATGGATTAGAATGCACCCAGCGATCTCCGTGTGCCTAGACGTTGCGTTAGATTCCTAGATCGATTAAACTACAAAGTGCAATTGTGCCTTAATACCGTTATGTAATGTGAGGAGTCTTCGTTGCTGTACCTTAGGATCACTGAAGTCCTAGTGATTTAATACTCTAGACTTTGATGCAAAATGTTTAGACAATGCCCAGGCTAGTGTCAAGCAAGTCACATTATGAAGTACTCCTCATCATATAATCTAAACACTGAAGTTTGCAGCTCCTACTCTTCTAAATCAATGTATCTTCTGTACTGTGTTTTACTTAGTAACTCTAAATGTGCAAGACAATATTTTGGTAAATATTCTATCTGTTACAACCGTCCAATGATCCAAAACAATTTCGTAGTTGATACACGCGTAGCTTCCGACTTCATCGTATTTATGATCGCATGGTTGCGACAAAACTGACTATTTAACAGGCTATTCTAAGCTTACAATTACCAGCATAAAAGCTTATGAATACATTAAGGCTCATTACCACACCAAACTATCATAATAATACATATATGGAGCAGATAGTTCATGTCGTAACTTCGCTGCAATGATATAATGCGAGTTGCAACGTTGATCGCGTTACAGAAATAAGATACAAATAGAGAAAGACCTAAATACAGCCTGGACTGGTAACCTGAATATTTATGCTTGGTTGTGCACTAATGCAACACCTAGAAGCCGAGAAACTGAAGGGCGGGTGGGTTACTTACTTGTCTTACCAACTGCCTCGTTGGTCTTTTGTTAGCAAGTGCTGCGTGAGGACCGAGAGGTCCCCGGTTTGAGCCGGAATCGAGCAAAACTTGTGTGGGTTTTTCTGTTAAGAAATTACTCAACCCGGAGTCAGGAAGTTGGAGGTTGCCTGTGCCTCAGAAAGCACGTTAAGCCGGTGGTCCTGCGCCCGATCTCTCATCGGTCATGTCGGATTGCCGTCTCACCGAACTATGAGAGTAAGGGAACAGAGAGTTGTCTTGTGTTTGCGCGTACACTTGTGCACTATAATATGTCCTGCGCACTTGGCTGATATCAATTGAGTTCGGCCGCAATGGCTGAAATCGGCCGGACGCCTTTATTTTTTACTTGTCTTACCTACCGTTGTGCAAATAGTCTCAGAATACGATTCTATTAAAGAACAAATTGACGTGACTACGTTAAATATATATGTGTTCCCTCCCTCATATAATCCCAGATTGTTCAGGTGGAGCGTAAACCGATATCTATGCAGACGTTCAGGTTGAGGACGATAGGCTCAATAGGATCTATCGTGCCTGTCGACCTCCTAAAAACTTGTTTGACGCAGCGAACCGTACAAACGTCGATTATAAAAAAGAGAGTTGAAGAACTGAAAACATTCAGCGTTCGTAGTTGATGAACTGGTTACTTAAGTGATTAAGATCTCTCTCTCTCTCTTTCTCTCTCCCATGTCGTCTGTCGTCTTGTCATGGATAAATGTGATATTTTTATCGATACATAAATTTCTTCACAATCGAAGAGAGATAGTTATCATTTTGGATTAATATGTAGCCACCTCGAACCAAGGCCTTTAACTTAACCCATTAGTGAACGATTAAAAAAAAGAACGTTTTCATAATCAAATTTTGCAACTCCATGTTTTGGCGCCATTGTCAGATTGCAGCAAGGTATTGGTCGTTGCGTGGAGCCAGGCAGGTCAGACAAACGTGCAACATACACACTTATATAACTACAATATCATAGTACCTATCGTCTTAATTCTAGGCGATCTGGGAAAGGCAATTTACTGGTATATTGTGAAAGGAATCGAAATCCTAATTGTCCTACTTATGAAACAGATATTTTGTACCGATTCGCAGTTGGCGATAACGATGTCATTATTTAGTTTCTTCAGAATGTAACGCAATGTTATAATGTCACTTTAACCGTTTCAATACACATCGTATTATGCCATTATGATTGGCATAGATCACGAAAATACCGTATGCGGTAGCGCAACACGTATTAGCCGGGCCCCCATCTATTTTGTATGCCAATGGCATTTATGTTTCACGGGTCAGCTTGATCTTGAAATCATAATTGGTGATGTGTCAGTGGTCCGATATTGAAATAAGTAACCGAAGTTTCACAACCCCGTCTCCCCTGAGTCTCCGATTGCGTGCGTAAATCGAACTGACCTAAAGTCGTGGTAGATTAATTAAACGCAATCAGCTTGAATAGATGTGATTGTAACTTTATAATAATTGAGTTTTCATCAATATCATCTTCTATTTCTCTGTCAAGATAGTGCCTTCTTTGAAGGCTTCAATGTTCTCCAGATTTTCGAATGACAATCAATACAATACACAGTACCCTTCTGTGCATTGATACGCTAATGATTACCGAAGTTCCATTTTTACTGGGTTAAGTGACGAACAATATTAGATACCTACCTACCTTAAATTAGATACTTAGATATTTAGTTTAGGTAGGTATTAACAAACTTCCAGTTTGACAATGTCTCTACTCTACTATGTCTCTTCCGATGCTTTTGACCAAAGTTAATCGACATTAATACATATTATGTGTATAATTTAACCTGTTTCTCAACTGCTTGCACATCGTTCAATAAACTTAAGCGCATATATGTCAAGGTCGCGAGTATCAGTGTTTTGATGGTTCACGCTCTGGTTACGGTTCCCTTGCGGGGCACATAGAAAAAAAAAGTAGTCCAGTCTGCGGTCGTAATTGCCTCTGTTCCACTTACATTTCTTTCACCATCTTCGTGGTTCAGTACGAGACGAATTCTGAATAAGACACAGACAGGTAATAGTATTACATAGGACGTGTGCACCGCAGGATGTAGCTAATCGGTAATAACTTACCAGCAACACAACAACTTATGGGTAACTACTTATTTCTTATGTGTAACTACGTATTTACTTATCTAATTTTAAGAGTAAACACCACATACAAGATAGTCCATCCTCACATTATATTATCATTGCATCAAATAAGTAAAAAAAAACTATTTCTCCAATATCCAAAAACTTATTTGTTGAAAATTCAATTGTTTTAATCAAAATAAAAGTGTATACAAAAACAGTAGGTACATTTCATTTGTTAGGTATAGCCACAGATAACATAACTATAATAGTATTATTTTCGCGAACACTACACATTTGAAATAAAACTATTTTAACGGATTAAGCTGGCGTATTTAGAGAGCCGACATTTCTAGCTCCTTACAGCGCTCGTGGTCACGGGAAAGAATAAATAATATGTTTAGAATAACAATACACGCGAGTTTAATCCGTAAAATTTGTTTTATTTCAAATAGGTATGGATTTTAAATTTTAGACATGAATATATTTAGGCAATAAGTATGATCAGAATAATAAAAACTTATATAAAGAAAGCACTTTATAATGCACATGTAGGTACAAAAACCTACGTGTTTGTATGTACAATAGAGTACAACAATAATATACACCAAGTAGTCGGGGGCTCAGCGAACCACGTAAATCAGAATAGGTAGGAAACGATCAGAGAAGCAAACCGCATCTTTTATTTATAACACGAACGGTTTAGCGTCATTAGCGAGGTAATGAAGCCTCTAGAGGTTCCGGGGTTTCAATCAGATCAATCTCCTAATGTAGTCCGGAAATCCCCTGGGAAATTGATACACATCCCTTGCAATAGATAATAAGCCGATAAATGCGAGTCACACTCTTACTATTTCCATAAATAAAGGAAACTTTCACTAGTTACACGTTGAGTATGTCTAATGAAAAACCTAAACAATGTATGTTTTCTCAATTTTCATGTAGGTATAACTAAAAATTTTCAATTATTTCCATTATTCCATTCCATATTGAATAATCATTACACATACTCTAAGACGGAAATTTTATATTTATAATTCTAGTTTTAAAGGAGGCCTCATAAGCTATGATACATAACTGTTGTTAAGGTATTATGATCTGAGAAGGGGATAGGGTTGAGCTGGGTAGAGTGGAATTAAGCATAATTTGGGAAATGAATAAGTATTAGCTTATGACAACAATGAAAATATAGGTGATAAAAATGAAAAAAAATGGTACCAATAGATTGAAATTGCTTATAGAAGTACTTACCTACGCGCGGTTAGATTGTTCTCTTCATACCGACCTACGACCAGTTTCGTGTTGTTTAATTATTCAATAGTCTTCAATCAGTTAAGCCTGTCAATAGTGGTTTATGTAATCAAATCCAATAGTCGCTCTGTCTTAATTATCATTTGTTGATTTAATGATCAGCACTTTTCATTGTTTTGTCTCTATACTGTTAGAAGAAGGATAAAGGACTGTCGAAACTTGACAGGAAACCTTTTTTAGCCGTTATTCTTTTAAGTAAATTTAGTAATAGGATTTCTTAAATTACCTAATGATTTCAGGTTTCAGATCAAAACACTGATTTCAGATCAAATTAAATTACCAGTCTCTCACACAAGTTGCCTTTTAGAAAGTGAATTTACCGAATTGAACACCAAGGTTAATAACTTCATACGATACAAGCAGACGGCTTTAGGGGCTGAACAACAGTGTATGTTTCTCTAGTACGTAGATGTAGAGTAGAGTAGAGAGACGTAGTAGTAGACTCTTGGGTTATATTTATCTTGATTAAATGGAAATAAGTGTATGGAAATCGACTAACAACCTTATAGTGCATAACTAAACGTCAATGTATCAAATACAAAAAAGGTCATAAGAACATTGCCTCATCCCCTGCAACTAACGTAAGCTCCACCATAATTTCCAGTTACATACTATTATGTTCGTTACAAAATATCTTGGCTAACATAATGTGTCTTACAAATCGACGGCGCCGGCTCGCGGCTCATTAAAAAAACAAACTAATAACTTTTTAAAGACTGATCAGTAGAATGCACCAACGCAATGAAAGTGGTGCGGCGTCTGCGCGCGGTCTGCGCTTGCGCCAGTCCGAACCGTACTTTCCCGCGAAGCACACGCGTCTCGCTCGCATTACAACACCAAAACCGAAATTACGTGAGCCAATATAAAGCCATTTCCATTCAGAGTACAACACTATATATCCCGTGTACGTAAAACCTTTTCGGACAGTTTTGTAACTTCGCGTGTTTGTTTATGTGCGTGCCCCACTGCATACGGCGTTTTCAGAGGTGGTTTAGCGGTTGAAGAAAGCGGAAGCTTAGGGGTAGTTGAACAGCTGATCACGAGTTCCTGGGTGAGTCCAAAATTATATTTCACAATATTAACTTTAAAATTGCACGAAATACCTATGAACCTTCTGGAACATAAACCAGTTTAAAATCGCTGCCTTCGCACATAACGTTTTCACACTTTTGCCGTTTGTGTACGTAACTCCCTTCATTGTTATGAACGTTCGTACACGGTTTTTCATATAAAAGAAAAGAAAAACGTCTGAAACTCCACGAGCGTAATCATAACAATCGATTTATTTGTACAATTTATAGCCCATTAGAGTAATTCAACTTTCTGGTTTTTGCGCCTAAGTAAACAACGATTTCAGCAACCCCGACATTGTTTTTGCGCGATTTACGGAATGCCAGTTACATAACTAGAGCAAATAAACATAAACTTGTCGAGTTACGTGTGAAATTGACGAATGTCGAAACGAGTCCAATGTCAAAAGTTTGAAGAGGTTACGTGAACGACGTCATAATAATGCAAGGAAGCGCTTCCGAGTTCGGTCACTCCCGTGGCTCCACGCGAACGCCCGCGTAACCGATAAACCGATAGTTACGTTGGCACTGCCACCTCCCTAATTACCGATGAAAGGCCTGTTCTGAACTAATGAAGAATGATAGTGACAATACACGCTGTACAACACGGTTTGATACACAATACTCATTAAATCAAACCTGTTTACGCTTTATTCTCGTAACTAACATTAACTTACAGGAATTGAAAAGCAATAACATTAAAAATTGCATTACATTTACTTACAATCAACCGTAAAATATCTGTATGTAAACATTGAATTTATGTACGCATGTATGTAACTGTAAAAATGAATAATTATGACATGACATGAAAATGTACATGATCGCCAAATAGGAAGCTTTGTGATTGTAGGTAATCATACTACTTTACGACAATATGCCTACTGAATAAAAACATTGGTTTGCTCATTTCATATACAGAGACAAGAAAATGAAAATTATACTACGACATTCTTTGAATATTGAACTAAGTGAACTTATAGGTATAATTTAAAAAACAGCAATCATATACATACAACAATATAAAAACTACCCCTACGTGTGAATAGTTAATAAGTAGAGAACCAAGTGATTTAAATAATAAATAATAATAATAAACGTTTATTTCAGACATTCTTAGTCCATAGAGCAAAAATTTTACATTTCAGTCAGCGTACAAAAATTTAAAAAGATACAAAATTATTAAAAAGATACAAGATTATAAAAACATACAACACAGACCTATAATATGTGCAGCCGAACCCAGTGCTTGATGAATGGATTGTCTATTTGTCCAGCGACAACGCAACGGATTTAAGCAACTAAAAGTTTTATAGAGAAGATCAGATATGATTATCTTTTAATCATTGGTTTAAAAATACCAGTTACGGTTGGCAACCGTGTAAATAATGCTCGTGTCTTTGTGAGTAACACGACATGATCAAATACCGGTTAGAGATCACCATTTCGGTGTTAAGTGTTGAAATAAATATCTTTCAAGGTTCCAATATGAATATAATCCAATACAAAACCTTTTAAGTCCTCGGATTGGCGAAATGTACGAACATAAATATGAATTAAATAACCAAACAGCCTTCATTCGAGGCTACACTTGATTTGTTAATTACAACAAATGAACTCGGTCAAAAACAAATACATACATACATTTATGTTACTCTGACTCTAGAGTGAATGCATTTTTAAAAAAAAAATCCATTCGTTCAAATGAAACTTTGCACTGGCACATTTTATTTAATAATGTTTTTAAAATTCATGAATTTCTTTTCATTGAAAATCATGATAAAGCATGTTTAAAATAAAAAAAAATGCATGTCTCTGTGTATTCTGAAGGTAATTTTTTCATAATAATTGTTTGCTATTATAATGTTACTCTAGAAAGAAAGAAAGAAAGTATTTATTCAGTTACACTTAAAAAAACACACATACATTACAAAAAATAAAAACAAAGTAGGTAACTGAAAAGGGATCTGCTCAGCATGTGTCGAGGAATCGGGAGACACCTCGACGCTAGTCTTCCGCAGATTCCTTATTCCTCTAGATGATTTCTTTGTTTAACTTGGTAGCATCAATATTAATCTACGTTTAAATAATATAATACTAGCATTAATATTTTCATTTTAAGTGAATATGTGCCTGAAGGAAATGATTTGACGTCATGGCATTCAGGTGCACGCAACATTCATTGAAGCATTGAAGACACATTCGACACGCGTTTGTTTATTTATTATCAGCATGAGCATCTGAGTAACGACATTGGTCATAAATGTTTACAAACAGTACTTGTGGTATTTATATTAAGAATTTGATACAAATTGAACAATAAGCCATGTCAGAAGCCTACGGGCTGTTGAAAACTCTGACTCCAGGTTGTTCTTCAACCTTACGATAAGAAGAAGAATAACCCTCCATATTTTATATTGCGGATTATAGTAATGAAAAATTAAATAAATCTCGTATACACATCCAAGTTTCGATAGAACACGATATCCTTAATTCAACAGAGGCGTTTTAAAATGACATCATCTATAGTTGGGAATAACCCAAGCGGCAAATAGCAAATAACTTCGAGTTTAACAGACAAATATCAGATTTATAAGAGCAATAACCTGCTTACAAAATGAAAGTAAAACATTCATAAGTAATACTACCATATACCTATCAGTAGTCAGCCACATTAGATTTTCTAATTGAACGTTGTATTCGTTGTATGATATTGATTCTCTAAGAGACTAAAACACTAGGGGTTTTCCTCCTTGTGGAGTTGTTCTGGGAACGCACAGCTAACCAACAATTACTTTGTCCCAGTTCATATTATTTGTATTTGGTGAGTTATATTAAGTTACTAATATTACAAATGCAAAAGTCTGTCACGCCATCGCGCCTTAACTAGAGAATGAAAAAGAGTTCAATCTAATGGTACATTAAGTCTAGAGCACCGGTCGGCAACTGGCGGAGCGGCCCGGATTGTAAAGGGTCGAATATCGAACTGCGAAATATTATAATGTCTTGTAGTGACAAATATCAATCAATACGACTTCTATCTTGTACAAGTATTTACGCTAGATTTCTTTCAGTAGCGCTAAGATGAGTTTAAAAGTGACAGACTCGATGTCGCCAATGAAAAATGTACAGCGCCCCTAGCGGTAACGCTAAGAACTAAAATCGGTATGATGAATTAACAATTCGATAGGTTTATGTAAGTTTTCGATAGCTAACTAATGGTAGCGCTACAGATTTTCCCATAGCATCCAGACCTCAATTAAAGCTAAAATCCTAACGCTAACCGATTTACTTGTAAGGGAGTAATGGTTTGCGTGATTAACTGCTTTACGCAGACGGCACGGCAGAAAGTTGTCAAAAATAAAATTTCCAGTTTTCCGTGATACTTCACGTAGTCCCAATATCCCGAATCTAAAATTTGAGATAGGGCCATTTATGATTATTATATTAAACTGTCATGGTATCACACATTAGAAAACTGAAAATTTCCAGGATATTAACCATATTGTTTTGTTTTCTCATTTAAACAAAACAACATGGTTAATATCCCGGACATTTTTCAGTTTTCTAATTTATGATTTTTTTTTGGGAAATCTTTGTACCTGAACTAGATGCCTCGCCAGATTTCCGTTCCGAACCGTAACCAATCTTCCAGCGGGTCGTTAAGCAGTTCGGTATCGTTATCAGTTGCGCAACGCTCCTGGAAGGCTCCCAGCGATGCGCAGGCGCGGCACGTGCGCGTTAGGCAAGCCGCTTGCAAAACGCATCGCTTTCTAATCAACACTACAATATGGGAAAATTATTTCTCTGAACCTTGAAAGTTCAGTGCTTTTTTTATTGATAGACACCATCGTAAAACACTGGCCACTGGGATGAGTTTTTTTTATTTATATTAAAATTACATCGAAGCTGTATAGATAAAGAAACCTGGCATTCTTGCGTGATTAAATCGATCACAACTCGTCTTGTGATATATAAACTAAACAACAAGACAAGTGACTGTACGTACAGTCATGTGCACTGATATGTGTACAGTTTTATTCAACTTTACCATTACTTTATCATAACGTATGGTGTGTACATATTTTAGTGCAGGCGACTGTACATGTCCTAAGGTTATACTCCGCTGCGAAATAGGGAGGTCTCTGTCCCCCTATTTCGTCGTCGACGTAGGGATACACGCGTTTAATGATGTCACACATGCTTAACTTCTTACCATGTGCAAAAATAGCTTAATGATTATTATTTAGAATTAATATGACATTAAGTACATCCATAAATATGGTAGTTTTTTAAATTAGTCGTTTTTTAAATAAATTAAAAAAATAAACCAATGCAGATTAAAATGCTACAGCATTAAACGCATGATTAATCTCACATGTAAAATGTATATTCTTACTTTGTACGTAAATAAATCTTTAAATAAAAATGGGTGTCGAACGTATTTGATACTTTGCATATCTACTACCACAATTCATAGCATAAGATATTTAAGATATTTCTTTCGTTTCTTTTATTTAGTAAAATTTCATCTCAGCATTTTTAATAGGAAAAAGGAAAGAAGTACTACTTACTACCGGCAACGCTGGCGGTAGTACACTTTTCAAATAGATTTCTTTAAACGCCAATAGCCCTGCCCACTGGCCAATAGAAGAGCACTTAAAGAAAATCTGTCAAAATCCAAGCAAAAACGTTCCAATAGTAGGAGAGCTAGCAAGAATTTTTTGGTAGGTATTTGAGCAAGCTGAAAACTTATCCTGAACATCTCCTATTATACCCCAGCACGACACTGCAGACCTGGCTGGTGAGTAGCGGGGCTAAAGTAAACCCCCAAAATATTTTTCATCTTTTTATTTATAACTAAAAAATAAGACTCACGTTGTAAGACAAATTATTTCGATGGAACTTCTACCTGTCAGGTGAACTGACAAAGTATATTTTTTTGGATTATAAAATATATTTTAAAATAAGAAAAATTGGGGGTTGGGTTTAGCCCTGGTACTCAGCCAGGTCTGCGGTTTTGTGTTGAGTTATAATATTAAAGGTATAGGACAAGTTTTCAGCTTGCCTCATATACCTACCGAAAAATTCTTGCAGGCTCTCGGACTACAATTTGGGCAGGGCTTGCTTTGACAGACGTATAAGCGCCAAGCGATTTTCACCTTATAGGTGGTCGACCGCCAAATACTCCGATAGTACATATAGAACTTTTTCTACGACTAGTGACAGGTTTATTCTTAGTTCAACGTCTCCTGACTTATTATTAAACCAGCTTCGAGCGCAAAAACTCGAACGGATTCCGTCAACTGCTCAGCAATTTCGTATGCACTTGACAAGTTGAATTCCGCTCTCTTCACACGCGGCTCTTACATAAAACCAATCAGCAGTTCGGCTTGAATTTTTCTCATAGTCCATCCGCTGAATGGCAGGAAGAACCGTGGTCCATTATTAACTACTTCCACCTTATAAATGTGGGAGATACCGCTAAAAACATAGAAAGTCACTGCAACCATTGATTTATATAGATGATGTTATTGTCTCTTTTCAGTATTTATCTATTGTTTGCAGTTTGTGAGATAACTCATCACATTTGTAATGCAAACTGTTAATCATATGAAACATCTTTTTATTAAAGACAATATATCGTTTTATTTTGGAATCCCACATGGTTAATTACTATTCATTGTCAAATCCAATGAACACACAAAGAGCACTTCTCATACATGTAGTTCGGGCATATTTTCATACTATCCTCGGGTTACCTGGTAGTTAGAAGTCGAAAGGCTAAACTATTATTGCATTGCTTGAACCTATTTTATGCTTATTTTTAAAGCACATAAGATTTAAGCTTAGACTACTAATAAAGACTTATCTCTTCTATTTTCAAAGAAAACCCTGTCCCACTTCAATTGTCCACAGGTCGATCGGTATCATATTTCTTTCTTGAAAGCTTACTAGCAACCTAAACTCATAACAATAAATTATTATATTATTGATATTTACAACAATTTGATAATCGATAGAGCTAAATGTGCTGTGACATTTAGCTCAACTTTCAACTTGAGGTATGATGTCTTGCGTTTTACTGAATTAACTAAATCACAAAACCGCGAACATGTTGAAACACTTACTTCTAAACTTATTTTCACATTACGTAACTTTAAACATTTCTAATACACTGTTAATCTTAACTTTAATGACTAAATGGCTACATCTAGATAAGTTAATGATGCTTTAGCGCACCTAGAAATAGACACAGAGCATGATCATAGCGTACCATTATCTGTTAGTTTTCTCTTAGATCATAAGTTACGATCACGCAACGTACATTAAAACATAATTGACCCGTAACCTTTAATATTTAAGTTACATTTTCGAAAGCAACATTAAATATTTCAGAAATTCAAGTGGGATCTGGCTGTATTATTATTTGCAAGAGTCGATTTTAAGTATTGGTACTTTGCAATTTCCCATTCTAGTCATTTAATTGTTTGTCATATTTCAATTTACTAGCCAGGAATAATGTAAGTGGTAATATTAAACCGTTGCTGCAATAGTTTCTGCAATTTGACTTATGAGCACATTTGAGTAGCAGAGGCAAAACAATTTGAAAAGATGATATAAGACATGAATAATGTACATACGACTATATGAGTATTGGTAATTGTTAAATCTCAACAAAATATTGCATGAACAGTTACTGCGTTTGACTTGGTAGAGTTCGGAGAAGCAATTTTCAAAGACTATATAAAATATAAAGAAAGTGTAAAGTTACTTTAAATTCTGAACAATAAACCTATAAACCGATAAATGGTCTCTAGAGCGTACTCCTTAATTTCATACGAGCGAAGGAATGGCTCAGAGATGTGAACGCCTCTTTCCGGTCACGTTGCACACATTACTCACAATTAACTTTTCCTGGGTGTGTGGAGATTTATTGTATCATCATGTAAGTCAATAATAAGTAGGCAGGCACGTCGGTATGGATGAACCACAGTTTTTTACTAACCTAGACATTACATAGAGTTCCACTTAAAATGATGGTTTACTACTACGGTGACAGAGCAGTTACTAGTCAGATAACTTATTTTATTGGCTTAGTGTAGTCCAATGAGTTGCCGTGCACTAGCCTTTACCCTTGAGGATTACACGCTGCTACTTCTGTCTTTTGATAGTGAATAATAAGTATTGATTAAATACATGTCACGTTTGATTCCACTGTTTTCTAGCTAGGGCTATAGAAATTATACAATTACTTATTTATTTTTATATGTAGTTCAATAGGTACCGCTAGGCTATTACTTACGCCTAGATTTTTTATAAAACCATATTGATAAAAACGTCGACTGGATGACCGAGTAAATAGAAGCCAAGTCTTTTATCGCAACGCTGCACTGCAATGTTTTGCGTAGGTAAACAAGACCAACAACAACTCCTCATATAGCTTTCGATTCCGTAAATAGATAATCTATTTATAAATAATACTTTTGACCGGATTAGTCTAAAACATTTAAATAAATAATACTTTTGTAAACAAACTCAGCAGCAAAGTGCGTATTCGCTTGCATACGAGCGCATAACCTGCTCCGCAAGCGACCCAAATAAGGAACAACTGCATGTGTGACTGACTTCACTCAATAGTTAGCAGCAATACAAGCAATACGGCCGTTGTTAGCCAGCTACAATTATCAGTAACAGTACTTTTTGTTCTTTATGTTCAACCTCAACTTTAGTTCAAGAGATAAAAAAAAATTATAATTTTTTGCAGTAAGGCATTTTAGATTGATTGTCGGTCGACTGTTTATTTATCTTTGGACAGTCGCTTTGGTAAGCAAAATATGTGCTAAGTACTAATTGTGGAACCCTTGGTACGTTATAGCAGTGTTTAAAAACTATTTTAGACATAATTCTACAAAACTTATAAAAGTTGTCGCCGCATGATGGCTTTGGACTAAAGGAAAGTAATCCGCTTGGGTGTACATTCTACACGGTACTATTAATCTTTTTAATGTTTTTTAAATTTATTCTTATGTTGTGTTAATTTGATTTGTATTTATATTTATTCATTTATTTCGCTTCTGTTTTGAAATTTCTTCTGTTGCGTTACTCAAAGGTTCTGCCAGAATATCAGCACCGTCGCTTCCTTGCGACTGTTACCGCACATGCTGAGGCAGAACCTTTTGATCATTATAATATATTATGTGAATGTTTGTCTTTTTCTATTTGTATTTTTCTTGTAATGATAATGATCAATAAACGTTTTTCTTTCTTTCTTTCTTTCTTTCATTTTCATAATTTTCTTGTGAATGTCAATTGTTTTTCTACAAATTACCTAAATAAATGTCTATTTGAGTGATACGCGAATGCGAATTTTAAGAATGTTGTAGTAAAGTAGGTAAGTAAGTAGGTTAAACATAATTAAACCAACGTATCATTCTTTAAGTATTATTCTTATCCAAATAAATCAAAAAGCTTTGTACAATCTTGTTGCCATTATTAACTAAGCACAGAAATAGCATTGTACCATCCAGGAAGAAGCGGTAGAGTGCAAAAGTTCACCATTGGATTACACAAGGGGCTTATCATTTGATACGGCGAGCGGGCCGTCGGGTAGACCATTGCACAAGTCGTTGCAGAATATTACGTTCCTACGTACCGCTGTATTACGGCATAAATCAACACATCACTCACAATGTTACGAATTTTTCCTCAAATCTCACCGCGGGTCGAAAAGAAGATCAAAAAACCTGAGCTGTCTCTCCGATGCGGTCGAGCTAGGCGTTAGAAAGGTGTAATGAGTGAAGAAAACTCGATTTGCCAACCTGAAAATAAAAATATCCACATTCAACGTAACCCAACACAAACGTTCAGTCTTTCAATCGAAAATTAAATCCGATTTCTGAGTCATTCGCTTTTCACTTTGACTTTTTTTTCACTTGATGATTATAATTAAAAAGTTACTATTTAAAACTTGTAATTCTATTTGTTCATGAATGTGCCTTATTTCATTGAAATTTTCTGAGCCACCGGATGACTTCCTTCGTTCTTAAATATACTTTATGATTCGATAAGACAAGACAATAAATTGTTTCATGACTGAACAATCATATCGACTCATTGCTCCTTATGTGGATCGCCTACTTTTATTGTCAATGGTTGATGACCAGGCACTGCAGATGAATAGTAATAGGTGAAACTACGAATTCTAAAAAATTTAAAAAAAATACAAAATCATAATTCTTATTGCCAATACTAATATCTACATTACTATTTATTTTAATCCAAATCAGGAAAGCTAATTTGTTTTTAATGTAATATCAGTATTTTATCGTAAGAAAACTTTCACTTGTTATATCTTTATGGCTTTATAATTTATTCAGACATTTGTAGGTAGTTGTTCAGTTGATACTCGTATCATAAATTTAAATGTGCAAATAGCCACATAAATACTTCAAATTTCTAGTGTTCGTATGCCCATCGCAAATGAGGATAGAGTAATGACGTAGGCTTAATTTCCATTGTATGGAAATTCCATTGCAGATTTCGCAACCGGGATATGTAAATATCTGTGTACTTGGACTATTTGGAAAACATTTAGAAAATCCTTGAAATTTTCAGTAATTAAAAATGTGTCCCATATTCGATAACGCCTCTAAAATCAAATATCTAATAAGCTAGTACCGATGTCAAAAGTTAAGATGTTCATTCTAACTCTACGTGACTTAGACATCTCATCAAGTATAATACTGGCATTTTGAAATTGATATAATCAAGTTTTTTTTTTCCAATTACACAACCACCAGTGGCACGATATCGCGATTTACGTATGACGTATCGTATGATGGCACGACGATCGCACGTCTCCGTACGTCTATCAATACTCGTAATCAAAAAAAAACTGTGACGTGATAGCAGCGTCGATGACAACGGACGTAAACAAAAAAACTCACAATCAGTCGCCGGTAGTCGCCAATCGTGCTTTACATAACTCACGCCGACGCATCACAAGTTACAAGTGTTCCTGTGTTCTCATGCTAATAAAAGGAGCGTGCCTACCGTTACGTCATCATCTGGAAATAACAAAGAATTATGCACTCAGAACTATAAAATAAATAGCGTATAGATCAAATGTTAGTTATGATCAACACACGTAATGTTAAGTGTAATCTATGTAATAAGAAATGATGCACATAGGTTAAACTAACTTTTATACGTGAAGCATGCCAATGATAACTTAGCTTAATTTTTATCATTTTGAAGAAAAAACTTTTGTCCCAAAAGAAACAGACACAATTGTCCTTTCTATAGATTATTATTGAATAATCTTATTATTACATACATACATAAAATCACTCCTTTTTCCTAGAGGGGTAGGCAGAGATCACTTCCTGCCGTGTGCTACGGTCCTGGCTCACCACTTTCGCTTCATCCACATCCATTAACCTCTTCATGCATGCTCGTCGATTACGGGTACTTTTGATTTGACCTCTCTTTAGGATTTGATTTTATTATTATGCACTTTATTTCAACAAATTAATATCGCTTTATACAAAGCCGTAGATAACCACTGGGACGTACCTATGTGTTATGTTAACTAATCATGTGCACGGGGTTCGGTACATGAGTTTCGCATAACAGCTCCGCAAACCGACCGCACAATAGGAACAATGTCACATTAGATTTTATTCGCTACAACTATCGCCCATTAAGTTTACTATCATTTGTTTATAAATAACGTGTTATTGTGATATCCGATAGGAAGGTACTCTTCCTGGACTGAGCCATTTGGATTTGATAGACGTCAAGCAATATAATACGTATCTATTGGTAGTATGATTGCATAAACGTTCAAATCTAAAATATAATGTGAATAATATACTCAAGAAATCATTTCATTTATTGTACTTATCAGATTGAAGTGTGTATTACCCGGTATCTCTACATTAAAAGGTTTGAACCCAATTAATTTTGTATTATATTTAACGTAGTTTGTGACTAATACATTTAAACATTTTTATACGCCTGATTATAAAACATACATACACTCAGGGGCACATAAATACCATAATAGAGAACCTTAAACATAATATAATCTGAACCTACAAAGTCAGGCTAGGTGGGCTAAATTTAGTGTTTCGTCATATGAGTGAATACAAAGTTATCACATTATATTTTAAAGTCCTCGTTGGCTTAAAAGCCAATGTTGTCATGACTTGGTGAAACAATTGTTATTAATAAACTTTACATGTTATTGTAAACGATTATCTTGGTCTGTTTCGTACATCGCAAGGCTAAATTTCTTGCAAAACCGCTTTTGAAATAAAAATAAACATATACAAGCATACAACGTTGATTGAAGAAGACATTGTTAATTAAAAATAAATTTCATTTCCAGTATCCGTTTAAACTTTTGAGATAAAAATAATTTAAATAATGCAAATTACTAATGTGTTTTTCCTCAGCGACAAGCATGTTATACATAAATATTGAAGTACCTAATAAACTAAAATACAATAAATAACAAGATTATTAAGGTCAACTCTATGTGCTATCATGTAAGCAGAAAACCAAATGCATTGGAAATAAATAAACAAATGCAATCGAAAACACGTAGCAATCATAATCAGAGGCACGAAAGCCCAATAAAGCTTAATTGGTCAAAGCTTACGGCCCAAAAGAGAATTTTGCAGCTTAGCAATACCACGTACCGAGACCTCGAAAATTGCGGCCTAATGACCGCTCCACCGACCTCAATAGTACACACGAGTGACATAACATTCATAACAGTTGCCTAATGCGAGTTCTAGTTCGATGCTCCCAAACTATAGTGTCTCATAATATAGACAAACAAAGAACCTAGTTTCCGCACGTTGCAAAAGAGCATTTTTCTATATCAATATGCCAGAATGCAACTGCTAATATGTCCTCTCGCGCGGTGGGTCTATTGTCGCAATGTTTACGCCCGTAGCTTTGTGCTGAGATGTGCTTTGTGCTGTATTATGGTTTCGAAAGACCGTTTAGTATATAATATCTAGGTACAAAATTATTAATCTATAGGTACCTGATTGAATTAAATGAAGTAGGAAGTAGTAATGTGAAGATATAATTGTAATGCAAATCCATATTAATTTTATTTGTTTAAGAAGATAAAAAAGTACCTAATTCAAATAATTTAATAAAATAGGTTTTTCTTTGTTCGTATTCAATGCCTTTTTTGCGCATTAATACATTTAATAAGTTTACAAAATGAATTTGTATTCATTTTGTAAAATTATTAAATGTACACACGCTTGTGCGTGTAAAAAGCAAATCTTGAAAGCTTTCATCAAATTGAACAAGATACATTATTTTTATAATTTTTTGTAATAGCAATAGATACAAACGTACACAAACATACGTTTGATTCTAAAATAAAGTACAAAAATTCGTATTTCCTGAAATATGTAAACGCTTTGTAAACTTGTACGAGTTGATATCTCGTATGCACCAAAGTCTAAGTAGGTACGCAAGCATCTGCGATCAATTAAGTATAATGCGATCAATTAATTACAAATATTTGGCGGTAGCTACATACACAGACTATAAATAAATGCTTAGGTAGTATGTAGAGCCTAAATTGGGCACTACGATTCGTTGACCACAATAATTTAAAAATAAGTGCAGTTGTCCTGCATCTTTATAACTTTTATTGTACTTAATGAGTATTGGTATTAATTTTCTTTACGAGACACATTATCGGTTTCCTTTTATGAATTTAAATACTGATACAACCTATAATATTGGTCATATATACAATTTAGTACAAAAACTTTGATTGCTAACGAAATTCTTAACACAAAAAATGTTTAATAATGAGATCATACGTTATACAACGTTATTTTAAACTCAATCAATAATTTATATATTGGAATTTTTAGATTAGTTTAGATAAAATCTGACTGATCTGTGTCTCAAGATTGGGATTAGATTGATTTATACGTAACCCAACACTTTCAAATAACTTCATGAAATTCTTGTCATCAAGAAATAAAGAATATATTAATTGATACCCCTCAAAATACATGAATTTCAAATAATGTCCATAAACAAACTCGTTAAAAAACACTTAATTATCAAAAAACAAAGCCACTAATTTTATAGTTCAAGTTATGCTAACCTCCAACCTGAAATCAATCGATTTCCCAATAACTTTCATCAAGCTAGTGGAAAAAGAAATTCTATACGGTCAGAACCAGACCAGGTCTCTAGAGAAAACAAATACTTTCGCTCAGCGCTGGCTGACCCAGTGGTGCACTCAGATGCAGTGTCATTTACATCCAACCTCGTCGGCTTATATTTTTTGCATTTGCTCTTACAACTCTTACACTAAGTATATTAATTTTAGACCACCTCAATTTATTACCTCTCGTTATAAAACGAAATTGTATTTATTCAACATTATATGCGTTAAAACTTTTTGTTTATACCTCTGACCTTTTGTATGTAACCAAAAACATCAATCTAGACTAAAAGTCGGTTTCTCGGTTCTATAAGAATAGAATTCTATGTTTTCACATCGACAATTTCATTGTATGCCTACTTTCTTGTGTTTGTATCTCTTTATAAAGTAAATGCCGTTTTACCGTTCTGTCTGCCTACTTACGAGTATTAGTTTCATCACTAATGCACTCGTAAGTAGGTGAATACTGCCTTATACAAGATACATACTACTTGGTAGGCCTTTATAAATACTCGTTCTGCCATACTGAAGGTCCAACTTTGTAGGCATTTCGTTAATCGGGTTAGTGTTCAATGATAAATGTTCAGTTAAGTTCACTATAGACTATTTTTAAACAATATTGTCAATAAAATGTTTTTTATTTAAATTCCTCTACCCCATTATTGTTTCAAGTACCTTTAAGGACCTTGCCGCGAATACAGACGCGGATTCACTACAACTTCTTCGCGACTAGTCTCGCGACACAGGTTAATTTTGTATACCAGATAAATTAATTTTGTATTTGTATATCAGATTTGGCCCCAAAGTATAACAGATTAGAATGGTTAGTGCTGTGGTTCAACCAGAAAAAATAGCCGCAAGGATGCTGCGGACTGCAGCCTGCAGTGTTAGCCTTCCGCGTCGCTGATCTCTCCCGTGGCCCGACACAGATTTCATCAATGCCTTATCAAAAATCACGTTCGAATCACTTTTTAAAATTCCACCTTTTTGTGTCTCGACGTAACTGTAAATCTAGAATTGGTTTTGTTCTCAAAAGCGCCACGAAGGGTATATTATTGTATAACATATAACTAGAATCAACATAATATGTTACCGCGACTTGTTAGCTTAATAGTTTCACATATTTTTAAAAAACATATGCTCCAGCCCTGACCAACGAAAATCAATTATTTACTTTGTAAATACTACAAAAGCGTGAGACAAACCGCTTTAACACTTAATAATAATTATATTTTTGACAACATCACATCCATCGATCGAATCTCGTGGTCAGTGAATAAATAAATAAAAATCTGAGACATTTCCACACACGGTCATCTGATCCCAAAATAAGCAGAGCTTGTACATAGGCTTCATAGACTGATATACATACATATATATATATTTATTAATACAAACTTAAATACATTATCACACAAAGACACAGAACAAACGCCTATTTTCGAACCCTCGACTCTTGGAACCGCAAGCCAGGGTCACTAACCACTGTTTCATCGAGCCAGTCGAACAAATATCATGTATCATCACGTATGATTAGCTAAATTTACTACCTGTTACCTACCGATAAGGAAATCAACGCGTTATATTGAGTAAAAGCTTTCACTGCATGTATAATAGAAAAAAGAACTATTTCACGATTGCGTTGCAAATTACTTCTCATACAAAAAGGCTTTTATTGAATACAAAATAGCAATTACTCCGCCACCTATGGTGATAAAATAATTAAAGTATTTGAATCTACGCACCAGTTATAAAACAGGTAGATAGATACTTAATTTAATTTGAATATAAAGAAATTTTACGCACGTTAAACTAAAGAAAAATAGACCAAAAAGCTTACGCAAGCAAAAGGCACTTACTTATTGATTACATAAGCGAAGGAGATTTTGTATACTGATATAAATTGTATTTTAATACTGTAGACACGTTTACAGATATTTTGAAAGTCCTCACAGGATATTTTGAAATATTCCATTAGAAAACTGAAAGTATCCGGGATATTTACCATGTTGTTTTGTTTTAATGAGCTCCCGATATTTGCAACAGTGCCGAAATATCGGGAGCTCATTACAACAAAACAACATGGTAAATATCCCGGACACTTTCAGTTTTCTAATGTGTGTAACCATGACAGTTTAAAATTTAAAAAAATTAAATATTACATGTTTACATTACAGTACTATGACATTTTCGTGTACATTTTTCTTTACAGTACAGTTTTAAAAATGTACGGTGCAAACGTCATAAAAATTAATATCTAATTTTTAGAGCCAGAAAAAAGAACTGCATATATTATTATCATTTTACATGGCTGTGTTATGTGGTTCAAAAAAACAGTTATTTTATTTTGTAAAGTAAACTTAGCCGCCCTAAAGCACCGATTAGCCGACACCGGTAAGCGATTTCACTTAACAATGCTTGGTTTGTGATACACTACTCGTTTCTTTGCAAATGCTACAAGTATAGTATGATATAACCATTTCACAGGTGGACATTCAATAATATCATCTACTTTCCCTCATTAGTGCATGTTTATTTATTTATTTGAGCAACCAACAAGATGTTAAATATAGAACCACTTCATCGACTGCCAATCCGATACCAGTCATCCGATTGCAAATCAATTTATTTTCATTCATAATTTTTTAACTCAGTAACAGCTTAAAAATTTAGTTGGCAGTGGTCTATGGGTAAATTAAAAGTTGCATTTCATATTTTTGGCATTTTTCATAAATTCTAATTTTACCCTTCCCTTTTAGAAGGATTCTACACCAGTGGGCTTAATGATGTTATTATTACGAATTCAGTTGTAAAATAATTCCAATTGCAACATGTATAAATAACTGGTTTTGAATAGATTTAAATTGTTTACATAGTTTATTAGTATTATGTTACTCAAATCATTCAATTTATTTGATATCTTTTATTGTTACAGGTTTAAAAGGCATTATATAATTGGCTGTGAAGGCGGGCAAACTCTATCGTAAAGGTATGAAACAATCTAAAGTATGTGTAAATTTTATAATATCATATCTAGTAATCTATACAGATTTTACTTTTAAAATATCAATATTGCATAACATACTATATTTATTTATTTTTACACATAACGCAAAGAAGATACCAGCAAGATACGTAAAAGAATCATCATACACTTCTTAATAAATTATTCTATTGAATTCGCACGAAACGATTTCGTGGCTTAATAAGATGCAATCAATCAATTTACAACACTAATCTGTATATTAAATTGACATAATTTATTTATTTATTTATTTATTTATTTAAAATTAGGTACACTGACAGATTTATATCAAAACATGACAATTATATAGATACAAATTTAAGGTGGGCTGGACAGAAATCCACAAATAGTGTACACAGCATGAATAAATTATTACTTATAATTAAATTAATCTATACTTAATAATTAGTATTAGTTGTATCAGTATTATTTGTATAATCCTTATCTATTTAACTACTATAGGTGTGATGAATTCTTCGTCATTTAGGTAATTAGTTAAACACTTTTTATATTGCGAGAAACTATTGTTAAAAACATCAATGCCACTGCCTTCGCTACCACGCGCCAGCTCATTATAGGAGCGACACATTCTCACCACAGGGCTGTAGTAAGATGTATTATTTTTAAAAACTTGTATAGTGAAAGTATTAGGAAATCGTGATTTATATCGAGTGTTGATATTCAATGATGAAAGGAGATACGGTGAATCAATGGATGCATGCAACAACCTATGGAGATATAGAAGATCGTATCTTTTTCGCCGTGTCTCTAAAGAAAGTACCCGAAACTTAGACAGCCTCTGAGCGTAGTCTCCAAGAGAACGACACAAACCATGTTTGTAACACAAATTGTACAAAAATCTCTTCTGAACCCTCTCCAAACTATCGACATGGACCCTGTAATGAGGTGACCAAACAGGACAGCAGTATTCCACAATACTTCTCACCAGACTAAAGAACAGACATAGAGTACTTTGTGGTTTTTTAAATTCTTTTGTTGTCCTCATCAAAAAGCCCATAAGACGATGACCCCTTTTTACGATATGATCGTAATGAGAACGGAAGGACAGTTTTTCGTCAAATATCACCCCCAGGTCTCGAACACTGTCCGTCCGCGTCAAGACTCTGTCACGTATGTGATATCGCTGGATGTATCTATTGATCTTTCTAGTAAAGGATATGACACAACACTTGTTTAAGTTGAGATACATGTTATTAGAAGTGCACCATTCTGCAACTGCCTCAAGATCGTTTTGCAGAATTGTGCTCTGGTTTGTATCTTCTACACTGGTGTATATCTTAAGGTCGTCAGCATACAAAGGTTGGGGCAGGACAAGCGACTCACAAGATCGTTGATGAAGACGATAAATAATAGAGGTCCCAAATGCGACCCTTGGGGACCCCAGACGTGACAGATATGGGAGAAGATGTGTATCCTTTGATCGCAACAAGTTGTGATCGGTTATTCAAATACGATTCCAACCATCTCAACAAACACCCATGAATACCGTAGTGAGCTAATTTAATACACAACAAAGAGTGATTAACCTTATCAAAAGCTTTACTGAAGTCCAGGTACACAGCATCTACCTGACCTCCAGATGCAAACACTCTACAAAGGTAATTTTTATACTCTAGTAAATTACTGAGAGTCGACCTCTTTTAATGAACCCATGTTGGTTGTTATATATATGTAGGATGAAGTGATTGTAAAGATGAGTGTAAACAAGTGATTCAAAAAAGCTTTGCTAAGCATGACAGTATACTAATTGGCCGATAATTGGTACACAAGTTTCTGTCACCAGTTTTAAATATTGGTATAACGTGAGCAATCTTCCAACGAGCGGGGAAAATGCCAGATGAAATAGACTTATTATAAAGTAAAGCCAGTGGTTTAAGCAGTTCATCAGAGCAGAGTTTAATAAACTTAGGAGGAATCTCATCAGGGCCGGCGCCCTTATACACATTTAATTGCTTAATTTTTAAAGAAATATCCTGCTCACTGATGCGAAGAGAATGCAGAGGAAAGCTGTGAGCAATGGGTAAGTTTGTTGGCTCACACGTAACACCAGTCTCGTCATAAACCGAGCTAAAATATTTAGAAAATAATTCGCAGATGCCCTGACCGTCATGCTTAGTCTTCTGGTCGTAAGACATTGTGTCGGGTATAGATACTCTACCTTTCCTGTTGTTTACAAATCTCCAAAAAGATTTGGGATCATCGGATAGTGAGTCTTCAACGGAAGATAAATAGGTCCTGTAACACTCAGTTAGGAGAGATTTACATCTACTTCGAAGTAACGAAAAGGTGTCATATTCGCGAGGGTTTCCAAACTTCTTGTATCGTTTGTGTGACTTATTTTTCCTTTATGCAGCGAATTAAGGCAGGAGTATACCACGATGGAAACTTGTGAGAGGAGGACTTAGAGAACGGTGTGTGGTTTGATATTATTTCGTTCAACCTGGCATAAAAAACATCGACACAAGTATCTACATCCTCGGAGGACATTAACCCATCCCAGTCAACATTATTTAAATCTAAGCGCACTTTGACATAATCGCATTTGTTAAAGTTAAAGCGTTTCCTATGTTGAGGCTTCATGGGCTTATCTTGTAAAACTACAACAATGTCTATTTGATATGCCAAGTGATGATGGTCCAAACGACAGAGAGGATCAACTGTTTTCACTGTAATGGAGAAGGCAGGTAACGTCGAGATCACCAGATCAAGGAACCTATGGTTATTATTTGGAATTGAGTTAAATTGTAGGAGATCACATGCTTCCATTGTCTCCATAAGTAATGTTGCTTTGTGGTCCCGAGGATTGGATGGCGTTAAGTTAGTCGCCGGGGTGCGTTTATCCCAAGTAATATTAGCGGTGTTAAAGTCTCCCAATATGAAAAAGTTATCACCAGGCTTTAAACTGAGAATTAGTCTCTGGATATTGTTATGAAATGCCGTTACGTCTTCTATTGATAAGTCAGGCGGTAGGTAGCAAAGGCATATGTGCAGAGATGGTTCGTTATATTTACATGACGGAATAGTAAGCCAGATATCCTCCACCCTGGTCTCCCACATAGTCTGTCGAACAACAGTTATACAATTTTTAATAGCTATAAGAATCCCTCCTCCCGATTGCTTTGCAGAACATGTGTTTTCACGGTCCCTTCTGAAAACGTTATACCTATTATCAACAGATTCACCATCATAGACACTGCTATCAAAATTAGTTTCTGTGAGACAGATGATATCAAAATTACTATTTGAAATGTTTAAATATATGTCATTTATTTTGGATCTGGCTCTGCCTACATTTTGGTAGAAAACACTGTACATTAAAATTAAAAAATTATACCAACTATAGTTTACTATTTACTAACAATGTTTAGGAAAATATCTACACAGGCCTTAACGTAACTTAGCTAAAGAATCTAAATTACGAATACGAATAGCACCAGCCGAGTCATCCTTTCTCACATATATTTGCCCGTACTTGATCCATACATACGTGAAACCTAACTCTTTGGCCGCTTTCCTGGTTGCTGCATGTAACGCCTTTTGATCCGGAGATAAGTGTTCGGTAACGAAAATTCTGCAAGCCACGCCGGGGATGTTCAGATCGGAGGACTTCAAACCCCCATCGGAATGATTTTTATTGAATCTATACGCCGCCGACAATACCGAGTCTCTGATGCGTGGTGAGGAGAACGTTACCACTATATTCCGTGGTCTGTTAGATTCGGTATTCATTTTTGCCACTCTCCGGCATGCGCTGATATTTCCGTCTTCTAGAGGGATCTTTAGAACGTCGCAGAGTTTCTTCATCATGGATAAAGTATTCTCGTTTTTACTCTCCGGTACCGCTTGCAGTTCTATGTTGAAGCTACGGGAGATATTTTCCATTCCAGCCAAACGGCCACTCAGTCGACCAAGATCAGATTGTAATTTGGCCTTTTCCCGCTCAAGTTGTTTTATAGATTCAGTACTCTTCTCGATAGACGTTTGCATATCTTTCTGCTCTTGACATATAAAGTCCGTGGTTGCGCTGAATTCATCCTTTATATTTTGCAAAGCATTCCCTATTTCGTTTTGGACCATCTCTCGAACGTCATCCCTCAATGCTCTGCGAAAACTTTCCATGAATACTGACAGGGAAGTGCTCAGTTTTTTCGTCTAAGAGCGCACTGATTTTATCCATCGTAACCTGCTCAATCGAATCAACTGTCCCGGTGGTTGCTATTATTACTGGTGAAGTTGTAGCTGCGGACAAGCTCGTGTTGTTGTCAGGAATTGCTTCACAGGACATGTTGATAACATCATCGTCAGTACGCAACATGTTGCCTTGGCGTACTGGCGTATTGTCGTTTGATCGCACTCGCCTAGTGACGTTGGTGCATGCCGGACATATCCAATTAAGAGCATGGTCTTTCATTAGCGTGAGAAATTGTTGTTTGTCGATATTAACGCATTGGTAATGGAATTTAGCTACGCATAATCGACACTTCAGTGATTCCTTAGCGCTCAGAGCTCTTTTGCATGCGTTACAACTCATTTTTATTTGATTATTCTAATCGAGTGACAGTATTTCCAAAATAGTAAGAATTTTGTATTGCTGGCAACACTAATCAATTGTCACATTCAAATTTGACGCTGTCAATTGACTTTGACAGTTAGGATTAGTCAATAACGAGGGTACTTGCGGTTTCCGTTGTGACACTTGGAAGTTATTAAAATGATGTGGGTATATAATTCGGAACTAAACATTCCATTACTTCCCTTTGCAGCTGAAACTAATCACTGCAAACAATTCTGCAGATCAATTTATAACTGCACTTCACTATGGTACTATTTTTAACGTAAACTGATGATATTTTTTAATTATGAAGCAAAAATTGTTGGGAGCACTGTTTACTACGGGCTGGGGATACCAGGTAAAATAGGAACACAATCATCTATTACGTTTAACGATACGTAACATTGTCTCATTTGCCGGCGTAAGTTTCTCGTGAACATTTTAACACGGAAGAGTAACCAATACTCTCTTATGTCTATAATAACAGGTTAGGAGTAACAAGAGCGGTCATAATAAGGGGCTAAGCCTTATCTGTCAGTCATT
Organism: Maruca vitrata; assembly: GCA_039566165.1. Classification (NCBI taxonomy): domain Eukaryota; kingdom Metazoa; phylum Arthropoda; class Insecta; order Lepidoptera; family Crambidae; genus Maruca; species Maruca vitrata. Next base: position 7,599,730 of record CM076917.1, read on the forward strand.
ACGTGCGGTTTGCTTGAGCGTGACATTTTATATTAACTTTGACATTTCATTACCACTGATTCTAATAACGGCTCGTACGTCCGCGACTGCTTCACCATCAGTTACTGTTATTATTTAACCGTATGCTGTAACGTAATCTTCAGCGGTACATATAACAGTGAGGAACGTGCGATCATGGTAATATGTTACCTGGTAGTGTACGTACCTCTATGTTGTACGTAGGGCATATATTACGTTACAAACGGTATACCTAGTGTGTGTAAAGGTATACGATCTTGTCTCCCAAGCTACGATAGATTTACACCTGTCATGTCAATTCTTATTCCTTATATGACATATGTATACCAATACCTAATAATATAAAATAATACAAAATCTCACAAAATCACACATATTGTTCTGACTCCGAGCTTAAGAACTTTACTTTAATACAAGTTCTTAAACTACCTAGCTCTGTTATTAACAACAATAGTGTAATACACAAATGCCTCAAAACTGCCTCATTGGTCTATTGGTTGCAAGCGCTGCGTAAGGACCGAGAGGACCCCAGTTCGAGTCCGGGGTCGCGCAAAATTTGTGTGAGTTTTTCTGTAATCAAAGCCCGGAGTTTGGAAGTTGGCCCGCCCGTGCCTCAGAAAGCACGTTAAGCCGGTGGTCCTGCGTCCGACCTCTCATCGGTCATGTCGGATTTCCGTCTCACCGAATTATGAGAGTAAGGGTATAAATAAATATAAATAAATATAAATTATTTTATTTAATACACAAATATACTGTAATATATAAACATCACACCTTATTTTCTGAATTTCCACCAAACGTTAACATGGCACGAAAAAAACAATATTATTTTACCTTACTGTTACCCTATACACTATGTTCAACAAGTAGTTCAACTAGTTCGAAACACATGGTGATAGTTATCGGATTAAATATACCTATTTATTATCCAATCTGCTTTAGAAAGTGTTAAATGTGCATTGCTGTCTCTAAGCACATTGTGGATGTTGATTAAATATTGCCTATAATTTTATTGTCAGTTTCAATTAATGGATGCCATTAAGGATGTCTGCAATCTAGGAATTATTTTCTTAAAACCGAAAGTGCTAGTCGTATTATTGACTAATACGTAATAGATATTACATTAGTTAGTTTCATTAGTCATAAAATGGGAGATAGGAGTTCGGTGATTGCTTTTGAATGGTAATTAACGGTGTACATTAACATACAAACAGCATATCTACCCATAGTCTTAGCGTTAATAGGATATGAGACAACTTCATTTTTTATTTGTTAAATTGTTATAGAATCTTCTCTTAAGTTTAGCGTCCATCCATCACGTCAATTTTATAGGTTATACAAGTGCACTAAATCACACTCCGTATATTTTTATATTATTAGAATCTATATTATTACTTATTATTATTATTTTTTAAATATTTCGCAACATCACATAGATCGATCTGATCCCATGGTTATGCATGCTTATGCACTTGTGTTACGGAAATCCGAAACAACAGTGGATACACAAATATACTTAAATATTTTTAATAACACGCCCAGACACGGAAAAAACACTGGTGTTTGTCGCACAAATATTTGTCCCGAGTGGGAATCGAACCCACAACTCTTGGAACCGTAGGTAATAAACCTGGGTCACTAACCACTGTTCCACCGAGCCAGTCAAATTATTAGATTCTATACACAGTTGACCCTATCGTTCAAGACGTCAATACCGTTCCCAGACCGATCTGCCTCTTAACAAGTATAGTTCAACGCTTTAGCGAGTCATCGGTCATGCATCACGACTTACCGTATGCACTCAGACACAGGGAGCTTTCTCCTGTGACCCCTTTACGAACGAGTCTAGCGCTTCGACCCTGGTCCTCTCGCTTCGCCCGACCCAAATTTAACCAACATACGATTGATAAAGCGTGGGAAACATTTACTTTCTACAAGTAATTTATTACTGATGTTTTAGAGTTCATCAAACGATATCTCACATGGGCAGAGGCGTGATGAAAGCGACTCTCAGACAACAGTTTACTGCAGCGAAGCTTTATTGCAGAAAGTAATAGTATGAGAGAGTTGTATTATATTATGAGTCATTTGACTGAACACATCTATGTACCTCCAAGTACCTTTGTAACGTTATATTATACCTCCCGAAGTGATCATCTATGAGATATACAATATATTAGTGTCACAGCTTTTTCACTGCTATTCATTCTATTGAAATTGTATGCTTGGAACTTATATTCGTTTAAATGTACAGTCGATTAATATGAAAATTAATATCAAAAGATGCAAAAGATAATAAATTCAATGAATCGTTCAAATAATTATGTAATCATTTACAATCCTATTACCAAGCGTTCTGAGAAAGCCTGATTTACTATTCGGTTTCTAGATTACAATGAATATAATTTGAAATCATATCGTAAACATCTTTCTTACTATACTGTAAAATTTATAATTTAATACGATCTGTGCAGAGGACAGTCAAATCCGTTTCGCCTTCTAATAGAAAGCAGTTCTACCACTATCATTAATTTTATTCTCTAATATGTCCTGTTCGACAGATCACTTAAAAACTTCATCTAGACACGCGGTAGCGTGTCAAGCCAAGGTTCAAGAAACAGAACTGGCGAGCCGCACCGTGTGTAATATTACACGAACCATTTGGAACCACTTTTGAACCCCTCATAAATCAAAAACTATTTCACATAAACATATCAAATTTGGCTCATATATTGTGACTTGCGAGATAAATATGTGTTCTAAATTTCATAAGCTTATCTCAAACAGTTATTTAGATATTTATGTCCAAAAATCCTCATTTTTATCATTGACTGACTGACAGATCAAAAATTCTAACCCAGTTCCAAATGACCTAGAGAGTTAAAATTTGGTATGCAGATAGGTAATTACATGAATACAAAGGAATAAATATAAAACTGGCAATTTTTTAATAATTAGGTTAGGTTCTAGTATGAACGCTTAACATAAATACCTAATTAGTGCCTAATCACGCCTATATACCGGGGAAGGCAGAGTACTAAGTATATATTTAGGTATACTTACTTATTTACAATTAAGAGTAGGTACTTATAGTCGGTTTTCATATTTATTACTTAGGGCAGGTACCTACTTTATAGTACAGGATCCGTGGAGTATTTTTTCACTTGATTACTATCAAGCTAACTTTCCGTGAGTAGCTTCATTTTGATAAGACGCCCAACAATTTCCTGTGCGAAAATTTTTGATTGTGGTAGCTAACAGAGGTAGCAATGATAAAATATGTCGATTTGATGATTCTTCAATATTTATTACTAACTGAATTGTTTTTATTATATCTTATGATAATTATCTAAATTATTTGAAAAAATATTTGTCCTACAAAATCTATGGTTTCATCAAAGAGTCCTCCCCCTCCAACATGTATTGATAACGAGATCACCAAAAATTATTACTAACCAGCTGATTTTTTTTTATTTATTTAGTTAATATTTATATAATGTAACGGTCAAATTGTCCTACAAATTCCGTGGTACGTTGTCCCGGTCCTACGGTCAAAAGTAGTAGTACAGATCCTTGATGTAAAAATAGCGTGGTACGCTATTGCGGTGCACCAGTTCAATATATATTAGAAAGTCATGAAATTAAAAATCAATTCATTTCTCAAGCGTGAGAAAAAAAATGTTGACTTTTTGGTAGATTTTGACCGTAGGACCGGGACAACGTACCAAGAAATTTGTAGGACAATTTTAGTTTTATGACCTTTTGAGCGAAATGGGAAGTTTTATCATAAAAGTGTGTAGGAGAAAATTACTTAACATCTATTTATCTATAAAAATTGTCTGTACGTTTTATTCCTAAGATTCACCATTTCAGAGATACAGCGATGCAAATAGTTGAAAAAGTTGTATTTTCAAAAGCTTCCAGACCCCCGTGCGATTGTGCTAGACAGTTAAAATTTTCACAACTGATGTATTTCAGTAGCCTCTATAACATCTAATACTAGAAAAAGCTTAAAACCAATGTTTAAGTGGGTTCTCATACAAAAACTATGTTTTTTTTTCTCACACTTGGCCGGTTTTTAACGTGGTTACCCCAGTAAACCTATTCCAGACGACACCTTTTATACGTGAAGAACACGTTGTTTATATGGAAGCCTAGTTAAATAATTGTTTTATGTTGTTTTTAGTACTATAAATATACGTTTCAGTACATTTAAACTGCTTGTTATGGGTCAAAAAGTACGAAATAACCAATTATTAGAATTTCTGTTTGAAGTATAACTGAAAAAAAATACATTTTAAAAGTGTTAACTGTCCATCTAACTCTATTATGAATGTGAAGATCCATATTAACCAAATTTAATTTAATGAAACGCAGAAATCTTAAATCTTCTGAATACTGAAAACAACACAAAACAATTATTTAACTAGGCTTCCTTATAAACAACGTGTTCTTCATGTATAAAAGGTGTCGTCTGGAATAGGTTTACTGGGGTAACCACGTTAAAAACCGGCCAAGTGTGAGAAAAAAAAACCATAGTTTTTGTATGAGAACCCACTAAAACATTGGTTTTAAGCTTTTTCTAGTATTAGATGTTATAGAGGCTACTAAAATACATCATTCGTGAAAATTGTAACTGTCTAGCACAATCGCACGTGGACCTGGAAGCTTTTGAAAATACAACTTTTTCAACTATTTGCATCGCTATATCCCTGAAATGGTGAATCTTAGAAATAAAACGTACAGACAATTTTTATAGATAAATAGAAGATAAGTAATTTTCTCCTACACACTTTTATGATAAAACTTCCCGTTTCGCTCAAAAGTTCTTAAAACTGATATTTGTGACGTTTGACCTTGAAAATTTGATAGTTGCGTACACCCTACAATATGTAGGTTTTGAGACAACTTTTAGGACGTCAATATACAAGTATTTACAGACTTACAGCTGGGTATCTCGAATTCCGAGATTTTTACCTAATTTGACTGGACTACTATTATTAACTGGGATTAATTATTATTTTTATATTTAGCGCCCATCAATAGTATAAAATTATTACCTACTCATAATATTTCAAAGTTACAAGAAAATATAGAAAATAACACTCAGAAGAAAATTATACCCCGTAAACGTAGGAAAATACAGTAACTGATTCAATTGTTTTATAATTATTTATAAAGTCTAGTTTCAGTTTTGAATTTGTCCTTTTCAAAGGACCCACGGCGTTACGATGATATATACTTTTCTACAAAAAGTAATGATATCCAATCAAAAACATTAATGTGAAATGAGAGCCAAGTTCAATATTATGATAATTGCCATGGTCGTTGACTCCACCGCCAAAAGAAGTGAGAGCTAAATGGGTCCCAAGTCCAATGGTCACCCCGGAAATTTATTTATAAGTAACACTATAACATACCTATCATATCTTCATATAACATAAGATAATGTATGGTGGTAGCCTATGAAGGTCTGTCTAAAATCTAAATTTTATAAACGCAAGTGTTTTTTTTATGGGATAGCATTATACACATTGTGGTATTACAACTTTTTCTTAATATATAAACAAAACTTCATGCATATAATTATATATTACAGTAAGTACTTACTATCCAACTATAGTTATAAGGACCAACAAATTGCGGGGATTTGGCTCATTGCCGTTGCACTAAAAATTCAAGTAAAACTCCTTTCAAAATTCGTCACACACCTACATTAGTACAAATAGTTTACCTAAAGTACAATTCAAGAACACCGTCAAAGTACGAATTATGTAAATGGTTGACATGGACATGCACTTAGAGTTGAGGATCTTGACACAAATCCGGCCATTCGTTGAAGCTACCAAGAAGCCTTATCCAGCAGTAATTAATTGAGCCCGTAATGGATATAGCATTTCAGATAACATTAACTTTTAAAGACAGTCATCTAGTTCTTAAATTGAAATACGGTACACACGGTACTTTGTTCTTATCTTGTTTGTCACATAAATCGTAATTATAATTTTGGTAGTCAGTTAATATGTTTAATTCACTGTTTTAAGGCTAAAGTATTTACAGACAGGCTCAAAAGTTTACTTTCGTATTTCTTTTTGATTTTCATTTCATCTTGAAAATTCTTCACTGAAAACCAGATCAATGTTGTTGAAGCAAATTACGTCGAAATGTCATGCTATGAAATGTTAATAATTTACACTTTCAATGTTGTTACCTTGTTCCAACAATTAAGTAGCAAGTAATTATCAATTTACTGTTGAATACTGATAATAGTCGATTACTGTAATTAAAAAAAAAATCTACTTTTTTGCACTACGATTGAACAATTTGAAGCGCCACTTTTAGGTAAATCTGCTTTTAAGTTAGACAAGATATCAAGCTCCACATGCATTATAGTCTCCAAAGGGCGATTACGGCATGGCATTTTATCACCGTTCTTACCTTTTCCTAATTCTTTACTTATGCTGTAGGTTAACCTGCACCATACGACCAGTTCTCCCGTTATTTATATAATATACTCGTATTTATATATGTATCTGAGTGACAGTGACCGCGTTGACAAGTGCAGAGAGAAAGCCGCAGCCTGCGCCTACTCTTACACTGCGTTTGTCGCACGCATTAATATTAATAGGTATATCTTTTGTTACTACCACAAAGAACAAGTACTGTATTCTAGCATCTTAAGAAACACTGTGAGAAAGTGTTTACCTTATTTATGGCTATATAATAGAAAAAAATCAAACATTAAAAACTCGCAAAAACACACTCACACAGTTTCAATATTGGGCCGTTTGATTCGGTTCATTGAAAAAGGTTGCATTTCACGCTTCAAACTCTAGAATTGTTTTATAGAAAATCATAAATATAATTGGTTTCTTTTAAATAAGCATACAAACAATTAAAAGGAATCAATTATACACAACACGCTTTGCATGCCCGACCGCTATTGGTCCGGTCACGCTCTACCTGCCGCTACCAGACTCTGTATGACAACCAAATTGAGTGTGAAAGTTTAAAATTGCCTGAAACATGCAAAATCTTTACCTTTAAACTATTGCAACAGATTCTTAAGACATCACACGATTCAAGATAGTCCAGTTTTTTGTAAGGATAATTTATATTTAAAACAGAATCTCAATTAATATTAAGAGACTGCAATTGAAATGTACTCAGAAACAAACTGTACGTCGCTTATACCACGTTACGCGAAAATAATATAAAAATAAATTAAAGGTCATATAGTCAGTCTTTCATTGAGCCTTAACTGAACCACCAATAAAATGTTATGTTCAAGGTGTTAAATCAAATATTGATCTTGACAAGCATATTTGAATGATCAATATTGTTTATAATAAGGCTTCAAACATTACCTTGGCTTTACGAAGAATTTATGGTTTTGTTAAACTAAATAACTTAGCAGCAAATAAACCAGGAATATTAATTTGACAAAGAACAACTTACACATACTTTTTTTATGACGACTTATATTTTATCTACTACAAACTAACAACTCTGATGGTATCACATTATGGTAAGCATATGTGTAATTAAAAAAAAATGTCTAAGTATATTATCATACGCTTATCATATCGAAGAAAGTTCTAGAATAAACTGCTTACCTACTCCATAAAGCAATCGATGCGAGAACGAGCAAATTAAATGCGTCTGCGTGTGCGCCCTGCGCTGACGCAGCGCGTAGCAGCTACGAGCGCGCGTTGATGTCTTTCACACTGCGTTGAGCAGATAAACAAATACATAATATGTACTAGCTTACTGTCCTTATACTTACGATAAAATACTAGTATTTGCATATTAACTTTAAATTACACTACTTTTTATATAAACCGAGGTTAAAGCCGATCATTAAATGAGTTTTGAACTCAAAAATATCTCCTTCTATCATCCTGTTCCTGCATTTTACGTTCGCTTTCTTTTACGCCGTAAACTTTTTATTTTTAATTACTTTATTTTTATTATGCTGCCTGTTACTGTAGTCTAATATAAATTATTAGCTACTTTCTATTTATTCAATTTTGGTAGTGCCTATTAACGTACTATGAGGATTTCCGGAGTATAATTATTTCTCAAGTTAATCAATGCACGAATATCTTTGCCATAGAACGTTCTCTTCATTTAACTTAATCTGTTACATTTACATCTTTGTTAATTTTCTAAATCCATCCTTATTTCAATGGCTGCACTGACAAAGTCAATGTAACTCGGACACGATCATTCGGAAGGTCGAGCTTTCGTCACAGACACGTAATACAGTAATTCAATAAACACCGCAACCAATGGCCTTCTATAACATAATAATACGATCAATTCGATTTTGATATCTATTGGGGCCAAATATAAATGCTTGCGCCTAACAGTTAACTATTTTCCGCCCTTGCATAATATAATATGATGAACATATAATAAAAATAACCTTTTCATATCATGGTTATATAAAGTAACAAATCGTAATATTTTTACCTATTATTATAAAATTTATTCAACTTATCATAACATGCAAGTTACAAAAGATGAGTTTTTTAAATATTTATTAAAAACGTTGCTATGTTATAATCATTATGTGTCCGTGTATTTATTATCCTTTACTTTTTTGCGACGTTTATATCAATTACAAAATCGATATTAAGTTAGTTATGTAATTTAACTATTCCGTTTATACCAAAAATGTAAATATCGCAACCTAGTTGTATGTATTTTTCCGTTGCTTCTCTGTAACGGATGAATGAAGTGGGAAGAGTAACCCACGCGTAGCGGTTCACGTCACAACAGAAGATTCTGGAACACATTTCGCTAGAACGATTGCAGTAGCCGTTTGTATTACCGGTGATATAACATCGGGAAATACGATCAACGAGCAGGTAAACAGTGAAGCACGCAATTAGTGGCGGATTGCACACGCGAACTCCAGACCCAATTCAAATATTTTTCAGTGAAACAGAAGCGGAACCTTTCTTGGGAAGATGACCCCTAAATTTAGAACATTCGGATTTACGTTTGGGCACATTCGGACAATTTGTACAAGTCTATATGAAAGGAACAGGTCCTTTATTGAAGTAGCTCTTTACGTATGTAAGTACATACAATACATCTTCATACAAATGGTGTTGCGGGCAAAAGTTCATCGTTACACATTTATTAATGTGATAATTACGTGTATATTCAATATTAATATTTGGTCTGGAAAACATACACAATTTACCTACATGTTCACCATGTTCTAATTCTAGTGGCGGTTTAGTGCCAATATAATTAAAATTTTCATTAGGATTCAGCCTTCTTTTCAAGGTTAGCAAAACAAAGATAAAATCTCAGATATAATATTTTACGTCGATTTGACAAAACCTAATCTTAAATTCAAATTAATACTTTCTTTTTTGGGAAAAGCTTTCTTTGTTACTAACGTCACCAGGTCATATCGTCACTTATGAGTCATATAAAATATGTATAACAGCTAAAATATGTCATTTGGGAGATTATTTCATCGAGACAAAAGTAAACTTATTTGTCGTCATTCATCATATTAAAAAAATATATTATTTAACTTTGATCCCCATACTTTTTCATACCTGACTAGAAGCCGACGAGTGATCACCACAGATTAGACCATGATACGTATACGCGCCACTGAGATTATCATTATCACGTAATAATGACTCGTAATGATGAAGTTGCACCTCACGATGTAAATGCAACCGACAGCATTAAGCACATCGATGAACTTGTGCCCCAGATACAGCTGATGTAATAATATAAGCTATTATAAATACAGTGTTAGAGTAGACGAGCATAGGTAAATGACCTTTGACACTCATTTGGAGTGACTTAATACCTCTCCGTTCCTCATCGGTCATGTCAGATTACTGTCGCGCATAATCATAAAAGTAGGGGAACATAGAGTGCACCAACACTTAGTGGTAGTTACTATAGTGGTCTTTTCAGCTTATGAATATAGAAAAAATAGAATATAAGTAAGTTAGGTACAAATTATAAAAATTACAGTTGACTGATCTCAATTGAGATTGGTCACCAGAACCAAACTCCATTGTGTAGCAAGTAGTCAAATGTAATGAAAATGCCAATGTATCCAAAATCCACCCGAGCATATGCACAATAGCTGTATGTGTGTCATGTATGAATATTCGTCTGTAATGTGGGTCAGTGAGCCACGACAAGAGTGTCGGCGTTTGAATAAACGGGCAATCATAATCATCACACATACAGTTGCGCAATCAAAACATTGTAGTGGCAGTCGACTGAGAAGCGATGGTCACTTACTTCTAATTATAGGCACATAAAGTTAAATAACTTAGTTTTCAGAGTATATTTTTAAACTTTTTAGAACTATCTTAATATGACCTGCACATAAAGTTTTTTTTTTTAAAGGCTTCTGCAGATCCCATGGAAAAGTTCAGAGTGCTTTTTACTGGATACTACGTGAAAATCTGTATATTATTTAAATACCTGTTTGACTACTTTTAAATGGATGCAATAATTATCATAAACTTAAAAAAAGCTGCGTATTTTTATATCGTAAAATATTTGTCCATGCATTTACTATTGGTCATAGACTCAATCAAACCTAGATTCTAGATACGATGGAGCGATTGCATTCTGATCCGCCGCCAAGTATGGAAACAAGACCACTCGTACGAGTTGCATGTTCTGAATGTTCCGAGCGTGCCAATTTCCTAACCTTTTTGTTTTATTGATGCTGATAAATAATTCAGTCATTGCCATTTTTAATAACGACATATATTCCATGCCATTGCCATTACCTCGTTCGTCTACTATAAACTGACCGCTGTTTAAGTTCAATACAAATAAACCTCGAGTTCAACTAGCACCGGACACGCAATTACATCATCAATTATTGGCCATTATCCAAAATGGCCGTTTATGTTGTCATAAAATACAACGAGACAATTTACACCGGGGTAGGTATTTCAAAGTAGATCGTATCGAATCCGCGGCGGTTACGTAAAGGACAACCAACAATGGGTCGTTGCGCCAGCGCGGCTGCGCGGGATCCTGTGTACACTTGCTCAGAATGGCAGAATAACATACACTAACATGTTTGTCATTGTTTTGTACAGGTATTTTCATAGATTAATTTAACGAAACAATTATCGTAAGTACAGAAATATTACTTAAATCATAACTTAATGCTCGTTGTCATTTCTAAAACTTTACCTATGACCTTTTGAAAACCTCTCAGAATCTTATTTTCATGAAGATAACGACACGTCTAAAAAGGATATAACTAAAAGATTTCCCTATCCAAAAATTTAAAACACATAAAAATTGAAAGATCAGATTAAAAAAGTAAGTATTATTGATGACAAGTATAAGTACAAACAATTCCTCCAGAATCAATATTATGTACATATTAGTATTAATTTTTCTTCTAGTAGACTCATTACATAATTACCAATTCGCACTATAAACAGATTATAATTTCAGAAAGTGACTACCTAGATTCCTTTGAGCAGTTATGTCGCGACAACTACTGAAGCATACTAGCACGCAAATATAACTGTTATATTAAATAGCCAGCACAAAGTTAATGATGACAGTGTTCGCAACTTTGTAAAGCGTTTTAATAAGCAGTTGCTGGTCCATATTTAACGCCGGTTATATCACAATGTTGCTTAGTTACGCGCATACCGCCAAGATTAATCGCACAGTAACAAACTACTTAATGGCCGACACTGTCGGTATCTTCACCAAATAGCTATTAAACAAAAGAATATTGAAATCTCAGAAAAACGACAGTTTACTTAAATATTAGTTTGCGTGCACGCAACATCGTCCGCGTTTTATTTTAGTTAACTACCTCATTTAGCTTCCCCTAACACTTTTATGTTATACAAACCCTATCCAAAACTAACAAACACAAAAACCAAAAAAAGAATAATTATACAATTTGCAGTAGTTAGGAAAGTAGGAACGAACACTTATCAGCGTATGTTTTTTATTTAAAAAGAAGAATGATTTTGCACCCTGATCTTATCAACAACCGTCCTTGAGGTAAGTACTCAAGTACTAACAAATCATTAAGAGTCATTGCAAGTATTGTTTTATTAATAAGGAATGTATAAACGGTTAATGTCCACCCAATTACAAAATTAGTTTCTTTTGCCCAAAGACTAAACAATCAATTCTCACGCATTTAATTGATTATTCAGAAAGCACTTATAATGCCATATTACCCATGGGAACGAAATGTATAATTATGGTGTGTAAAAAAATCACAGTAAACAAAATGCTTCTCACACTACTATAATCATGAAGGGTCGTTGTCATCATAGATTTTAATGATCACCATATTGGGTTAGAAAGTGTGCTCGGGTGCAAAAAACTGGTCAAGTGCGAGTCAAACTTACGCCCTGAGGGTCTCGGAGGAGCTACTTGTATGTTAATGATACTTATCTAAATCGCTCTACGTCAAAAATAAACTTTCAATCCCTCTGTAAGAGAATACAAAATTCAACTTTTCGTAGTCTTTCTATATGCTAAAAAAACTCTTTGCCAAACAGTTTTATGTAGATGTTTGTACCCATGTCAAGTGTAAAAAATAAGGGTTTCTGTAGTTTTAAAACCGTTAAGTAAAAGTTCAACAGCACGAAACGACCCAAAGTTCGATTAGAAAACTGAAAGTGTCCGGGTGAACTGTTCAGTTCACTTGATCATGGCGCTTGCAACAGTGCCGAAATATCGGGAGCGCATTAAAACAAAACAAAATGGTAAATATCCTGGACACTTTCAGTTTTCTATTGTGTGTAATCATGACAGTTTAAAATTATACACAAAGTTCGATTATTTTGAATGCAGTTCCTTGTAACTCAACTAAACTTTTCGGTCTAAAACCGGTATTAAATCCGCTCACTAGATCACTCAGCTTATACCACGTACGTGACTTGAAACACTGTTTCGCGCCAGTAGTCGTCTTAATGTCACATTGTGGCATTAGTGGTGTTATATCAGCCGAGCTGGTTGCGCCACAGGGACCATTTCCGCACTCTGACGTGGAAGTCAGTTGTTACAGCAACAATTTTCAGACCTAGGGGTCAAAATCATTATTTGACCCACTCCACTACCGAGAAAGACCGTCACAATGCTTCATCGTTGCCAAAATGTAATCCATATTTTTAATAGGAGTGTTTGTCGGCCTGTCGGTTACTGTCACATTTCATATTACAGAACATATTCACATAATAATTGACAGTTATAGAGATCGTTTGTATACAAGGGAAGGCCATTATCTAGCCTTTATTTATGCTATAAATAATAAAAGATAAAATAGACTCATAAAATCATTATACGAGGTTATTATTAATACCTACTTTACGTCCGTCTCATGTGGCCTATAGATAATTTCCGTCTTCTCCACTAGCCTTTATCAAATAACAAATCGTCCTAACTGTTACAAAATACAAACACAACACACAAAATAGCCTAAACAGTATCGCTTAGAAGCAATAGAGCCAAAACGACGTTCGTTGCATGTATAATATAAAAGATATCCTAATTAAGCCAACTCGTACAATAGCACAAAAACAGCAGATATAGTCCATATTTGAGGTTCAAGGCGGTGTTGTAATTTTTAAGTCATCAATAGCTCTCTCATAATAATCTTCCGCTTCAGTTATCTGCCATCGGTTCCACTCTGCACTTTATTGATTAGTGAAAGCGGTCTCATCAATTATATCACAGCTTTATCTACGCTATGATAATAATTAATCTGCACTGCTTGTGTATTATTACTTATAATAACAGCCCTGTGAGAATTGTATCTATTAAAATCAGTAACCAAGATTCATGCAAAGTCTTACGTCAGTAGACTTTTTGTCGATTTGCTTCCAATAAAGAACTAACTTCAATAAATAAATTACTCTGGTTCAATTATATCACGAATTTCTCGCTATTTTACGATATGTATCTAACCCAAATATGATTAATACATAATAAGAAGATAAAACAAAAAAGCAATCGTATTTTAACTTCAATTAACCCTCCATCCACGTATACTGTAATGGTTTACAACAAGTAGCAGTACAGTAAATAAATATATTTGTATACAAATGATTTTAGCGTAGGCAAGCACTTAAGCCTCAATAAACTAATTGGTAGCATTACACAAACCGACACGACATGACCTTTTGTAATTAGTTACGTCTACGTATAGAAGTCGGCAATCGGAACTGCATAATGTTACCAATACACAATTTACATAACTAAAACGATAACTGTTACGAATAATTGTTGTGTAAATCCCATAAATTGGTGCCTATTTCTAGGTAGCGTTCGCTAACCTGGACGATTACTTAAGTTTTTTAATCATATGCCACAGACTGAAGTTAAATAGAGTTATCCTGTTCTGTAAGTACCAGATGATAAGCATAGGGTCGTAGAGTTAACTTCATAATATATAATACAAAAGTTCTCTTATAATCTTGCGTGTTTACATAAGAACCTAGCGGCATGTTAAAGTGTAGCATAGCAGAGCTTTATAGAGATGTGCATTCTGCCACACATTGAATAACATTAGAATTTGTTAACATAGCGTTGAGCCTACACAATCATTTCAACTCAACGCTCCATCAATTAACATCAAACACAATCGGGCCTTAAGTTGAAATCGCAGTCCAATATACACGTATGTAACGCAAAGAAAAAAATCTCTGTTGGTAAATCAGCGTGCAACCCAAACCACGGACTTTTGCGATTGTTAAACTATATCAATAGCTACAAAGTCCTTGAATTGATATCAAAACCATTACTCAATTTGCGGGAAGCAATCAATGTTATATCGCGTCATGGATAACCTTTGAAATAGAACAACATTCATAATGTTTAATGTTCAAAATTGCACACCCAACTTTCGTAATGGACTTTGGTAGAGCCATTTCGGTACGGGCCTTGGTCCACTACTGCAGATGCATTCGTAAAGGCACCCCACTCCGACTATTTGCTAATTCGTTGCGCTTATTCTAGAACCATCTAACGGCATGATACGAAACGATGGTCATGGTTACATTATTGCCATGACTATTGTTGCCAAATATAAGCGTAGAAGCCAAAACGTAGAAGACAAGTTAGTAGGTAGAGACGTGTATGTCACCATAAAAAAATAGGCGAAATCTTATAATGCATATACAATTTTAATATTTTTTTTTGTTACGAAACAATATATAGAATCGAAAAGGTCTTTTATCAATCACAAATTAAAATTTTAACAGGCAGGCTACAGGCACTATTACAAACCCTCGTTAGTATTAATGTCTCTTCGAGGACGGTCATCCCTAATAGTTCAGCTTGCCTTGGCCAGCACTGGGCGAGTGCCTTGTAAGGCACACTCGATTAGGCCACAGGTGCCCAAAGGTGGCAAACCTTCACAGTTCACATGCTGCGAATCACTAACATAAAGAATATACTTTAATGTTAGCTGAACGCAATTTTCACAGGCTTTTTGTAAGTTCACGTTTGGGCACCAAATAAAGAAATTTAGAGTTTGAAATTAATAACTCCATACAAAGTGTAGAGAGTAAAAGTAGTTTGCTAATGTAATCAATTTTTATATATTCTTCTAGAAACTTACCAGGTATTGTTTTCAAGGAGAAAGTACAGGTATTTAATATGCTATGATAACAATGCTATAACGTAACAATACACTCAGGTTCGCACTAGGGATTCGCACATTACTTATAGACATTTGCAAAAAAGAAATATGTTATTATTTTTTTATTATCTACACAAAACATGAGAATGTTTTTCAATGAATTCACATGGCAAAATTCCCAAAAACTGCAACAATATAGCTCTTTTTGAAGGTAGTATTTAAACGTTCATATTGTATCTGTCGATTTAGCAATTACATCATTAATTATTGAGAAGAAATATTTTAAATATCGCTCTAGTTTTGACAATATAATGAAATTTAATCAAAATTCATGCGACGAAATCTGCAATATTGCCACTGCTATAGGACATCTGTAGGTTATGCCTATTATATTACTAGTTATTGTTCATAGGACAAAAACGTAATAGGAACTAAGATAGCGCATTATGATAAATAGTATCATCGATACGTATTATTATATAACGTGCCTTCCGCATAGCAGAGCGGCGGAAACACCGCGGGCGGCTGAAGGAAAACGTTGTTGATTGCTGCGGTAAATTATACGATACACCTATTCAAGCATATGGTAATAGGCAATGACATATATTACGGCCAATTGACAGCAAGTGCAGTATAAGTAGAGCGTGTGTCGATCCGCTAGACCACTCTGGTGTTGAAGCCAACAAAAACAAATACATCATAACAGCATTTAATCCCTCTAGCTAGAGAATAAATGTTAAGCATCTTATTTCGGGGTACCATACACAATATCTGAAACAAAAGAAGTATACGTACAGGTACTTGAATGGATAAATACACACCCAATGACGAACACCAGACGATAAAACAGATTACGATTTCATGTAACAAAAAGCTTCAATTTTAATTATTTACCTATGTCCGCTTGTGTGCGGCAATAATTTATTTTTTTATAAATATTGAATTAAAAATTATTTTATGAGGATTTTTTTTACAACCAAGAAAGCTCTTTTGGTTTTAAGCAGGTAATACATTCACATTAGTCTTTAGTACAACATGCTGCATAGACTTCAAAAAGATAACATTCTAATCCAGAGGACTAAAAATCTTTATTAACCCTTTCCACGCCACGAGTTTTCGTCAAAAACGTTCACCACACGCCAACGCAATATAAGTGGTCGGTTTACTAGTGCTGACAACGTTGAGTATCGATATTATTAATTTGTTATAAATAAATCATTATAAAAAATATATATTGTTATTTTAAGTGTTATATATATATTAGTTAAGTTCTTGGGGTTTATTTTATTATTTTTTACTCTGTAAAACATGTATTGAATGTATTGAAATCTCAGTGGCGCAATAATACAGTGAAAAAACAAACAAGTAATGATGGCGATAATTGCATCACTACGTGTCTGATATATCAGACAGTGGCGTACACATAATATGTATTTTAAGCGAGTGTTAGTGAAGTGTCAACTTCCGGTCATAAACTTCGATACCTTACGAATTACTTTTAACTTATTGATTTAATTACTAAATTAATAAAATGATGGAGACAATAATTATTTTACTAGTTCCGATGATCGTATATCTAATAATCCTTAAATCAGGGTCTATTTATTTTAACGACAAAAACGATTGCATGTTGTAAAATTTCACTCTACACTATATGCTTGAATCATCTAATTGTGTAAATTTTTAATTCGTCATCTCAATTTTGTTTTTCTTGCAATTGCCATGGCTAAAAGCCTTTACTCTATTACAAAGAGTTATGATTTTTAACTACTTTTTGTAGTGAAATAATGTAAAGAGAAATATATGTTTTAATGCAGCTATTGCTGCAATAATTTCCTTTAATGATGACCTTGCTCGCTTAAAGCACCATTTACATGAAATTTATATCTCTAATGGAAAGCATATAAGAAATAATCAATAATTTCTAAATTCATATCCAATTTTACAGATAAGAACATTAGAAACACTATATATGTATTGTATTACATGAAAAAAAAAATGACCGGTAAGTTGTTTTCTAACGGAAATACATCTATTTATTCCAATGTAAAAAAAAATACAAACACTATACCTATTGTGTCAGAGCATAGTAACCACACTATATTAAGAATACTATATAGTATTATAATTTTTTATAACTTACCTATTCATTATGTAACAAGACTTCATCACTTTCAAATTCAACATCATCAGTTCCTTCTAAAATCCTAATCAACTCCTCTGCAGTGGTCATATTTCAATAAATATTAATTTACAATCGTAATAAATCAGCACAGCAACGCAAAGAATAACACAGTAAATAACATGATTTTGCAGGGTACTTCCATAATTTATCGATATCTCCTACCGTCATTGTACAGCACAAAATACGTAGTTCTAGAAACATCTATCGCCTCTGACGTCACTTCCGTGTCTGATATATCAGACATTGGCGTACGAGACTCATGCATGATCGTGTCGCTATAGTGTTGTGACATACTATGCAATTTACTGGATTTGATGCAAAAAAATAATTCGATAATGAAGCGTTTTCTGTGGTAAAACTTCGTCACACCCCAAAAAATATGCCCAAAACAAAAATCTGTATAATTTTTACATTTTTGAATGTTTATTTTTTGAAGTACCAGATTTATAGTTTTGGTAGGAACATCGTAATGGAACATCACTGTCTGTCTGATATATCAGACATTGGCGCTGAGGGTTCAAATAAAAAAAAGAAAGAGTTCGAGTCGATTCAACACGGTTTTGTTTTTAATAATTTATCATTAAAATAACATTATAATACTTTGTAAAACTTATATTTTTGATAACTAAAGTATAAACTGTCCGAAACTTGTATGCATGTGTTGTCACGTACTATAACGATAAGAAAAAAATGGTAAGATATATTTGTCTGATATATCAGACTTTGGCGGCGAGGGCACGAAACTTAATTGTCTGATATATCATCAACATCAGACTTTGGCGCTGAAAAGGTTAACCGATTAACCTTGTTTTGATCAATTTGATCCTATCAATACTCAACATTGACAAGAACATGAACACACTTTCAACAAAAATAAAAGCTGTAATTACTGCAGCCTGGTTACCGAGTGATTGATAACGGTTACATAATAGATGTAGATTCAGATAGGCAGATTTATCACTTGGACAATCGCTGCTTTCGAGACGGATTCATAAAATAAGAAAACCTGTATAGGTAAGTGCGGCTACAATAGACCGTGTGTCAGTTAATGTCATCATTAGTGAGCGGATAACACAAGTTCACATCTTTTGTAATTTATTATTATAAAAACAACTTAATCTTCTTATAAATAAAAATGAATTGCTGTTCGTTAGTCTGACTAAAACTCGAGAACGCCCGGACCGATTTAGGTAATTTTGGTTTTAAAATGTTCGTCGTAGTCCAGGCAAGGTTTCAATGAGAAAATATAGAAAAAGAATCAGAATTGGGGGGATGAAATTGGCCAGGGCCACTAGTTTGAAATATTCTTTGATTACTTAATCTATACTAATATTATAAAGCTGAGGAGTTTGTTTGTTTATTTGAACGCGCTAATCTCAGGAACCGCTTGTTACCTAGATTAGTGGAAAAGATTTGTAATTTCAGAGCCAAAACTTTTGAAGTCTTAAAAGAAAATAAAGAACTTCTTATCCATACCGTAAATACCAAGATACTAAGTAGATCTAAGTTCAAAATACTACAAATACACTGATTTAATGAATGCATATTACGATTCCTTGTTGTTTTATACATATGTACATTCTCTATAGGAGTTTACCTTGTACTAGACACCTGTAGAGATTGTAGAATAATTCCAACTTGAATATATGGTATTTAGTATACCTAATCGTTACCGAGCACACTACTCGTTTATGGTACGATTAAGTTATTAATTCTACTTCCATTGTTTACAATTAATTATAATTCGTTCGTCAATTGACCTCAATTTACTTCAACTTTAAATTTTAAGATTTTTGTGGTGCATGTCATCTTGCTGGTTACAATTCGTAAATATTAAACGTGCTATTACAATTATTATAATTAAGTATATATTTTATACCTTATGAATATAATTGTTGTCAATTAACAATGAAATGACTTAGAATTGGCGTCTAATACATTAGTCATACGAGATAGTGTATGTCTTGTTAGTTGTCCTAATAAATAAAATAAATATGAACACTTGTATGTCGCTGCTAAAAGCATTCGAACTTCAAATAATTGATCTTTCTTACCTATTTGGTTATTTTTTTTCAGATTAGGTGATGCGACGACTGCACCTGACAGACAGACACCTGCGGGTGATGCTGTGGTGCATCCTGCTCGGCCTGCAGCCGGCCTTCGGCGGCATCCTGGACCCATTCAACTGGGCCCGCTCTGACAGGATAGAGGTCAACATACCGTGGCTACCGTGTAAGTTATTATTACGTTAACGATTGTTTCTCACTTCGGTCAGCGAAGGAAATGAGTCGCGCAGTGTGTTAGTTGGTTGTACGGACTGTAACTTATGAATGTAATCAGTAGAAACATACGACCGATTGTCATGATTGTATCGCCCTATAGGGTATGCCAGTGCACCAGCAGTAAGGGTGTATACCTAATACGTATATGGGCGAATGATTATGATTTGCAAATATGAATAGTGGAGCTTTTTGTTTTATATTAGATACAATCTTCATCCATTCTTTTTTATTATTTTATATCATTATATTCAATATGATTAAAGGTGACTCAAACGTCATCTTATTAATAAAGAAACCTTTCCACTAAAATCAAGTGTGCAATTGAAAACTTTATATTTGTTTAAAGAACACTCACTTTATCACTTTAACATAATAATATTTAAAATGATGATTGCAGTTGAAAATGAGACAAGATGCTACGACGATCTCGGGTGTCTCAATATCACTAGGAGCTGGTACCACCTCATCCACCGGCCTTTCAACGTCTTCCCGCTACCCAGGGTTGTTATCAACACACGGTATGTATAACATACTTCACCTATTTACATAATATACTTCATATAACCTTTAATTGCAAACAGTAATAACATTCCGCGTAGCTTCGGCCGTGTAATCTTTTATGGTGTCATTAATTTATATACTTCTTATTTACAAGATGCTGTTAAAGTAAGATTAACAGCTGGTAGGAATAATAATCCATGGCTTTTATATATTTCCTTTGATTCATGCATTGTATTAAAGCAAACCAAACATGGATTTAAATCTAATTAAATCAACTTCAAAATATACCGAAGACAATTTATTTTTGTTATATTTATTCAGTTAGCGTCGTGTCAGCGTGATATATTTTGTTTACGTATGGAATTCTCACAATTATTTATTTTACAGATTTATTTTGTACACCAAAAAGAATCCCACCGATGGACAACTACTTAACGTGAATGTCAATAAGACGATTGCAAAATCCAATTTTAATTCGCAACGACTTACCAAGATGATCATTCACGGATTCATAGACACACCGTTATCAAACTGGGTAAGTCAATATAATAGAAACTATGTTATTGAAAGTATGGTAAATACATACATTTGTTAATGCTCCAAAAGTTTTGTTAGTGGTCCACAACCCGTCACGTCACGTTTCCCACAGAAGTGAAAAGTGGACTGCTGGAAGTGATCTCTGCCTACCCCTCTGGGAAAAAGGCGTAATTTTATGTATGTATGTGTTGTTAATGCTGGAAAAAGCAAAAAAATAACCTTATAAATGATCAAACAGACACGATGGTAAATAAGAATATTTACCGATTGTGCCTAATCCAGAATAAAATATCTTACACACTTACCTACTGAGACTTCTTACAGCAGTAGAAGCTTAACGAATGTTAGAAAACAGATATTATTATCTTTGCAGATAATACCCATACCTACGTGAAAACGAGTACGTTTTTTAAGTTTATTCATAATTCAAAAATTGAAGACTGATAAACTATAAAATTCAGTAATATGGTTCAGATGTCGATAGTAAAGTATAAAAGCGCTAATAATAGCTTAGAACATTGTGAGCCCATGAGTAACACCAGTACGAGTATTGGCGCTTAAATTACAAATCATTTCATCGTGTATAATGCAGGTGAGCGAAATGAAAGACGAGCTAGTGAAGGCGGGCGACTTCAACGTGGTGATCGTGGACTGGGCGGGCGGCAGCCTGCCGCTCTACACGCAAGCCACGGCCAACACGCGGCTGGTCGGCTTGGAGGTCGCACACTTCATCAACACCTTACAGGTAAAAGAGTATTTTTAAAAAAATTGGAAAAAGTATAACTGCCAGTATTGTTATTTACTCCCTACAGATAAGTACTTTTTTAGGAGTTAAGCAATCAATTAAGATACATTTTATTTTGTTGTTTTAGAAAAAAAAATCGCTTTCATGACCCAATCCCCGTTCAGGCGGGGTCATGAATTCGATTTTTTTCGATACATTTTGTAATAAAATAAAATTAATATCCTTCTTGTGTTACTGATATCAGAAACAAGAGACACAGACAGATATACACAATTATTAATAAATAAAACACCCAGAAAAAACATGTAGTTCATCAGCTAAATATGTGTCCCAAGTGGGAATCGATCTCACAGACCCTTAGCGCACCCTGCAGCCTGCAGGACTACCAAATATCCAATTGAGCCAAACATATTATGTAACTCGCTGATCCTGCAGTCAAACCGTTTGACGGTTTTGCGGGACATAATTTAGTTTATAAGTAATTTTTTTTTTTGTTTTTAATAATAATAAATAAAAAAAGAAATAAAAAAATATATCAATAGATAAAAGTTAACAGAACTGCCTCTGTCTCTTTAGTTGAACCTTATACTTTTTTGGAACCTTTGAAATATTTCAAGCTACATTTTTAGGTCTTATCGCCCTAGTTTAGTAGGGTAGGCCCGTGCCCCAGCAGTGGGGACGTATAAGGGCTGATGATGATGATGACGACATTTGTAAAGTTATACAGAGTTTGTTTACCAGTATTTGTTGACTATGACAAGTAACTCTTAAGTCCACAAACTTTTATAAAGAGCCCCTAATATGAAATCTTCTTATAAAAAAAAATGAATTGCTGTTCGTTAGTCTGAATAAAACTCGAGAACGCCCGGACCGATTTAGGTAATTTAGGTTTTAAAATGTTCGTCGTAGTCCAGGGAAGGTTTCAATGAGAAAATATAGAAAAACAATCAGTATTGGCGGTATGAAATTCGCCGGGACCACTAGTGATAAATATTTTTGTTGTTATATGTGAGTTATATGAGATACACGTACATATACATTCACCTTTATGATGTATTGCTTGATTTACGATGAAATAAATTCATCAGAAATCGTTATTTTGTAAAACATCAATCATTCTTACTTCATAACGAGGACTTCTACGCAACTGGTACTGATGCAAGGCGTAAGGTTCGCACCTACTGCATATTGAAAACACGCAAGCACCCAAAAAAGTCGAATATTTTCCTGCCCTGGTTGCTGAATTGCAGTGCCCGCAAGGGACTTTTAGAAATACATACATACATGGCAGATTATCTATTGCTGCGATAGTCTACTTAATAGTTACCAACGAGTAGAGCAACTGATTAACCGGCATTATATTTATTATTTAGTTGTCTCTTGCGCTAGGTATAAAAAATAAGATTATTATTTTGACTGGCTCAATGCATGCGTCCACCAGAAGTTCTAGTTTCGTTTCGATTCGATTCGACAAATATTTGATCGGTGTTTGCGTGAACTTTCTACCTATTTAGCCCTTTTACCGCCAGCTCACAAGTGCTTGAATAGTGTATCATAATTACACATAGTAGGTACACATGGATTATATATCCATGTGTACCTACTATGTGTAATTATGTTATATATGCTAGTGTATTCCACTGATGTTCCTAATATCTGTAATGTGAGTGTTTTTTAGGCTTATTGCGAGATGCAATCAGGACTATATGTGATGTCATAAGATATTATAAATAACTTCCCACACCGTACCGTTTTTAATAATCTGGTATACCACATAACTTATTCTATTCTAATATAAAATATAACACGTTTCAGAAGGAATACTGATTATTTATTTATTCTATTCTAATCTTATATTTACATTTCAGAAAGAACACGGCCTGAATCCTCTAGATGTCCATATCATCGGCCACTCGCTCGGGGCGCACACCGCAGGCTACGCCGGAGAGAGGATACAAGTAGGTGGCTGTTTATCGAACAAAACCATAACATCTTGAAACGTTGAGCACTTCGTGTTGAGTCTTCATATTGTCTTTGATTTAGCATTTAATTCCATAGGGCCTAGGAAGAATTACAGGGCTCGACCCGGCAGAGCCGTACTTCCAAGGAATGCCCACCCACGTACGCCTGGACCCATCCGACGCACAATTCGTCGACGTCATACACACAGACGGGAAAAGCATTTTCCTTTTAGGTAATACTTTGAACGCAATACAAACATAAATTATAAACATTACACGAACGCTTCGTATAATCCATACCGCACCTTCATCATTGTTGCATGAGTTATATTAACTTGACTCAGACGTGCATGTGTAAATGTAATATACTTAGATAGCTTTATTGCTTTTTGTTGATAATTTACTAACCCACCTTATTTATGTATTTATGTAAATATCTCGCTTCTCGCTGTGAGGTTCATCATTCATTATGTATAGTTTATATATATTTATACGCAATCAACTAATTATCGACATCTTTATTCCGCGCGTGCGACAGATTTTGTGTTTATGGCAGGATATGGGATGTCACAACCAGTGGGACACTTGGACTTTTACCCCAACAATGGGAAGGAGCAGCCTGGCTGCGACCTCACGGAGGGACCCCTAGTGCCCCTCACGCTGGTCAAGCAAGGCCTCGAAGAAGCCTCCAGGGTACTAGTGGCCTGCAACCACGTAAGAGCTATTAAGCTATTCACAGAGTCCATCAACGGAAAATGCCCCTACATAGGTGAGAAATATAATGCTCGCCACACAGATTCGATCGAAGGACTTGTACTGAAGTTTGACTATTTTCAGGACATCAGTGTCCATCTTACCAACACTTCTTAAATGGAAAATGTTTCCATTGCGGCCATGGATGTGCGATCATGGGGTATGATTTTCTACATAATATTTTATAAATATTTAAAATTTAAAATTAATAAATCTTTCTTTCTTTCAAATGTTAATTACGTCAAGTAAAATAAAGAAAATATGCCCGGTTCAACCAAATTTTTGGACCATTATCATCCCATTTTCTTACGGCACATAAAGCGATTCGCTGGTGGAGCATCAAAAAGATTCTGGTTTGGCCAGCTTAAATCACAATTTTCTAGCATTGGTACCTATTCGTAAGAAGACACTGTAATAAAACTTACTGAAAGATTATAACTCTATGTATTAAAACATTACAGTTTCCACGCGGACAGTTCTCCTGGCTTGATCACGAACAAGAACAATCAGACTGAGAACGAAGTGTACCCTTCGGAGGAGCACGACACCATCGGCGCCAAGTATTACCTGAACACTGGAAAGGAACTGCCATTCTGCCGTATGTAACTCAGAGTTTCTTATTTAAAATAATTATAATACAAAATATAGAAACTACAAAAATTATTGCAAAAAAAATTTTACCTACAAGCTATAATTAATTATTATCAGGTGCTGTACCTCAACTTTCCATGCCAAGTCAGAAAAATAAAAAAAATATAAAATAAACTACATACATTACCTACCTAGTTAAGTACTACATTTGCATGTTTGTTTTCAGAACGACACTACAAAGTTTCTATCCAGCTGGCCAATCCAAAAGGAGCGGAATCCTGGGTCCAGGTAATAATGATTACGGAGCATTATTCAATCGTTAAACGTTTTTTTTATTGAGTGAACCGTTACGTAACATGTGATTTAATAATAAATATTTTAGAAAATGTTGCAAAAACAGTGTCTAAATCTGTTTGTAATTTTTCAGGGATTCTTAAAGGTGACGTTGCTATCAGATCGCGGAGTAATAAGAGGGATGGATCTGACTCCTAATAATTATGTAAAGTAAGTAATTTTATCAAATACATCAGTGCATAATATTATTTCCTGTGAGTTTACACAGTTACCGTAATTACTTCTCAAGTAAATGATAAGAATTAATACTTACTTACCTTTTTGTAACAATTTTAGATTAGAACACGGTACGACGTACACGATTGTAGTGACACATCCGATGGATTTGGGGGGTAAAGTGAGGAAGGTAAGCATGGCATAATCGAAATTAAATAAATAATGTAACTCCTCTGAGTTGGATATTCAACTATGTATCTCCAATTGCCTAAAAAAGTTTTATGGTATTTTCTACGGCATTCTCTATTTCCAGGTGGAGTTATCGTGGGAGTACGACATGAATGTACTGGAACCGCGATCTCTGTGCATACTCTGGTGCAACGACCGATTGTACGTTAAGTCGGTCATAGTGGACCAGATGGAATTGCCGAGTAGAGGGTATGTGGTTTATGATAACATTAATAATTAAGAAATACTTTGATTTTAAAATTTGAAAGGATTTCTTCATAAATTAGTTTTAAAAACATGAATTATATATAGAGTAGAGTAGATATTCATACGAATAGGTATCACTAAACTATGTGACTAATAATTACCACAGTATAATAATAATAAATATCTGGGACATTTCCACACACGGTCCCCAAACTAAGCACAGCTTGTACTATGCCCATAGTCAGAGACTGATATACATACATAGATATTTTTAATTTAAGTGTACTTAAATACATAATCACACCCAGACACGGAACAAACACCGATGTTAATCACACAAATATTTGTCCCGAGTGGGAATCGAACCCACGACTCGTGAAACCGCCAGTCAGGGTCACTAACCACTGTTCCACCGAGCCAGTCAAACTAATTCTAATCTATTTTTTTTACAGAAAGAGGAACGTAGACTTTACAAGCAAATTGTGCACGCCGAAACGTGAATTTGCTGAGATCCCCAACCGTGGCTCCGCCAGTTTTTATGACAACTGTGGCAGGTAGCTGTGCCATACAACCCGTGTAGGACTTGACTCTGCTGGTCTCCAGAGGCCAGCCATAACTTTAACCAGATAATGGACACTATGTGACGGCAGTCTGGTTTAAAGTGTTGTTCGAAAGTGATGATGTGACTATCTTAGTGATGTTGTTACAGGGTGAAGAAAGGAGGTTTTCTGTAAATTATAATGTCTTATTGTTGAACCTTCTGTAGCGTTAAGTGAGACTTATTTTATTAACATAAAGTTGTACTGAATCAATACTCATGTAGATAGATGTTATGCTTAATATTAATTAATTTATCAAGTGTGTAAATAGACCTACAACAGTTTCCCAGTCTCATATCGCTAAGTAAGAAAGTATAATGTTTATGATGTTTTTGGAATGAAATAAACATTATGGTTTGTATTTTTTACCTTCATTTAAATATCGGCCCAAGTCGAATTAAAATTATCAACTTTCCTTCTTATACCTTATTCCCGTAATCCCATATTTACCTACTTAGGTACATATTTGTGGAATTAATTGACGTCTACCTACAGTGCCACAGAATGTTTTAGCGGATTTGGCGCACGGCCAAAATCCGAACTAACGAGCCACTATATTATATTTCTTTTCAATCAGTAAGTACTGCTAGGGTTAGTATAATGAAAACTATAATATAATATCCCAGGCAAGTCACAAATAACGACGTTTTTCAAGACCAATAAATAATTATAATTGGGTCGATCAACTTTTATTTGTCATGTCAGTATTATGTTGTGTCCCTGACCAATAATCGCAGTTCTAAATAAAATTCATTGGTTTTTGACATATGTAGCATTTCGTATGTTATTGAGCAAATAAACCAGTAAATATTTTTTTAAAAAATCACTATTATGCTTGATTTTTTATGGTTGTCCGGCTGAAAAACCATCTGATATAGTGATTTATTGTGTGTCCCCCAGTAGGTTAGTAAAATGAAACATTACTTTATACAAAAAAAATATATGGGGCGATTTATTGCGCTTGTACATAATTATTTATTGCAGTGTCTATAATGTCTCTAGCATATAGATTTTTGTCTAATTAAAAATTTTATAAATTTTTAGGCATGTTCATTTTTGTCCCTCATATATTTGAATATCCTTATGTTCACCGGACAACGGCAAAAAAGTCTCGAAAACAAAACTCAGGTGGTGTGATCAGTGCCTTGACAACAAGTCGATTAATTCATTGACAGCACTCACCCAACCGCCATTTCGAATTCATCTTTTCCGCGTCGCCAGTCGTCCGAGTGTGTCTTGAAGAAGTGGGTGGCTTTATTGTGTGTCTACCGGACAACCGGCATAAAAACTCAAGTATTTGACATATCTCAGTAAATTAAAGTGGAAAATATTCTATTTAGTCTATATTTTTACTGCGCGTAGGACCTAAATCAAAATATCATTATTTATTACCAGGGTGCTCAAATACAGATAAATGTCACTCGAACAACCGGTCACTTGGGCAACCAAAACCGTTGTCCATGGGACATTTTGGTTGTCCTTAGGACAAATTTAATAGAATTGGCATACAAAAATACTTTATCTTCCATTTATTAGTCACGTCATTGAAGACACATTCACATTGTAGTTTTGTTTTACATAAAAAAACAAATATAGGCGATTTCTATCCTAGTATTTCCTTCGAACTCCCGAGTATGTCCTATGGACAACCGTATATGTCCACTGGACAAACACTTTGTCCCTGACTCTGAGAGATACATTATTGTCATAAATACTTTCAAAAAAAACAGAGAGCTTTACAAAATTTTCAAATATGAATGAAAATATAAACAGTGAATTCATAGACTGTTAAATATTACTCTATAAATTATTATTTTATTAGTTAAATGAAAAGTTTGTTACATTTGAAGGTCATCGTTGCCCAGGGGACAATATTATTGGGAATAACTTATTAATTAAAAGCCATGTCATTTATTTGTGGATAATAAATTAAAATATGTCCTATATTTAATGAGAATAAAGTGACGATTTGCAATTTGACTGAATTTTTAACGTTCAGAAGCCTATTTAGTTCAGTTGTCCAAGAGACTACTTTAGCTAGAGTCATGTGGCTTTCGGAGTCAAATTTACTATTTTATTTTAATAAATTGCACTGCTCTACGTGAATTCTTAAAATATAAATAATAATCTAGTGCAAATGTGTAAAACAAACTTAATTGACGAATAAAATTTAAAAATGAAAAAGGAGACGGGCGAATCTGGGCCTATCGTGTACACAAATAAAATATTTATAAATATTTTTTTCTTAATTTTTAATTTTTAATCACGATATATTAAGCCATTTTACCATGGGATATTAAATAAAATACTTAATCATAATATTATTGACTTTCTTTACTTCCTAGCTTTACTGTCATTTTTTGACAATGTTGCCAAATGAAATAAAGTAATGATATAAATAAAGAAATGATATAAAATAGAAAATAAAAGCAATGAAAGTGAATAAAGTGTGTTTGTCTTTAGATTATGTTTTAAAAATACGTTTTAAATAATTAATTATATAACAACGTTTATAAAAACATTGTAAAAATAAATTGATCAACAGGTTTATTTTTTTTCTTGTACTGGCAACAAAGTAGACCTCATGTTACATCAAAGTCAAACGTCAAACTAAAAAATCATCATTGCCTTGAACTTACAATAGCGGATATTTCGTTTTGTTGTGTTTTCGTGTGCTTTTATTATTCAATTAGTATTATTTTGCGACGATAGATTCTGATGGTTATTACGAGAATACAATGACTGATCAACGACCTCATTGTATCAATTGCGGCATAGCTAACTGGCGGCGGATTACATCAAAATAGAAGAGGAAAGCATAATATTATTGTTCTTGCTTGGTAGGAAAAAGAAATGTGGGCTGCTGTTGTCACATAATGTCCATAATATGGTACCTAGGCTGGGCGAAACATCAAGAGTATTTAATACCACCTGCACAGTTTTAGGACGATATTTTAATTGTTTCTGATGAAATAGATGATCAATAAATATTATTATGAGAGAAATGTGTTCTTCATTCATACTTATACCCATCTACTTACACTAATATTATAAAGAGGAAATACTTGTATTTCTGTGTGTCTATTTGTATGTTTGTAATGTATAAACTCAAAAACTACTGCGCCGATTTCAAAACTTCTTTCACCATTAGATTCACCCTGAGTAACATAGGTTATATTTTATCCAGATACGGGAAGAAGTTGCCCCGGGACGCGGGTGAAACCGCGGGAAACAGCTAGTCTTTTACAATAATCTTAGAAACCGCAATGTGTTAATGTGCTAAAATACAATCTGATAAAATCTAGTCAGTAGTAGTCTTTATACAACGTGAGAGCACTGAGAGTTTGTTAGAATAACTCATTACGAAGCAAATTATAACACCCTATATCTTTTTTCTCCCGTGTAGCAGTTGTAAAAAAGTTTATTTATTTTAAATGGCAGTAATATCAGAATTAAATAGTGTAGTAATTGTTGCTGTACAGTCAGGCCCAATTTTGTATGGACGTTCGCCCGTCTCCTTTTCACTGATGTACACTTAAAAGTTGATCGACCCAATTAACAACATCACATACATTGATGACTGATCCTGTGATAAGTAGCTTAAGAACTTGTGTTACGGGTATCAGAATCAATCCAATCCATGAATCCGTGTTAAGTATTTTTTCAGAATCATGACATCCTGCATTCCTGGTATCACTGTCCAATTTCGAAAAGGCTTTAAAAAACACATTCCTTTACTTTGGAAAATAATCATTTCAAAAATATACTGACATATCCTTTGTCTGGTAATACCGTAATGATCGTATAATAATAATATTTTATATCGAAATCTAGTGAATTTCATTCACGAAAACACCACATTATTCATTTCAAAAATATACTGACATATCCTTTGTCTGGTAATACCGTAATGATCGTATAATAATAATTATATTTTATATTGAAATCTAGTGAATTTCATTCACGATAACACCACATTATACGTAAATCTCAATTTTTTTGGTTACTACTGCAATCTGTTCTTGAATCAAAATGTAATGCTACTTGTAAATATTATATGTAATAACTATATATAAATTGTATATATCCTGTTTATAATTTGGTATAGCACCTTTCCCCAATCTCCCTTTTTTGATAGCCGGATAAAAAGGAAAAATTATTATACATTGATATTTGTTTCTTGTTGAAACCTGCCCTTATTGTCAAGTCCACTGTTTAAACTGTTTTCTACTATTTTTTCCCATTCGGGGTTGGCAACACTGATGGTGCTGTATTCTGTGAAGTTCTGTGTGACATTGACAGACAATTGACATCAATATAACCAAACAAAACTTTAGGAAATAAGGTCCTGATTAGTGACTATTGTATTCAATTATAACTTTCGTATTATTACGTATATAATAAAAACATAAAATGTTATTTTCTGTTTAGCCCATTTCACAATAAATCGAGTATAAAATGTCGTCTAACACATCAAAACTTGTTCTGGGTTTATCTTTATCTATTACTGCTGGAATCGTATCATATGTCCACCTAAAGCAACATTCAGATAGGTTGGTATTAAAACTTTTAAAATATCAATTACTTTTGCCTAATCCTTAATGGTTGTCTAGAATACTCATGCTGTCTTTCATACAGCGATTTACACAACTATGCAGTTAGAATTACCAACCAACCCAGTTAAGTTCGCCAAGTACTCATGCCTCACTTATGGGGTATTCATGTACATACATTGAAAAACTTGTAATGTCCCTCTGATGGGGCATGCACAGTAAGCATCTTAATTAACTACTTTATGTAATCTTATGAAAATAAAATCTTTTTTCAGAGAAAAAATGCATGAAGGCGTTGTGAAAGATATCGAGAGACAGCAACGGCGAAAAATTGAAAACTTATACATATTGGAAAAACAAAATGAATTAACCAAAAAACTAAAAAAAGAATTGGAGCAAAACAGTTGAATTGAAATGACAGTTGTATATAGAAGGAAATTTCTTTATTTGCTACTTTAACTCCATGTTATATTAGTTATGTACCTATAGTAATTATAACAAAATTATTTAAAACTACCTACTTCTTATTTTCTTTCAACCAAGCCTCTAACATAACATCTTTCAGGTTTAACTTCACACCCGTTGGTTGCTGCTTATCTGTACCATCAATAAAACCATCATAATCCACTTTTTGCTTGGCGACTGCTGCCAAGGATTCAAATGTGCGAGGCTCCCATGAAGCCAAATCTGATAATGACTTTCTGTCCAACATGATGTTGGCTCTATCCAACCCCTCCCTTAGAGTGTAATATGTGATGTTATGCTGTTCACATGCAGCTGTAATTCTAGTATTCCAGAGTTCTATCATGTCCTGTTTCTTCAACTGTCTAGCTTTTGTTGCATAAACCAGAGCGCGATGGACATTACGGACAGCGACTGAGTAACAATTTCTGCGCCGACCGACGTAATGCGCGGCTAGTCGAAATACTCTTCTTTTTCTCCAGAATTCATCAGGTCCACGAACACGAACCCAATTCACTATGCTCAGAAAGACCATTTTGAAGTATCTAAAATGGTAAAATGAGGTTATGATTGTGTTTGTATCTGTAAAAACTAAAAAGTAGGAAAGTATCTTAAAAAATATTAATTTAAACGTCCGTAGAAATTACCAAAACAATGTATGTGAAAATCAAAATCAACGAAATGGTTTTTTGGTAAGTAGGTACCTATGAACAACAATTTGATCCAATCCAACCAACCACTGACAGTAGTGAGTGACAGTGACAGAACTGTTTTTTTTAAATATCGGATTACCGGCTTTGATAAAATCATACAGCCACATATAACCACATTTATAATTTGTAGGTATGTCTGCTATTGGCAGAAACGGCAGATGAAGAGCATGCTTCCTTAAAATTTCGTATTTTTAAATTAATGCCTTATTCAAAATTTAATGTGATATGCAATAAATTTTGCAATTATTTGAAATTGATTGATTTGAAAATGTAACAATGTTTCTCAATTTCGCATCGCAGAACATAATGGCAGCCTCGTTGTGAATTTTAGTTATAAAATGAGACTCGCAGACAGTGCATAAAGTGGATCGGGTTCGGGGTCATAAAAAAAACTATCTGCCGGATCAATAAGCCTATACGTAGGCACCAGCGTAACGCAGTTTTGGCCCTTAAAAAATTAAACCTTTTCCAACTTCAACACACCTCGTTAGTTTTCTTCACCCATCATTGATGCCTCAGCGTCTTCACTGTCTTCGGCGTTCAGGTGGCACGAGCCACTCGAAGCTTCGAAGTTATCCTTTACGGACATGATATGCCTTACATCAATCTTTCGCTTACATTGCGAAGTCTTTACATCTTTCTTTTTAATTATTGTTAGTATTGATACCTGCGAAAATAATGCAATTTATTATACTACCTACTAATTTGTAGTAGGTACCTAAGACTAGTACGTAACATCTTGCATTAGGGTGCCTGTTCACCGGAGCGGAGCGAGCCAGTGGAGCGGAGAAACGGAGAAATATTAACCAATAGGATCTCCGCTCCTCTTTAGTGGACAACAAGCACCCTAGGCGGGTAGTTACTGGCCACTTTTTAAAATGTCTCTTACCTCAAGAATTATTATCAAGACAAACATCACCAGATGAGCATACATTGATATCAATATGATGCGATACATTACTGGTCCACAACCTGTCGTGTTAATAGAGTATGTTCCTAATTCAGTTAGATAATTTGATATACAAGACCCACTCTTGCAGCAACTGTAAAAACACAAGTAAATACACAGAAACTAAATCTAGTAGGGTAGGTAGATACTGTCATGTTCATAAACCTAGATGTTGATAAAGATCAATACTCTTCAGCATAGAAACAAAGAATCATGGTAGAAGGTAGGTTTATATACCTACTTATACAGGTAGGATACCTAATTAGTAATTAAATAAAAGTACTGCAATACCTAAGTGGTACACTGTCTGTGACTAAAAAGCTCTTCTTGTTTAACGAACGCCGCTCCGAATTAGGATCCCACTCATAGTCTCGTATCTTGTCGTACCAATCATGAGAAAACCAATCTTTGTACGAATTGAACTAAAATAATAAATAGGTAAGCTTAATTGCTTGCTTGGATGTAAAAGTAATTGACGTTAAAAGTAAATTCCTTACCCCGCAGCATTTTAAAGACCACTGTAAATTATCCATAAAGTGTTTGTACTTAGGAACACTTCTGTAATGTTTCATGCTATTGTCAAAGTATGTGGCAGTGAGTGTGGAACAAACCCAAATTTTCATGATGCACAAGATAACTGCGGCTAAATTGATTACAATAATCCACACTATACATAACCATAAAGGACAGCATAGGACTTTTGCCTTGTGACTGAAATAAAAAGTAAATATTAACTAAATAATCTTTTAAGAAACTACGTTACTAACCTCTACTAAGTTCTATCTACAGTCTGCTTTATAATAATTTACTCACGCTAAAAAGACGATAGCTCACTGGGGCTATTAGAGTGTAAAAAATCTTACCTACTTAAATAGTCTTTAGCCCTTTGGAATGAAAATAGGAATCTACTGCAAGCATTACCCATTAGTTAATAACAAATTATTTACTCAATTTTCTTGCCATTAGCCACTGAACACAGCATGCTGAAGTTAGTCGGAAGCATTATGATGCCCGAGAGCAACACAAAAGAATTGACCAGGTCTGTACTGGTCAACATTAATATATCGCCCACGCCTGGAACAGTTAAATCAAATTGACCTAGGTATTACCTAGAACACGCATTTTGAGAATTCTGTAGGTAGGTAAGTCTATTTAGTGCATGGAAAGAAATCAGTAGGTACTTAAGTACAGTAGAAACTCGATTATCCGGACTAATTGTTGTCGATAGGCATTCGGATAATCGAAAATCCGGATAATCGAATGTATGAAAAATTATGTTATGTGTTTATTAAAAATAAAAAATAGATATCAACGAAAATTAATGCTTTTAAGAAATTGTAATGCTTTTTCACACAGCAAAGGTCTAGATATTGGATGCCCAGTTGATAGTTTTTACCCGACTACGGCAAAGCAAAAGGAGGGTTATGATTTTGACAGGCTATGTATGTATGTTTGTATGTATGTATGTATGTATGTATGTATGTTTGTATGTATGTATGTATGTTCATCTGTTTCCACATAACTTCTAAATTGCTTGTCAGAATTCGACAAATGACATATCATTAGAAGCGTCTTAATTGTCCGCTGGTTATAGGCTATATAGGGTTTCACAAAATCTAATGTGGCGCCCACTAGCGGACAAAACATACAGAGTAAAAAAATAAAGTTAAGATAAATACGCCGTGTTTGGTATCATTGGAAAGCGCTTTACTTGTACATTTTAAATATATATATATATTACTAGCATTTGCATGTGACTTTACGTATATTCATGGACTGATTGCATATAGTTCACATCTTTTCGTTCATAGCTTCTTTACTACTTAACAGAATAAGACCACTGCAGTACCATTCATCAATTTAACTTTTGATAATATTATGCGCACAAATACACTTTAACACCAAAATAGTACAAATAATAAAAAGTTAAAAACTAAAACCAACTACGACAAAAAACGACGCTGAAAAGTATAAAACAAGACTTTTAGAACACTAGAACTGACAACAGTTGCTTATGTAGTTCCAAGTAAATGGACACAGTAGACTCTACCAAAATGCTTATGTTGAAAATTGACAATAATGTCATACAATACTATTTTGAAGTATGCAATATTTACTATGTAGAGATAAGTTTTCATGTTTGGAAAGGCGTAGTCACACGTTCCATACACAAGTACCTACCTACCGTAGCACTTTGACAACGTGTGACTGCGGTTTTCCAAACATGAAAACCTATCTCTACATAGTGAATATTGCATACTTCAAAATAGTATTGTATGACATTATTGTCAATTTTCAACATAAGCATTTTGGTAGAGTCTACTGTGTCCATTTACTTGGAACTACATAAGCAACTTTGTTCAGTTCAGTGTTCTAAAAGTCTTGTTTTATACTTTTTCAGCGTCGTTTTTTGTCGTAGTTGGGTTTTAGTTTTTAACTTTTTATTATTGTAAAAACCAACAATGCAGAGCTTCTTCTAAAAGTTCATTTTTCGGTTTCTTCATCATTTTCCGATTTTTACTCCCGTCTTCACTATCTAATTTGCAGGTATACAACAAAATTGAATCGGTATTCTTCTTAATATCACTTATCGTGGATGTACCTACACCCAGTGGCGTAACTATACCCGTTGAAGTCCGTGGCAAAATTCATCGGTTGGGGCCCCGTGCACCCCCCTAACTTTTTATTTATCTCAATGTGTATGTGGGTTGGCAGATGAGACTCTCCTATGACCGGGGACCCCTTTCGGCTGGGGCCCCCTACCGGGTGGGGGCCCGTGGCATTTTGCCGACTTGCCACCCTGTAGTTACGCCACTGCCTACACCATACTTATAAGTTTACTTACGGCCGGTTTCTCCTTTTTTTTAATTAATCAATAATATTTACTTTGCCTTTAAGCGATAACACCACTCTTTTACGCTTTGACATGTTTAAAAATGTAGACGTGACACACGAACGGGGCGGCGCGGCGTGGCGCGGCGCGGGCGGAATATGAAAGTTGCCCGCGACTTCGTCCGCTCGGACAACCCTTATCACTCAGGGATATGAAAAATAGATGTTGACCGATTCTCAGACCTACTCAATATGCTCACAAAATTTCATGAGAATCGGCCAAGCCGTTTCGGAAGAGTATGGCAACGAAAACTGTGAGAATTTTATATATTAGATTGGTCGCGGTTGGTAGTCCGGATAATCGCGAATCCGGATAACTGAGGGCCGGATAACCGAGTTTCTACTGTAGGTTGGACAAAGTAGCTTTGTAGCGCGAAGGTATATCAGTATGAACAATATAGATCTGCTTTTTATAATACATTTGATTGAAGAATAGATATGGAATATAATCCTATAAGTCTAGTGTTTAGAATAAAATCATACTAACAAAAAAACAAGAGTAAAGACCAGGTTATAGAGAAAATAGAAGTAAGCCATAGAAAACACGCCGCCCACACGACGAAAGGGTGATTCGGACTATTATTTAGCATGGTTTAGGAATCAGTCAAAGTTTTTTCTAAACATAACACTTATCACCAATATGAAAATTGTTATAAATCCATAGAAATTGCTTTATGTTGACAGATCAGTACCTATGTGTGTTATGACAGTTCATAACAGGTAAAATAGAAGTGTAGATTTTTATTTTTCATGTTACATATTATTATTATGGTTCGCAAGTCACGAACAGCAAAAAGTTCAAATTCATAAAAGAATAGAAAACGCTTCAGTATAATTTTACGCGTTATATATTTTAGATGTAGGTATGATGTAGAGACGCGTTTAAATTAGGCCGATGTATAAATTTTAGAAAACTATTAGAGACTAAATCATTAAGAACACTACCTCAAAAGAGGTGGTTGTTTAACAATTATATGTAAATGTTTTAGGAATAATAATCTAAAATTTAGGAATATAAACTTGATTTATTCAAATATACATAATAAACATTAGTAAAAAATTCTCCATGTTATTTATACATAGTAACAACATCATAACAGTATAACAATTCATAAATATTGATATGATTATGTACAATCAATAATTGGATAATAACTAAATTATGTGCCATTAATAAAACATTCAGACATTAGTATAAAATATCAGAGTACAGGTACACATTTATATTATAGAGCCGAAAACTTAAAATTCTGTAAAAGCCAGACTTATGAAATTCGTAAAAATATAATTTGCCATATGCATACTATAAAAATAAATATGGCTTATCAGTTTAGTTTAACCACCTACCTACTATATAATAAAGAAGATAAGTAGTAGCTGCGCATCATTATAATATGTTATAAAATGCTAAGTATGTACTAAACTGATACTGTTATTTAAAATGCTTTCGACTTAGTAACACAGTCTCATTACAATAAGTATGTTATTTGACGATACACCACATACTTTCTTCGCTCCCTGTATCCGGCATCATATTAAGTTCATTAATGGTAACTAGTTGTCGAGTTGGGTAATGTCTCCCATCTTCTTGACATTATCGGCCACATTGAATTCGCAGCCGGTGCTTACAACAATCTCTTCGACCGTGACACCGTCGGCGAGCTCTGTAAGGGTCAATCCCTTTTCTTTGTCCACCTCGAAGACACACTGAAATGAAAATGTTTGTTTATTAATTTTAATTATGTATTAATTATATCAGCAGTACCTAAGTCCATTACTGGACTGGCTGGCTTAACCATCCCTCATCAGTGCCCACAAGTTCTGGTACTGGGTATATCAATAAACATGATCATAATATATTTTGTCTATCTTATCTTAAAATCAGAAACATAACTGCCAGCAATTATTTATAAAAAAAATATTACGTAACGTTATTACTTAATACATATTGGCTTGCAAATTCATACCTTTTCAGTAATGATCATGTCAACACAATTTTTGCCTGTGAGTGGCAGAGAGCACTCAGGCAGGATTTTGTGTGAGCCATTTTTAGCAGTGTGCTCCATTGTCACGATAACTTTGGTGCGAGGGGCAGAGACCAAATCCATAGCTCCTCCCATGCCTTTTACCATTTTTCCCTGTAATTAAAATTAGGACTCATAAATAAAAATGTAAATCGAGTTAACTTGATTCAGTATTTAATCCAATCAAACATAATATTCATACAGTTAACCGCTATAACTACTGTCTTTAACTGGACACAGAAATGGCGCATTAAACTGAATGAATCAAAATCAGTCCACATAGATTTTACGAAAAAAAAACGAATTATCAACCGGTTTACATCAATAATCATATTGTACCTTACGAAAATACAGCCAAATATCTTGGCATGACACTAGACGCAAAGCTTCGCTGGAAGGCTCATGTCAAGAAAAAACGGGACGAATTAGAATTTCGGTATAAAAAGATGTATTGGCTGCTTGGGAGACATTCCTCGTTGTCAGTTGAGAACAAAATTATTTTATATAAACAAGTCCTCATGCCTGTGTGGACCTATGGTATACAGCTATGGGGCTGTACCAAATATAGTAATATGCAGATCATTCAACGTTTCCAGAATAAAGTACTCAGAGGTGTCGTTGATGCACCCTGGTACGTCAGAAATGAAGACCTACACCGGGACCTTAAAGTAGACTTTGTCAAAGACATTATTAAGAAATTCGCCGAAGCTCATGAACATCGACTTCATCATCATGTGAATGTCCAGGCTATCCAGCTCCTCGACAACACGGACACAGTGAGGAGACTCAAAAGGACAAAACCTTTTAGTTGGTGTAAACTAGTAACAAAAAGTGAAGTGTGTGCCACTCATTATGAACACAAGAACAAAGTGTCTTCCCCTTAATAGAGACAATAAGAAAAGTGCTAATGGACACATTCTTAGACATTACTTTATTTTAGCAGCTCAAGTTAGACATAAAGTCTTTTAAGACTAGATTGTAATTTTGATGGCGTATTTATCCATAAGGAAATACATCGTAAGGGAAAAAAAAACGAAAAAAAAATACAGTTAACCCAGCATAAATGACAACATGAAGTATATCATAAATCTCTTTAAAAAAATGTTCAGTGGGGCTACCATGACCTTAAAACTTATGCGCTCGATATCGCCTACGTAAATATGTCTATGAAAAACTTGTACAGCGCTGCCTGGTGGTTACGCGAAGAACTACAATCGGCCATATGAAAAAAACAACTCGATAGGTTTTTAACGTACGTAAGTTTACGATAGCCAACTCATGGTAGGCCCTCAGTTCAAAATTGGTTTCTTACAGGAATCATCCAATTAGCCAAATCGCCGTATCGCGAAACTTGCATAGCTCCTAGTATCGTAAGATGAATGTGACCACCTCGAATCATAGCAAAACTGTCGTCAGACGAAAAGAATGATGCCCCTGGAACAGCACAAAACATTTGTTTTATTTTTGACAGTCATAAAAAAATAATATAACTCACCTACTTCCCACAAACATTATTTGAAAACTTACCAGGCAGAACAGTAACAGTTTCCTTTCCTGCATTTATAAGGTCAGCATCCACCTTATCATCAGTTGGGAAGGGCCCCAATCCAAGAATTCCATTTTCAGATTGTAAGAAAACTTTAACATTATCAGGTAAGTAGTTGCTGGCTAACATTGGCATACCTGCAGAACGAATTGTATAATGTGAACATCTATGCTTCATAATGAATGTTGAATATTGTCTTAAAAATAGATAATTATTCATATTCTAACTTACCAATTCCAAGATTGGCATAGGTGCCATCCTTAAATTCCAATGCTGCACGCTTGATTATTCTTTCTCTAAGTACATCTGAAGCCTTCTTTTCTTTCTGGACCTCAGTTTTAGTTATAGTTCTACGTTCAATCCTCTTCTCAAACTTTTCTCCTTTTATAATTTTGTGTACATAAATTGATGGTACATGAACATTATCAGGATCAATATCATCTACAATTTCTTCTACCTCTGCAATTGTTACACGGGCAGCCTTGCACATAGCAGGGTTGAAGTTACGGGCACTTTTCCTGAAGATCAGATTACCATGCCTGTCTGCTTTCCAAGCTTTTACAAGAGCAAAATCTCCGGTAATTGCCTCTTCCATTACATAATCTTTTCCATTAAACTGTTGGCAATGGCGACCTGCACTTGGAATTTCTATCTAAAAATATAATGAGTTATTCGCTAAAATCACACAATATTCTACAATGTAATCTTTGAGGAGAAGAGGAACCATTGATCAATTTAATATCATTAAAATGTAAATACACAATATGTTTATATGCATAATGCATGGAAATTACTAGTAGGTATACTAGAACCTTGACTTGGCAGTTTATACATTATAATTATTTTATTTACAAACAAAATTAACGACAATATTTTTGTGTTCAGTATGAGCATTAATCTATAGACAAGTACAAATTGTCAATCAAACTTGCTAAATAACATTGTGAAGGAATTTTATAACAATTAGATGATGACAACTTTGATGAATCTTTTTGTTTTTACACTAATTGGTAGGATATTACATTTAGAATAACAGGGCTCACCTTGCCATCCTTGGTATACTTAATAGGGGCTCCTCCCTCATGTATTAGGGTGCCATAACCAGTAGGAGTAAAGAATGCCGGTATACCGGCACCACCCGCTCGTATCTTCTCAGCGAGGGTACCTTGAGGAGTGAGTTCAACCTAAAATGTATTTAAAAACCTTATTATCTTGTTAAACGTTTTCACATCCAAACTTTATTGAATTCTCCATACTCAATACTACCTCAAGTTCCCCTGACAGATACTGCCTTTCAAACTCAGCATTTTCCCCAACATAAGATGCTATCATTCGCTTAATCTGCTTATTTTTTAATAGTATACCTAATCCAAAATTCTCGATTCCTGGAAAAAATTAAAATAATTTATAAATACATTGAGACGATAATGGGCCAATAAATCAAATACCCTAAATAGAAGACAGATACCTGCATTATTGGAAACCACAGTAAGACCAGTAACACCACTCTTGTTAACTCCTTGTATCAAATTTTCTGGTATGCCGCACAAGCCAAAACCACCTACAAGGAGTTTTGATCCATCTTTGATATCAGTTACCGCTTCCTCCACATGTTTGCAAACTTTGCTTCTTTTACTCGCTGTACTATAATGTGCGCATGTAAAAACCTACAAATTCGCAACAAATATCGGTATCTATTCCTGGCTGTAAAACATAAGAGTTCGCACAGATGATGTAAAAGTTTAAAATGATGATGAAAACAAAACACCATCTTACCTTAACGATGTTCAACTTGTGTTTAGGCAACGAAGTATTCAATTTAAAAATGAATAGTTGCCCTAAAGATGCCACGGACATTTTTAATACGTAATCACCTAAAATTTGAAAAATATTATGAAATACTTTATCAGACAACACGAGACACCGGTTTCAAAAACACTTGTGTTTACAATACCGCGCAGCGCACTCGACTCGACGTATTATTAAACGTCAAAAACAGGTGGTTGTCACTTTTATAAGGTGAGTTAAATTTTTTATTATATTTAAAAAATAAAATCAAAATAAATCTGAGCTCGTTTATTTGTTACCAACCACGATAATAAAGGATGATAAGACACTTGTGACTTCGGTTGTTTGTGCCGTGTGCTTCGTCGCAGATTGCGAGGTCAACTGGCATATAACGTGTTTACCATAGCAAATGAATGTATTAAGTCTTGTATTTAAATTAGATATTTTTAGTTACGTTATCGTGTAGTTTTACTTATCATAGTGAGCGTTATTCAATAAAATATAAAATTCTTTAATAATTTGTTATCTCGTGTTTAATATTCCCGCCAAAATTCTCGTGCTTCATCGAAAGTTTAAGCCAATACCTAACTTACAAAAATAATGAAAGCCCACCAAAAACATTTTCACGTAAAAACATGAAAAAGTTATCAGATTTCGTCTTTGAGTATGTATATGTTATAGGCCTAGGCATTCTACTTATACAATGCCTAAAACGTCCAAGCAATGTATATCATACGGTTAATTTTAGGCATCAGGTAATGGGTGTAATTAACTACCAGGGGTAGGACCTTAAAGATTTTTAATTTTATTTATTATTCAGAGTAATATTCCTGTTAATGTTAAGTTTAAAATGTTGATTTTGAACGGTA
The DNA here is from genome assembly GCA_039566165.1 of Maruca vitrata. Classification (NCBI taxonomy): domain Eukaryota; kingdom Metazoa; phylum Arthropoda; class Insecta; order Lepidoptera; family Crambidae; genus Maruca; species Maruca vitrata. The sequence continues at coordinate 7,642,277 of CM076917.1, forward strand.
TATTCAAACTTAACCTCGGTATGTTGTGAATAATATGTTGTTGCCTTTATAACGTAGATCATGAGTTTTGAGTCCGTCCCTCCATCTGTCACCAGGCTTTATATTCTCAAGTATATAGGCCTAGGCATTCAACTTATACAATGCCTAAAACGTCCAGGCAATGTTTTTTATTGAAATCAATAAATGCCCGTTTTACGGAAGGTATAACCGAAACTCGAAAGCATGTAAGAACCGCTTTATTACTTAGGGCAGGGCTGTCCAAACAAAATGGGACCCACGGCCAGCAGTAGTATTTTTAAATAAACTTGTGGTTCCGGCCAACTTCATTCCGCCTCCTCGCATATTTTCTAATATGTAGTTAAAACGTACCCTGGATTATGATGCACATTTCAAACCCAAAATTAGCTTAATCGGCCCAGCCGTTCTTGAGTTTTAGCGAGACTTACGAAAAGCAATTCATTTTTATTTATATATGTACATAGAAGATTTGGCGTGATTGTATTGATTGTAAGATAATATGTCGCATTGCTTTTTGATATTGATGCAACATATTCAATGCTGCATGAACATTGAAAAAGATTCTGCGGGCCACAAAAATAGAAGGCCCGGGCCGCATGCGGCCCGCGTTGCCTAGGTTTGGGCAGCCCTGACTTAGGGCGTAGAGCTTCTTTAGCTTTAAGCATCGATTTCATGCGGCAAGCAGTACCTCACGTCACATCTTACAAAAGAACGATAGCATCTCACGTTTTCGAGATGGAAAACTATTATTTTGAAAATTTGAAAAAAAAAATATTTTTCAATGAATAATTTGCATGATTCGATAGTATTACTGAAGGCAAATCGTTCTGCCGCGGGAAAACAACCACACAATTGCAAAGGTGCTGTTAAAAGAATGGTTTGATATTTGGAAAACTACCGGAGATATTACAGTTTCAATAGCACATGATCTGGGCGAGCTCAAAACGCTTCATACAAATGTCGCATCGAGCTATGACTTCACCCCTCGATATATCTACTGTATGCATATCGTGAACTTTGTTCAGCAGCTAAATCAAATGTTGCGTTTACGAATATGTTTTCATAGTGAAAGTTACTACTTATTCTGTAATTTAAACATGGCATAGTATTTTAATTTGAATTTTCGCACTTTAGAAATGGACTTTCCCACCTAACTTCAAATGCCTATTATTGTCTCATTTCGTACGAAATTTTAATTTCGATTTCACTTTATGGTATTGATTTACCCATATGTTACTGTTAATTGTGAAATTTTATGTAATATCAGACTTAGGAGGAAACTACCCTATTGACTAGGAGGCTACGAATGTCATGTGTTTTAAAATGCTGGGGTCAGTTTAAAGGTGGCCCTTAATCTTGAATAACACTTGGATGCCTACTTATATTTAAGCACTAGGTATAAATATTTTTAAAAATCACTAGCTATGCCACTATATTTAGTAAAATACCGAATGAAAAAAAACAAAACATAAATAAAGAAAATATTTTATTCATTAAATGAAATCGGAATTATACCACTTCATATTCTTAACATGCCGCCTTGACTTGTTATCTAGTGACTGTGTAACCTACAAAAATATAAATTAATTTATATTACTTCATTTCAAATGCATCTTTATCTTATACATCTAGGTATACAGATATATTATTTTTTCAGGAACCATGGGAATGTGTTTCAATGATTCGTTATAGGTAACAAAATTCTAGGTAGATGATGTAATAGTCTATATACGCGAGAAATGACAAAGTTACTTAAGACACTATACTCGTATATAGTTAGATTACATTACACAGAATATTGATAGCTACAATAGGCATTCTACGGCTCGTCAGTGTAGGTAGGTACTAGGCAGACCCTAGCTAGTACGAAGTGGCCATAATGGATACATAATGACAACAGAACTCATAAAAAAAATGTAACCCAACAGGACTTTAGGGTATCTGTTAGGTGCCAACGCCCGATAATCAAATCCTGGCAGATATTACAACTTTCTAGAAAGTCTTTAATTATTTTCTTGTGCATGGGCAATAACGGCCAGAAGTGTATACCCAAGAATAGGTAATATAGTTGACATTGTAGCAGTAGACATACAGACACAAATACATTAAATTAGTATTTGTATGTGGGATTTATAATACCTACCTATTATTATTTAAATGAAAATACTTGTAAACTTGCACTAAAACTGATTTAAATTTAGGTAGAAAATTAGAATACATTGCATTATAATTATTGATTTGTAAACTAGTGTAATAATAATCATGGCCTTTTGATAATACTAATGAATCCATTTTGTACCTCCTAGTTTCTACAGTTTGTCTATACACGTTTATTTTACCTTTATTCCATCTGATAAGTCACCACATAAACTGCTTTCATAGTAATATTTATCTACAAAATTAAATGCGTGTTAGCTATGTAGAATGTAGATATCGTAAGTTAAACATGAACCCAGCCATTCGATAATGAGCAGTATGTTTTTTACTGACAAACATTAGTCTCAGATCAGGCTTAGCCCTAATACATGCTCCTCTATTTTCTTATTATTTCCAGTAACAATGGTAAAAATAAACGCATACGTCATTTGAATTAGTCGTCATGTAAATAAGCAACTACCTAATCTAAAGAGCGGAGTGACATCCAGTGGTTACTAACATACTTGATAAAATAAAAATAACTTAGTAACAGCGAGTAATTGGTTCTTGATGTGACGTCTTTCCTTTGATTACAAAGAATTTATGAAGTTTACTGCCTATATAAAAATAATTTTTGACTTTGCTATCAAGGTTATTTCACATATAACTCTGTTGTTCACACACCATTATAACATCTTGTTATATTCAATAACACATAATCTTTACGAGATAGTACAAACAATAAATTACATACTTAGTGCTACTCACTTTATCACATTACCATTTCATAAATCTAACATTATCTTAAATTATCTCTTCCATATAGATAACAACACTCTGAAGATGGTTTCGTTACAAAACAGCGGATTTGAAAAAAATCAAAACTATATTATTAGAGGTACCCTCTTAGGTACTTTATTATCAAAGATAAATTGGTAGTATCGTTTACTAATTACCTGTATTTAGGCACTTTTATTGCTATATGATATGTAAGTAAGACATTACTTAGTACAGCTTGCTAGTAAACAATTTGTATATTCAGGGGTTATTCCACTTTGCTAAACCAAGCTGCCCCAAATAAGTGGAAAAGTTTGCCTTTTGCTTTCAGTGGCGGCTTAGTGGGGCAAAGTAGAATAAGCCTATTTAAGCCCATATATAACTTAAATGATTACAATAACATCTAGCTAAGTCGTCCAGCTCTGGCGTCTGTTATAACACCCCATAGCTCTATGATGAACTCGTCCGTGAACCCAAACTCTTGGAGGTCACTGTTGTCTATGGCATCGGCCAACTGCATGGAGTTGGCTTTTCCTTCTGATAGGTCCCACATTTGTGTCGCTAGTTCTGTGTCGTTGATGCCCATGAACGACTCCAATAGGCCGTTGATCTTTTCTATTCCCGCTTTGGATTTTTCATCATGCTGAAATAGATGGTAAAAAATGTTTTAATTTATGTTGGCTTAATTAATAAATTATGAGACTATTCTCAGAAAACCTAGTAGATATTGGCAGATTTCTGATCAAGGTCTTATACATTATGATGACAGAGAAAAAAATCGATTGCTTATTATAAGGTTTGAATTTACTAAGTCTATTTACAAAAAACATTGTCCACAGCCACAGAAGATTGCACGACAAAACATAACTAAAAGGTTTTCCCTTAATTAATTACGTCATAATTAAACAAGCCGGACTAAGTTGATACACTTTATAAGTATTTAGGTATGTGTCACTCATTAAACACTTTTCTATAGAATTGCAATATAGATATTTAAAACTATGTACTTACAGTATCGTTAGTATCTATAGCATAGATTAATGGGTGCTTGTGCGCCTTTAAAAAATAAATACTTACTCTAATAAACGCAACAAATATAAATATGGAGTATGATATTATTCTATCTAACATTGATAACGTTTTGAAAGTGTAATCATGCGAGTACAAATTTAGTAATTAAACAAGCAAACAAAATGTAGTTTTTGACGTCACACGTAAATGACAAAGTCAATATTTCACAATAATTAAATAATATGAAGATAACAAAATAAAGATTTCACTTACATCGTCCTCTATTGTGGCTTGACCATTTGATTTGAACCTCAACGTTTCTTTTCCGGAACCGTAGTGTTGTTTTCTCCCGGCCTTAGCACCACTAGTTTTAGGTCCGATACTTCCAAAACCACTTTTTAATGGTTCCACTAAACGTATTATAAAAGTGGTCCCCTTAGGGATATCTTTTAGTGTTTTCGCCACTTCATAATGTCTTTTCCCGACCATGTTTTCTCCATTCAACTTCTCGATGTGGTCGCCGATCTAAATGAAAGTAAATTAGTTAATTCAATAATGGTGAGCTTCCTGATAAATTCTTAACAAGATGACTAACCGTACTTTAGCGTTACAGTTTCCTCTATTGTTGTGTCTAAGTCAGTGAAAGTTAACTAGTATGAGTTATTGGAGCGGTATAGGATTAAAATTTTGCAATGTATCTTTAAACTTAGTGGGCTAAGGCGTATTTTTGCACATAATGGATAACATGCACGTGTATCGCAAAAGTTGCCTCCTATTTAATGTAAGAATAAATGATATTCTTTAAAACTTACTTCTATGTGTGGTATTCTTGAAACTATCGATCCTTCCTTTATTCTTTTGATGAACGCGTAGCCGGCACCGTTGTCCGTGATAGTTAGGCCTAGAGCATCTTCAGTCTTAACTATTTCTATTTCTTTAGGCCTTCCTTTTCTATGTGCAAATATAAAATCTTCTAATCCTATTTGTCCACCGAGTAGTTTTTTCATATCCACTTTATGTGTATTCAAGGTGCAGAAGAGAATCTGAAACCATAGAAATACATATCCGTTAAGCTTTTGTAGTTCTTTACGCCAGGGGAAGTGATTTAACCTAATTTACCACGCCCTAACATTGCGTGACTGGGGTACCTATCTGGTATATATTTTTTTTCTCAGGGCAATCTTAATTGCTCATTGATTTATACCTTCGTGACTGTTGACTATTCATAGATTCCAACCTACTTATAACAAACGTCTTACTTTAATGGAATTGTAATAATATTTGCCATTTATCGAGTTTTGATGTTCTTCTACATTTTGGGATATAATCTTATCCATAATCTACATACTTATAATAAGAATCTATCGGAAAAGTACCTATATCAACGCAATAGTACTCAAAACAATTTATGTAATTATCTGTTAGTCTGTGCGTTTGTGCACCATTATCTCATAAACGACTTATACCTACGATCTAGAAGTGTTTTCATTAAAATATTGTGGTATGAACCACTTGAAATTTAGTAGACCTAGTTCAATGTCGATCGGTTCATAAATAAAAAACTTATGCTAATTTAAGGAATCACATGGAACTTGCTGAGCGTTTATTAACCGACTTCAAAAAAGGAGGAGGTTCTCAATTCGTCTGTATGTATAATATTTTTTTTTTTTTTTTTTTTTTTTATGTATGTTCACCGATAATTTCGTCAATTATAGACGGATTTCAAAAATTTTTTTTGGTTGTATAGAGTTCACTTCCGAGGTGGTCCCATTTTCACCAGTCTCGGATCTGATGATGGGATCCAGGAGAAATCGAGGGCAACCTTCAAATTTTATAGGGACATATACCGCGTTTTGGATATTATCTGAAGTCATATTGGTATTTGCTTCTGGCTATCATAATCTTATGATGCTGAGCTGATGATGGAAGGTCAACTCCTTAATAGTTATGAGTAAAAGAATAATTATTTCAATATTGTATACATATTAAGACTACTAGTTATAATATCAGTAGCATTACAGGTGAGCTAAACTATTAGGTTGACCAGTCTAGGATATGATGATGGGATCTAGGAGAAATCGAGGGCAACCTCAAATTTTATAGGCACATGTACCGCGTTTTACATATTTTCTGAAGTTATATTGGCATTTGCTTCTGGCAATCATAATTTTATGATGCTGAGCTGATGATGGAAGGTCATCTCCTTAATAGTTGGGAGTAAAGGGATAATTCTTTCAAATCTGTGTACATATTAATACTACTAGTTATAATACCACTAGAATTATAGGTGAGCTGAACTAATAGGGTCCAATCTAGGATCTGATTATGGGATCCAGGAGAAATCGAGGGCAACCCTTAAATTTTATAGGCACATGTACCACGTTTCACATATTTTCTGAAGTTATATTGGCATTGCTTCTTGTAATCATAATGTTTTAATGTTGAGCTGATAATGGAAGGTCAACTCCTTAATTGTTTGGAGTAAAAGGATAACTCTTTCAATACTGTATACATATAAAGACTACTAGTTATAATATATAATATCAGTAGAATTATAGGTGAGCTGAACTAATAGGGTGCTAAAAAATGTAACACTAAAAAGGATGAAAAAAATTGTAAACAAAAAAAAAACCGCCTTCAAAAACCCGACTCACTAAAAATTACAAAATAATATAATACGAACATTAATCGGGGTATGAATTTGATATGTTGTTGAAGGCGGTGCCAATTAAATTTTTGAGGAAAACTGCATGAAATATAAACGGCACCGCCTTCAACAACATATCAAATTCATACCCAGATTAATGTTCGTATTATATTATTTTGTAATTTTTAGTGAGTCGGGTTTTTGAAGGCGGTTTTTTTTTTGTTTTTGTAGGCACGGGTTTATTCAAAAAGGTGCCAAAAGTCCCTTATACATGGAAGAAGTCGCTGGCACGGCTAGTCATATCATTTACCTATGTAAGTATGTATTCATAATTTTATAAGTATTGTAATGTAAATAACTGAGTAAGCGGTTTTGTACAAATAAATAATTGGTTGAAAGAAGCTTACGAATTATAATATTATACGTATTATAAAGGTACCAGCAGTTACTATTTTTATTCATCTACCAATCAGCTGATAAATCACTCGATATCCCTACACGTGTAGCTCATTATTCAGATGTTGTCAGTTCAATCCATATACATGTCGAATTAACCAATAGACCATATTCCTCTTCCACAAAAAAGGTAGCCAACCTGAGGGCCTACCATGAGTTGGCTATCGTAAACTTACGTACGTTAAAAACCTATCGAGTTGTTTTTCATATGGCCGATTGTAGTTCTTCGCGTAACCACCAGGCGGCGCTGTACATGTTTTTCATAGACATATTTACGTAGGCGATATCGAGCGCGTAAGTTTTAAACTCATGGTAGCCCCACTGTAGTGTAGTATTTCATTATTTTCACCTATGTACTTACGACGAGTAATAGGAATTATATATGAATCATCAAAACTTTCTACTAAGTAGGTAAAGTACATTTTCAACACTGACCTTTGAGCCTGCAACGACTAGAAACTATTATTATGCAATCTTCTTCGCATTTTCTTTCACACCCACCCAACCCAACTAAAGTGTCGTGTAGTGATTGATGTATCTTTATTTTGCGGTCATAGTCATCATCCACAAGTATGGATTTTTGCAGAGGGATAGATGGTTACAGTATATTTCCTAAACAGGAATATTAAAAAAAAAAAATTTCATTGTAACTGGTAACTAGTAGCTACCTAAAATCTGTAGTATTGTCCGCGCCAAATCTTTGAACATTTTCCATAAAATGACGATTTATTTTATAACGATGACAACGGAATATGAACTCCACTGAATCATACCCGGATAAATATGTTACGGAATTTACCAATTTCCGACTTTTTGTGGGTCTCCGAAACACCACAACGGCATGGCATGTGGATAATGTGTGTATAATAAATAAATAATCGTCTGCGATTAACATGTTGTTATCAGTAATTTATTAATTTGATATAAATAGTTAGGAATGTATAGTAGAGTTTATATTAAAACACTTTTCTAAAAAAACTGGCATTATAAACAGAATGAATTAAAGCCGTTTTGATGCCAGTCCATTGATACCGATCTAAATCAGTGACATAGATAAACCTACTTTTAGATTTGCCAAACTGACTCGGACGTATAAAGCATTAAGAGTGCATCAGGTAGGTCGGTATGCAATGCTTAGGTGGTCTAGCATTGGAAGACGAGTCGGTCCTTGACCTTTGCCGTATACTGGGTCATCGCATCGAACGCGTTGGCGGCAAGCGGCCGCACGCATCCACTTGCCTCGCTCGCCAGTTCATAATACGAGACTGCGCCCCTGGGCCGATCCACTTCCTGACTGCTCAGCCGAGCGTGCTTCCGCACGTAGTGACATATTAAACAAGCTTATATAAAATCAACATCATAATACTCTATGAGCGAATGTTTAGAGATTGGCTCAATGTTTGATTTGAACACTCTAGCTAGAGTTATATTTTGTGCCCGCGTCGAATTGTTCAGTGTACTTATCAGGAATGCCACATTGATAAACTTCTAGCCTTGACTCGCGCCTGAATTGTGAAGGAGAATGCGTAACCTTCACACTTAGGTACTTAACCTTTATACTTTTTATAAGTACCATGGGCAATTAACTTTCTCAAAGTTTTAAGAGTTTCGTTCATTTGTTTTGTTTTTATCCTTTCATCCGATCTATTGTAGGGTACATAAGTATGATTGCGCAAATTGGCAATGCCTAGTACCTACTAGCTTACATAAATAATTTACTGCTATAAAATATCATGTCGCGTACAATGAAGATTAACAACGCTTCTATTTATTGTTACCTAGTCTCTATGTAGATAGATAGTGTACATATTTAGCTAATTGATAACGAACTATGTACAATTAAAAGCTGTTTAATATGTGAAATACACACACATATCTTTGTATTTATTTCAATGCCCACAACCGTTATCAGTGACCAAACAATGCGTGGTGTCCCTGAAAACGCTCACCCGACCGATGGCGGTCGCAAAAGGTTGCGACGAAAATGGCACGGACGCTAATTTCCTGATATTTCACGGCCTGTGAAAATGTGTATAACAAGCGCGACTTTCTCAAGGCTATCTTGTGAGAAAAGTGATAATTCTCACTGACGCATGCTCGCGCCGTGTATTTTAGCCTAATTTAGTCGCTGAACAATTCCGACTCAAGTGATGTGGCAGAAGCATGTTGGCTCTCTACGTCATCTCGATTGATACATTTTAGCCAGGGTGTTAGGTTTTCTTTTGAATATGTTCATAAAGAAGTTCAGGCTACCCAACATAATGTACAATTACTTAAGTATTCTGGAGATATTGCTTAATTTTATAGATATAATAAAAGGAATATACAGATACATTGCGCGTTCGCGTAGTTTGTACCTTGGTACCTAGGTACTGCAAAACGATTTACCTTTTCTTATGTTGTTACTGGGTTGATCAGTATATTGGATATTCGAAAGCACATTCGCAAGCATCCGTTTTTAAAAAAATATGTAATGTAATATGTACTAACTATCATAGATTTACAGGATATAAATCAGAATCTGATTGTGGCGTGGTATCATTCTGATAAAATCAGTCGTACCTTTATAATGCAATAAATGCCGACAAAAACCATTATGAACAGGTACACAAAGCCAATTAGTAAAGATAGCAGACAAGTATGCAATAACTCAATACTTAATCATGCAAATACTTTAAGAATATTACTTATTATTGTCTTGAAGTAAATACATAGTACAAACTTTTACAGTGTTACCTAATCATGTAAAGCTTCGGAGTGATAAACTAAGGCCAACTACCTAGTTGAATTATGTCATCTAGCATACCTATGCTAGATGACATAATTCAATTCATTATTATTTCATTTATAAGTACAAATTAAGTAGAGCAAGGAGCATATTCCTAAAGACTTTATAGTCGATTGACTAAGTCAAGGTAGGTATGGCTAATAAAAAGTAAGATTCGATTATTTTAGACCGCTCTATTTAAAATTACGCAAACTTTGATCATCAAGGCCTGTCATATTTCGTTCATGAAACGGTACAATAAAATTAATATTTAAAACAGTTATACAAAACGATGACTTGTTAATAGTGAAGGACTTTATGGTTTATTCTTTTGTGGAAAACTTCCAAAAGTCCAAAGCACCTACCTACTTTACTTTTACAAGGTACCTACATAAGAGGTTGTATTAATTTCCATATTACTACGCGGAAGAAGTCGTTTTAAGGTACAAAAAAATATTTCCCCTTGGTTTTCCGTTCATAGCTAACAAGCGATCAGACCAAGATTTCCCTTGGACAGTTTGTCAGCAGCACTATTGAACGTTATTCCATACAATCATTTGAAAAAGCAAGAAGACTTTCAGACTCTCACTTAGTATTCTTATACCGAAAGTGCCTGACTGAAGTAAGGTGGCCTTTAGCTAATTATGCCGAAGTGATTTCACCGTAAGTTTCTCCCCGACTCGTTTACCGTCATCGATGTCACGTGTGTTAAACCTACATTTACGTATACGTGGTTGATTCGCTGCTATAACTATAATAACACTATACCTGAAATTAATACATGTATGCAGCTATGATTTATCCAAGCAGGCACTTTGGTTATTTGGTTGATCAATAACAACAGCTTGAAAAACAGCAGCTAATTTCAGAAACTACTGGATCGAATTGAAAAAATATTTTTGTGTTGGATAGACCATTTATCGAGAAAGGCTTTAGGCTATAAAACCTAGTAAAAATACATGTAGTGTATGAAGCTATGCACTATTCAAATTACGGTCGAGTGACGAGTGCCTCGAAATACACGTAAGAGTGGAACCTTCATCATGTTACACACTTAACATTGAGCTTATTAATAAATGAGTATGGTGGTCCAATGACGCATAAATACCTAACTAGTAACCACTAGCATAGCCGTATTTGTGATCGCTACCAGCACTAGCAGGATGTCAGAGACATTATGATACTACCCACCTACCCAGTAACAAAGAAAGAATATAGGTAAATTAATGTGCTAATGATTATAAAGAAGCTTTAATCGTGTAAATATGTATTAAAGTAAGGTAGGTACTTCAGTAAGACCACTTTATAGATACAACGGATTTCAGTACATACTTAACATGTCTAAGTAAGTACGTACTATAGTACGAAGTTACTTACTTTTAACAATAAATCCATTTATCCATAATCACGCCTAACTTCAATATATTATAATATGGAACTCTCCAAATGTTCCTATACTTTGCGGACTACTTTTATAGTAAACACCTAGTACACCAATGGATCTATTATTTATTTTATACATGGTGAGTAGTGCTTAGGTTATTCATATGTACCATCATTCGACGCTTTAACGGTGAAGGAAAACATCGTGAGGAAACCAGCACCTGAGAGATTTTTCAACGGTGTGTGATGCCATGTCAGAGGCCTACGGGCGGTTTAAAAACTCTGACACCAGGTTTTTCATCAACCATAAGATAAGAAGAAGAAGTGCTTCGGTATACTAACTTAAGTACTGGCTTAAGGACGAAATACAGCGGTAAAGGCCCATGGGTCATGACCCGTACAGCAAGATGTCAACAAAATATTAAGGGGAGCGTTTAATTTGTTCCATTCACCTCTGTAATTCTATGGGTAGGCAGGTCAAAGAACTACAAATGTATTAAGTAGCTAGTGGAGTCACTGCTTGTAGTACACCCTGTAGTTATACATGTATAAGTTACTAAGTTAGGTGGTAGGTATCATACCAATAGGAATTACTAATTTTAATTAAATATTTCGGCAAATAATAATGCTAAATTTATTTATTAATTTAGGTAGATCTAGAATACCTACATATACTTGTTTAGTAGTTGTAAAGTTTTCGTAGTTTTAATCCTTCTATATAAAAAAAAACTTTTTGAATAGGTACCTAGTACATCACGTATAAAAATGGTTATACACTACACTCACACACATAACAAATAACAAGTTTGTGTATAGGTATTCGGGTAATAATTGATACTCTCATGTTTACCTACCTACCATCAGGTTAGTCACTAGGTATATAAGTTATGTTAATCAGTACGTATTCAATAACGACTACCTACCTATCGACAACTAAGTAGATATAGGTTCCAAGGGATATGGTGAGTGATCAAGTTTTTACTGTGCAATGAATGTCATTGCACTGCAATCTTGACAACCTTGCATTATACTAGGTACCTACATCAGCAGGATTTACACAACTTATTATGAATGCATTACTTGTAACTTACATCATCTGCAGAAAAATCGTAGCATTCCGCGATTTTCTGGTACAATTCTTTGACGTTTGAGAATCCCGAGATCAATCCAAGAGGACTGCCGTGAGCTTGCTGGCAGTGGAACACCAGCTGTGACTTCTGCGTGCCATTGTTGTTGTCCACGCCGTTCTGCGGGGGCTCCTCCACGGCCGGCGGCGGCGGCATAGGCGGCGGCGTGTACTTCGGCGCCTTCTTCTTAAACAGCGACATTGCAATCGAGCACTACGTAACGGTATTAGGTTCTTCAATAGCGAGAACGTCAGACCGGGCACATTCTCCACCCGAGCACAGTAAAATTTTAATCACTATAGTCGCTTATCTTCCGAGAACTTTAAAATGTGCCGTCGCGTCATAGCACATGATAAGTTATCGCCCAATGGCGATACTGGATAAGATTATGCGGTGTTTGGTTGAAGGCGATGCATTGGATCGCGACGAATGCGCAAGGTTGGAGCGCGACGCGATACCGTCGACCGGTCTTAGTGGCGAACGACTGAGCGCCCGTGGCGAGCCGTGAGAGCGAGGCAGCCCGCGCGCCTCCCGCCGTCGCCCGCGCGTCATCACCTCAGCATAGAAGGCAATGTCGAATGCATTTCATTGTCTGTGTCATTTACTTGTGTTCTTCTTTCCATTTGGTTTCACCATTGTTGACTTAAGCTTCATCATTAGACTATTATATGAACCGGTTTTGTAATTAGTTAGGCGGACTGGTACAGGCATGATCAAAAGTACCACATTACCTAGAACACCATTGTTTAGACCAAGTAAATAAAGCAGGATATATGTCAACATTAATCTACCTACTCATGGAAAACAGCTGGTGATGCATTTAGTCATTTTTGTTGACGTGACAAAAATAAATACCCAATGTACTTAAATGTATCAATAATTGTTGTCCATATAAGAATTATCGGTGGACACAATCATAGCTAAGTAAAATAATGATTTTGATGTGTTCTAATGTATGGATTTATTTATCATACCTATCCTTACTATCTTGTTTAACTCTAAGTACGCTTTTGAACACAATTGCATGGTACTCGTACTTTCATTGTACCATCATAAACGCCTAGAATTTTGCAAACGAAATAATTATTGCCGTTTATTTTGCTAAGGCGTTTTATGATTAAAAACTATTATAGCCGCATCAGAATCCCGAAGCAATAACACAACACATAAAATTTAAAGCCTGGTTAAACTTGTTTGAAGACGTAAATGCTAATAACGGTAATACGAACAACGGATTATTTCCATTTATCCCCTTCAAACTTTGTCCCTTAAGAGGTCAGGAGTGTCCTGAGAGATGATCTAAAAATGTCCTTTGGACAGTTAAAAATTAACACAATTACTTGGTAGATTGACTATTTTTAGACTGGAGTCGTAGTGGACCTTAAAGGGGACAAAATGATAATAACCCCGAACAACCTGTAGTTACTAGAATTTGATAACACTACTCTTACATGTGCGCCCTTCGAGAGGCCTCTTTGGAAAACGAATCTGACCAATTATGATGATTTTGATGTATGGTAATAATTAGAAGGTAATTTGTTTGTAGGTATACGAAAATAAGAACTCTGTCTAGTTCTTAAAAATAAAGAAAATCCAATTAAACTGGGCTCTCAGTTCTCAAGTGCAGAAAATTTACATTGATACTGCAAATTGAAACATAAGACTATGCTACTTTAGTAAGGTTTTAATTTTAGCAGAAGCTGCCACAACACTACCCTTCTTCTTATCGTATGGTTGATGAACAACCTGGTGTCAGAGTTTTTAAACCGCCCGTAGGCCTCTGACATGGCTTCTTCACACACCGTTGAAAAATCTCTCAGGTGTGCTGGTTTCCTCACGATGTTTTCCTTGACCGTTAAAGTGTCGAATGATGGTACATATGAATTTCAAATTTGAAATACACATTGGTACCTGGCGGTGTTTGAACTGGCGACCTTTCGCATGGCAAGCAACGACCTTAACCACTCGGCCATCGACGCTTTTACACTACTCTGAGAGTACTTCATAACATAATTTGTCTACTAGTACAGAATAAAAGCTCCTGTAAAGTGAGCTCTCTGACCACACGCTAAAAAACTCATTCCAAGTGAAATATCTCACCCGACTCATTGTTTGATAAAACATATTTACAACAAATTTTGTTCGAAATTGTATTCTAAGTATATAAAGTATTTGAAGAAATATCTTGTTTTTAAATTCTTCGTAATGATTTTGTGTATGTGACCCTAATTGACGATTTTAATAGGACACTCGAATCAAAAGAATATGCTTTACGATTGAGAGGTATTTTGAGAACAAATAATATGATATAACAATTAAGAAATTCTATGAATAACTTAAATGATCATTTATTGTATGTTTGCTGATCAACCTTTGACAGGCGTTAGGTGTGCGACTTTAGGGCTCCGAACCCAAAGGATAAAAATGTGTCCGTCTGTCACCAAGTTATATCTCAAGAATGGTAATTCTGAAAATTTAAACTGTGTAGTTTAATCATATGGTATGTGTAACGACAAAAAGTCATTATAGGGTGATCGATGAAATGTACGATAATATAGTTCATATACTGTCTGAAGCCGCTGTGTGTAGCTGTAATGTTCGGAAGAAACCTATTTGTAAATACGTTACAGGGTGGAATAAGCACGTTCGTTGCGCTCACGGGCGGGCTCGACTGTGTTTTCAAAAATGGATAAATTGTGGGAAACCCGGAACTGGCCGAGTTTACGATGAAATGTGTGAATCGAGGCGAATTTTCAAATCTAAATTAAAATGGTGCCAGAATAACGAAGTCCAAATAAAAATGAATATTATTGCTGAAAATCATGCTAAAAAGAATTTTAGTCAGTTTTGGAAAAACACCAATAAAATAAATCCTAAGTCAAGCCTGCCCGTGAGCGTAGCGGGGCGCATGAGCCCGGAGAGATAGCCGATTTGTTCCGGCGGCACTTTGAGGTGAAGTCCCCACTGGGGCCAGCGAGCCAGGTGCCTGATTCTGGGGCTGGAGGTCCAGAGCGCAGCGTTAAATTTACCGCGAAGCAAGTGGCGGCGGTTATTAAACGCATGGTAAGGGGTAAATCGCCTGGACATGACAGCCTGAGTATCGAGCACCTGCAACACGCAGGAGTCCATCTGCCTAGAGTGATGTCTATGCTGTACACGTTCTGTTTAGGTCATTCATACCTACCCGATAAATTAATGCGTACTATAGTTGCTCCAATTATTAAAAATAAAACGGGTGACTCATCAGACATACACAACTATAGGCCGATATCTCTTGCGACGGTGATCGCGAAAGTACTAGACAGTCTGCTTGGTCAGCACTTAGATAAGCACGTCTCGCTGAACGACGCACAGTTTGGTTTCAGGCCCAACCTTTCCACCGAGAGTGCTATCATGTGCCTCAAGCAGACTGTGCACTACTATACCGCAAGAAGGACCCCAGTATATGCATGCTATCTCGATCTGTCAAAAGCGTTTGATCTCGTGTCATACGATATACTGTGGGATAAAATGAAAGCAGAAGCTAATAGTCTTCCTAAAGAGATTGTATCGCTGCTGATGCATTGGTATAGTAATCAGAAAAATTATGTAAGATGGGCAGGTCCTCTATCGGGGAGTACATGTTGGAGTGCGGGGTGAGGCAGGGGGGTTAACCTCGCCTACGCTCTTCAACCTGTACATGAACCGTCTGATTGATGAGCTCAGCAGCACCGGCATCGGATGTCATATAGACGGAGTCAGCATCAATAACATAAGTTATGCAGACGATATGGTCCTTCTGAGCCCTTCGATTGGTGCCTTGCAAAGGCTGCTTAAAATCTGTGAGTCCTATGCGGAGGCCCAGGGACTTAAGTACAATGCAAAAAAAAGTGAAATCATGGTTTTCAGACCGGACAAAGTTCGATACCAAACTGTACCAAATTTTTCACTTTCGGGTAGTCCCTTAAAAAAGGTCGAGCAGTTTAAGTACTTAGGTCACTGGGTCACCGAGGACCTCAAAGACAATGTGGATGTTGAGAGGGAACGCAGAGCTCTGTCTGTCCGATGCAATATGTTGGCCCGCAGGTTTGCACGATGTACTAAACAAGTTAAGATAACGCTTTTCAAAGCATACTGCCAATCTTTTTACACGTGCAGCCTATGGGTGAACTATACGCGGAGGGCATACGAGGACCTGCGTGTCCAGTACAACAACGCGTTCAGGGTGCTGGTGGGGCTGCCGCGATACTGTAGCGCCTCCGGTATGTTTGCTGCGCGCGCTCTGTACGCTTTGCCGCCATCATGCGCAAACTTTGCGCTTCGATGATGCGCCGCACACGTGGCAACCCCAACATCGGGCGTGTTGATGGACAGATTGAACTTCCCGATGTTGGGTAGCTGGATCCAGCTACACGCTGTCAAGTAGACATGCTTCCCGCCAGCGAACGGGTGAGCCTGTCTGTCCCCTTGTTTGTTTATTTTATTTTTGTCTTTCTGTATGCTACTAACATTAGATTTAAGGTTACAATGTTACTAACAAAATATGGATACCGTATCTGAAATAAATTATTATTATTATTATTAATCACTGATGATTATTTTTATTGCCGCTATACCTATGTAACAAATATCCAATACAAGGGGGACTGTCAGAAACAAACGTGATTTATTTTACTTTTGTATGGTATGGAACTCTTAGTGCGTGAGTCAGACTCAAAACTAAGCAGAGCTTGTACTATGGTGGTCAGAGACCGGCATACATACATTTTTATTTATAAATACATAGCCACACACCCAAACACGGAGCAAACCGATGTTCATGATCCTTTATTCCCGTTCCTCCCCACTGGGGACGAGAGGACAAACACATGAATGGGGATTTTGAATAAAAGATTTAAAAAATTGTTAAACTGCTTTATTTAGGACTTTTAGCAAGACTGAATGATGCTGACTGACGAGTGAGCGAATTTACAAAAAATCTTACTTAATCTAAAAAGCAGTTTTACAATTTTTGAAATCCGCATTCATGTATTTTTGACTCTTGGTCTATAACGGAACGAGTGGGAAATAAAAGTTCCAATCGTCACCACTGGGGACGAACGAAACATTTTTTTATCCCACTCGTCCCCAGTGGGGACTACAAAATCCTTTCGATGTGCATGCACATACTTTTACAGGGTGAATATAAGAAGTTATATTATTATTCGGCATGTGACGATGCACAGCATCTGTGAGAGTGCGTCCTCAGTCACTCAGGTCAGCAATTTATGGGCGATCAAAGCGCCCTCTATATTGAAATATCTTGATTATTTTAGTAGTTGAATTCACTTACTTCCGTTTGGCGCCATTTTTAGTCACCTTAATGGGTCTCGTGCCGAGGATCCTCATAGCGTCTTCAACTTTCGTGTTAGCAATATCATAAGCAGAAACTCTGCTTAAATCGGTCCCGAAAGTTGTTTTAATTTAAATATATAATCCGCTTATCCTTAATTCACTAGGTCACTAGTAAGAAGTGGTTGTAAAACGGGAAAAAGTCAATCAAGTGATAGAAAGTGTATTGATGGCGGTCAATGAAGCCCACGCCGCCGCCGTCTCCCTCGAAGGAGGCATGCGATGACCTGCGTGTAGGTTCTTAAGCTGCGCAACGGTGGCACAAAAATACAAAGTAAGACACCAAAACAAGGTACGTTCGAGTGTTGAAATTTTAACCTTCTTTTGGATATAATGAGTGATCTCTTTGAATAAAGAATGTTTTAAAAAATTGTTAATGCACGTTTCGAATAAGGTACCCCAACCAAAAATAACGAATCGTTCACGTTCGAACATTCCGAAACTTATTTTTATTATAATTTTTTTTTTATATAACTACGATTTGCTATAAACTTAAATAACCCACAATCAAACATTGGGGAAGTTAAAATAGCATCGAAAACCTAAAATGCTCTATAAATTAAGCTAATATCATAAAAACTGGAAGGAGGTACGTTATTCGTAAATTTGTAACCTTATGTCCACAACCAGATTTTGTGGAACGTTGCATTAACGATGAACTACGTCAGTTCATGAGAGGCAACGTCTTCATGATCTCAGCCTACCCTTCGGGGAAAAAGGCGTGATTTTTTGTATGTCTATATATGTATGAGAGGCAACGTCTACGTAGCCGTAAGGTCACTCTTTGTTTTATACTTAACTATACACTTTACTTATCTTTACTTTTTGTTAAATGGAGATGCCTCACTAGATAAGAGCTCTCGCATACAAACACAAATAGAATGGATCAGTGGATACAACACCGGTTTAACGTTCCTGTTCTCGGTGACTAGTATCTTGTAAATCTCACCGAAGCCACATTATGTAATTGTTCATTAATTATGTTTTTTTTACCACTCATAAATACCTAAACCCATTCCTGGAGGCTGTCTACGAGCGTATCGTGGGCAGTAGCAGGCGTATGAAGCTCCGAAGGCCAACCTGAAAATGATATCGGGGAAGCGTCTGCCAGTCACTCCAAGCCTGTGCTTGTCTCATCAACCTACACAGAGCTATATACGGCGTTGCAGAAAAGGGGGCTGCCTCCGAGCGTATCGGAGGCAGCGGCTGGCATATCTGGCTCTGAAGGCCAACCTGAAAATGATGCTGGGAAAGCGTCTGCCATTTACCTCCTGCCTGTGCTTGTCTTACCAACACAGAGCAATCTACAGTGTTTCAGAGAGGGGGCTGCCTCCCGAGCGTATCGGAGGCAGTGGCAGGCATATCTGGCTCCGTAGGCCAACTAGAAAATGATACTGGGGATGTGTCTGCCATTTACCCCCAAGCCTGTGCTTGTCTTGCAACACAGAGCTTTTTACTACGTCTCAGGAGCTGACAATGTACAGAAATGAGCGGACAAATCAAAACCCTCTTAGAACAAAAGGTTCTCGAGAAGCCCAAGGAGAATCAATGAGGTTCTTCTCATTTATGTTATCCGCACAAAGAGCGATGGATGCGAAAGACCAATATTATTAACTCCACAGTTAATACATTGTACTAAAAAAAGTTGAACTATCTTCGCATCACCAAACTATTTGATGGGAAAAATTATAGTTCCACGTGTCGATAACGAAAAGTCATCGCAGGTTTATATCAAAGACGAACCTTCTGGTGAACAGCCTATCCTGCGTACCAAAATCATTGCAACAGTTAATTACTGGGTGGCTCGGATACTTTGAAACGAAGGTAGAAGGCATATAATAGTAAGTGGTCAAGTACATAATTTAATGTCAAAACGGTTCAGTTTAATCGTTAAGCAGGTGAGAACAATATTTTCATGTGAATTATGTTGTGTGACTTATGTTAGTGATTTATGTTCTCCTCCTAAAGCAATTAGATTGAACTATCGATATCGAAAAGTCCTTAATTGTTTCACCCAGGACATAAGAGTACCTAGGTTTTGTATGGAATACGGAAGGAAAGTCATAAGTTCTTCCGCAAACATATATGTGACATGACTCAGTGGATCAGTGGTTAGTGACCAGTGGTTCCAAGAGTCGTGGGTTCGATCCCCACCCGGGACAAACATTTAAGTGAGCTACATTCGAGTTTCATCGAGCGTCTGAAGTATCTGAAGGGTAAATATGCATGCACGTGTATATTTGTATTGTATTCATAACTAATTGTTTAGTTTGGGGTCAGATGACCGTATGTTTAAATGTCCAATACAATTATTAAAAGATATACTCGTTTATTAGCGAGGTCCTGCCTACCTTACTAGATGCATATGTAATTGCGCCAGCAAATTCTGGCCATACAATTAGTAAATTTTGCCAGCTTTGTAACTCTGAAAGAAAATGCGGGATTCCATATATCTCATTCTCTTGATGCGATAACAGTCTGTCAAGAATTTACCTTCATATCAGAAATGAGTGCGCATATCAAATCGTGGCTTAAGACCGCAAGGCAAGGTCTTTTAAGGAAACCTCCATACGAGATTCCTGTTTAATATTTTCTGACAAAGGACGCCTTATACGCCTAACTAGACGAATCCGACTGAAGTGTCGCGAAACTGAACCCTAGACCAGAAAAGCTGTCATTTCGATATGAAATCATTTAAAAAACTACGTAAGTAATTTTTAAATCAGTCTCCCAAAACTAAGAGGGGAGGGGATGCCCGTGACTCTAGCCATCTGCTCGACCTGAAACACCTATTAGCGCCTTCTAGGCCAATGGAACATATTTCTCACTTCTTCCCTCCTATAATTTTTCTTAATCCGGTCACATACCTGACCGCTTCATTCAGATAGCCGACCGTCTGTTACAAGGCAAATAAGCTGCGGAATGGCGTCTGAAAAGAGAATCTGTGGTGCCCATTATTACACTGTAGAAATACGGTGACCCGGCTATATTTGCTTCTAAAATTGTCAAAAGCAGTAGTATAGTAACTTGTGTATTCAAATTAGATTTGAAAATTACCTCTCGGGTTTGTTGTAAAGCTTTCAGAAGAATTTGGACATTCAAGCATGGCTATTTCCACCATCGTCCGTGATACTCGCTTGTGGTACTGTATTACCTTAATACGGCATCGGACACAACTACATGTAGCACCACTAGAAAAATGAATTCTGGCTTCCCGGCATATGACTGTAGCTCAGTCCATGAGTAAAGTACCTACCTACACACGACATGAAGTTTTTCATATGGTAACTTGGTAGTGGGCAGACACCATCAGAGGCTGGACAGAAACTGAATAATCTCTTCTAAAACGAGGCTGGAGGGAGTACATATACACTAGATTTGTACAACAGCTTGGTTGCGTTGGATTCAATGATAAACAATCTCGTAATCATGACCCTAAACACCCATATGTGGTAGATTGCACATCTCCATTAGATTTCTTAGTTTCCTGGTTTAAGTACACTTACGTACTCATAAGCTTGTTGAGGCATAAAGTAAATTGGCAGGTAATTTAATTTTAGCATCAGGTCAAATGATGTAATTATGACTTGGCACTGTTTTGAATTGATCCAAAAAATTTACAATATCTGCGTTATGTACTAACTTTATTGCTCAAAAACTGTTACAGTATAGCCTGAGCAATCCGTCGGCGAGCGAGCAGAGAAGGACAGCTGGATGTAATATTGCCGTTGTATATCTATTAATGGTATTCCAAAGGGTAAAAGTCGTATTTTAGTCGCCGGCATAATGGTATTTCTAGGTAGTGTGTGCTTCGCTATATCATCATCAAACTGGTAGGATAATTTGCCTGGGTAAAAGTCGTATTTTAGTCGCCGGCATAATGGCATTTCTAGGTAGTGTGTGCTTCGCTATAACATCATCAAATTGGTGGGATAATTTGCCTATCAGCCTTGCTTTTCACGAGGTTATTAGTGAATATACTTTCAAGATTTTATTTGAAACAAATAAAAGAGAAAAGTAATGCTGATATTTCATCAGATGCTTTATTTACCAAATTTCCAACCAGTAAATTTGAATAAACACCTATAATTTTTATACATTGTGCTTCATAAGCTTGTGATTAACAAACATATATTAATTTATATTGTTTAATTGACTTCGTAATAGTTGTAATGAAGATTTAATTCAACGTTTCAAGACAACATATTACAATAGTTATGTTTCAGGTACTTCTATTTGATTCCTATCACATAGCGTCATCGGGTAAGTCACCAGGAGCTAATAAACACGTCTCTCACAGATGCTGTGCATCGTCACATGCCGAATAATAGTGCAAGTTTTACATAAAAAATAAAACTTGTATTATTTAGCAGAGACGATGCACAGCATCCCATTAAGGTCTCCTGGTGAGAGACTGCTATGAGGATCCTCGGCACGAGACCCATTAAGGTGACTAAAAATGGCGCCAAACGGAAGTAAGTGAATTCAACTACTAAAATAATCAAGATATTTCAATATAGAGGGCGCTTTGATCGCCCATAAATTGCTGACCGGAAGAGGACGCACTCTCACAGATGCTGTGCATCGTCTCTGCTAAATAATACAAGTTTTATTTTTATGTAAAACTTGCACTATTTTTAACCCAGTAAAAGTAGGGTTAGGGTTTAGGCGATTTTAATTTGTTATGTAAATATCTTGCAATTGTTCATGTAAATATCTCTCAAAGACACAAAATAAACCAACTTTAGTGTTTCTTTATAAATTGGAGATAAGAGATGGAGATCCAGTACAGTAGCCCATGCATGCCACTGTCCACATCTAGTTAAGCAGTACTGATCTGCTTTTCAGAATACACATATGACAGTGCTTTTTGTTTACTGTATACACTAGTGGCACTATCTCCAATAGTCACATAACATCCCTTATTAAAAATAGTTTCTGTTCAAAGATATATGCTTATCAGAAAGAATAATAAGAAAACACAAAAGTGCTTTTTTACTTTTTATTGATGTTTAGCAATAAATCTACGAGGAGGCTACAGCTTTCTTAGGGGTGGGTTTGCCCTCCTTGAAGCCATTGCGGAAACGCCTCCTCACAATCTTCAGGTGGCGCATGCGGCCGGTACCAGTGGTCTTCCTGCGCTTAGCCTTGACTGACCAGTGGTCTGTAATAAAAAAAATATATACTGTTGAAAAGCTTTGTGGTTAAACAATTTTCGAATGATAATTGGTTTAGCAGGTATGAAGTTATAAAATAAAACTGAATTTGTATGAAAATTATACATGATAAAATATCAGTTGGATAAAATATCAAAATATACTTTTTCAGATCATTATACCTACATTATACAAGGACATACTCTTTCATAGAATACATCCTCAATCAGTGTAGGATTCAGGATTGACATTTGCTATAACACCACATTTAGTTCTACATATAGTTCTAATATGGATATAAACCAATCATTATAATCTGTATAATGAATTTGACTAAACTGTTACAGAAGTTAGTTTTGAGCCCCAAGTCCATTATTTTTTTTAGTTTGATTTCAATAACAAGAGTTCTTCCATGGGAGCTTGGACATAATGGTAAATGGATAGTAGCATATACATTAATAGTCAGTTTTTTATAGTTAGTCTAAGTGTAAATGGTTAATTACTTAGTTAGACAAATTATACACAAGAGATTTGAGTATTCAAACCTAACAATACCTATTAGATAGAAAGAAAATTTTTATTGCAATAAAACATAAGAGTTGTTTGTGTCAGAACTTGTCTCTGCGAATAGACGCTGTGGATATTTGTTTTAGAAATACCCTCTATGTTTTGCATATACATACATATAGTTAAAATTGTATTTTAGAGCTCACCGTTATATTTTAGATTTAATTAAGTTTAAATTATAATACTCATGTAAGTGAATTTTATTCTTATGAGTAATAAACAAAGATTCTTTAACAGAGTTACTTAGTACACTTATATAGAATTAATAAATAAGTCCACACTTTATCACCATATTCCCCACAGATTACTAGGGTTAGGTGTTAGGATATACAAAGATAGTTTTAAATGCTTGCACTTTCATGTGGTTCTCGGTGCACAAGGAAATAAAAAATTAACCTTCTTCATACTTGGTCATCCACAGTGTTAAATTTAATGAAAAACAATCACATTTCTGACCGGCAAGTCATGTGCAGGGAACAAGAGACATCGCAAGTACTCACAGGATCGCAGTTTGGCTGCAGGGTATCCGCACTGAGCGCATTTCGACTTCTGGATATGGTATGACGATCTACCACACCTTCTACATAATGTGTGGGTCTTATTCCGGCGCTTTCCAAAGCTGGACGTACCTTTCGTCTGAAATAAACATTGAATAGGTTATGTCTGTGTCACAGCCAAATGCTCACAAATATTCACTTCAACCATTGTAACTAATGAAAATATACTGAATTCACTTTGAATTTAATTTATTATTTTAGCACAATTATGGATTTTTAGAGATTTATTTCACAAGAACAAAATACAGTACCATCTTGTCAGAATTGACAATCAAAGAGAAACACTAGGGATGTGGCAAGATTTCAACATAACTTTAAATCGATAAGTAGAGATGGGTACGGTCAGTATCAATGTAATCGATTTGGTAAATTTATCTTTTAATCTACATTCATTGGTCTTCTTTAAATCTTAAAGGGTTGTAAAAATTGTCTCATTTGGAAATGTTTTAAGCTTATTTCAGATTTAATGGATACATATATATGCCATATACTATACTTTACGGATTAATGATAATGAAGACGTAAAATCAATATGAACATCCAAATAATATAAACATGAATAAAATATTAATCCCTTATCGAAACCGTGCAGTGTTCAGGTTTTTAGTGAACTAAATAGATCCCCATCAAATGAGACCTTTCGAGTTGAATCGCTGCAATGCCGAAGCAATACGTTTTTCGTATGGACGGTTATTTGTATTCATATAGGGCATGAAGTACAAAAAGAAGAAGTATTCACAGTGTGGCGACGGTATCGAGATTCGTGATCGCTGAACGATAGAACCCTACCCTCCAGCGATTTCGCGATCGAATCGTAAACCATACGGATAACAGACCAAGTAGCCAAGGCCACAAAACTTTTATTTAAAAAAATACTGATATTGTCTTGTCATAGTTGTCACTTGTCATTTTTACAACAATAAGTACTTCTACTTTCTGTCACTCAGGCACTCCGACGATTTTCTTTCAATAATTTATATTATATTGATTTTTATATACCGGCCTGTCTATCGAACAAATTTGATACGTTAATAAACAAAAGTTTATTGGTCAAAATAATATAATTGTACAAAACCTAAGATGTAAGTATTTTTTGTTGCTGAATTTTGATTTGCGTCGGTGTCTTCAATCCGGTATCAATCTAATATTTACGGCGATAGCACATGCCTTTCTGCTTAAATCTCTATTAGTTCCATCACTTTTTTCTGTAGCTATTGTAACTATGTAATAAAGAATTATTATTTAAATTTTAGATAACTAAAGAAGATGGAACTACTAGATGTTATGAAAAATCTATCAATTAAAAACGTGCCCAACGAAAGTGAGCAGTTATTGTTTCGCTCGATTGCTGCTGATATTGATGATATCCCTACTGAAATTGTTCTAGCTGAATACACTGACAAGACATTACTAATTGTTTCTCAATATCAAAAACTCGGATGTCTTTTGACTGTTCAAAAGGACCAAATCCAAAGTCCTATAGGTACCAACGATATTTATACAACAAAAGTTATTTTTGGTGCTACAGGAGAAGAACAGCAAGTTGCAGCTAGATACCTGGCAGAAGCAATAAATATTTCGAAGCCGCTTGGTATATTCATCAATCTCAAATCATATGACATTGAAACTGTAAAAGCTTGTAAAGATATAATCTTGGATCTTAAAGGAGAGGATAAGAGCTAGACAGAATGTCTCAAGTAGCCATAAAGAGATTTAAATCAGTCCATAAATACTATGGTCAGTTGGTACTTGGTCCACCTGGTGCTGGCAAAACAACTTATTGTGTGAAAATGTCCCAGTTACTCACAAAAATTGGGAGAAAGGTTGTATTGATAAATCTGGACCCTGCTAATGAACTGATGTCCTATAAACCAGATATTGATATTAGGAATCTGATAAGCCTTGAAGAAGTTATGGAACAGAAGAAACTGGGGCCCAATGGAGCTCTGTTATATTGTATGGAATATCTGGAAAAAAATATTGACTGGTTGTTAGATCAAATAAAGAGTGATAACTTTGCAGATTTCATATTTGATCTGCCGGGCCAGGTAGAACTTTATTGCCACCACAACAGTTTGAGTAATATCATTACAAGTTTGACAAGTAATGGAAACCTGCAATTATGTGTAATACATTTAGTGGATTCCCACCTATGCTCAGATGCTGGCAAATTTATATCTGCTTTGATGTTGTCATTGAATGCAATGTTAAAAATGGGTTTACCACATATTAATCTTCTGACCAAAGTTGATCTGTTAAAAAAACATATGGATAAATTGGATTTTGGTATTGATTTTTATACTGAAGTTTTAGATTTGAATTACCTGTTAGATTGTTTAGACAGTGGCAGGTTTACACATAAGTATAAAAAGTTAAATGGTGCTTTCATTTCCATCATTGAAGATTACAGCTTAGTTTCATTTCAACTTGTGAACATGATGGAAGAAAAAAGTTTGGTTAATGTAAAAAATTTAGTTGATAAAACTAATGGTTATGTATTTAAAAGTGATGAAGGCAGACATATTAATAGTATGCTAGCCTGTGCTATGGGTGTAACGGAACCTAGTAATAATATTTTATAAATAAACATAAGTTAGTACCTATTACTAGAGTTTTGTATTTTCCTCTTACCCACCAGTATCAGTGGTACTTCCATTGGTCTTAGTTAGCCCAGTTGTGGGAACACTTAAATAAAACTAACACACATTTTCAATAACATATTGACTTGTTGCTACTAGATATTGATCCCCACTCTAATTACTATTATATATTACAGTCTATTATATTACCACTACTGACGAATGTGCTACATTAATTTTATGGTTCTATGGTAAAATCCACCAAATGAATACATTCAGAATGGAGAATGCTACTGTGTCTCAATTTCACAATGGGACATTATATATTGACACGTTGGATGTATTTGTAAAACGAATTTATATTCTAGAACGTTAAATCGCGATAATTTTTTTTTGCAATGTACTCGATGTTGTGGTGTGACGCCATATCACAACGTTCATTTTGTATGAAAAGTGCAAACGATCTTTTAACTTTAAACATGTATAACTTTTGGTTGTATGTCGAAACTAATTACACATGTCGATTCAGATTATCAAACACTTCAAAGATACCTAATTATCTAAAATCATGAACATTCTCCATTAACTGGTGCAAACATTCCTTATGCTGGTCATGGGAACACTAACTGTTCACACATCACCCAGTGTTCGTCACAGGGAACACCAACTGTTCACAAATCCCCCAGTGTTCGTCATTAGGAACACTAACTGTTCACACATCCCCAGTGTTGATAGTTGGGAACAGTTAGTGAACTGTTCACACATCCCTCAGTGTTGGTCCTTGGGAACACTAACTGTTCACACATCCCTCAGTGTTGGTCCTTGGGAACACTAACTGTTCACACATCCCTCAGTGTTGGTCCATGGGAATACTAACTGTTCACACATCCCTCAGTGTTGGTCCTTGGAAACAGTAACTATTTACATATCCCCTAGTGTCGGGACGTTGGGAACTGTTTACATATTCCCCAATGTTAGTGCTTGGGAACACTATGTGTTGACACATCCCCTAGTGATGGTCCTTGGGTCCGCTAAGGCCTTGTCCAGAAAGGTGAATTCCTACGCGCATTAACAAGTTTCTAGCAGCCAAGTGCGTGAGATTTACGGCGAATATGCCTTCCTGGACAGGGGCCTAACAGTGGAATCTTCCCGCAAGTGATCGTTAAAATATAAATACTGCAACAAACGCCCTCCAGTGGTGTGGAGGGATTAAGAACATTAACTTTGGGCTCTTTTATTGTCATGCTCAATTGCGTCCTCGTTTGGGATAGGCCCAAAGGTCCGCCCGAAAAACGCCACCTATACTGAGGGCGTATGAGCCCTATGTCAGACGTCCTGGAGTGTTGGACATTATTGGAAATAAAGTAAAAAAATTAAGTACCTACCTACTAAAATACTGTGAAGGATCTTTAGTTCTTGCTCCAGTCGCATCTGACAAGAAGCTACATTCCACTACACCTACGCAAATCACACAAAATGTACTTGAATCATCATATAAATGTATGAACCACCTACTTCTTTTTTTACAGATGGCTACCAATAAAAGGGATATATATGAAAAATTACTAAAAACAGAAATGGAATTAGATAATCTTCTAAATGATGATAAACAAATACAGGTGTTGCTTCTCCATCAGTACAACGATATAAAGGACGCAGCACAAGTAGTTATAAGTCACATAGCCAATGTTAATGGAACTACAGTTAGCGAAATTCACAAGAGATTAGATTTAACTGATTGAAATAAAACACATAATATAATGATGGAACGTTTTATTTGAAGACAAATACAACTCTTTTTACAATTTAAATTCATCCAATATTTTTGTTGTTCAAACTAAAGCAGTAATGAACATTTTAAAATTTTACATTGCAGGTTTACGTACTTAAGTTATAAGTGTTTTCAAAAAGCCACGGTTCCACGTTTGCTACTTCAATTACGAAAAAATGTTATGTATTACATGACAAGTATTTCTAATATATTTTGATTATATTATGTTGACAATATTAAATGACCTTTGTCAGCAAACAAGTTTATAAAATGTAATAGGTATTATACTGTTTAATAATCTAAAACTATAGTGAATAATGGTTTTAAAAGAAAAAATAAATTCTACCTCCTTTGAATCACCACTAATGTTACATTTAAAAAGTGACAAAGTATAAGCAGCATGAATATGGTAAATTTTAAAGGCAATCCACCAATACAGTTAATAAATAGTGCCTTTAATCGTTTGATACATCAGAAAATATTATTACAGACGTATTAATGACGTCATCCCTCTAACACGCTTTATTTGCTGTTACACATAATTCCTAAAAAAATCAAAATACATTGAAGTTAAATTCTAAAATCTACACATCGTGTTTATTTTAATAAGCAAGCAATAATATATAAATGTTTAAATGTATAATATAAAGTGCTTGTCGCAGCGCGCGACGCTGCGACGCTGCGACAGCTAGCGAATACGTAGCAGTGTGGGCGTCCGCTACGCGCCGGACGCCCAGTGGCTCGTGGGCCGCCGCCCGCGCTCCGCCGCGAGCGGCCCGACTCCGACGGTACCGAGTCGATGCATTTACTCTGTATGGCATTTAGTCATTGGAGCAGCGCTGTGGCTGCTGTGTACGTGTGCACTGCACTCAAGTACTGATCATCTTTTGATTATTAAAATCAATTATATGTTATTGTAGCAACATATTTTGTCTATGTTCCGGCCAGGGTACAAGCGTTCCAAAATTGTAAAGTCTTCATTTAGTTCCATTCTCGATTGGTGCGAACCGTCAAACTAGAAGGCTCATGTAATTGAAATGGAATGTAACTATGTGATGTTAATTGCGACAGCACTGGCACCGATCGAGTTCTTCAGCAAGACTTTGTCTCAATATTCTTGTTAGTCATTCCAGCTAAATTTAAGTATAACAATATAACAAATTTACAAAAATACATATAAAGTGAAGAACATTCGCAGAATTGTATTTCCAAAAAATGCATATAAATATATCACTAACAAATCTACGATTTCCTATCGAAATAATACCCTATAGGAATCGGAAATGTCATTATGCGAATGTTCATTCAGTTTTAAACGTCTATCGTTAGACTTAAATCTATGAGTTTCAGACTCGTTTCAGGCAGTCCCACAGATTTCAGAGCACCAACAATCATTCATTAAATGCAATGACTACACTAATTTATCATTTTCCCTATCAATAAGATATTAGACACAGCTGATTTACACAGTGATGTGTAAAAATCAACAATTTCACAGCACAATATTAATAGGTTAATGACACCTACTATATGATTCCTGTCAAAAAACATCAATAAGATATTGGTAAATTATTGTATTCTTGCACGAAATATACATATTTTAATTTCATTTCATATTTTACCATAAAGCAGTCTGTTGAATTCAGACATTCTCAATTTTTTAAGCATTGTCGACTCACCGATAAGAACCATTAATGTTTTTTGACAATAACATATTTAAAACTAAAACCATCACAAACTTCAAAGCCTAAATTTATCAAGAATTCCCAAAAACAAGTCTGAAAGCAATTTGGTTTAGCCTATAAAATCAAGTATGATTAAATCATTCAGTTATGTACTTTGGTGACTATAGTCATTACCATGCAATTTTATCACACAATTTTGATTCGAATACCGCTCATTACAATTTAAAGGATTCCATAGACCAAACCAAGCTTAAAAATAAAAATAATGATTTGGTAAATTGTAAATATACTATGTGTAAATAAATAATGTTGACTCAGTACTTCATATGCTTAAAAACAAAACATATTATTTACTAAGTCATCTCACTTTTCAATTAAACGTGACTTAACAATCAACATTAATTTATTATATATATTTTCTAATTATCACTTGTCAAATAACGGGTGCTTCCGGGTTCTTATTTTTCTAAGAGATATTTTGCTATCTCAAGCTAGAGAACCTATTAGCCTTTCATCACTCTGTTACCTGCTCTGGAAGTACCGACCTGGATAATGCCCTTCTGCCAACTCCAGGAGCAAGCAACACAATTCTAAAAGAGATGTCTTAACTGGGAGTGTTGAGGAATAAAACATGCCTCTTTTTCGTCGATTGTCTTTAATATTATTATTAATTGAACACTATTGTGTCAATTAAAGTAATATAAAATCAGTCTCACAAATGGGAAGTCTTTTAGATCTTCAGGCACGTATACATTTTACAGGTGGCGCACACCTTACAGACAATAACCAATCTCTTAGATTAAGTTATTCATCTGTTCACACATTTACTAAACCAAATACGTGCTAAAACAATCATTCTTATTATGTTATACTGTCATTAATTCCCAAGAAGTTAAATATAACTTCCATAAATACTTGTGATTATTGTACAAAATGCCAACAGTTTTCATGTTAACTTTTTGTAAATATCACTTAGTAACATATTGTTTGTTGAGTAAAATGGCTGAGAAGCTTTCCTCAAAATGGGTACACATAATAAATAAGAAATGGTACTACAGTACTTAAAAAAAACATATGAACTTTTTTAAAACTACGAAAAGCTTGAATAGATAAACTGAAAAAAGAAATGAATGTTACCTTTAAAAACAAAATTCAGTTAGAAACTGGTGCATCCCCTTGACCCATATGTTCCATTTCTGATTTCTGGCTTTGCTCCGTCATCTAAAACGCATTATATTGTTAACGAAAACATAAGGACATAAGACTACAAAACATTTTTAATTCGAAGAACAATGAGGAAAGCTTTGTGGTAAGTCCTGTTGGTTTGTTGTCGTCAATTATGTTGTTGTTATAGCTTATTCGGCGGTCACCTTGCTCTTATCGAGAGGCCCATTGGATTCCAACGATTGGGCAACATCAGTCTTCGGGTTGGAACTCTTCTTTTTTCCTTTTCCAACATTCTTCTTTACATTCTTAGCACTCTTGGTTTTCTGTGGCTGTGTTCCTAATAAGGGACAAAAATACATTGCTTAAATTTAGATTTCTAGTGACTATGGTGTAAAAGTTTTGAGGGTGCCTTGTAAGGGTATATAATTAAATTTTGTGAGCTTAAATTATGAATGAGTTTGCTATGTAGATGGATGGAGTTACTGATATGTTAACTAACTCCAGATATATGCTCATGGCGGAGTTAGTTAATATATGTTTTTAAAAATTGATAATTTCTGACATTTATTTACATTTAAATTATTACCATAGCACTAAAACTTTAACATTTATAAGCCTCAGAACTGGACATGTTTATATGAAAAATGGTTGGTGGGCCGGTTTTTTTGATGCCCAGTGTTTTTTTTTTAAAAGGCCTTCGCCTGACGGTAAGAGGCATAAGGTCCACATAATAATAATATGAAATCAACAAGCACAATGGACTTTTATTTATTGTTCTTCTTTTCGAGTCGATGGCAAAAACAAATATTCTTATAATAGCGATAGCGATTGAGAACACTTAAAGTAGCAATGTCTCTAAATAATTGCAGATATTCAAGGGTCTTGGTCATCTAATGACACTTACCTTCAGCTTCAACATCTCCAACCATATCATCATGAGGACTTCCTTCCTCAATTTGGGAAGCAACATCTTCTGGTCTCACAGTTTTCCTGTAAAAAGAAATAAAAACTTTCACTTCAACGTATCTAACACTTGTAGACCTGGACAAAACAGGTGTTCTTCACACAAATATGTGTCCCAAGTGTGAATCGAATCCTCACACAACTCATGGTGCAAGAAACCAATAATTATTAAAAATGCGTTGGCGGCGCTAGTGTATACGTCGCAGTCATCTGGTTGAATCAGCGATTTGATTGTATCACTAGCGCGTTTATTAAATGATGACGTTCAATTGAATGACTAGGTCGAACGTTGAATGAACAATCCTCACTCAACGTCCAACAAGTTAGCGGATTGAAACATAGCCCTTTGAACATGGCGGACGTAAAATCAGTCAGCTGATTGTAATTTAGTTCATTCTTTTTTCCACTTCGGCGTTAGTGCTCATCAAAACAAAGATGGCGTCAAACAGCTGGTACAGTCAGCCAAAAATGTGGTCTACCATCCTACGGTTGTGATTCGTTTGAACGTCTTAAAACAACAAGGTCCACTTTTCCTGGCAATAAGATTGTGTCGGTGACTATTGCTCTCTTTGTCATTTATGATATAACGTCATACCAAGTGTCAAGTTTGAATTATCGCATATAATTTTTCCTTCTGTCTAAGCACTGTCTGTCTCGATTGATTCGGTCAATTCAAAAACAGCCAAGTTACTATGGGTTTCGAAGTGACTTTAGTTATACTCAAACTGATGCGATTTTCATCTATAGTAATACAACTATTTGCAGACTTTTGAGTCATTTCGCGACTTATTCCGATATATTGGCCCGCTACAACCAAATTATATTTACACAAATAATACATCTCATCTTTTTGATCAATCTTTATTTAACTTGAATCATTAGCTATTAACTAAAATATTATTTAATTCATTGAAATTGAAAAAAAGAATGATGTTCCTACTAATATCTAGTGTATCCGCCGTTAGCGTCGATAACTGCTTGCAGACGGTCTCTCATTGATCCGACAAGCTGTTGACAGAGATCGGAACCGCGGGTTTCCTCCCATACTTCATTACAGTGTCGTTCAATAGCTTCCCGTGTTCTCTCGTGACGGTTCCACCATCTCTGAACCATAATGCCCCAAAGGTTCTCGATAGGGTTCAAATCGGGTGATTTTGCTGGCCAAGGTATTAAATTTATTTCCGGGTGTGCACGAAACCAGACACGCGTCACCAACGCTTTGTGCAAAGAACAATTATCTTGGCAGTAATTAAATTGAGGCATTTCATTTTCTGGATAAAATGTCCGGACAGCTGGCAACATTGAATTTTGAAGGACATCAACATAATCAAGTGCCCTTGCTCGCGGTGGCATACAGCACAGGTCACCAACTCCGTCAGCAGTCATCCAACCATATATATTGACAGAAATGCGGCCCGATTCCTTATTCGGTATGACATGGTCTTGTGCGTAACGCGTCCCATCCCGACGCCAAAGTTGTAATCGCCCATGCTGGCTAGACTGAAACGTTTTCTCATCACAGAACACAGTATTACTCCAATCGAAATCTAAGTGCTCCGTAGCAAAATTTAATCGACTGACTATGATTTTCAGTCATATAAATTTTCTTAGCGTAATGTCTGTAATGTAAACCCATGTAATGTAAGTGGTTTCTGATTGTTTGAGTGGTAACATCAAACATTGCTGCGAAATTTTTAGTAGAAATAAATCCATTATTTTCATATTCACGTCTCATCATTTGTCTTTGATCGTCCGAAATTTCACGTCGGCGACCGCTTCGATGACGATCACTTAAATATCCCTCTTCGCCGTCACGACGAATCCATAAACGAACAGCTTGTCTCTAAAATTTTAAATTAAACAAACATAGGAATAAAAGAAGAATAAGTAAAAAATAATATTTAATACGGCGTGACGAACTTAGTAACTTACAGACACATTTAGACGTCTCGAAATGTCACTTATATTGAAGCCCTCGTTATGAAGTGCTATAATATTAGCTCGTTCAGCTTCCGTTAAATTACGAGGCATTACAGCAGCAGAAAATCAAGCAATTTATAAGAACTAATATGAAAAATTTGATGTTACAGGATGGTATTATAATATTTCATTGACGGAGATACTTGACAGTAAAATTGTCAGTGAGATTTTCTTTTTCAGGAATAATAAGTTTCTCCTCAAAAAGATCGACATGGTTTTATATAGTTGAGTAAAATAGATTATCGCATTCAATGAGGTTAAACTAAGTCACCCAATGACGGCAAATAACAGGCATCTCAGGAAACAGACAAAACGTCAAACATAAATGTGCATGTGTTTAACTCTGTTAGAAAAGTCAACCTTAGCGATCTTTACATCTCGCAGAAACTTTGGTCAAAAGTGGTAGACCACTTTCTTGGTGACTGTACAGATCTAATCGAATAGCACTGTGTTGATATTTTTTTGAGTGAAATTGAAATTTAAAGTGATTTATTCGTAAAAAAAATTGAGACAGCATGGATATACCGATTAATACGCTGTCGCCGGCTACTTTGAAATAAAAAATTCTGGCAAAACTGGCTGGTTATTAAGGTGTGTTATGTCATGTCCTCATTTTTCAATCTAAAGTTAGTTATATTTTAAGTTGCGAACTTACGGTCACCCTAATCAAGAATTACAAAGTCAGCTATATCCCATTCAACGACTACGCTAAATGACGTTCAGTCAAGATGTTGTACGTTATATTCAACAACTTCACGAGTTGTCTTTTAGTCATTCAATTAAACGTCGTCATTAAATGAACGCGCTAGTGATCCAATCAAATCGCTGATTTAACCAGATGACTGCGACATATATACTACAGCCATAATAGAAGCATTGATCGTTTAAAGTGTCTGTCTCTGTCTCTATGTTTAAACTTTAAACATACATTTATGTAAATTTATGAGGGCAATATAGGAATATATTGGAATTTGTCACTTAGTTTGCTTAAAGAACAAGAAAAGAAACCTCATAAAACCCTGTAAACTTTTAACTCTCGTAGCTCAGTTCGGACTAAGTTTTGGAGGTAAAGGTATCACACTATGTTTGGTTCACACACTAGGTAATTTGAGGCTATTTGTCGTTATGCTTGCCATTTTTAAGATAAGCAGTAGGATTTAAGTAAATGTATACTATTAATGAAATCGAAACTTAATTTTTTGGCGTAATGAGACAGCAAAAGACATATAAAGTTTAGTGGGCAAGTCCATTTCAAAAGTGCGAAAATCATTTAAAATTTCGTTGTCATCTTATAAATAACAGAATTAGTAACATCTTTCATTATGAAATCCATAAACGCAACTTTTGATGAACCTTCCGAACAAACTTCCTAGGCGCTGCATACAAGCAACTAGCGTGTGACGTCACACGCCAGTGGACGTTTGTATGGAGCGTTTTTGAGCTCGCCCAAATAATGTGCAATTAAAACTGTAATACCTCGTCGAGTTTTCGAGATATCAAAGTGATACTTTCAACAGTGTCTTTGTGTTCGAGTGGTCCATCCAACTTTATCAAAATAAAAAAAATGTCAAATACCCTATTCTGCACTGCACTTTGGTGTTTAGCTCTGAAATAACTTATAAAACACTTGCATGGAAACTATGCCGTCCCTTTCTAATTTTGTCAATTACGCAGGGTAAAAAGAGACAGATTATGAATTCTTAGGTTCCTTACCATGTCGGAAATAAGTTGTGAATAGTAGGGTGGGAGGGATTGACAAATCGGTTGGTTAACCCTTAATCGCTTCACAGCATATAGAATTTATTCATTGGTTTTCGACCTGATATTACAATCTAGATAAGGTTCAGAATCTGGTGGGAACTATTAGTCCTATATCTTATTAAAGGTTAAAAAAGACAAGAAAACCACTTCAGCCACGGCCGCACTCACCCGTTGACGGAGATGGTGGCGCCCTTGACGGGCTGGTCCTGGTCGTCGCGCCGCGCGCGCCGCGCCCCGCGCCCCGCGCCGCGCCCGCGCCCGCGGCCCCTGCGCCCGCCGCGCGCCGCGCCGCGCCAGCCGCGCCCGCCGTACGCGTTGCGCGGCGGCGGCGTGTAGCCCACGTAGCTCACCTGCTGTGGGCACAGGGAACTTAACCATCAGCGGGCGGAAGTATGTTTCCATTGAAATCTGGACATCAATCGCTTGACATTCGAAGTCAAAGAAAAATGTCAATATGTCCGTTATCTTTTAGCTACTATCCGAAAATTAGCATTCAACGCGCGTAAAAACATACGCGCGTTGGCGAGATACTAGAAGGTGCAATAACAGGGCTCCATCATATAGTTTTAAGATGACACCATTTCATCGTCATTATGATATCAGCCGAAAGATTTTCACAGCTTGATATAGGTTTCCTTGAACGATCTCCACAGAGATCAGTATCCGATATGTATGCCTTCCTACGATGGGTACTCTAGAATCTAACCCAATTGGCGACAGTATATCATGCTAGGTACCTGCGGGTACCGCTGCGCGCGCGCCGGGTAGCTGCCGCCGCCCCACTGTCCGACCACGACGCCGGCGATCTCCAGCCGCGCGCCGCGCCCGCGCCCGCGCGCCCAGCCGCCCAGCGCGCCGCCCACCACGCCCGCCACCAGCGGCAGCGGCGGCATCGCGAACTCCACCTCGAGACCCTCGAGGATGGCTTTGCGCATGCGCTCCACCTGGGTTGAAAAAAAATTAAAATTTCGTGATTACAAGCATAAGATTTCATTGACATGATAATATACTTATTACTTAATACAGGGATATCGGCAACATGTAGGCCATTTTGTTCTTAACTGACTTACGATGATGCCTTGGAGTAACCCAGTCATCATTACCAGACTTGCGGAAGGGCGGATGGCACTCACCCCTAGAACCTAGGTCTCTTTTATCTATTCACAAAGCAAAAATATTGCTCATTTCTAATATCTGTCCGACTTGAATGGTCAAATAAAGCTGGTAAGGAAGCCCCACTAACCAGCCTATTTCATGTTAAAGTTGAACCTGTAGTAAGTAGTCAAAGTAAAGTCATGACTAATTCAAACAACAACTTATACATTTTATAATCCTACAGCATCATAATAAAGAGCAAGATCAGACCAAGACTTATTGCTCATAGCTCTGGGTTGTAATTGAATGGGTGCCTATCTAATTAATCAACAACTCATGACTATCCAAGCTTATTTATATAAGGGGTGAGCCCAGTTGCGTAAAAGGCGGCAATCTTTAGGGGGGCGGCAAGTCGGATGGGAGATTTGTTTAGGTCAATGTACTGTAACAAGTGTCAATTAATACTCCGCCCGTCAAATACCCTTACTACGCCACTGATTGGGCCACTATAAAGCTGACGACGTGCGTTACCTTGACGACGGTGTCGAGGTGGTTGTCGCACAGCTGCGCGAGGTGCTTGCAGTGGTTGGCGCGGTGCAGGTTGCGCTGCAGCAGCTTCCCGTCGAAGTACAGCCACGGCGCCGCCACCAGCCACGGCACGGGCGCGCCGCAAGCGTCGTTCGCGAGCAGCGCCGCCTCCGCGCCCGCCATCACCAGCGCGCCCAACTGCACGCCGCGCGAGCTAATACCGTTCACCTGCGAAGGAAACACATTCGGTTTAATGTTTATCAGGGGTCGCGGGGAAATAATTAGTGTGAAACCGCGGTCACGCTACAGCATAGGCCTTCAATGTAGTTCGAACACAATGCAACGTGTGACCGACGAACCAGATTAGCGAAGGCTTGCAAAAACCTGAAAAGGTAGCCTTATGTTCTCCACATGGCATGGTTGAAATAAACCACATATCAGAGAAGTATAATGTCAATGGTCGGGTGAGCTAGTACTAACTTTAGTAATTTATATTTATATATTGGTGTAATTGAGGGAAAGATCGGTTTATCCAAAAAATAAATAGGATCAGCAATCATGTTAACTTACCGCCATTTCTTGAAGATGCAGTGCATTCATGAGATCACCGGAAAATGCTGTAGCCAAAAATGCATCCAACTCTTGGCGCCTCAGAATTTGAATCTGAGATGTCATTATGAACCTAAGAGAACAATTTAAGTATTAAATTCTTGATTAATAGCATCTCAAGAGATAAGTTTGTCTATGTCCTGCATAAGTTGTGTTACCTTAGTACAGTTGCCAGAATAAGCAGATGTTGAGGCACATAAGTTGTATTCAACATGAGTGGAGTATCAGATCGCATACAGGAGAGGAAAGCTCGCATGCGGCGGCACTTGTCATCTTGAGCGGTTCTGAAAAGATTACATAAAATATGAACATTTGTTTTGCGACTATGGTAACATCCGACTAACAAGTTCTAACCACAGCCAAAAACAGGTGCCTAACAATGACTATCCACCATAGTATGAGAAGCGTACATTCGCAACCAATGAAATAAATCCAAATATTTAATTACGGTTTCAATTATTAAAAATGTGAAAGTACAAATGAGCCTAGCATGTTAAAGTTACATTTATAACTATTTCAACATAAAGGGTATGATTAACAAAGAATTTACTCAATAAAAAGCTCACCCGAACCAAAGCCTCTGTACTGTGGGCACGGGCCAATCCAACACCACTCCTGGCACCAACTCAGGAGTCTTCCCAGGATTGATGCGGGAATAGATCCACTCGGATATTTGGACCGTGCAAGGTCGATCGTTATTAGCGGATGTAGTGGCTTGTCCCTCTTCTAAAAAATAATAACTTATTTGTATCTCTTTATACTCTAAAAAGAATAGAAAATTGATGCATATCTTCTTCGTTGGATTGTTATTTCACCACATCGCAATTTTTATTTTTTCCTTCAAGTTTCCGCTTCACCTACTAATATCTAAAGAACCCGTTATTAGGATGCCATTGAACTCGAGTTTTTTATTTTTTTAAATATCTAGCCATTTATGCCAAGTTTCACTAGATAGAAACTAAACTTGGTTTGGTTTGATAGAGCATTCTTATTCATAATTTCAAACGCGACCCTAATCCCCTATACAAAAAAATGGTGTGTT
The DNA here is from genome assembly GCA_039566165.1 of Maruca vitrata. NCBI lineage: Eukaryota > Metazoa > Arthropoda > Insecta > Lepidoptera > Crambidae > Maruca > Maruca vitrata. The sequence continues at coordinate 7,681,429 of CM076917.1, forward strand.
CAAAATGATGTCGACTAAACCCCAAAAGCCTTACCTTTAGCCTTCTGAGCGATGAACCGATGGTGATGCATATTGTGCAATATGGCGTAGACGTTCTGCCTGACGGGGCGGAAGAAGTGGTGGATCGAGGGTATCTCGCGGTGGTTGTCGTCCTCCATGAGCACCGGGAGGGTGACCTGGCGGTGCGTGAGGATGCACAGCATCTGCGGGTGCATGAGGCCGCGAGCGTGCCGCTCGGCGCACGTGCGCAGCACCTCGGCCGGCGCGGGCGGGCAGTTGTCGTCGTTCTGAATGTGCTTGGTCGATAGCTGACGATTCTGGAATCATTAGCCATAGGCATCTTTAACTGATCCTTACTAATATTATAAATCCGAAAGCAGGGGCGTAGCTACCGCCGTATCAATTATACGGGGCCCCTGGCCATGGGAGCCCCCAAAGTGTCTTAAGAAAAAATCTTTCTAATTTATTTTATTTTACAAATGACAAAATTCTATAAAGAAATCTTTACCCCCGTATAAGGGCCTCCAAACAATTTTTTTTATACGTCGCCCCGACAAGGCACGCTACGCCACTGTCCAAAGGTAACATGTCAGTTACGCCTTCACGCATCACATACTGAACCGATTTAAATGAAATTAGTTAGTCCAGAGCCTGAGAAAGGACATAGGCTACTTTTAACCTCTCTATGCGGACGAAGTCGCGGGCGGAAAGCTAGTTTAGTATAAACCTTCTTGATCAGAAAACAGTTTGGTATCCGCGCGCCTCTAGCGGCAAAATTAAGAAGATGAACGAGTACGAAGAGAAACGATGTTGCAGCAGCAGCGGTACCGGTGCCGCTGCATTGCCCTTCGGTTTGTTTGAATCCATAAACACTACACGCTGCAGCGCCACGATATTGACGGTTTCTCAGTTTCGGATACAATTTACGTCACAAAAAACGGTATCGACAAACTGTCATTGTCGTTCTTAGACAGCTTCAGTATTCTGCCGCTTAAAGTCCTTGCATCGCCAAGTAGCTGCAGGAGTAAGACACTCGTCGACGATGTTGGACCAATATAAAATTATGTTGTTCAGACGACAGGACTAGTTTGGTCTGATGTTACAAATTTGGAACCCCTGTGGTGTCTAATATTTCAAAGTGTGAACCAATTGTAGGCGCGATAAAACATTTTTGATTAAATTCAAAGATGGAAAGTCCCCAAAAAAAGAAAAAGAGTGTATCACACCTCTTTGGCAACAGCCACCGGTTTCTCCTGTTTGTCCTGGGGCTTGGGCGGCGCCGCGCCGGCCCCGTCGCCGTCCAGCGAGAGCGCCGCCAGAGCATGAAGCGGCTCACCAGTTTGCTCGTCCATAGAAAAGTCGGCGTTCATAGACGCGTTCGCTGTTGCCAATTTGTAATCTTCCAAGCCTTTTTGCTGTAATTTATTTTCAATTTTCATCTATCCCAAGTGCTCCGTGTATAAAGTAAATAAATATCATAGGAAACAACAGAAATAAAAATAATGTAGAGTAATGTGTGTCAATAAATAATAAAAATGGGAATTGTGGATTAGGTGGGTTAACACTGCACTGAGACTATTTAAAAAAATTTAGAACCATGCGAGAAGATGGATAATTTATAATAATGGATGCCAATGTTAATGATGATGTGCAAAAGGCGTGGATGACCATAGCAATTAAGGTATGGATTCAGTAAAAAATAAACCTCATGTTCGGAAGTTTCCGTAGCCAATTTGGATGTGTCCAAATCCATTGCAGCAGATTGTTGATTGTTTTCAGGCTTCTGATTTTTTTTATTGCTCTTCGGGCGGCGACCTGAGGGCAAATAATAGTTAAAGCCGAAATTTCTTTACTTACCATCTTCTACATTATGAACTTAGTATTACCTGAAGCTGTCCTATATTTCAGGAATCCATCTTTGGTGCCATTTAAATAATACTGAACAGCTTGTTTCAGTTTGGCAGCACGCAAATCATTGAGATCACCAAATATTTCAATACAGGCTGCATCAACATCAGATGATGGCAATTCACGAACAAATTGGCAGACACTTTTTACCAATGTTTCAGGAGGTACTTGCTAAATAACAAAGAGAGAAAAACAATATTCAACATTATTATGGATGATGAAAAAACAAATAAATAGTGTAAGTTGGTCAGGTCCAGGTCTAAGGCGGGGCAAACTGGGGTACTCGCTTGAGATACAAATTAGGAAATAGAAAAAAAAATTCCCGGTTTGAATATAATCGTAGATTTGGGGCTGACATTGGTCACAAATTAAATACCTTTTTCTGAGTGATTCCTAAGCGTTTGTAGAAGTCTGTAAGGCTATGCTCTGATAGAATGGTGCCTCCAAGCAAAGCTGCCATCAGGCATAGTCGATCTTGAGGGACATTGAGAACTCTCGGCAAGTCATGTACCATGTACTCTTTTGTTTCCAAAGAGGACTGAAATACATAAACAAATACATGTACAATACACATAATATGAGTATAATTATTAATTTCTTATAACACAGTAAAATGTATGCTTGGGCATATCCACCACCCTAATGAAATATAAACACAAGTTATCATACATACAAAATACAAACCCTGTATGTTAGTTTCAGCTGTGATGAACTGAAATACTTTGGTGGTTGGAATACTAAATATTCCCCTGAACAACCCACCAATCCAGCATAAGACTTTTCTCTGCACAAGCCTACAACTTCCTGGCAATGATCATCAGAGGATACCATCTGTAAAAATTAGGTACATATTAATTATTAAGCATACTTTTGCCAAATAATATGTTTTAGATAAACTAGATATTGATAGCATAGTACTTACAATAGGGATATTTAAGTATCTCAATGCTGTCCTCAAGCAGGAATGCAATCCTGTGGGAGGAACCCACCATACTTTAGGAGGTGGAGTGCCTTTAGTCACAATGTGGCGCAATACCTGAAATGATTATGTATGAGAAAATTACAAAACTTCTTACAAGGAGTACAATATATATGCCTGGATACAAGTTAATGTATACAACTTAATAAAATTTAAGTGTCTGTAATATCAAAATAATGAGTTTTTACTAAATGGGTAGAAATCTAATCAAATACCAATAACAAAAACACATTTGGAAAACTTGTTGTCTGCCTGTCTGTTTGTTCCCGCTTGTCTCCGAAACAGCTGGACCAATTTTGACCGGACTTTCACTTATAAGTAGCTAATTTTATATTTATATATTATAGGCTATTTAAATTAATTATTGTTGCCAAAACCATTCCCACACAGATGAAGTAGGGGGTGGCCGCTAGTTTTAAAAATAAAAGATCATAGCATAGATGTTTATGTTGAATGCAATGGTAACAAATATATGTTTTGAATATCATTAATAAACTCAGAATAATTAAAAACAGTTACTAACAGAATTAACCCTCTGCCTATAAGTTGCTTGGGTTTGGCTCCAATGCTGGGGTGTGGCTGGTGGAGTAGGGTGAGCACCATTGAAGCATACACAAAGAGGCACTTGATGTTCAGCCAAGGCTTGTGCTAATGTTGTCAAAAACTGCACACAACGTGCCCACTGGCCTCCGCAAGCCCAATCTACAAAAAAAATATTACATTACTACAGACTAAAAAGATTAATATAATTAAATTAGACATTACCATGGAAATAAAATATTTATACTCTAAAATCCACAATCTAGAATCCAATAATATTCTAATAAGAAAATTATAAAGTTTTATTTATGTGCATAATAATTCATAGTAAACAAAGATTTTAAATAAGTCAACATTTGATACAACAGTAAAAAAATATTGTGGTTTATTGAGTGAAAGAGTTTACTGCATAAATATTATGTTTGTGTCAAGTTTAGAGAGTGCAGTCAATTGTATGTTACCTGAAAAGAATCCTCCATACAGACGATCTAAGCATCCTTCAGCGTCAAGCACCAATCGGAATCCACCCGCTTGGTTTCGTGCAATACGAAATAAATCAACTCCTACTCCTTCATTTTCTAAAAATGTTTGTAAATCTTGTATGCCCATGATTAAAAGTCACGGCTATGACGGTAAATAACGATTCGATCGAACCACGTTCGTCTCTGCCAATTGATGATCTGGAAAAATGGTCAATGTTAGTTTTTGGAAGAAAGCTACGGTCGGCTATTCGTATTCTAAAATCTGAGGAGAAAAGTATTATGATCCTCGTATTGTCAAAAAAATATAAGAAATTGATAATATTACCGGCACCAAACGAAAGGTTACATATGTGTTACAGTGATTGAACTATGGTAGCAATGGAACTATCGTATAAAATATTATGACTGAGAACAATTAGTAAATTACAACAAACCTTGACTAAAAAACCATGCCAGCAACGAAATAGGATCGCCGAAAGTTGAAAACGGAAGCCATTTGTAAAATTTCAGTCATAGAGAAAACACGGCTTTTTATTTTTTAACCCGTTGGACTACCACCCTAATGATGCGGCTACATTAGCGGACGAATATTCGTATCGCATTGGCTTGATAAAAACATTGGTCTACAGGCATACAAAATCTAACAACATACAAAAGCTAATGAACAGTCGAAGATTCGAGGCCCCGAGCGGCAAATCTGTCTCCTGTGAGGCCTCGAGTGGCAAGTCTTTGACTCTTTGCTATGCCTTTCGTTCATCATGAAAAGTATTTGATGCCAATCGGCTCCAACTCTGGGTAGGTATATCATTATGTATCATATTATATAACCTACGTATAGGTCCCGTGTTTGCAATAACTACTGTAACAAAGTTGTAAGTTCCTTATCTGCAATTCACCTACACATTGTACACTTCATAAGCAAATAAAATTTTTGATTTCATTTGATTGGAGCATGGCCCCGAATTGTTTCCCTGTTAGCTGCACCTCCTAAAGCCTAACGCTCTATATAGACCTAAGGGCGACAGGACAGCGAATAGGTTCTATCGAGCATGTCGACCCCATACATTGACCTCACGGCCGCTTACCAACAGATGGATTTATTAGGATCATCCTAGACGTGAAAAATCACATATCCAAATAGATTACTTCGGGATCGAGTCATCCCGAAGTAAATTGCTTAAGCTCTTGCGTTGCGGACAATAGTAAGAACAATGGTATGCACACGTGCACATAAATATAATAATAAAACCACGAGACAAAGCAAAATAGATATTAGATAGCTATTTTCATCACACACATTTTGTCTCAAATAGGACATGGGAATCGAACCCACGACTTTTGGCGCAAGAGACAGGATCCAATGCCCCCTCGAACCAACTTATTATTACATATATCTTCCTTTCAGTTGTTTGTGAATTCCTTCAAACTCAAATTTAAATTGTTGCACAATCGAGAGATACTTTAATTTCATCTGAAGCAATGATGTGGAACCTACCTAGCAAAGTTTTTAATGCATTATGATAGGACATAATGTATTAAAAATTCCTCCGCGAAGGCATGGAATGGTGCTCCATCGATCGAGTTTTTTTTTATTTTTATAAAAAAGTTACTGTCAGCTGTCACATAACTGTCACGAAATAATCTGTGACTGTCGTTTGCTCTTTCTGATTGAGAGACGTATTTCTAATGCATTGCATTGTGATTGTATGTATTCGCGTATTTGGGCGTTGTGAATTACTGTGAAGTGATAATTATTACGGGAATGAGTTATTTTTACAACATAATACAAAATCCGTGTGCTTTGTATCAATAGCACCATGGATTCAAGAGCACAATAATAATTTTATTTACATACAATGCTGTAAAATCTTTTACATTGGTAGACCAAAAGCTCGGAAATTGATCGAAATAATTGAAATTTACAAAAATACGGCATGCCGGAGCAAAGTAACGATTACCGTGTTGTAGTTTTCGGTGCGGGTGGAGTAGGCAAGAGTTCGCTAGTATTGCGGTTCGTGAAAGGGACCTTTAGGGAATCATATATACCAACAATCGAAGACACATATAGACAGGTAAGAATATATTTCCAAAACATTACTGATTTTCAGATTTTAAGTGAAGTAAACATAATGTCCCCTAATACCAATGGTGCATCATGCAGCAGACTCCTGTCATTGATCATTAATAAAATAATCCTCTTAAAATCAATACATTATGTATTATATCACTATTATATATTACAACAACAAGAACTATAGTCCATGCATTTTCAGTAATATGATGAGATGTCATGTTCAAATGTATTGTGTACATCCCTAGTAATCCCTACATAGGTAGGGATGAGGATAAGCTTTTTTCCTCTCCCTTTGAATCATTGGAATATTAATTTTAATTGTGATAATATTATCTTTGTACTGATCTTTTTGCAAAACCAATTCTTGAATTGTTTTTCATGTTATGTGCAATTAATAAGTAATACTAAAAAGTTTTGTGTTTCTTAATATAATAAATGCTTTTAAATAATAATACTGGATGACAGAGTTCTTGTGCCACAAGAAGTAAAGTAAAGTTTTTTGAAAGTTTTCAATGCCCTAAACATGGATCTCTTTTAACTTTTATGTTTGAGATACCCTGGTCTAAAAAATGAATTTTGGATGTTGCAAAATTCATATATACCTATTGGAAAAAAATTTACAAATGTGTCAAAGAAGTATAACTATTGCCCTTAAAAATTACTCTACTACTTATATTACATACTAGCTGTGCCAGCGACTTCGTTCGCGTTCCCCCGTTTTTACACATTTTCCACTGTATCTTTGCTCCTATTGGTCGCAGCGTGATGTTATATAGCCTAAAGCCTTCCTCGATAAATGGTCTATACAACGCAAAAATTGTATATGTATGTAATGGATTTTACAAATCGAACCAGTAGTTCCTGAGATTAGCGCGTTCAAAACAAACAAACAAACAAACTCTTCAGCTTTATAATATTAGTATAGATTTATTTCACCCCATACTTTTATAATCTTACTGTTTCTACGTTTCAAAATTCAAGAATATCAAAAATGAATAGGGAATATGCACACATTTTTATTTATTATAGAAATCAATCTTTAATATCAAAGGAATATGAATGTAATTCTATTTTTCAATTTACTTTAACAATAAGCGAGATATAGCTGTTTAAAGTTCCTGAGTAGACAGAGAGATGCGATATGGCAGATGATGTCACCATTACACTACGGCCATATGCGATCCATAGAAAACTCAGTTTTGTAAGAAAGAGATAGAAAATTCATTCTAATTCCTTATAAATCCTTTGTTTTTGAATCAGTTAATTTCGGTGTCCCTCAAGGAAGTATTCTGGGCCCAACACTTTTTATAATTTACATAAATAGTATTCACGACATTGGCCTCAAAAATGCAGACATAATTTGTTATGCAGACGACACTGCCATTCTATTTCACGGATCAAACTGGGATGAGACCATTTCAAAAGCAGAAGATGGTATGTCAATAGTTTCTAAATGGCTCGAACAGAATCTACTCACATTAAATAGCAACAAAACGAAATTCATCTGCTTTCACAAAACTTTGGCCTCAGCACCGAATAATTCTTTAACATCTCTCAAAATCCATAGATGTACAGATTCTACAACATGTCACTGTAATAGCATTAAGCGATGTATTAATATTAAGTATTTAGGTGTAATTATTGACCAAAATGTTAATTTCAAGGATCACATCGTTAACTTGTCTGGGAAAATTCGCAAAACCATCCATATCCTTAGAAAACTACGTAATGTTGCGGACTTTCGCCTTCTCAGAACCATTTACCTAGCACTGTGTCAATCACTTCTATCATATTGTATCACGAAGTTCTTCAAAGACCACAATGATACAAATTGAAAGGGCCCAAAGATCGGTATTAAAAGTAATGCTGTTTAAACCTTTTAGATACTCCACAGACGCACTATACCGCGACTGCAGGGTTTTAACAGTTCGGCAACTTTTCGTCTTAAAGGCGTCTATTCACTCCCACAAATCAGTAATACAATCTGATAACTATTGTCAGATGTTGACACGAAGGAATTTCTACCTTCCAATGCGAACAGTACATTCCTCCTTTGCAAAACGCTTGCCTCCATATGTTCACACTTTTATTTATAATAAGATCCTCAAGTTTTGTGACATTAAGCATTGTTCAGTTCTTGAAGCTAAAGTCTGTATTTCAAAATGGCTCCAAACTCTCACCTATGACTATACAGAAAACCTTTTTAAAACACTGTCATAGCTATTTACCTATATATATATATATATATATTTATTATTTCGATTTATTATATTTAATTTAATTATATATACCTACATACAAATATATATGTTATGGAGTACTGATAATATTAAAATTATATTATTACTATAATTTTTATTATTTTTATTTTTTAGAAAATGCATAATTTAATTCCAATTTTTTATTTTTAAAGTAAATTTAGTTTTTATTACTGTTTTGATTTTGTTTAGAAATTATATTGTGTAAAGAGGCCACATTTATAAATAGCTGGAGAGCTAGTGAACCCTGGGAGTAACGGTCTTCCTGTAAGGTTAGAAATTTGTATACTGACGGTTTTTGGCATGCTAAGAGCAATAGCCAAGACCTGGCAGGCGTCAGCCCTGCACGTCATCACCCCCTTTATTTTTCAAACTGTTAAGTAAATGGGGTTTCAAAACTTGTTCCTGTAAGTTTGAAAATGTAATAGAATAAAGTTATTTTATTATACATCTTAAAAATAAATTGACAGGCGATTACAATAAGCAGAAGTATACGACAGGTCAATTAGAAAACGCACAGTTGATGAGGTAAAAAAAACTTTATCCTGTATACTTAAAATTTTTATATGTTTTTCAATAGACTTCTCAGAGTAAATATGTACAATGCCAGGCGGTTTTGAACAGCATAAGACCTTGCCAGGCGAGGGACAGCTGCTAAAGGCGTGCGAGTGAGAAGTGTTACATGAACGCTTACAGCAAATGTAAAGTATTTTATTATGTTTTATACAATGTACATTATTTTTTAACACTCATTTTCTTCAGCATCATCCGAAATTTCGCTATCACTGTTTTCATCATCATCTGATTCTTCAACAATGTTTTCCTCATCTGAAAATAGTAAAATACATTTTTATGAATCAATATGGTTGTTGAGAATTAAATATTAAGTTCAACGCATAGGACTGCATATTTAAATGATATAGAATAAAATAGTTGTATGTTACCTGAAATGCATTCCTCAGTTTCAGTCGATTGTGCTGTGGAAGTATCAGCATGTTCTTGTAAAAGTATGTCGTATATAAACGATGGAACCGTATTCCCCTCAAACCAATTAAAATGGTAACGATTATCAATTAAGTTCCAACCGTTATTTTCAGGTGTAATAATTGTTGATTCTTTTAAATGACAATTTCGCCATATATTTGTAATGTAGGCAGTTCTCAACAATTGTTGATGTAGTTCACGTTGGCAGGGTGGTAAATTTGATGAATCATAGCTTACTCCTTTTTTCATAAACACTTTAGGATTAGTTGTGTTGAGCGTAGCAACGAACTTGTCATATAGTGCATTTTTAATTTTGAAGATTTCAAACCATACATTTGGCATACAAATTTCTCTAGGATCGGGATTTTTTTTTCTTTCTTTTGTACTATTTCTGCGTTTCCTAATTTTTTGAATGCTTTCTGATATATACTCGATTTTTGCAATATTTGGAATGGTTTTTCTTTATCTCTTCTTGAAAAAGACGGATTGAAATCGCAACCGGTTAATGCTTGAAATCCAGGTTAGCTTCGGCATATAGAAGGTCCCAATTTTGTTTATAGTTCAGAAATATGTATCGATTTTTTACAATTATTAGTGCCATATTCCATATAGATTTTTAAATTCTTATTGTGGAGATGGTCCATGTTTCCGAGCAGTAATATTAAAATGTCTGTGTCACATGTATATGTCACGGTAAAATTGTAAATAACGCTTGATTGCTATCTACCTAGCAAGATTGTGAACCGTCGAAAATTCGTAAACCATAACCTACTGCTTACAATTTAACGTATTATTATTCGTCAGTTTGCATTTCATCGATTGTACATTGTATAAAACATAATAGAATACATTACATTTACTGTATGCGTTCATGTAACACTTCTCACTCGCACGCCTTTAGCAGCTGTCCCCTCGCCTGGCAAGGTCTTATGCTGTTCAAAACCGCCTGGCATTGTACATATTTACTCTGAGAAGTCTATTGAAAAACATATAAAAATTTCAAGTATACAGGATAAAGTTTTTTTTAACTCATCAACTATGCGTTTTCTAATTGACCTGTCGTATACTTCTGCTTATTGTAATCGCCTGTCAATTTATTTTTAAGATGTATAATAAAATAACTTTATTCTATTAAATTTTCAAACTTACAGGAAAAAGTTTTGAAACCCCGTTTACTTAACAGTTTGAAAAATAAAGGGGCTGATGACGTGCAGGGCTGACGCCTGCCAGGTCTTGGCTATTGCTCTTAGCATGCCATAAACCGTCAGTATACAAATTTCTAACCTTACAGGAAGACCGTTACTCCCAGGGTTCACCAGCTCTTGGACTATAAGGTAAGCGTAAAGGCACCAGCGATACAGATGCTTTCTAGTGTTGGTGCCACAGTATATACCCATTGTAAAATTCAAGATTGCAGATTTATGCATATTCCCTATTATCTTGATGTAAAACAATGATATCAGAGCAAATCCAACAGTATTTATAGTGGCAAGATTTATACTTAATTTACTTGTTTGTAAAACATTTTCATCTTATATTATAGAGAAGCAGAAACATTTCTTAGGGGAAGGTAGGACTGCTATCTGTCCGTTGATTGGTCCTAGTCCTTGGATCCTAGTTTACAACAGGTGCAACCTGAAATACAATAAAGGTCTGATTGTTTTGTGTGGTAACAAGTACATTTGAACACACACTTTTTATTTAATAAAAAGAGCAAAAAATTTAAGTTTTCTGTTATTTAGTACCAAGTAAATATTTCGATGTATGTAACTGTAATGTAGGTGACTGAATAAAAAAAGTATATAAATATCCAGGGTGAATATTACTGAATATCCAAAATCAACTTACACTTATGGGAAGCCCTATGGGAAGGTAACCCTGTGTTGAATTTATTGTTAGCCAACAACCCTGACATAGCTGTTTGGATCAAAGCCAGCCAAAAGAATTAACTTTTTATTATCAGTATAGGTTGCCTTCTGCCAACAGTAGGTATTTAATTTTGCTTTTGATTTCACATTTACCAGTGGGAATTATTTACATTATAACTAAGTAATTTATGTTTAATAATTCATATTTTTTTGTTTTTAATCACGGAAAATTGTGTGGGCGAGTCCATTACAAAATTGCGAAATCACTTAATTTCAAATACACAATATCATGTTTTAAAGTAGGGACATAATTTTTATTTACAACTTTCGTTGTAAAACCATTTCCATAAATGCAAAATATTTGCCCTACCTGCTAAACAAATAGTGTTGCATTCAAATTTAAAAAGCATGGCATAAGTCTTTTGTCACTTTTTTGTATAAGGCGTTTAGATCTTGCTCAAAATAATATGCTATTAAAACAATATACTTTTTAAGAATGTTAAGATATGATTTGTAGCTAGTAAAACTGTAATTTTAGAATTAAATCAATTCCCAATTATATCAAAATATAAATAAATCAGATTGTTATTTTATGTACAACAAATATAAATATTTATGAGATTGTGAGATAGGTTGTCCTCAAAAAAATAGGGAAATGGAATGGATCTTATTTTCTTCTTCATCTTTGTGTGAAAATAATATCAATTCCATTTCCCTATTTAAGATTTTCAGCACACAACAATAACACCTTCACACCACCACCACCAGTGTGAAAGTGTTATTGTGAGGTCAACCAGGCCTAACATATAAATGTACAAATTTATTGTGACTCTAGTTATAATACTATATTTGGTTAATCATTTGGTTAACATATTTCAGGTTATCAGCAGCAACAAAACAATATGCACTCTACAGATCACAGATACAACTGGATCTCACCAGTTTCCTGCAATGCAGAGGCTATCTATTAGTAAGGTATGTATTTAGTCATACATTTGTCACATTATTAAAATATAATTTTTATTCCTGTCTTAAAACTAATTTATATGCTTTCTCATAGGGTCATGCTTTCATTTTGGTGTACTCTGTGAGTAGTCGACAGTCCTTAGAGGAGTTGAAACCGATATGGCAAACAATAAAAGAAATAAAGGGCACAGAACTGCCGAACATTCCAGTGATGCTTGCGGGCAACAAATGCGACGAAAGTCCGGAGATTCGCGAAGTGTCGGCGGCGGAAGGGCAAGCCCAAGCTCAGACCTGGGGAGTTTCATTTATGGAGACGTCGGCGAAAACAAATCACAATGTAACACAGCTTTTCCAGGTCAGTCCTATGTGTACATTGAAATACTTAAATTTATTTTTTTAATTTTGGTTACATAATGAATCCATAAGGACATACATCATAAGAAGAAAAGAAAAGAAAAATAATGCATCCAAAAGTCATCAAATAGATAAAATTATTTCTAAACTATTTATATAATTTATGGAACTCTAAAGTAATGGTTCGAATGATGATGTCAGTCAAAAATGTCATTATGAAAGTTATATCGATAACACTGCTTAGTATAAAGCAAAGTAGCTACTAGCTTCCCGCGTCCGCAATGTAACTATTTATATAATATACCAGCTAAATGCTGAAAAAATATGAACACAGAATAAAAATATATTATAAAAAACATCACATGCATCCTTAGAGCACATCCCGGCTACACTAGGCTCTCAGTGAGCGGCTAACGGTTTGCTCCAGTTTGCCTCCCTATAAAATATTTTAAACTCATCATATAAAGAAGGAGTAGGCGGGCGAACGCCACAAACTGTGAGTGATTAAGAGCTCGATGTTCTCCTAATGGGGCCGCGGCCTTAAGCCCAGTCATCTAGAGTGATTCTTGCGTTTCGTTCAAATCTCAAAGATTTTGAGAAATAAAATTTTTTAATCGATTTTACAAAAAAAGTTGCATATAATCATTCATGTACCTTTTAAGTATAGATTATTATTAAAGGCCTTCATGAAAAAACTTTAATTGTCAAGAAAATAGATGGAATGTAATGAACCCACGGAAGGTAATGAAATAAGTGCGGAAGGTAATGATTGAATTTGGAAGGTAATGAAATAAAATTAAATATGACGGAAGTTTAATGATTTTGTATGGAAAGTAATGAACAATCAGAAGATGAAATCTTTTACGTACCTATAACTTGGGTAGGTATATGATTTTAAATATTTTTGGACTATAAATAAAAGACATGGGTGTGTTGTAATCAAACTTTTGTTTTATTAATTACATGTGTTATTCATGAACGAATATAAAGTAATGGAAAAAATATTAAAAAGGAATGAAATATTCAAGCGCACCCCATATGAATATGGGAATAAGTTAGAAGGATGATGTATAAAAATAAAAAAACAACAAAAAAACCTTTTAGAATAAAAACTTTGTTAAAAAATCAACTGAGTAGGCTGATCATGAAAAATACAAATTAGAGAAGGAGAAACAAAAGAGGAAATACTTTGTAAAGAAGAAAAAAACATAAGTATAACAGACGTGACGGCACGACAAAAGAGGGAGCGAAGGCGAAGATGTTGAAAAGAAAACTCCGAAAAATATTTAAATAAGTTGAAAGAGCAGAAAAAATTGCAAAGAATTTTAATAGATAACTCTCCACCCAGTAGTGAGACTGAGGAAAACATAAACATACCAGATCTAATACACGACCCTCGTTACAAGAAGAATCCACATCAAGCCAAAGTACACCGAAGTCACATTTAGTGCATAAAACAACTAGTACCTACTTCAAACGCAATGAGGAAGCTGCGATACAGATCTAAAAAGCAATAACAATTTTACAGAATGAAATTGACAAACTAAATAAAAGAGAAAGCGATTTTAAGAAGACACTTATTTATGGAGCGGAAATTACAAAAAGTTAAGATTCAAGATAGCATAGAAAAAAAAGAAGAGGAAGTCATAAAAGACATAAATAATGAGAAGGTACAAGAAGTGAAAAAGAAGCTTTTTTTAATGAAACAGTTTGTCGAAGAGTATCAGAAAAATACAAAAGCCTTCCGAAAAAAGATAATAGATCTTTTACTGGAGATATAATTGATAATTCGAGGCTCAAACAATATGGGATATTGTCAAATATTACTTTTGCTTCTTCGAAAAGAAAAAATCGTATTTCCTGGCGCCATTTGACTGTTTTCATCTTCTTGTAGAAAATTTTCAATACTTTGTTCTAGTTTCGCAGTTTTATTATCTAGAGCCTCGAATTATCAGTTATATCTCCAGCAGAAGATCTTTTCTTTTTTTTCGGAAGGCTTTTGTATTTTTTCTGATACACCTCGACAAACTGTTTCATGAAACAATAGCTTCCTTTTCACTACTTGTACCTTCTCATTATTTATGTCTTTTATTACTTCATTTACTTTCTTTTCTTTGCTATCCTGAATCTTATCTTTTTGTAACTTCCGTTCCATGAATAAATGTCTTCTTCAAATCGCTTTCTCTTTTTTTAGTTTGTCAATTATTCTGTAAAATTGTTATTGCTTTTTTAGGTCTGAATGGCAGCTTCCTCATTGCGTTGGATTATTTGTTTTTTATTCATTAAATGTGACTTCGGTGTACTTTGGCTTGATGTGAATTCTTCTTGTAACATAAGAGGGTCGCGTATTGTAGGATCTGGCATTTTTATAATTTTCTTAGTCTCACTACTGGGTGGAAAGTTATCTTTTAAAATTCTTTGCGATTTTTTCTGCTCTTTCAGCTTATTTAATTTTATTTTTTGAGTTTTTCGCCATCTTCGTCTTTGCTCCCTCTTTTGTCGTGCCGTCATGTCTGTTATACTTAGGACTTTTTTCTTTTATTTTTTTACAAAGTATTTCCTCCTTTGTTTCTACTCCTCTAATTTGTATTTTTCATGATCAGCCTTGATTTCTGCGTATTTTAACTTCTTTCGCAATCTGTCTTTAGCTATTTTTTTTTTTCTAGTTGCCCTTTTCTACTGCTTCAACATTGTTGCGGATGTATAATGTATCTAAAAAACAAAAACTAAGCAAAATAATCGAATATTTCACGAAACCTTCATTATTAATTAGGTACCTACTTACTCCGTTCGTTCAGTAGTTTTTCAGTTTACTGCGAACAGACAGAAAGGCAGACAGAAAGAAAGAAGCAGCGGGGAATTATTATTAACAAGTACAATAATACTGACATATACTTACACAAGTTATAATTCGATATAATCAAAATAATAGAATAAAAATTAACAAAGATACATACTAAGGAACATATTAATTTTATATTTAAAAAAAATCATTACCCTCCAAAGTGACTCATTCCCCTCCGTTAAAAAATTGGAGGGAATGGAAGGGAATGATACGGAAGGGAATGAAGTTTGAGCGGATTTTCTGAATTTACTCGTGAATTAATAAAGGCTAGATATTAATAATTAATTGATAACTAGACCCTACAGTAGGCTGTTACCTAAAGTTAAAATTTTTTTTTTACGTCATACACTTACATACAAAAACTATGGAAGGTAATGTTTACTTCTCGTGACAAACGCTGTTTTCAGCAATTAAATCGTGAAAATATTTTGTCCGGGCAGCGTGCGTCCTGTCCTAATGACTTGTATCGACGCATTATGGTCTAGGGAGTGTCTTTTTTTTGGCAAGAAATAAATAGTATAGTACGTGCATTAAAAATTTAATGTTCAATTTTCGTGGGAGGAAATGTGGTTTTTGGGTTGACAAAACTTTAAAGTCGATTCTTTCTATGTTAAACACGTATAAAAAATACTGTATTGCAGGTTTATAATAGTCAATGAATACATTAGTATATAAGAATAAAAATTATGTACATTTCCCCTAGGAAAGTCACCAAAAATGTGTCACAACGTTCTGAGGGACCATTTGAACAAGGAGGGGAATGAAAAAATTACATGTTTTTGTTCTAAACTTTTTTTTATTATGAATCTTAAACCTGATATAGATGATGGATATTCAAGATAAAAGTACGTCCTACCTTATTGAATAAGAATACTACGGTAACTTACATTTTTCATAATCACTTTTGACCCGGCATGAAGTTTAGGACGGAACGGAAGAATCACTCTCTAGCTTTTCCCCCGGCGAGCTTTTCGCGAATCCGTCCATGTGGAATCGTAAACAATTACTCCCTTAATAGCCCTGGTTAAAAAGTAGCCTAAGTATGTCCTTTCTCATGCTAACAAGTGTGACTCTGTAACCCATCATATTATTTTGACGTGACAGCGCATCAGAGCTTCGCATGGGTAATTTTTTAAGTGCTGGTAATGTGGCAACAAAATCTTTAAACGTATTTAGTTAGTGATCAATTTGCATATTATATTTGGGTTTTAAATTTCTCAATTCGTCTGTATTTTTTCCAGGAACTGTTAAATATGGAGAAGAACCGAAATGTATCGCTACAGGTCGACGGGAAGGGCAAAAAGAAGAAAGACAAAGTGGTGAAGGAAGGCGGTGAAGCGTCGGCTAGTGGTAGGGAAAAATGTCTTGTTATGTAATATGCTAACAGGTTTGTTCCATTTTGAACCCCACCGACTTTAAAATACAACAGTCATTTTACTTCTAGTCATTAAATTATGATCTCCCAGAAGATTAAAGCACCGTTAGCCATAAGAATATTTTATTGTATTTGATGAATATCACAGTGTTTAATTATTATTATGCCTTTTAAATAATATTAATTTTGATCAAAATGGAGCTTGAGGTTCATTAATTGCAAGCAGAATATTTTGCTATTAAGTTATTTACACTAGTTACATAATTATGATGACTGACATGAAGACATGATTCAATCCATATTGTTAGTGTGAAAATACAACGAAATGAAGTCTTTAGGACTTAACTGTTATCAATTGTATGCTGGTAAGTAGAGAAACAATAGTTCATAGTTTGTTGCATTTAGTAATTTTATTATAAAAACCAGTTTTTACATCATAGATTCTACACTATGCATAATATTATAATTCAAGACAATGGCAAAATAGCTATCAATCCAATAAAACATTTTAATTCAAACCATTTTCAAAGTGGAATGATGAAGTATGTTTTAAGAAAAGTAATCAGTTCTGTAATCTTGATGTAAAATGTTTCAGAACTACCCCAGTTCTCAGAAGGCCAAGCTTATTTTGTTCCTATTTGATGTTATTTTTCATAAAAAGAAGTATGTTTTATTTATATTTAATATTATTATTTTAATGGAGATGACATTTCAATAGTCGTGAGGAATATATTGACGTCATTGCGAGAATATTATGAAAAAGTGCCAAAGTGTAATATTTTTTGGCAATAAAAGCGTTTTAAAAATGGCATGTGAAATCTGATTTATTTATGTAGATTCAAATCAAATTAATTATAAACAGGAGTTTAATATAATTATAATAGTTGGAAAATTGACTAAATGGATTCAATTTGGAATAATTTTTCACAATAATAACATTTAATTAATTCTCACAACGACGTGTATATATTATTATTGTACCTAATAAATACTTAACCTAATTAGTCATTTTAGATATTTTGTCATCAATATTAAAATGTAAAATATAAATAATGATCTAGTCATTATTATTTAAAAGTAGCTGTCGCTAGTTTATAATGCACTTTATTTAATATCATTCACAACATATCCAATTAGATTTGTCCATATTATAAAATTTTAACTAGTCAATAACCGTCGCGTATTTTAGTGTGAAGTCTTTAATTATGGTAAATGATACGAGCAACTTAGATGTCTTATTTTGTAGGGTTTTTTAACGTGTGATTTGGCAACAGACGTTTATAATGCGGTCCAGAGATTATAGCTTGCGAAACGGTAGGAATTTATATCCTGGATTTTGATTTATGATTATATAAACACCCCTATTTTGCTTATATGAACGCATTTAAATATTTATTTCAGACGATTAATGTTAATATAGTATAACAACATACTATTGAATGTATGCACTGTTATAATTTGCTTATTGGCAGAATCTTAATATTATTCTAAGTATTATGAAAATTGTTAAACACTGAATTGTTATAGCTGGACCAAAGTTGTTTGATGTTGATTGATGTAAGTTTACTATAGTTTTTATTTGATCTATTGAAGTTAGTTATTCTTTACGGTACTAATTCTATACTTAACTATCTCTGTAACATTTCCAACGCCCCTAGCTAATAACGCCTGATCGTTTATGAATAGGAATTATTTTAGGAGATATTTTGTTTTTATTATTATATTTGTATAAATATTTTATGCAGATAACAAAAAAAATACCTATTATAATAACAATATTATCGAATTTTATAAAAACGAAAACATTGTCAATATTGTATTTATAATTTTTATTTGAGAATTGCCTGTGATTGTTACTACGTACATACACATGCTAAATTGATTTATATTTATTTGTGACTAGTTATGTCCATTTTAGATGTAAACTTTAAGTCGAACACATTCAATTCATCATAATCTAATCATCATATATTTGTTGCCAAATGATCTCATAATAATGAGCTTACTAATTCCACTTTTTAGGGGCCTTATAATTTCGAAATTCAATCCTAGAATATATCTTTCTCTTACAATACACTGTCCTTCATTCTCCTATTTACTTAATGCTTCTAAAAGTTCTTAAAAATGGTGCCCATTATATTATATGGCAATAATATTATAGTAGATAATAGAGATTTCATCTTACATTAGCAATTGAATCGTAATTATCTTGATAAATAATATAATAGGAAACCTTTACTGCATGAAAATGTCAATATTTGAGACTTAATAAATAAAGTTAAATGCGAAATTCCATACACCTATTCTATCGTTAAGTTGGGCTAAGTAGATCATTTAAAATGTTCAATTAACAATATGTTAGGCTGTAAGAATATTTTTATTATTCAGATCTTTATTTATTTCTCAATGAAAGTAACCAGATTAGCAGTATTTAAGTTAGCTGCATCACATAGTTTGGTAATATTGAGGGTTTGTGTAAATTGTACCTTAAAAAATAGATAAATCGTGTTCTATGTCAATCATAACCACCTGTCCAGCAGGATGTATTGTTATGTATAGCATTTAGTGCATTATTCCCTGAATTAAAGTTGTGACTGTAAACTACAAAAGGAAATGTCAATATCAACTTTATTATTTCATATTTGGACGAGGCACACAAGGACCTCATTCATGTATTTTTTAATGTTTATGTGACAGGTACAAAAAATATAAAGTTTTGATTTTTTTAAAATAATTTTGGTTAATATTTTACTGTTTCACCAACATGTGATTTTAGCAGTTAAATATTTTGGATTGTGTTACTATCTATTTCGATTGCACATCTGCATAGGGAGTAAAACATATTAATTAGGTTTTATTTATAAAACACATGATATAGAATTAGGGTAGCCTGATAGGAGCGCCTTTATTTTCGATGCTTGGCACGGGATGAGTGAGAATACGTATGTACCTATTGTGAGAATGCTATTCTACTCATCCATTTTGGAGTGATGTTTTTAGTGTAAATATATTGTTTTGTTTTAACGTTATTTATTGGGGTTGCGAATGTTTGTTGACCAAAAACAAGATTGTACTCTTAAGAAATTGAATTTGAACTAGGATATTTTGCTTGAAAGTCTTTATAGTTGATTTTTATACTTATACAGTACTGAAATAAAGGTTGGTAAAGGAAATATATCTACAGTTTGTATAGAATTAATAATCTCAAAAAGTAATTTCCAGATTTAGGCCGATTCCTAAGTATCCGAACAACTACTTATAACAATCAAAGTGTTTGATTTTGATTCAATAGTTTAGTGCTGCCATCTAGATGTTTTAAGTTGTCATGCAAAAGTTACAATTACCTTTTAGTCCAGTTGTATTTAAAAACACAAAATATATTTCCTTCACAATTTTTTTTCAGCCTGTATAACTAAGCTTAATTTTGAACTGAAAAGAATCAAATTTATTCCTGTATTTTAATTGATCTTCTGACACTTCTAACTAAGGCATCACGAAATAAAACGTAAAATATTAAACTTTTATTTTATTTTACAATTAATCCGTAAAAAGCGTTTTTTTAGGTATAACACTAATAATTTTAAACATGACTCACGCAACTTTTAATTGCATCTTACTAATAAAAACAGGTCTTAAAATAATATCACAGATGATAATTACAATAATGATACATCTACCCTAAATTATTAGATTTTTTGTTACTCACAAATTTATGGCAGAAAATCCTACAATAGCAAAATGGAATCGAGAAGGTTAAAATATAGTTACATAACTTAGGTAGCTTTGTTTAAAATCATTGGCAAACCCTAAAAAATATTAAAATAATGATTTTGATATTGGTGTAGTGTTTGCAAGTATAGCAGTTGTTTATAAAATATGCAGCGCTCACAATCGCGCGATAACAACTATGATTATCTATGTGTAATAAACAGTTATATCATATAACCGTTTATAATACTGACGCTAGCCATACTGTACAAGTGTTAATCATTGTAAATACAGCTCACTACCTCTTATTTAAACTAAAGTAGTAAATTCAAATAAATATAATTTTGACTAATATACATGATTGGGAGAGAACAAAAAAGTTGGTTAAAATAAAAACAGGAAAACTTATGATTAATTATGATCTAGTTCTATGCGTCGAAATATATATATTTCGAGTTCATAACTTCAAGCATTACAGATAAAATTCTCTGAGGCCAGTGCGCCTTTTTATCCCAGAGCAACCGGTTAGAAATTGTGTTTGTTGTCCCCGCCTCCAATCATAAAAGTGGGGATGTTTCTTTTTCTTACATTTATTTCAAGACTAGTAGGTACGATATCATAATTCCCCAATGAAGAATTAGGAAGTCGGCCTGTACTTGAAGATCTTTTTATTTTAGGGACATGATGCCCAATCTCATTCAATGCTACTTTGGGTGAATTTTTAGAGTTATCTATTGCGCGCGAAAATACATCCAAAATCTTATCTAATGTTGCACCACTTATTTTGTCTGAATCCTCAATTCTTTGGGTATTATTGTTGCTATTGTCCATACTCATTGTCCTTTTACGTTGTCTGACTCTTAGACTTCCTAAAACTAAATTTAAATCAAAGGGAATGTTAAGAATATAATTGAAAATTACCATGATGAATAGTACAATGATCAAAATATTTATAGATATTATTAAAATGCTGTGTAATACTACATCAAAGGGGAACCACAGCTTATCTGAAAAAAAAAATAATTTTAGATCAGCAGAGCACTAAATATCATGCATTCATCATCATCATTTTCCAACCCCATGTTCCAGACTAAGTGGGGTCGGCGTCAAATGGCGTAACCGCCAATTTGGTGAAAATACTTTTTAATGCAGTTTTATTTAGTTCTTTTTCTCTCTATCGACCTGTATATTTAAAATACTGTAATTCGCAAAAAAATGGTTATATATTAACGACCCAATGTTTTTATAGATTTGAACAATTTTTATAAGGTAAACAGGTCGTAAAAGGCTTAGCCCACTTTACTTGGTGTTTTTTACGCCCCTAGAAATTATTGTGACGTGAATAAAATGTCATAACAAAAGGGGGTAAGGGACATAATTTGCGCGCGTAACTTGTAAGGCACGCTATTATTCAAAATTGCAATATAAAGAAAGACATTGGTTATTTAAATCAAAGTCCGTCCTCCAGACAAATCAGCATAAACAATAACACGCCAAAGTTAACGTAAAGGTCACAAAAACGTAATCCTATGTGCACAAGTACGAAAATGGCTCAATACATAAATAATTGTATGATGAATATACAGTAGGGGGGGTCACGAATGACAAAATTTATCTAATTACATAAAAATATAAGTGAAGTTTCCCATATTACAAAAATTCATCATCCTATTCTAAACATTATGCAGTGAGTATTCCCATTACATAACTAGGAAAACGTGTCAAACGGTGTAACTTTGTAAAAGCGTAAGACAGGGTGGAAACTTTACGTTTTCTTATGTAAATAAATTATTTTAAAGCACAAGACAATTATTTATGGGAGATACGACCGTCATCTGTTAAAAATCTTGTTTTATGGGGGGTAAACGCCTTTTTGTAATGTTTTCACAAGGCATAACCAACTTTTGGTTTGTTAAATATAAGATTTAGGTGCAAAAAGTTCTTACTGAAACCTTTATCTCAAAATTCTATGGAATTTGATTTTTATTGTTTTAAAATTGACAAACTTATATATAAAAAAAATTTATTTTTTTATTTTTTGCTCTCCTGAAAAGTTGTGTTTTGGTGGTTACGCCATTTGAGATTTAAGGTATCAATATAGTATATTTATTGCCTTACCTGTAATATCATGAATCATTGTGTTAACAGTACCACTCAGGGCCAACATAGGTTCAGACAATATTGTAGTGAACATTCTTAGGCCAATTTTCATGGGGTTCATATGGTTCATGAAAACAATAGGATCTGGTGGTGACACTTCACAAGATGACTTCCAAAAATACCAGCTACATTTGTTTACAGCTGATATAAACCTGTCAAGCTCTTGTTTCTCTGCTTCCTACAACAATATTAAAGCAATAAATTTAAATAAAATTATATAAATTTAATTTTGGATATCTTGTTAAAGGCCTACCTTGTAAGATATGACAACTTCATAGATATACAACAAGATTATTACAAGTATAACAACATGTTTATGAGACATATGTTTGTACAACCAAAATGTAAGCCCCATTGCAGCCAAAATACCAAAACTCCAAACAATGTAAATCTGGAAACAAAAGAAAACAAACTTTAGTGCAGAACAAACAGAATACAGAACAAAGCTGATTGAAATGTTTATTCATAATTTAGTTTTAACATTACTAAGCAATACCTATTTTAATGTAATATTTTAATCACCCTGTTGGTCATAACAAATGTATGAATATATTCACTCCAGGCTACCACTATCTTTTCTGACAATGAAGGTTTGTATATAGCTTCTTCTACATATGCTACGGCTCGTCGAAACATCTCCTCATTTAAGGCCAGACTGAATTTTGTATACTCATTCAATATTTGCCATTGTTCTGGTTCAAATTTCATTAGTAAAGAAATATCAACACTACCATCTTCATTGACCTGCAAGAAAAGTATAGTTCAGCGAAAGGAATTTGTGTAGATAATTTTAAAGATATTGACTTTGAAAAAGTTCCAATACTTTAGTATACTGGTTCAAGGCTTTTTGAACTTTCTTACTTTAGTTTGACCTCCATTCAACATAATGGCTACCGCTCGTTTGAAAAACCACTCTCCATTTACCATATTACTTTCAGGTATTGGTTTCTTTTGCAGAGGCATTCTGAGATCTGGTGGGACATCATGGTTGTATTGTTTAGGTGATGTATCTTTTTGTATATTATCCCATGGATCAGGACCTAAATTACTATCACTTGTTATAAAAGGTAATAAGCTTATAAAAACTAAAGTTACATCCAACAACTTCAACATTTTGAATTTTTAGTTAGCGACAGTATGTAGTAGTACACTGAATTACAACATTAACAACATAGTACATTAATAGACAGAAAAGAGTTTTTTATAGCCTAGTTCCAAGATTGTTTTCTGCTATGCTTTATTCCAGATTTGCTTGCAATTAACACAATAGAATTCAAATAACAGCGCACGCTACTCTACCACAGCTGGTTGACAGTAATGTTCTGAAAGATGACATCACTTGTCAGTGGTTTTTTAAAAGGTTTTTTTTTAAATTTAAAATGACTATTCGACTCGCATTCGTAATCATTGCCGTGATAGTTGCCCAAAATATTTCCGCACAATATAGCGTCCACGATGTTCCTCTCGTCGCATTACCTCTCAGTGTTAGCATAAACACAATTTTAGAGCTTAAGAAAACAGTATGCTTATATTGTTTTCCACAAGAAGCGATGCTATGTGTAAATATTTTTGAAATGTTGATTGTGTAGTGAATGAAATGCAAATCATCCCCAAATTTTTATGAGATAGAAGTTTAACTTGGCAAAAGACTAGGTTTTAAGTTTGATTTAAGTTTTATGCATTATATTAGAAAATATTTGTTTTTAATGGCCTTGTAGCCGGAGACGTTAAACTACTACTATATAAAATAGCAACGGCTGATAATTGACAGAACTATGACTGAAGACTTGGCTCCAGCCGCAATAACAAAGAAACGACTTAAAACTAGGCTGTTCGGGCTAAGATCCCTTTGCATTTCCCTGATAGGATAAAAATTGGATTTAAAAAAAAATTGACAGCTATTGTGACTGACACTGATCTTCTGACAGTTCAGTTCAATGATATCAATACATTTGTGGCGGTCCTTGTCAAAAAGTAAATTATTTAAAAATTGCTTTACAAAACTAGAACTTTCTTAAATTCCCGCGCAACAATGTCGTCTATTGATTTTGACCCATCCATAAAGCTATGTCTAAAATACTTGCATTCAAGTGCACCGGATTCAACAGAGCAATTAAGGTTAACCCTTGACGACATCATCAGACAAACTTACGGCAATTCGAAGACTCTTGGAAATGTTTTGCCCAAAAAATATTTGACTGAGGAGAAAATGGGCTCTCCCAGATCAAAGCATAAGACTGATAAAGCTTCCACAAGTAGAACGGTGCCTATTCCACAACAGAGTCCGCAACAGATACAAATACCAGAGCGTGAGAATGATGATGGCTCTGTGATGGATGGTGAATTAGCTTTTGATCTTTTGGAGGAAGATTTGACTTGTGCTGTATGCAGACAAATAGCGGTACAGGCTGGTAACCGATTAGTGGAGTGTGACGCCTGTCATGCACTTTATCATCAGGTAATGGCTTAACATTATATTTATTACGAAGAATTGCTTAATTTTATCGTCATTATCATCTTAGCTGTACAGAATGTGCTCAACATGCATAGTACTCATTGTAGGAGGTACAGAGAGTTAGACAACTATCTTTATAATTTCATTCTCATTTGACTTTAGCATCTTAAAATTACCACAATTAAGCGGATGTGTTCTGAAAATGTATCTTCGTAGGAGATAATCGGACAATAAATATATACTGATGTGTATTCTTCGTCTTGACAACTCTAAATTTATGTAATTTGTTGTTTCAGGATTGTCACAAGCCTGTTATTAGTGATAATGACATGGGTACCGGCTGGCAGTGTGCTTCTTGCTTATCCGCTCAAGGCTTTGCAACTGGATTCTCGAGCAAAACATCATCAGCTTCTAAATCTCCTTCAAGAGTGTCAGGATCTACAACTCCAGTCAAAATTTCATCTAGCAGTTCATCATCATCATCCCCATCTAAAGTGGTCACTCCCAATATAAATATAATTTCAGCTGACAAACGGCTTCAGATCATGAAAAAGAAAGCAGCGAAACAACATGAGAAGAAGAAATCATCAAAATGATAATTACTGTAACCTTAGTTTATAAGAATTGTAATTGCATTTTAGTAGAAGTAATTATAATTGATTATTACTTCTAATGTGAATATTTCATAAAAGTAGTTAGCTTTTTGATGTGTATTAAATAGCAAGTTGTTCAATTTAATCATATAAGCTTTGAAATATCATGTACCATAATTTCGACAACTATTTCTTATAGTCATAGTTTGAATAGGAATATCATATAAAAATACAATTTCAAGTATTTAAATAGAAACAATTTTGTTTCAGTTACATACCTTATTCAAATTCTGTTTTATATTAAAGTAGTGATAGTGATTGAATAGTGTGCTAATTCAATAGGGAGTATGCATAAATCTGCAATCTTGAATGCTTCAACAACTTATGAAAAAGGCTTACACAAATACTAAAATGCGAAATAAAAATGAAAATCGGTTTACAAACGAAGGATTTATAATAAGGAATTAAAGTTAATTTTCTATCTCTTTCTTACAAAACGGACGTTTTTTATAGATCGCGTATGGCCGTAGTGTAATTGTGACGTCATCTGCCATATCGGATCTCTCTGTCCACCCGGGAACTTTAAACAGCTATCTCGCTTGTCGTTGAAGTAAATTGAAAAATAGAATTACATTCATATTTCTTTGATATTAAAGATTGATTTCTATAATAAAAAAAAACGTGTGCATATTCCCCATTACCCCTTAAAAAATACCCTTTAGGTACTGTATTCAAACTGTACCTAACTATTATCTCATGAACTATCTTAAGATACAGTCTGGGGATACAAGGCACTGTTTTTATTTGTCGGTTTAAGGGTCATAACTCACTGCGCGGTACTCTCTCGTACCCGCGGCGATTGACAGTCCGAGCCTTCTGTAGAATACAGACTCATTATGTAGAAAACAAATTCTCGAGTTGAATTGCAAGCAAGAAATCACGCGGGCTGCAGCTTCTGCGGTTTGCGTCCGCACGCTCTGCGGTAATTTGGCGGGAACACTTATCAACTGTTTGTAGGTACTGCCCGTCTTGCAACCGCCCGTCTTGCGGTATTCGCCCGCTACGTTTGCGGTTGATGATTGGTATACTGATCTGTAGCTGTTAAATAAATAAATAAATAGTGAGTTTTACCCTAAGCCCTTGTTCAGACGCCACGCGGTTTCCGCGCAGATGCGAACCGTCCGATTACAATCTATATTAGCCGATACTAACAATTCGTGCGGACAGGATAGGAATGATAAGGCTATAACGTAAATAAGAACCGCAAGGTAACGGCCATGTATGAACAAGGGCTTACCTGCTACTTATCTGTTGCGAATCATGAGATATTATATCCTTCCAGCTGTAGGTGGTATTAGGTACCTACGTCCTGCAGGTATATGCTAAATTTAAAAAACACTAATTGCGTCATTTCAGAGCTCTTGAGACAAGAGACAAAGCCCGTGGCGATCGTCCTCCCCTGTCGTCGGCTCTGGGTCTGAGTATATTTTTTTTTCGGGAGGACTTAGCTGTTAGCCTCAGCTCAGACGGATTTTGCAGCTTCACCGGACTAGCGGGGGAGTGGAAGGCTCACACCCCTAGTATGGGTATCGTACGCGGGCACGTCTGTTAGGCGAACAGTGAGGGGCTCATGTATATTCCCTTTAAAATGGATAGCGAGTCTAACTGGATGCGAACTATTCGCCTGATGCGTACCTATTAGTCCTTACTATACACTCAAAAAGCACTGTAGCACCTCTACCGGTCTATAGTTGTACCTAAGTAATCTGTCTGTCTGTCTGTTATGCTTTCACGCATAGAGTACAGGACCGATTATGGACGGTTAAGGATTTGTTTTTTCGTTTTTTCTTCATAGTTTGTATGCGTTGCAATATACGTTCGCAGGGATTTTGGAGGTTGATAAAAGTCCTTTTCTTAATAAGTATTCGATGTTTAAAATCGGTTTAAACCCCCAAGCTTCAATAAAATATAATTTAGGAAAAATATACCTTTGCCAAACTCCATTTATGGACAGGGAAAGATCAGTTATGAACACCCAATTATGGACGTTATCCAATTATGGACACCCATTTTATGGACGTTACATTTATTCAATTGAATGCTTAAATCTATAACTCAAGAGTATTAGGGTTAGGTAAGTTAGTACAATGAAATAAAAATCATTGAAATAAAATAATGTAATAGGTAACTCAAATAATCAATCAGCAAACCAATGATTCTTATCAAAGTAATCATTTACGAAAGTAACAGCGAACCTTTAGAGCCAAGAAAAACCAAATAGAAATGTCATCTTAACAAGCTAAGTCGAGGGATACAGTCGCTATCTGTCCGGTGGTTGTGAACGGTATACGGGTAAGCGACGCTCCTCAGTACTATCGACTCAGTTCAAATCATCCGAGCGATAGTATCCTTCCTCACCTGCCCCCGTCATATTTCCCTTGCTAACTCGTGAAACGCAATGACGTTGTTTCCCAAACAATGCAAGGACAGATGGCGGCGACGTGGTCCACAACTAGGCGCGTCATGTTTTCCACAGAGAGGTGGTGGATCGCTGGAAGTGAACGGTATCCACTCTGGGTAAAAGCGACCCCGTGATTTTAATAATAACACAATGTATGCTATGTCTGAACTAGCTAGTATTGTTTAAATAACATTTTAGGCGATAGTATCCTATCATCCCCCTTTTCACTTCTCAATCACCGTCAATTTCTTATAACTTATGAGATCCTTTAAGAAATTGGTACTCATTAGAACGCTAAATAAAAATTGTTTAAAATTTTAAAAAAGACCTAATGAATTTGTTGAGGTCTTAACTTTTGCATACAATAATAAAAAATCAAATTGCCTATTACGTCATGTTCTGCCCCTATCAAAAGGTGAAATATAATCAGTCTCAATAATCTGCCTTATACATGGGAAAAATCACTTTCCCCCAGCAGAGGTAGGCAGAGATCGCCAGCAGTCACTTTTTGCCTCTGTAGGAAACGTGACGTGACTGGTGTAAATATGGACCACGTCGCTGCCATTCTGCCTTGTGCAATTGTTTAACAAGGTTATTGCGTTCCACGATAGCTAAAGAATATATGACGGGAGCTTTAAGAAGAAGGAGATAGGCTACTTTTTAACCGACTGCGCTATAAGGAAGTAATGTTTTACCCGTTAAACGTCTCTACGCGGACGAAGTCGCAGGCGGAAAGCTAATACTCAATAATTTGTGCTCTATAAAAAAAATCGCAACAAACCGATCGTTAGTAATCGGTATATTGGTAGTATGTGGACATTTAGCTTGTAGCTCTTTCCTGGATATGTGACAATATTTTTGAGTTCGTTTCGTACCTAAATATATAATATCTCGGCTAAGTGTCAAGGTATTAGGCGTAGCATAGGTAGAACATTAAATTATAATATTATCTTCTTGAGACATTGATTGTGTTATTTGTATTAATTAAAACGATCTTCCTATTTTAGATCTTTCTGCTAACAAATAGGTAGGTATCCTATACATTGGGTAATATAAATACACATTGACACAAAAAATAAAACCACTAAATCCATTGGCAGGTAGGACGTAATGTAACCAGATCACATTCTCGCTAGATCTTATATGTATTTGAAATGAAACATAATTCCAGTGTACACATTTATTTTTCTGCCACTGTAACCAATCCCGTCAGCAGCGCTATCTTATTGGCTGAAAGCTAAAGCAGGGCGTTCCGGGATTCACAGGGATGCTGTCTCGTATCCCGGACTACAAAAGAAGTATTCACCCTTATTCCCCCTAACATAGGATTCACTTTGAGTCGGGACAGGAGTGATACTCCAGATGTGTTGTTACGCCTCCTGTGTTATCGTTTTTAGAGAACACTCGATTTCTTGTAGATATTAGTTTCAAGGCGGAGTGTTGCGTAGGCGGTATCACTCTAGACCGAAATTTCGCCATAAATATCTATTTGTGAAATTTATATTGTGATTGGTGAAAGTGATATAAGTTAGTAAAAAATACTATTAGTTTAGAAAATTGTGAATTCTATAATTGTCCTCAAGGTATATATTCCTAAAATACCTACCAGCAATACCTAAGGTGAGCTTTTTCCTAAACGTAAGTGCGGTTCCTGGTCTTTTTCTGATTGCAAACTCCTTGTGTAAAAACAGCTTCTAGATAGGCTTGGTATCTACACTCGTGAGTAAAGTAAATAAAGTAATTAGTCAGCATACTCTTACCTACAGCTTATTTCTTGTGTCTATAAGTAAATATAGGGGGACTTTTTACCTAACTACTTACCTATGCTTACCGTGATTTACGACATTTGCAAGTCCATATGTTAAAAAGTGTACACTTTCGATGATGAGATTCTATAGGAAACACAAATCAATGAAGTAGGAATACTTATTTAAATTGCTTTAATATTCGCGACACATTGAAGCAGAATAAAGAATTCAGTAAATTATCTACATAGAACCTACTTTACAATTATTAATTCAATCTCTGCTTCAACGTAGCGCGTACTTAGGTCTCTGCTTTGGTACCAAGCCTAGTAGCTGTTTTAACACAAGGAGTTTATATTTTATACGTGATATCAGTACGTAGAATAAAACAAAGTCGGTTCCCGTATGTTTGCTTAAATAAGTATTTGAAACTACTAAGGTACCTACTACGTTTAAAGTGCATAAAATATATCGGAAGCGAAGTGAGGGTATTTTTTTAATATAATTATGAACTAGTGACCCGCCCTCGCTTCGCTTCGGGTATATTATGCATAGAACCCTTCCTCTTAAATCACTCTATCTATTTAAAAAAACCGCATCAAAATCTGTTGTGCAGTTTTAAAGATTTAAGCATACATAGGGACAGACAGACGCGGGAGGCTAATTTGCTTTATACTATGTAGTGATAATTACAATTTAAATGATATCTGGTCAGATGAACAGCGGGCGAGCTCGTGTGCCCAAGTGTGCGCGATGCCGCAACCACGGCCTCATCTCGAGCCTTCGGGGACACAAGAAGGCCTGCGCCTACCGGCACTGCCAGTGCCCCAAGTGCGGGCTTATAAAGGAACGCCAGCGCATCATGGCTGCACAGGTAACCTGATTGAAACTTCTTATTTTTGGCTGGTTCGGTGGAACTATGTTTAGTGACCCTGGCTACGGTTCCAACAGATGTGGGTCCGATTCCCACTCGGGACAAATATTTTTGGTGTTTGTTCCGTGCCTGAGTGTGATTATGTTTAGATACCTATTATATTTGTCTCTGAAACCCATAGTACATAGAAACTGTTTGGTTTGGTGTCAGGTCGGCCAAACACACACAACACGTAAAGATGTCCCAAATATTACAAAAAGTGCCATTAGGCGGGTTTCAAAATATCCAATATATCACTGACTGAACAAAACGCTGCCACCGCGTTAAAACAAAAATCTATGTTTAAATCAGTTGAAGCACTTACACTCTATCGATTTGTGACATATCCGCAGATTACGAAGATATCAAGATAACGTAAACCTGTAATGTAAGGTAAACCTTACGATTGAACTTTCTTAAATAAGCGACTATCATCAATATCATAATGCGAACCACTTACCAATCTACAAAAAAATTGGGTTCTAGGCACTTATTATCGTAACGGAACAAAAATAAACGGCGGTAAAATCCACCGCCTTGACTTACTTACCACTTATTAAAAAATGTAAGATTTAAGGGTTGAGAGCCATCCGCTCCTCCGCAAGCCCGGTGATAATGACGGGGCTACTCCAAGTCATCATCGTAGTTATGTCAGTTAGGAAAAACAATGTATATTAAAAAGATCGTAAAGCTTTAATACACGTAGTCAAGAGCCTACGTGCTCTTGCTCTTACCTACGTGCCTGTAGGTTAAGGTAGCAGGTACCTTACCTACTAATATTGGCATTAGAGACTCTACATATGAAACACATCAATGAGACTAATGAAATAAGAAGATACACGTGTGAACCGAGTCATTTCAGATATAAGCTATCTAATTAACTGCTATAAAGTTTATAGCAGCATACAAAGCCATCATTAAGAAACTCTTCAAACTAAAACCACAAATTCGTGTCCCGCAAAGAAAGTTAAACTCGCTGCCCAATTCCAAAATAACATGCAATTCGGAGGCGTTAATGTGTTTTAATGTAGTGAAATCGAGCCGGGCTAATGCGGGTTTATTTGAACAAGTGGCAGTGTTTACAGACACGCCGGATGAGCATCGATCGCACGCAGTAATGCATCGCTGATGTCCCACCACTCTTATCTCGCGTTTAACACTTTTCAACGATTGGGTTAAAAACATAGTTACCTATATAGGGATTCTCTACTGAATTTCCCCCCCAATTTTTTTTATTTTGCCATTTTTAGTAAAGTGTTTGCAAGAAGTACCTACTTATATTCTTCATACAATTAACAAAACGTCCGTACAATAGTAGTCTGATATAAGTACCTACAGCTTAATGTCATTGGATTTTTATTACTTAACTAACTATCTCTAAATAAATAGAAAAAAATTGCATCTAGCAGACTTCAATCCTACATGTCTATATCTGTAGTTTAGTGTTTTTTTTAGTAATTACCTAGGCAGGTGAAATAGGTGGTGACAATAAACACATACTTAATCTTATTCCACACAGCCAAATAGCGTTTTATACCAAAAAATGCGTCTCAATATCGATCCAGTAACACGATAAGTGATATAAATTCCACACAGCAGCGGTTCAGTAGATTTGATTTGTGTCGGGATCGAGTTTCGTTTGCTCTATCAATGAAGCCCCCGGGCGTCCCCCGTCCGCGCCGCAACACAAACATTGCCTGTTTGTCATTGATTTTCCGCTAAATTACTTTATCAGCTTAAGATTTTTGTTGTGATATCTTGCAAATTAAATCACGTCAATTTGCGGTTGGATCGAGAGGGTTTGTAATTTTGTATGAGCAGTGCCCGGTGGTAGATCATAGAAGTTGGATATTTGTATTGACGAATAAGGTTTAAGCAAAATAGAGTCTGAGAACCAAAGTCATCGACATAGCTTATCGCAATAGCAAGCTAAAGTGGCAGTGGGCTAGCCTCATCAGCCATAGAAACGACAACCGCTGGGGTAGACGAGTTCTGAAGTGGAGACCGCGTCTCGGTAGTGTAGGACGCCCAGGTGGTGTGACGATTTGCGCAGGACGGCTGGCAGAAGCTAGATGCGAGTGACCGAGTAGAGAGAGAAGTGGCGTGCATTTGGGGAGGCCTATGTCCAGCAGTGGACAGGAATGGGATCGATGATATGATGATAAATAGAGTTAAGTTATCTGCCTAGGATTCATTTTATGTTGGATCACCCGTATTTGCACCAATGATGATAGCATTGTCTAGGTGGAGCAAACGATAAAATTATTTTTTATGTTTACTCTTATCAAGCTCAGGTAAGGCGATGATTAACCTCATTGTTTTCGTAGAGTCTGTTAAAACTACGGGGAAAATGTCAGAATCTTCCGATTTCTTCCGATCCTTCCGAGTTTCCGAATTTGCCACAGGTTGCCTTGAAGCGGCAGCAAGCTGCAGAAGACAAGATAGCTCTCCACCTGGCTTCGGTGGAGAGCGGGACTGCACTGGAGAGCCTGCCTCCGGGGCGCATATACGGGATGCGCGTGACCAGGCCCTGCCCCAGCCCTGGTCCGGAGCCGGACTCGGCTGCTGATGATCACACGGTAAGTTTACATTCATGCCTAGGACTCGAACACCAATTGGTCAGCTTGAATCAAAGCACAGGAGTTCAGGCATTATGTTAATAACAAGTGAGTAACATTTTTGCGTCATGTCTATTACTTACCGTTAAGAAGCGTCGATGGCCGAGTGGTTAAGGTCGTTGCTTGCCATGCGAGAGGTCGCCAGTTCAAACCCCGCCAGGTACCAATGTGTTTTTCAAATTTGAATTTCATATGTACCATCATTCGACGCTTTAACGGTGAAGGAAAACATCGTGAGGAAACCTGCACACATAAGAAGAAATTCTAAGGTTGTCGACCAACCCGCACTTGGCCAGCGTGGTCGACTAAGGCCTTATCGCCCTAGTTTAGGGTAGGCCCGAGCCCCAGCAGTGGGGACGTATATGGGCTGATGATGATGATGATGATGATGAAAAAACGCGACGGTGACATATTTTAATTTTATATCTTTCCCCAAAAATTTTTGCAACCGCGTCGTATTGATTCGCGATAATAGAGTTTGACGACTCGCGTCACGTTAATTCTTTCTGAGATACCTCATGATGGTTTAATGTTGGCTGCTATATAAAAGTTTATTTATTTTCTGTAGCCGATACACATAGACAGCGAGACAAGTGACTCCCTCCCCGACTGCTGTAGCGCCTCTCCTGACTCCGCCGCCAGTTCCTCAATAGCGCGCCCGCGGTAAGATTTTTTTTGTGTTTGCCCGTCTTAATAAGATTTTTCTTATGTTTATTCTGTTTTCTTTCATGAACATAATCGCACTAATCATAATATGTTTTATCCGAATGATGAGATGCGTAAACATTTCATAAGGTAAAAGTATATGACTTGCCATGATATCGAAAATCCTAAATATATTTTACTTATAAGATTTTATGAAAGGCTCATAATTATTTGAAATAAAACTAAGTTTACGGATCAAACTCGCGTGTAAAGAGCCCGATGAGTCGGGTCCCTTAATAATACGTTTTGTTTAGAATAGCAATATATGCGAGTTTATAGGTAAATAAACGTAAACTTAGTTTTATTAAAATTTTTTAGTGTTCACGCGAATAATAGACAAAACTAGGCTCATAATTATATTCAGCTGCACTCAAAAGGGAGAATAGGCCGAATAGTTTTTAATTGACTCATTTGTCAAGGTGCAATTAACAGAGCTAGCCTTCCGCTAATGACAAATCCGAAAATGCGATAATGTCAATTTCGCTCCAGGCTATCATCGTAGTCAGTTAGAAAAAAAAGGTTTTGTTACCCAACAGAGAGGATCCGGAGGGCGAAAGCGCGGTCAGCTCCGCTGGTCTGGAGATGCTTCGGAAGCTGTTCCCCGGCAAGAAGCGCTCCGTGCTCGAGCTGGTGCTGCGCCGCTGCAACCACGACCTGCTGCGGGCGGTTGAGCACTTTAATGCCACACACGTAAGGCTTTTTTTACCTTGCACACTATCTTCTTTTGTATTTTCTCTCGTCGATTTCAGCAAATGCTTAAACGTCTGGCTTAGGCGTCAGACAGAATAAAGATTCTTTCTGACGTTTGGATTCGAAAATGTATATTTAAGTAAGAAAGACTGAGCAAGGAATCCGAATTGTGAAGTATGTGAAGGTAGAGCAAGCTCTGGCTTAATGTGGACGAATGAAGCTATAATTTCCATCACCGCCAAGACGGTACAATTAGCTCTTTGTGGAATTAAATAAAAAAAAAATACAAAACATTAGTGAATTAGACATTCATTTAAGTATTTAATGTCTTCTACATCGATGCGATGCGATCGACTCTACTTTATGGCTAGCAGATTAATAATTCCATTACACTAAATATTTGTCTTTATGGGTCTACACGCGTTATTAGGAGTAGCAAATTACATAGCTACTTACTGCCCGACGTTTCGACTGGGTTACACCAATCGTGGTCGCGAGCGAACTGGCGCCTCCCGTCTTCGTCTGCCATTGCGGTTGTGAATATCTTGACCCCCGAACCAGCACTAATGTCATTTGTACAGCTACCCACATTTGTATGACACACAACACTCACTGAATCCGGGTTTATATTAGACGTAACTTTCCGCGGTATGCACTTACTAATCACTGGGTTCCATGCCGATGATAACTTGAATCCATCTTCCCTATTGAAATTTCTGTGCTTCTTAATTTCAATAGCTTCTCGCACTATTCTTGTGTGATAGTGACGATCTGTTGAGAGGACCTTCGGGTCATGTAGCTCCATCCAATGATTAGTACCCATTTCTAATAGGTGCTCAGCCACCGCGGACTTGTTCGTTTGTCGATTTTTAACAGCTGCAATATGTTCTTTCACCCTCACGGCTATAGCCCGTTTGGTTTGTCCAATATAAGAACTACCACAACTGCAATCCAGCCCAGTGATTAGTAAGTGCATACCGCGGAAAGTTACGTCTAATATAAACCCGGATTCAGTGAGTGTTGTGTGTCATACAAATGTGGGTAGCTGTACAAATGACATTAGTGCTGTTTCGGGGGTGGATCAAGATATTCACAACCGCAATGGCAGACGAAGACGGGAGGCGCCAGTTCGCTCGCGACCACGATTGGTGTAACCCAGTCGAAACGTCGGGCAGTAAGTAGCTATGTAATTTGCTACTCCTAATAACGCGTGTAGACCCATAAAGACAAATATTTAGTAGATATAAAAAGTGTGGGACTTGAAAAAAAAAATTAAAAGCGTCTTTATAGCAGTCAAATGATACGACCATCAGTTCATCGAATCGTTATTTTTAGACTCAGCAAGACAAGAGTGCAAGCATCGCCACTGGGTCACGATACGAGATGTCCGTGTCGAGTACCGAGGAGGTGGAGACGCGGTGGTCGGCCTTCCGCCCTGTGGGGCCCAGGCCGCTACTACCGGCCCTGGTGATGGGGCGGGTGTGTGGGTCCGATTGGCTGGTGCCTTTACCAGCGCTGCCGGCGCTGTCCACCCCACTTCTGATGCCGCTTCACCATCCCCATCAGCCGCCCGCGCCCTGCGCTCCCGACTGTCGGCAGTGCAACGCTCATCACTCCTAAATAAGTACACTAAAGGCCTACAAACGAAACTCATCACTTGTTTTGCGATATCGTCTGCACGGTTCAAACAAAACAGGCTCGGCGGTGCCGGGAAATGCCGGCGGGACGACGGGTTTGGTTTGGCTTTAATTTTGCCAATTGACAATTTTAACTCCTAGCATAGTGACGTTGCCAAAAATTATCTATTGTAAAAACCTCGAAATAGCAGTACAGTTTCCATTACATTACCATTATTGAGGTAATACAAGTATTTTCACCATTGCAAAATGTGCTTGGACGTTAGTTAGGTAGGTAGGTATCTACTTTGTCGATACAGACATGTAGTTTTAGAATTTTGTTGCAAATATCTCTCTAGTTATTAATAAAAATTAACTAATATAGCCTTAACTTTGTAATGTGATAATTTAATGCCAAATATTGTATTGTAAGTTAGGTATCGTGCTTTGTATATTATATTGTTATCAAATATAGAATTAGAAAGACAACTTGGTGTTTTGAATTAATCATTGGTTATAATACCTATAACAGTGAGTTCAAACAAAAAGAAAATATCATCAATCTACAAAATAAGTTATTTATAAAATTATCCAATAGTAATGTTTCTAATTGTCTTATATTGTGTTTTCTGTTTAGTCATGGAGACGCTATTTAGTTTTTTTCCGGATTTGGTCAATGCGACTGTCGATCAAAAACAGTAAGTCAAGTCACATTAATTGCATAAATAAACAATGGGGACCG
Organism: Maruca vitrata; assembly: GCA_039566165.1. NCBI lineage: Eukaryota > Metazoa > Arthropoda > Insecta > Lepidoptera > Crambidae > Maruca > Maruca vitrata. Next base: position 7,718,468 of record CM076917.1, read on the forward strand.
GAAAGACCAGAGCAGGCAGTAGCCGCGGGCCAATATCACAAACAGTAACAAATGCGTGACAATAATACAAATGAAGAAGAAAAGGACGCTCCCGTTATTGAATTAGGGAGATACTTTAGTTTGGATCTATTTGTTTAATGTTTATTATTACAAGAAGGGAATTTGGAATATAAATCTACTAATTTCATTACGGCTTAAGGTTTGGTTTAAAGATAAGACTAAATGCAATATTCAAAACGTGAAGTAAAGAAGTGGTAAAAATCATACACTTGCTTGTTTTTTTCCCTGGGGGTGAAGTTTTTCGAACATATGTTATATTATGTTACGCATATTGTTTTATGTGGATTGTTGAGATTTATATGAACTCAAAGAGAATTGACTCCATCATTTATGTAATTTTAAAATGTGCGTATGTACTAGTGCATTAATGATTCGAGTGACGACTACTGTTTTTAATTTAAAAGGTCAAATGTCGCTTACATGTTTATTCCAACAGACGTTTGCTCGTATGAAGGTAGACCGTGTGTCAACCAATGAATTTGAATAAGTATGCTTCTACTTACAAGTTATTTATCGAGTTTTATTACAATTTAAACAGTGACATTAAAACATTATTTTAAAATGTATTTTTATTTCTTATGTGTGATTGTATTGTTATACATTTTATGGGATATCAACTATTTTCTTCGTACATATTTCACAGTTTTAAGTGGAAAATTATGTCAGAGAACATATTTCATTAACGAACTTACGACTATATACGGTGAGTGCGTAGGTATCTCAATCATTTTTTGGTAAAACAAGGACAGTATAGTCCGTTTTTTTTTCTTTTGTCATATTTAGGTATTATAATTTTTAACGATGTTTTTCTGCATGCGTACTTTGTTTAAATATAAACTAATGAATGATGAAACAACTGTTTTTGTAGGTATTTGTACGTTCCAAGACTGCGATGTATGGTTCCGCAACATTCGTGTGGCGAGGCTAATTCGTGAAATAGATATTGCGCGATACCATTTTTATGATCGTACAGGCGTTTATCAGAGGAGTCAACAATTAAACATTCGGTCCCTGCAAGGTTGCACATTTATAATTCACGAAGATGCTATACCTCTTTTCGCCCCATATAAAATTAACACCAAGGTAAGTTTTGATACGATATTTGATGCCTGAAGTATGTGATGATACCTATTACTAGTTCTTGGGGATATCCGTTGGTGGGAAATTAATACTATATCAATTTTACCAATATTTTTAAAAACCGAAATTTTAAACTTACTGATTAAAATGCTACAGTGAGGAAATAGACGGCAGTTTCAGTTGACTCTTAACTCAATAGTAATTTTTTTATATTTTCTTCTAGCTAGTATACTGGGATAGCTGTTCGCTGTTCTTAGAGCATCAGGTCATAACATTATATGACAATAAGTTAAGATATTTTATAATATCTCGCCAACATGCAATAGGTGTGAACGGAGAATCATCTGAGGCATTACTTCAAGGCTTACCAGGTTTAGAAAAGAAGCCAATTTGTCCAAAATACATAGAAACATGGTTGTCAAGTATGCAGATTACAAGTAAAAAATTAAGAAATACCTAGACACCTAAATTACTTAACTGTCTGTATTGCTCATTATTGGTACATTAAATACAAGTTTATACAAATTAGTTTCTCTTATTTCCGCTAACTTGAACTTGGAAACCCATTTCTTGGTTGTGTGTCTGGAATCCGCAGCTCACTTCAAGCGTGAGTACCGGTTCAGTGACATAATAAACAACAACTTCACAGTGCTTAGTTGAGTGGCTGGCACAACATACCGGCGTAGCTTTCAATATTCGACTCCAACTTTGTACGAGACTAGCATCACAAATCGTCTATCGGGACGACTAGTCGTGTTTACTTAGATATTTCATTGTTATCAAAATGTATTGTATATTAGCAACTATCGTAGCCCTTTTATATGTTTTCTGGGATGTTAATTACTTTCTACGTATAGCTTTCACTATAGGAATAGGCAGGTTATTTCAAAAGAAGTGTGGAGTTCGCGATACTACAACCATTTACGGTAAGTTTTGTTTCAATATTTTTGAATAACACTATTGAATATTTTTAATCTATTTCAATACAGGTATGTCTTGTTTCCTTTAAGTAGCTTGGTTCATTTAAGTAATAGAATAACAAATGCGAAATTGTGTATTTTAAAATTACAAAGTAGCATATTCAAATCACGAAACTGCCGAATGTGCATGAGAATGTTGTTTCTAACGGGATACCTGTTGAGATAACTTTTCATTATTATTTTTAAATTTAACTTTAGTACGTATCTTTCTATGTCAATTAGGTAACGCTTTCTATGTTAATAAGGGCATGTATCTGTAACATATGTACATGATTGAATATTAATTTACATATGTTTGGTATAATAATACCAAATACCAAATTTATAAGGTACAATATTTAATGATAATTCTACATTACATCTAAAACTGCAAAAAACTTGATTATCGCAATAATAAACAGGTTAAGAAGCTAATTAATTGTCTATTAACATACTTTATGTTATATACCAGTAATGGGTTTGTATATTCAGTCTCACTTCTATTGGCACTGGAATATTTTAACGCGAGATTTTATTGGTTTTTATATTTGTACCAGATACCTAGTATGGTCTGTGCGACAACTATCATATATCCCATGTTCATATATCTTCATATGTAATGATGACCTCGTTATTATTGTAAATGATTCCGGTTTGTCACGCAATCGTTAACAGTATTTTATTTATGAACGTAAATTATACCGTATACCTTGGTCAGCACTTGTAAGTTAGACTTTGGAACTCCTCAATTCTCATGAGCTGTATTTTTGCACTAGTCGTTAAAAAGTAAAAAAACTGCACCCTAACACAGTTTTTTCACTCTTAAACGTTACTTATTTCCATATGATTATCTACGATACTTAAACGCAAACAAGCTTTCCGGGTAAGAAAATAAAACAGTATTGTAAATTAAAATTAATTGTATTTCAAAATTAAGTTGACCATAATTTCTCGCAACGTCGAGACACAGGTCAAAAACTTTATAGGTAATACTTTTTGGTTTAATCATTAGTTAAGTATTGATTGCCCAGTATGTACTTATATATTCATGTTTTAATTAGTTTCTATCCTTATGTGCCATTTTCATTTGTAATTTAATTTAGTCTGTTGAATGAAGCATTAGAAAGAATAGCTATGCATGTTCCTTACATGCTTAGCTACACTTTGTGTGTCCTGCTGATAAATGAGTAAAAACCTCTTTGCTTTTAAAATGTAGCAGTCACTAAGTTATCATTTTCTCTTTGTAAACGTAGCACATTATTTTGTTATGCGTGACAATAAATCACTTAAACTTTTCTTTCTTTTATCTCCGATCAAAATTGCAGGTTTCTGCACCACGCAAGATGTGGACATCTTCCTCCGGCACATGAATAACGCCCGTTACGTGCGCGAGCTGGACTTCGCGCGGTTCCACTTCTACGACCGCACCGGCATCTACGCCAACATCACGGCCGTGGACGGGCACGCGCTGCAGGGAGCCTCCAGCATTCGGTATAGGAGGACTATACCCATCTTCACCGCGTACAAAGTCGAGACTAAGGTGGGTAGATAATGAAGGTTTCTGCTCCACAAAAAAGTGGACATCTTTCTCCGGCACGCGATTGGTAGCTATGCCAACATCGCGGCGGTGGACCGGCACGCGTTGCAGGGCGCCTCTAGCATTCGGTATGGGAGGACTATACCCATCTTCACCGCGTACAAAGTCGAGACTAAGGTGGGTAGATAATTTAGGTTTCTGCACCACAAAAAACGTGGACATCTTCCTCCGTCACGTGATTGGTAGCTATGCCAACATCGCGGCGGTGGACCGGCACGCGCTGCAGGGCGCCTCCAGCATTCGGTATAGGAGGACTATACCCATCTTCACCGCGTACAAAGTCGAGACTAAGGTGGGTAGATAATTTAGGTTTCTGCACCACAATATACGTGGACATCTTCCTCCTGCACGTGATTGGTAGCTATGCCAACATCGCGGCGGTGGACCGGCACGCGTTGCAAGGCGCCTCCAGCATTCGGTATAGGAGGACTATACCCATCTTCACCGCGTACAAAGTCGAGACTAAGGTGGGTACATAATGGAGGTTTCAGCACCACAAAATACGTGGACATCTTCCTCCGATGATCGGTAGCTACGCTAACATCACGGCGAGACTTGGCACGTGCTGCAGGCCTTTTCCAGCATTCGGTATAGAAGGACTATACAAGATGGATATAGTGCTCCTATACCGAATGCTCCACTTCTACGACCGCACCGGCCGCGGCATCTACGCCAACATTACAGCCGTGGATGGGCACGCGTTGTAGAGCGCATCAGCGTTCGGTCACTATACCCATCTTCACCGCATACAAAGTCGAGACTAAGGTGGGTAGACATTGCAGGATTCAGTGTACTAAAGAAAGAAATGCTGCGTGTACAGAATTAATGGCACGCAAACATAAAGGGAACATAGAATGTCTAATAGCCCGCTAAGGGCGCGAGCTGAACTCAGCCCGATTCCACTTCTACGGTGCGGCGTACACCGACCTCAACTCCGTAATATCCTCCGTAATATAAAATCCAGCAATACCAATTGAGATTAATCTGAATTAACAAAAGCCAACTATATTGCTTATTATTTATTTCGTAAAGTAATGTTTTGTGAGTGACATCCATCAAAAGCTTCATTGTGCACTTGTAAAATCGTAAAAATCTTTTATCCTTTGTAATAATAATATGATTATCATAAACATTATGTTATTGAGCTCCGTCAAATGAGTATATCAAAAAAGTATAGTCTATTTTTCCACGTATTCATCGTAATGATTTGCATAGAATGAAATACATTAGACTATTTGCATCCACGACCTTCTGCACATTAAAAAACGTCGTTAGGTGAATTGTTTATAGATACAATGCATATGCAAAGTGGATGGTGACTATATAATTGACAACTGCGATACATTTAATATCATGTCATATAATAATTTAAAAATATATTAAATTATAAAAGAGGTAACAATTAGGATAAAACAAATTACATCTGTGACACACAAATCCTCCATCGAACCAGTGCAAAAATTTAATATGTTGTACATTTTAAAATGTTCTATATACCTAATATTTTTGGATAATGTTGAAATATAGTTGTGACAAATATACATTATTTTGCTATGATATTTAAACTTCACTTACCTAGTGATACTTTAGCATGATCCCTTTTGATTCCAGCTAGTCTACTGGGAGGACCAGACCCTGTTCATCGAACAGAAGTTCATCACGTTGAACGACGGCTTCGTGCGCGCGGTCGTACTTTCCCGTCAAAACCTCATCAATGTCAATGCGGAAACCCTCTTCAAAGGCATCCCTGGCGCCGATCAGAAGCCCGAGTGCCCCGAAGAAATCAAACACTGGCTGCAAGCTATCGAAATCTCCAGCGCTAAATTAAGAAAGAAGGATTAACTCGAATTACAAAATTACTTTTAAAAAAAATATTTTTAAAATTCCATCGTGAAATGCAATAAAGGTTGGGGTGCGTTCATTTGTTTTTTAAGTAAACCTCTTAAAAAGTCACCGACAACAGATGGTTAAATGACAAAACAACATAAATATCGGATTACATCGCTGCAGCGCGCGCCTGTCGCCGCATCGTTTTATGTTACTGTTTATACAACCTGTACTTATGGACACGATTATTAGGATTCAGTCGGAAGAATGCAAATTATTTTAAAACGTATTATAGTAGTTTAGACTGCTGATAATAGTTTTAAAATATTGCGACATTTATTTTAATGAATAAAAATGACTTTCTAAACATTATGTAATTACATATTGCATTTAACACACAACATACATTATTGCATAATGGTAGTAGGACGCTAGATATTTGTCTTTATGGGTCTACACGCGTTAATAGAACAAATATCTATTGTAATGGAACGCGAAAGTCTAAAATCTTAGGTAGTAGGACGTATTACAAAACTATTTACATTGTTTATTTACATCCTATATCTGTTACATTTCATCCATTATCTATCTTTAGGGTAGGTATATGACGACCTACAGCAGTTAACTCACAGGTTGATCCATTTCAAGATCCTGTAGGAATGCGTGTGAAGTAACGCGAGATTTTTTCGGATGCTCCCTTATTAGCTGTTTGAGGTACGGATAGAACGCCGCCGACCACACACGATACTAAAATGTAATACTGTTCAGTGCGATCAAATCGTCTTGAGATACATTTCTTTATTTGGTTTGCAGACAGAGCTTATAAAGTTTTACTTATAGGTTGATACTTGATAGGTTGTCCGTCTATAATGAGATTCCGAATTTAACCAGATGTATTACATATTGTGCTTACTACTTTATAGCAATAACAAACCGTTTTATCGAGGTACCTAACCATATAAACTTTAGTAGACTAAAGCGAAGCTGAATTTCAATAAAATGAGTTGGTTGTATTAAAATCCGTCAATTATTATATTTATATACTTAAAGTTTTCACGAGTGAAAGTCGTCTTATGTGACGACTCACGGGAAGGGATAAAAATGTCCGTTTCTTGGTTCTATGCTAAGCCACAAATTTTCAGCCAATCAGTTTAGCCATTTTCGGGGTATAAATTGTGTAACCAACACAACTTTCTGTTAAATATTCAGATTGTATTACATTTACATAAATACTGCCAAATTAGCACTGAGTGTGTTAACTATCTTATTTGTTTTTCAAGTATCAAATTCGTTGGGTTGCCGTACGAGATTTGGTGGCGCTAACCGCGTGTGTCTTGTCGCCCAACAATAACAAAACATCCATTAGCTGTAGTGTTTCGAGCGCCGAAAAAACATTTAAAGAGGAACACCTAATTATGATTTCATTCGGGTTATGAATAGATTTCAGGTAAGATAGTGTGTAAAATTTACCGAAACATAAAAATATCTAGAATTTTATGTTTCGGTATACTTTGAACCATTTCTACTGAAAGTAAAATATGTACGAGGAAGTATTATAGTGACTTTTACTTCAAAAGACATTAACTAGTTTCCAATTTCAGTAACAAATTATTTATCATAAATTTTCTTTGAAATACTGTTGACGGTAAACAATATCTGTAAATAACTATAATTTCCTAAATTTCTTTTTGAATGCGTAATGCTGTTGATAGTCCTATTTACGAGCGAGGTCGGGCAAGCATCGGCCGCCACCGAAGGGCACGTAATTCGTAGTTTGATTCCGCAGGCCAAAGTTGTTTTTGTGATATTATCAAAACTTTTAAGTCCTAGTATGAGACACTTTTACTGATATTGATAAATGTTTATGATAATTACGGTAAAACTAACCTTATTAAAATAAATGAACTTCTCCATTATTTCAAGAAACAAAATACAATTTGGAAGTTTCTTCGTGCTCATTATCTGTAGGTTACATCGTGAAAAATGTTGCGAATGTTATCACAGTACACACCAATAGAACTATTAATCCAAACAATAATCAATCAATATTTAAGCACATCGTATTGTTTGACTGTTGTTTCTGAGAAGCCATTAGATTTCCCAATGAACGTTAGTTTCACACATATTTCTGTAAGAAATGGAATAATATCACCAGATCAATTGCTAGAAGTGTCAGAAAGTGGATGTTCTGATTACATAGTGCAAGTGAAACAACCAAGAACATTTATGGACGCTTTTGAAACGGTTAACCAAGTGGGAGTTGTTAGACGAAGTGACAGAAAACTTGTGTTTTTACCGTATGAAGATGACAAAGCTACTACTTCATGTTTACTTGATGTACTTTTATTGAATGAGACTGGTTTTGTCCCAAACATACTGCTGATATTGCCAGCTTTGAGATCTGTGGAGTCAGCATGCAGCTATTATGATTTAGTAACACACAACTACGTCGGGCAAGATAATGAGAGTCACCTACCTCACTACTTAGATAGATGGAATTCTTGCACATTGTCATTTGAGAAGAATACGAACTTGTTTCCTCATGATATGTCAGATTTGTTTGGGAAAACTGTAAAAGTGGCGTGTTTTACGTATACTCCTTACGTTTTATTGGATATCGATAGGACACTGGAACCAAATGGAAGATACGGTACAGAGGTCAGAATTGTTGATGAATTCTGCAGGTAATATTTTATTTATTTATTTAAAACATACATACATAATCCTTACAGGATAACCTAATATAACTTAGCTTAATAATATTCTGTTAGTACATCAAATTGAATGAACTCAATTTTTTTATTTACATTTTTGCACAGTTGGATAAACTGTACTATTGAGATTGTTCGTGATGACGAACATTTGTGGGGGGAAATATTGGAGAACAGAACTGGAAACGGGGTGATCGGCAACGTGGTGGAAGATCGAGCCGATCTTGGAATAAGTATGTATTTAGTACAATTGTAGCAATTCCGCAGTCCTAAATTTCGATATTGTGACCTTTTATAGTTACACGTTCAGGCTTTTGATTAAAAATATCTTGCTTGCTTTCAGCTGCTTTGTATTCATGGTATGAAGAATACCTTGCGTTGGACTTCTCAGCTCCTGCTATTAGAACTGCAATAACGTGTATTGCACCATCTCCAAGGTCTAATACTTTGTTATTCCTATGCATGAAGTTTAAAAGCATTTGAGATTTCTTTATGTGTAATCTTACCTATTTTTGTAGGTTATTAGCCAGCTGGGAAGAGCCGCTACTTCCGTTTAGTTGGTTTATGTGGTTAGCGCTGTTGATCACTTTTGTCTACGCTAGCTTTGCCCTTGCGGTAGCCAAAGGATTATCTACCGATAAAGTATTTTTAACCACGTTTGGGATAATGATTGCACAGGTTTGAAGACTATTAAGCATATAATATTATCTATTAAGCACATTTAGCATTAAAGATATGAATGTTCAGATGTACACAAATAATTTTACTGCCAGAACAAATGGTTTTCAAACTGAGATCACTTGGAAAACGAAACGCTTGGATTTCAATACATGTGGGCCCCACATTATATTTTTCCTGCTTTAATAATGTTGTACCATGGCGTAGTCCTGAATTAGTAAGTTTGGTATTAATGTCGAAGGCTTCTACAATTTTCATTATTAAAAGAATGTTAAATATTACTCTCTCATCGCTCACGCTAGATTTACATAATATTCTTCAAATTGACATTATTGATTTGTGTTTATTAATGATGTACCTACGTATGTGTGTGTATGTAAAACTCACATTTTTATTCAGAGGGTTAAGTCACTAACCTTATTATAGTCGAGTATCTAAAATAGTCGCAGTCTCGCTGGAAATGGCAGCAGCGACAATAAAATTGATAACAATTAGCACATTTTCAATATTATCAACGATCATTACGCAAGCTTGTGGTGATTCAAATAACGGGCTCTGTCGCGATATTGCGATCTAAGATGATTGTCCTTAATGACGGTAGGGTGATCGTCATTAAATATTTAGCATTACATACCTGATAGTTAAGTGATATTTAAACAGTTGTTGCTTTCAACTACAAATTACTAATTATAAATTTCTTTTGAAATACCTTTGAAGGGTAACAATGCCAGGGGCTAATAACATAATTCCATAAATGTCTTTTTGAATGCGTTATGTTGTTTGTTAACATAATTAATAGGGAAAGTCGACATTGTAGGAAGCGCTGCGTAGGTATTAATAGAGAGGTTGATACTGCAGACTAAGGTTGCTTTAAAGTCCTGTTTTTATTTGCAATCTTTCTTTGTCAAAATGTTGCAATTGATGTCACAGTTTACGCCTTTACAAATATTGCTCCAGACTATTTTTCACCAATATTTAAGTACCTCATATTGTTTAACCATTGTGTCCGAAAAGCCATTAGATTTCCCTATCAATATAAGTTATACGTATATTTCTGTGACAAACGGAGACATTTTGCCAGATCAATTGCTTGAGGTATCGGAAAGTGGATGTTCTGATTACGTCGTGCAAGTAAAACAGCCTAAAAAGTTCATGGCTGCTTTTGAAATGGTTAATCACATAGGTAACGTAAGACGAGGCAATCGAAGAATTGTGCTTATACCCTATGAAGAAGATGAAGATGCCATAAACAATTTACTGGAGATACTATCATTAAAAGAGACTAGTTTTGTACCAAATATATTGTTAATTCTGCCATCTATTGAAACGGAAAAATCATCATGCAGTTTCTATGACTTAGTCACGCACAAATATGTGGGGCAAAATAATGAGACTCACCTTCCTTATTACTTAGACAGATGGGATACTTGTACTTTAACTTTTGACAAGAACGTTAATCTATTTCCTCATGATATGAAAAATTTGTACGGAAAAACAGTGAAGATAGCTTGTTTTACATATATGCCTTATGTTTTATTGGATCTAGAAGTAACAAAAGATGAACCAGATGGACGAACTGGTACAGAAATGAAGCTCGTTGAACAATTCTGCAGGTAGGTAGCCGAATAATTTATAAAAATACCTATATTTTATTCCTTTAGATAATAAATGCATTATTGCCTTTGCTAGGTGGATTAACTGTAGCATAGAACTTGTTCGTGATGATGAACATATGTGGGGAGGGATTTACGACAATGGAACTGGATTTGGTGTGATCGGTGATTTGATGGAAGATCACGCAGAACTCGGGATAAGTATGCATCGCAATAATCTCCCTAATTCAATTGCTATTTGATTCCTTGGCTATTTAATTCCTTTTTGATGAATAAAATACTGCGGCATCTACATTAAGATAAATTCTGCAGCTTCTATGTACCCATGGTACGAGGAATATCGCATGTTAGACATCTCGGCTCCTGGGATCCGGACTTCTGTCACTTGTGTGGCACCATCACCAATGTGCGGTATACTGAATGATGTCAAGTAATTACAAGTTTTTTTGAAAATAACGAATAGTGTAATGATTCATTGACATTTTGTAGGTTATTGCCTAGTTGGGAGGAGCCATTCCTTCCTTTCAATTGGTATATGTGGTTGGCGTTGCTTGTAACTTTTGTGTTTGCTAACATCGCCCTGACGATAGCTAAAGGATTTTCAACTGATGAAGTGTTATTGATGATATTTGGAATCATGATTGGGCAGGTCTGAAAATTTATATATTTAAGTTTTATTGTTGCTGTTAAAGCCGCTAGATTAAATGTTATTGCTTTTTAAATTACCTTAAGTTATCATTATTTGAATTTTTTTACTTACTCCTTTTAAAATGTTTCTATTAATTTATTGACACAAAGCTTGTTAAAGCTTACATCAATATTTAAAGGCTTGCATGCACATTTGTTTACCTATGAGGGTATGGAGCGAACGTTTTATTGAATCATAAACAGTAGAATTTCTGGGTAGAATAGAGTCGTGCAAATATTAGCCATAGCCATGGTTTACACTCCACCCGTTAATATATTTTTTTTATATTGCCTAACGTTATGCCAAAGGTGAAATCGAATAAATATAGGTAGTAGTATAATATTTAATAAATACCATACGTAACATTGAAATCAAGAAGTTAAACAAGACAAATAATTTACTGTATCATCCATTCCCAATTCAAATCATCAAATCGTCGGCTTAGAGTGTAAGCCTGCTAAATCCATTTTTTCACTTTTATACGTTATTTATACCATTCGAAAGTGTAAAGATAAATACACAATCTAATTGTCTCTCCTGAAAATGGTACCTAATATGGAGTTAGCAGGTTTACACTCTAAGCCTACGATATCGTGTTAAGATTGTTTTGAGACAGTTCCGGACTTGCTAATTCAAGGATTAGGTAGTAGGCCAGTAAAAAATCAAATATAGTGGACAAGTAATTTAAGAATCACAATAGCACAATTAGATTTTACGTATATAAAACCTATTGAAGAATACATACTAGCTGTTCACTTCCCATTTAGTCCCAATACGACGTTGGTACGACGTGGCGTGTGCGCAGTGTCACGGGATGGATGCTGTTGATAGGACTCGTACTTGGTAACGTGTACGGAGGAGGTCTGGCCTCCGTTTTTACGGTGCCTAAGTATGAAAAGTCTATAGACACTGTTCAAGATATCGTTGATAGAAGGCTGGAATGGGGAGCCACACATGACGCTTGGGTCTTCTCTATCACTTCATCTACTGAGGTAAGGAGGTAAAAGAATAAAAGAATAAATACAGCTCTATATATAATAAGAACGACCTTTTGGAAAGTAGCATTTAATAATATTCTTTGATTGTTACCATGTCAGCCTCTAATAAAGCAGTTAGTAAGCCAGTTCAGAGTGTATTCCGTAGATGTTCTTAAGAAGAAAAGTCTAGATAGATCCATGGCTTTCTCCATAGAAAGGCTACCATCAGGTGGGTGTTTTAAACTAAACTTTCGACATTAGCTACCTAATGGTCAGCAGAACATATGTAGTTCCAATACGAATTCTGGATAGTACAGAAAATAGATAATAAATAGGTACTTGTTTTTTTGAGATAAACATGTTAGTTGTTAAAGGTATTTTTTATGACAATTTACATATTTGCTCTTGCTCAATTTCTCAAGAAATACAGAGTTAACATAACAGTCGTAGAAGAAGCTGTAACCTACGTAACTGAGTAATTAGTCAATACAATAGGTGTACTAATTTGCCAGGATATTACGCGATTGGCGATTATATAACTAAAGAGGCAATGTTGGATCTGACTGTCATGCAAGACGACTTCTATTACGAGCAATGCGTGGTGATGATGCGCAAAAGTTCTCCTTACACCAACAAGATAAGTGACCTCATAGGGAGGCTGCATGAGGCAGGATTGCTGTTAGCATGGGAGACGCAGGTATCTTTGACTAACCCTCTTTGATACTGGATTCTTTTTTTTTTTTTTAATACCATAATTTTGTATTATTCCTTTCTTAGCATAGAACTATTAAGCCAGTTCTACCGAAGAGTTTCTAAAGAGCCAAAAATATTTTCAACGGGCATGGTAAAGTTTTATGTAATTATGTTTTTTATATACATTGATCATCCATTATAATTTACTTGCAGATGGCGTTAAAATATTTAAATTACGAAGTTCAACTTGAAGTTAGACTATCGCGCTCGCAAAAGGACATAAACACAGTAGCGCTGAGTCTTCGACATGTTGTGGTAATTGCCTTTTTGATAATAGTAGGAACAATTATACAAGCAACTACTTATAGTTAGGGAGATTAAAATAATAATCAACACAAATACACAATAAAAATATATTCCTCCATTTTTATAACTTAAATTAAAATTAAATTGTAAGATAATCAACTTATTTTTAATAATAATTTGCAATGCCTATTGTTTCCAGGGCGTCTTCATATTGTATCTGTTTGGAGTGCTGCTATCTGTAATAATTCTTGTTTTTGAAATAGTATGGAAGAGAAGAAGGACCGTGCCTACATAGTAGTCATAGTAAATACCAGTAGTTCGCAGGGTATTATATCCTGCTAAAACACGGATTTAGCTTAAGTCAGTAATTTATGCAATTACATTTTCGTAGTAGTCGAAGTACATGAAACTTATTAGGTACTTTAAAAAAACAACTTAGGTATACACCGCATTATGTAATAGATATAGCTTAGAACTGCATATATAATAAATTCCTTAAATTAAAAAAGCTTTTCTTATGTTATTTCCTTAGTTTATGTATATATAAAGTAAAAGTACCTGGCTACTAGTTAATATTAAATGGTTCCCAAAACTTTTTAGTTCTTTAAAGAACCCACACTTTAAAATACCAAAAAGTGGTTTGAACGTAGCCTCTAACTAGCATTTGATGTTATTAAGACTGTCTCCCGACTTAAAATAGTTCAATACAGCTGCTACTGCTAACAAGGTAAAGCAACACTTGCGTCACATCGTCCCATGCTTAACAAGTTAGTTTTTATTTGCAAACGAAAATATTACCTTGACTGTTGACATATTAAAAACGTAGAGAAATAACATCGGTTCATAAATTGCAGAATGTTCTTAGTTTTTTTATGATAACACAATAATTGATTTGGAACCGTAAAACGGAACGCAAATGGTATGCTATAATCTGTGGCGTAAGCTTGTTGACGTCAATGACAAGGAGGGTGCGGGCCCGCGGGAGGGTGGCTCTGTCACGCGGGAAAGTCGATCGATACTTTGACCAAGTGAGACGTGCGTTTGTGTTCTAACAGAGCGACGGCGGTGATGCTAATTTAATTAAATACAAGCAGATAACTGGTAAAACAAAACAATGGCTCTGCATCTGTTTCTATGTTTAGTGTTTTGTTTATCTGCATCCGCCGAGTTTGTTTGGAAACATCACAATAACGAGGAGTTACCGCAAGTTTTAGAAGAAGTACACGAAAAATGTCCAAATATTACTAGAGTGTATGCATTATCTGAACCATCTGTTAATAATGTACCCCTGTATGTGATAGAATTTTCTGATACACCAGGCTTCCATCAGCAATGTGAGTATTAATAGTAAATTGATAATTAATTTTTTCTACCCTCATTTCCGAGTTGATTATTTATTTCTTGCATTTTAATTCTCAGTCAAACCGGAGGTGAAATATGTTGGCAATATTCATGGGAATGAAGTACTTGGTCGCGAATTGCTGTTGGGTTTAGCTCACTATCTCTGCGATCAATATTTGAATCATGATCGTCGTATCAGAGCACTGATTCATAGTACGCGAATCCACTTGCTACCATCAATGAATCCCGATGGTTGGCAGTTATCCACAGAGACAGTATGTATTGGTACATATATATATTTATGGATATTTAACAACAACTTAGAAAAACAATGGATTTTGGGATTTATCGACGACTTCTTATTTTTTCTAGGGTGGAAATGACTATTTGATTGGTCGAAACAACAACCACTCTGTCGATTTGAACAGGAATTTCCCTGATTTAGATGCCATAACATTTGAGTTTGAACGCCAAGGCATCAACCACAACAATCATCTGTTGAGAGACGTCACTCGTCTCGCGGCACCGGTGAGTGAAATATACTCGTACATACTCGTAACTAGCTGACGAAGTCGCTGTCGTCAGCGTTTTCCGATGTTTTTTTACTCATTTTTGCTTGCATTGTTCCTTTTTTCCTATTGATCGCAGCGTGATGTTATATAGCCTAAAGCCTTTCTCGATAAATAGTCTATCCAACACAAAAAAAATATTTCTAGTAGTTCCTGAGATTAGCGCGTTCAAACAAACAAACTCTTCAGCTTTATAACATTATAGTATAATAGTAAAAATATGTATTTATGCTCTAATTGGGTGTAACAAATTACCAAACAACTGTTTTCTTTGACGCACACAATGTCCTGTCCGACACTTCGGGTTTTTAGCGTGGGCGAATCGAGATAATAATTGTATGCAATGCACTCGTTATGATATACATAAATGCGTGCATCAATAGTAAGTACTACTGCCTCTTATCATCACAAATGACACTTACTACATCGCGGTGATAAGTATTGAGAATATATATATTTTCTTTGTCAGAATATGTAATTTTCTGGTAAATTGACCAAAATCATTATTATAAATCACGTCATGGCAGAAAATATTTTTTTCTATTATATTGCTGCATTTTGATGACCTTACCATGAAACCAATGCATTTTACATAAGCAGAGTTAATCAAGTACGTACCATATTACAATTGAAAAATATTTTTATTTTGATGATGAACACCATTATAAAAATCATAATGATATTTAATTACGTATTTTATTAAATATACAATAGATGTTTGAAGAGGCTACTTTTCTCGTCTAGGATATAGGGCTGCGAAGAGACCGTACTTCTCTCGTCTCGGACTTAAGAAACTATCAGATCTAAGCAGTTGTTGATAAAATAATTGGACACTTGATGCGAGGTCAAACTTTGAGCCACGAAGTCGATGAACTTATTTATGCTATACAGATGTTATATTTTCATTTACGTCAAAATAGCGTGTGAATTAATACAATAAAACTTGTAAACTGTAGTAAGGAAAGTTCTTCTTAAAGCTGACCGATCATGCGTCTAGTAGAACTACCTTCTTCTTTAAGGGTGAGAGCCATCCGCTCCCCCGCAAGTCCGGTGATGACGAGGCTGCACCAGGCCATCATCGTAAGTTAGGAAAAAAAACTACCCTCTTCCGAACCTTACGAACGGGAACGATAAGCTTTTGTTTTTTTTTACCTTTTTTAAGAAAAGAACGGTTTAGAGAATTTAGTTTTTTTTTAGTTGGAGCCAGAGACCCGCGCTATAATGCGCTGGGTGACGTCGGTGCCGTTCGTGCTGAGCGCGGCTATGCACGGCGGGGACCTGGTCGCCAACTACCCGTACGATGAGAGCAGGAGCGGGGCTCCGGTCTCCGAGTACTCTGCTAGTCCCGACGATGACACGTTCAGGTAAGAACCCTGGATAAGCATTGAAGTGTATTGCTTTCTTACCAGGATGCTCTTAGTTTTCCGAGTCATTTTCGCCTGTGACTTTGACCTATGCATCACGCATTTTTTTGCAATCACTTCAAATAGTCTACTAGAGATAATTGATATCGATATAATATTGATTATTCTGATGTCCACAACATTGGGAAATAAATATAACATACTGTTAGATACGACCAAATAAATCTGAAGATCTGTCTTAAGGTATAAATACTATTAAAGTTATATCAATAGTTATTACGTGAAAGAAATCCATCTATCCATATATTAATGGTATTAATTTTTGTTTTTTTCATGTTGTCAATTTAAAATTGGAAAATTCACTTCCATGCGCGGGACGGGGACTATTTTTTCATATTTCGAGTTTGTGTTGTTGTATTTTTCTATGTGACGTCATCAAACCTTTTTCTATTCAAAAGGGAGCTAGCATTGGCATACGCCACAGCGCACGCGGACATGGCGTCGGCGACGCGCCGCGGCTGCCACACCACCAGCTCCGAGGACTCGGCTACTTACAACTTCGGCAAGCAGGGCGGCGTCACCAACGGCGCTGCGTGGTACAGCTTGAAGGGGGGTGAGTTTAGTCGAGTAAACTAACTATAGGCGCATCGATTCAAAATGTGTCTCCAACTATAGACCACCAGCTCCGAGGACTCGGCTACTTACAACTTCGGCAAGCAGGGCGGCGTCACCAACGGCGCTGCGTGGTACAGCTTGAAGGGGGGTGAGTTTAGTCGAGTAAACTAACTATAGGCGCATCGATTCAAAATGTGTCTCCAACTATAGACCACCAGCTCCGAGGACTCGGCTACTTACAACTTCGGCAAGCAGGGCGGCGTCACCAACGGCGCTGCGTGGTACAGCTTGAAGGGGGGTGAGTTTAGTCGAGTAAACTAACTACCTATAGGCGCATTGATCCTAAATGAGTCTCCAACTATAGACCACCAGCTCCAACGACTCGGCTACCAACAACTTCGGCAAGCAGGGCGGCGTCACCAACGGCGCTGCGTGGTACAGCTTGAAGGGTGGTAAGTTTAGTCAAGTAAACTAACTAACTATAGGCGCATTGATCCTAAATGAGTCTCCAACTATAGACCACCAGCTCCAACGACTCGGCTACCAACAACTTCGGCAAGCAGGGCGGCGTCACCAACGGCGCTGCGTGGTACAGCTTGAAGGGGGGTGAGTTTAGTCGAGTAAACTAACTACCTATAGGCGCATTGATCCTAAATGAGTCTCCAACTATAGACCACCAGCTCCAACGACTCGGCTACCAACAACTTCGGCAAGCAGGGCGGCGTCACCAACGGCGCTGCGTGGTACAGCTTGAAGGGTGGTAAGTTTAGTCAAGTAAACTAACTAACTATTGAAAAAATCGATTCAAAATGAGTATCTATCATTATAAGTCTCCACATCAGTCTGCGGCCGTGCGAACGTTCGACAGTTCTCCACGTGTAGCTCTCGCAAGTCCATTGGGACTCGTCTCCTCTTAGATACATAGGTCCGGTCATTAGCCACTCTTGGTCGAGCTAAATAGGCTGTCTTATAGTTAAGTTGCTTACAAAATAATAGAATTACATTACGTTACGTTAAAATTAAAGCCAAAGAAATGAAGTTGGCATCTATTACATACCAATCGCACATCTGCTTGACTGTAACATCCCCTTATTTGAACATGTCCGTCCCCTATTTAGTTTAAGAGTAAATTGTATTTCAATATAATTTAAAGTATGGCTGTGACAATATTTAAAAAAAAGTATATATATATTGACATCCGCAAACCCATTTTCAAGTGAAAATCTCTTTAAGAAAAATATAGAATTTACTTAAAGTAAAAGCAGTAATGCAGCACAATTATTGCCGTACTATTTGAATACATACTCTTATGTTGTATATGTATGTATTTGTAAGTGCAAATGGAGCGGGAAACCAGAACTAGGAAGTATAATGTATTGCCTCTCATTGTGTACTGGCATTTACGGTTTAAGTTTAAGGTGACCATGAGACGCGAACAGGTTTAGCATTGCTAATTTACTCGCTTACCTATGTAACTGTTAAGTGGGCATAAACAATATAAAATAAGAAAATAAATGAGTTTGCTACAGGGGACTGTAGCAAATTGATTTATATGAAAATATGTGTGAAATATGAAAACGAAATTATTTATTGAATATTTAAATCTTTCGCGTTCCATTTCTCTGGTCACTAAATGGTGAACTTTGGGACTAAACGCACCATGGAAGCAATAGCTCGGGACCATTAATAGTGTTTAACTCTGTCAAAATGTCGGGACAGCCCGACTTCTAATTTTGAACTACTTATATTTGCTAATTTACAAAGTTGAGACTTTATTCCCAATGTTAACATTGTAAATATTAATATCTGGGACATATATCTGGGACACTTCCACACACGGTCACTTGACCCCAAAATAAGCAGAACTTGTACTATGGGCTTCAGAGATACATACATAATCTAATATAAATACATAATCACACCCAGACACGGAAAAAACACCGATGTTCATTATAATCGAACCCACGACACTTGGAACCGCCAGCCAGGGTCAGTAACCACTGTTCCACCGAGCCAGTCAATTTTAGATTTATAACTATTACACAATCGTGTTATTGTTTTAGGAATGCAAGACTTTAACTACTTAGCAACAAATGCGTTTGAGGTAACGCTGGAATTAGGATGTGAGAAATATCCCGCAGCCAGCTCGCTAGCGAATGAATGGGAGAGGAACCGAGAGGCATTGCTGGCTTACTTGTGGAAAGCTCATATTGGCATCAAGGGTATCGTCGGAGATGATTCCGGGTTCATTCAGAATGCCATAATATCCGTGGTGAATATCACCGGACCCGTTCCAAGACCCATCCGACATGACGTCACAACAGGTATGTTCGAAATTTGTTTGTATATTTTTTTATACCTCGCACTTAGTTGGCAATAAATACTTTGACTTTATCACGACAATCAGTACGCGATAGGTATATTTCTTCTTTTTTTCTTTCCGAAACTATTATGCACGTACGTGTATGCTAATCATCTTATTCATAGCATTCCTGATATTAAGTAAAATATTGATATTACTAAACTATGCAAATCCTATTGTGTTTGAACCTTGTTGCAATGCTATTGTTCCCGATTTGATTGGTGAGCCTATTTAGTGTGATTGCCCGAGGACGGAACAGACCACTTCCTTAATAAAATTATAATAGGTGCTCGAGTCTCTCATCTTTAGTTTATCATACTTGACCGATGATCCTATAGTATCTGAGTAAATTTCCTAGATACATTATTATGGCATAGATAAGAAGATAATTTCACCTTGTATTAATACTAGTACTGAATCAATCAGATTACTGCGGTTGGCTGTGACAAATTCCTCCATTAAAATGATTTGTGGTAAAAAATGCTGATCAGATTTTACTTCAGATTCACAAAAAGGTGAATGGTAGCGCGTAAATACGTCGGAATTTGTTCACGCGTATTTTTTCAGTTCTGTGCGACTAATCTACATATCAATTATGGTTTAAGTCAGCCGAAATGGAATAAAATATGCACGCCTGCCTTAGACTAATTGGAAGATAGACTTTATGATCAGCTGTTTTAAACAGTTTACGCCTAAAGGGGCGCCATAATTTACTTATATTATATTTATTTATACTAACTGAACCCAACCCATTATGATATTACATTCAATCATTTGATTACAACACATTTTACTAAAAATATATTGGTTTAGATGAAGTTGGTAAAATATACTCCATAACACCCAAATTTTACGACATGCTAGTAAAAAAATGATTAAAAGATTTGTTGTATTTTATTTCAACTGACTTGGCTAAGGCCTGACCGGCCTAGTTTAGGGTAGGCCCGTGCCCAGCAGTGGGGACGTATATGGGCTGATGATAATGATTTTTTTTAAATATATGTATTTAAAATGTAATTTGTTGGCCATTAGGCGCATACGGCGACTACTACCGGCTGCTGACGCCTGGCCACTACGAGGTGACGGCCAGCCACCCCGGCTACTTCCCGGTGTCGCGCGTGGTCACCGTGCCGCACCACCAGACCTCGGCCCTCGTGGTTAACCTGAAGCTAGAGGTAAGCTGTATGTTGTACACTGGGTGCATACGGCGACTACTATCGACTACTGTCGCCCGGCCACTACGAGGTGACGGCCAGCCACCCCGGCTACTTCCCGGTGTCGCGCGTGGTCACCGTGCCGCACCACCAGACCTCGGCCCTCGTAGTTAACCTGAAGCTAGAGGTAAGCTGTATGTTGTACACTGGGTGCATACGGCGACTATTACCGGCTGCTGACGCCTTGCCACTACGAGGTGACGGCCAGCCACCCCGGCTACTTCCCGGTGTCGCGCGTGGTCACCGTGCCGCACCACCAGACCTAGGCCCTCGTGGTCAAACTGAAGCTAGAGGTAAGCTGTACCTATTTTACAGGATAGACTCTGCCACATAAGATTAAAAAAAAATAGGAAAAAGAAATAGAAAGCGGCATGTAGCTGTCTATTTCAAAGTCGGGAAATCTGTGTAAACGCACAGGCGCGTAATATCCATATTTTCCTCTGGGAAATGGTTTTGGTGAGAAAATGTATTTTCAAAGTTATTGTGCAGTATATTATTGTGTTGGACATTCGGTTTTTATTGCATGGTCATTGTAGGTATATTGATTTTTACAAACCTTTTCATACTCCGACTCCGTCATTGACCGCTCGTTATGCTAACATCTCTTTGTGGATTTGAATAGGTTATTGAAATGTAAAATGTACCTACGTATGCTAAACTCGTTCCGTTTCAATGTTTCGCATATTACATGCGGATACATCTTAAAATGTATTCAAGGTATTAGTTAGCTATTTCCTAATACTAGAGTAGATATGTTATGTAAAAATCAGATGTTTTATTTCATTGATTGACCTAGTTTTTAATCAAAACATCTTGAGAATATTTGGCATTCTTCCGTTTTAAAAACAAGCATTTTAATTCTGACCTTGTCTTTAATAAAACCATTTTTTTTTGCTATTTCAACACTGCTCTGAATATATCAGATATATCGTCGGCTTAGAGTGTAAACCTGTCAAATCCATTTTTTTACTTTAATACGTTATTTATACCATTCGAAAGTGTGAAAATAAATACACAATCTAATCGTCTCTCCTGAAAATGTACCTGATATGGAGTTAGCAGGTTTACACTCTAAGCCGACGATATGTTATATTATGATCGAATTGAATATCAAATCCCGTGACATTGAATCATTAATCAGCTACGTTTCAAGCGCTATCTATAGCATAACTGCCGAATGTTCGTCTTTACAGACTAAAGCCGGGATGCGTTTAATTATTCTTTCTTGTACTACCACTTGACGTTATTCTACGCCCCCTCGCTAATCTTATGACGTAAGTCCTTCGGTGTTATAAGGTCATTCTATTTAAGTCCCCAAACACGTAAAAGTTGTGGAGGCGTAAGTTGCGTAGGTGTGAAGGGTGTCATTGTCTGCTCTTGTTATTTACACTTCATCTTAGCACACCAATCATGTGTTGATTAACGTTGTAAATTAAGCTTTAATTTATTCTTTCGAAGAGATGACTAGAGTACAAGTAGGTTTTTTAGTAAAATTAATAATATTTGATTATAAGAGTCTATATAAATTAATGGTTGTAATCGGTATCTTGGTGTACTATACTATCTTATTATAAAGTAAAGCGACCCGCCCTCGCTTCGCTTCGGGTATATCTCTATATAATATATTTCAACCCCGTAGGAGAAACCTATTTCTTTTTATCTAAAAATACATCGCATGTTGGCTAGCTGGGCGCGTGAGCTTTTTCTAATACTTGCATTTTTAAACTCGTCATATCTTCCGAATGAAATGTCCGAATTGAATAATTCAAACAGTTTTAAGAAGGTATTGAAGCCGTCTTAAATGTAAAGAAATTTATATTGATAAGGATTAATATCAAGGTACAAATAAAGAGCCTTTTCAAATTTTTCGAATAAAAAGCCGCTTACTGTGACATAATTATAATATTTAGACATATGCTGTCGCGACACTTTTAGGGTTCCGTAGCCAAAATGGCAAAAACGGAACCCTTATAGTTTCGTCATGTCCGTCTGTCCGTCTGTCCGTCTGTCCGTCTGTCCGTCTGTCACAGCCGATTTACTCGGAAACTATAAGTACTACAGTGATGAAATTTGATGGGAATATGTGTTGTATGAACCGCTACAAAAATATGACACTAAATAGTAAAAAAAAGAATTGGGGGTGGGGCCCCCATACATGTAACTGAGGGATGAATTTTTTTTCGATGTACATACCCGTGTGGGGTATCAATGGAAAGGTCTTTTAAAATGATATAAAGTTTTCTAAAAAACATTTTTCTTAAAGTGAACGGTTTTTGAGATATCAGCTCTCAAAGTCGTAAAAAGTATGTCCCCCCCTCTATTTTTATAACTACGGGGTATAAAATTCTAAAAAAAATAGAGGTGATGCATGCTAATTAACTCTTTCAACGATTTTTGGTTTGATCAAAGTATCGCTAATAGTTTTTGAGATAGGTTGATTTTTATTATATTTGCTGCTACGGAACCCTTTGTGCGCGAGCCCGACTCGCACTTGGCCGGTTTTGTAGATAAATATGAGTTCTGCAAAGTTGTTGTAAATGATTTTGTTCTATCATCAATAGTTTTGGCAGCGCACGCGACGTAAGGAATTTTTCAGGTAATTTTTTACACCTTGGGTTACATTATTGGAGGTTTAGTAAGGATCCCTAATTAAAAAAATAATATAGCCTATGTTACTCGGGGATAATGTAGCTTTCCAAAGGTGAAAGAATTTTTGAATTCGGTCCAGTAGTTTCGGAGCCTATTCATTATATTATATTATTGTAGTATAGATGTAGGAAGTATTTTCTGATTGCCTAGAATATAAGTAGATACGTTTGTTTATTACGTTAACGAACGGGAATGTAGTCATTATCGTAACAAACTTATCGCTAATCGATCCAGTGTGACACTGGATCGATTAGCTAATTTAACCAAGTTTAGCTCACACTCTTTCAACACTTTGATGAAAGGCTATTTTTAATACCTATTTAAAACATCTTTCCACACGAAACTACTCACAAGTCAACCATATCCCATATTCAGAATATTGATTTATTCCGGACAGATTGAGCATTGTGACATACCTACCTAAAAATCTTTCAAATACGTGAGATCACACTGTCATTCGTTGATCTTAATTGGCACAAGTCTCTGCTTTTGAGAGCATTGACTACAACAACTCCAACTAGCAAAGACCAGCAGCGCAAATCAAAGCAAAAAGACATTAAAAATATTATATTCTTCCTTTTCAGCCAACGACACGCTGGTTCGACGACGAATCAGGGTTCCTGGACGAGCCAGCTCTCCGCGCCGCGCACCCTCGCATCTACAAGCGGGCCATATACGAGCGCGTGGCCCCCACTCTCCTGGA
This sequence comes from Maruca vitrata, assembly GCA_039566165.1. NCBI lineage: Eukaryota > Metazoa > Arthropoda > Insecta > Lepidoptera > Crambidae > Maruca > Maruca vitrata. The sequence goes on from CM076917.1 coordinate 7,742,474, forward strand.
CCACCGCGACCAATGAACAAGCCACCACCACCAGTACAGTCACCTTTACAAGTGGAGACATGCATTTGACAGGTGAATCTTATCTCGATAATGCTTAGCCTGCACTGCGTTATACGGACGCGAGTGGCAAGCTAATACAAACTTACCCGTGAACGGACCAATTTTGTATTAGCCAGCATTCCAAGGTTGGAATCCGCGTAACGCAGTGTTGACTCGAAATCCGTCTTTGGAACCAACTTTAAATGACCGTAAAGGTGATTGTTTAAAACGACTAATGAACTTCTAAACGGTATACAATGTCTGTCGCCCCGGGGCCATCTGAGCTATGTTTCAAAAGGTATTTTTGAAAAAAAGTCACATTTAAAAACCTTGTTGAACATGGGCATGATCCGATAGCACCTTTGATAAATTAATTTAATAAATTTACAAAACTTCATGTAACGTAACACATAGTACCTAAGTATTTCTATTGTCAATCCTTCCCGCAAAAACTGAGGCTATCTCTCTGACCCGAATATTTTGAGCGGTTTATAGTATTTTTATATTAAAAGAATCCGGGGAAGTGCAAAAATATTATCTTCCCTATCCCTTTCCTGCCTGTATCAGCTGGAAATGCCTATAAAAATATAACATAATGTAAGACTTTTCGAAGAAATATTATATTTTTAATGAAGCTATGATTGACATTATGTGCTAAGCATCATTTAGGTAAGTAGCTAAACAAATTTATTTACACAAACAATTTTTTTTAAGTTTAATTTTCCCACATCGGTACAGTAGGAAAATAATAAATATTTCTTCACGTAGCGCACTTTCGCTCTTACAAATTTTAAAATATTGTGCCATAACTCTACGACACGTACGTACTACGATAGTTTTAGTTTAAATGTTTACAAAGTTTTAAATAAAATCTTCTGATATGTTTTATTGTAATTGCCAGGTGCACACTTTGAGTTTTAACTGTTTATATTGAACCATTATTTATGTGTATATTGTAGTCAAAGGTATTTAATAAATTCATGTACATTATCATTTGTCTTAATCAACGTATGTTTGTAGTAGACAATTAAGCGCAAAATATAATAGGTAAAACAAATTGGCAGCTGACATTTTATAGTTACCTACTACATATCTCTTTACCATGGCTTTTCACCATGGTTATTTAACTTCTAACAATTAAATTTGATTGAAAATGTATTTCTACGGGGCTGATACTACTGGCCTGTACATATGCTGCCACGTCTCCACTTTTCAGTGGAATTTTGTGATAATATCATTCCTTTGTTTTCTATTATCTTTATTAAGTCCTTCCAAGCGTGTAATATGATATAGTTATTGAAAAATAATATTAGATACACACTTAGAACCTATGTATTGTTAATATATATCAATGTTTACTTTTAAGAATAAAAAATAGATTTTCCTCGTATGTTATTATAGCCATAACTTATGATAATGTTAAACATCTGAATAATAAATTACTATGGTTTGTGTGCATTTCGTTGTTTTACTTAACTATCCTTATAAACATTTTGTTTCATTTAAAAAAATATCGAATATATTCAATAAAAAATGTTGAAGAGCAGAAAATAAAACAAAAACGTGTTAAAATATTTAATTTAATAATCAATCACAACTCCAATAAATTTGGTCCCATGAATAAATAGTTATTTTTTTACACTTCGATGCATATTATTTATTTTTTTGTTTATGTATCTGAATCAGTGTGCTTCACAAAACCGACGCATCATGTGATATTATTTTTAACCCATTGGCAAACAATTAAACACTGCGTCATAATTTAATCTAACTTTCATTATGGATCTATTGCTGCTTATTATGATTGTTTGAAAATAGTCCTCCATTACTCAATAGTTATTCGTATTAATATCTCTCGCGCAATCACACATTTTTACAAAACCACATAACTATAAACTAAGTAAAGATTCATTAATTTTATAATTACACGTTAATTCACAGTTATGATGTGGTATCACTCTAAAATAAAGAAAGCTAAGAAAAGCAAAAACTAATTATTTTGTAAGTTATTTGTGGAGTTTAGTTTTATCATTCGGTGTCTAGTTATTTTCTAATCAGTAACATAAAAACAACACATAACTATAAGCAATGATCAAACTTATGATCTATCTATCTACTCGTATATATCCATCATTTAGATACTAATATTGCGCAATTTCTTACACATTTTTTTTGCAAAAGCACAAATTCCTTATATGAGATACCTCATATAAACTTACAATACATAGATAAATTTTTGATAATATATTTTTTTTTCGTAAGGACGGATTCGTTGCATCGTTCAAGTCTTCGTTTGAAAGTTAGTTCAAACAGTCGTAATCATCTAAAGGACCCTTGGGCCATAAGGTACATTGGTACATGGGTATAATGGCACATGTTATTCATTACAAAGTTGGAATGTGATATTTTACAGGTAACATTAAAGTATGACAAATGTATGGTATTTTATAATTGTTCTCTTTTGAAACAACACAGCACCAATTGATTCTGTTAAGGTACTGTTATTTATTTTCGTTACTCAATTGCTCTACAGCGATTATATTACTTTATCAGATTGTAAATGAATTTTATTGTCTTTTAAAATAATTGCATTGAGATAACAACCCGTGAATATATCAAAAGGGTTTGGTAGTAGTCTCGAATTGGTCAAATCATTGCTTTAAATACTGTATAGGAGGTTTTATTGTAGACATTACTCTTACTTAGTAAACTTAAATAATATTTACATTACTGCTAAATTAATTCGTATTTTTTTTATCAAAAATAGGCATTATTTTTTATAAAGATACCTACTAACCTAATTGGGCAAACATCAATTAAATAATTGTGCACGCATTTTTATACCTCTTAAACTTCTAATATCAGTATCATTGAAGCTTTTTCTAATTCCTTCGTGAAATGGTAAAAAGCGTCAAAAATACAGAATTAGGTAAACAGGCTGCAGAAACTACCTAACATCCACAAAACGTATTGAGAGTACCTTTTAAACTAAATACGTCTTAAGCAACATAAGTAATTGAAAAAAGTTGTGGATGTTTGTTAGTAACATTTCCCAGCCATTTGAGTGTATCTCACGCTCAATACTGAGACGATAATGAAGTATTTGACTTCTACGAAGATCAATAATTAAGAAAGTTCTAAATTAAAAAATCGTTTGTGAGGTCTGAATTTAGAACTTTTACATATTATCCGCATCTTCTAAGTAGACGCCAAGTAATTTTTATTTTTCTGCAGTATGTTTCTTCCACTTGTGTACCCTAGTGCCTATTCCTGTGCATTCCCGAATGGCGGCTGCCGGGTCTGGACTGCACGATCGCGTAATGGTCGCTGTTGTCAGACACTGACCTGTAAAGTTGTAGAAATAAATCGTTAAAATAAAAAAGCATAAAAAATTAGTTAATTTTCCTCAACCCGTTGGTTATCTGGAACAGATCGATGATAAAATAGCCAAAATTATACTAATTTTGTAATTGTAACGTATTTTTTTTGTTTCTTTGTAAAAAAAGTATTCATCTGCAGATCTTTAAAAAATCGAAATGAAGGGGTATAGTACAGGATCCGTGGTGTATTTTTTCACTTGATTACTATCAAGCTAATTTTCCGTGAGTAGCTTCATTTTGATAAGACGCCCAAAAAATTCCTGTGCGAAAATTTTTGATTGTGGTAGCTAACAGAGGTATCAATGATTAAATATTTAGGACCGTAGGACCGGGACAAAGTACCACGGAATTTGTAGGACAATATGACCGTTACATTATATAAATATTAACTAAGTAAAATAATAAAAATCAGCTGGTTAGTATCTCCTCCCCCTCCAACTTGTATCGATAACGAGATCACCAAAAATGATTACTAACCAGCTGATTTTTATTATTTTACTTAGTTAATATTTATATAATGTAACGGTCATATTGTCCTACAAATTCCGTGGTACTTTGTCCCCATCCTACGGTCCTAAATATTTAATCATTCCCACCTCTGTTAGCTACCCCAATCAACAATCTTCGCACAGGAATTTTTCGGGCGTCTTATCAAAATGAAGCTACTCACGGAAAATTAGCTTGATAGTAATCAAGTGAAAAATACACCACGGATCCTGTACTAGTACGGAAACCAAATAGTATATTAAATTATGGAGACTTTAGAAAACTAAAAATGACATATTCCTAATCTTATTGTCTACCATGGACATTACTTGTATTTATCAGAGTGCAGTGGGTGGTAACAACTGTTTGTTGTAAGTTATGTACAATCCAGTCTTATTTGCGGCTACTGTGGATTCGGGTACGTTTATTTACATTTTCGTCTTCTCATTTCCTAATAGGTCAAATTAAAATTGATCCTTGAATAAAAACTCTTAAAGACAACTTACCTACGATAAGCTTTGATTAAGTATTTTTTTAAATTAAATTATTTAAAGTGACTTTGCATGTGATTGTTATTGGCTGCGGTTTGTGTCTGTGTTTACAAACACTTGGGTTTTAGTAATTTAATATGTTATTGATTGCAACAGCAGTAGCAGTGACAGTGCTTGAAAGCTTGATAAAAAACATTTCTCATTTAATGCCAATTAAACTGTTAAACAAATGAAAGTATTATCAACTTCATTACTTACTTGGACAGCACAAGAGTCCAATATCTGAGAAGATCTTATTATTACAATGTTTATTAAACTAATGTGGCTGGTCAGCGAGCGGTGAGGTGATCCTTACCTGGCGGAATGTATGGTTGAAGATGGGTACCTGCTTCCGTACTGACTGCCGTGCCAGCTACGGTAAGGGTCGTAGTCCTCTACCACTGAAGGATCTTTCTCGATTACCTTTGAAAACAAATAAACATGTCTCAATACAAAAACCACATAATGGCCGTATATAAATAACATTGTCAAATCTGCAGCTGAGAAGCTTGTACAATTGACTAGATCGATAATGTTTAGGTGGAAAATGCTAACAAAACCCTATAATAGTAAATGGGATCAAGAGAATGTAGGTGCAAAAAGGCAAGACCTGGGCAAGAAACGCCAGTGGAGACCTTTTTTTAATGGAGAAGTTTCATGATTTCAGCTAAAAAATATAAATCTTTGATACACTGAATCGATCAGTGTCGATAACAGTTGCAAGTTTTAAACACAATGGACACTGTATTAGTATTAATAGTTTGTAAAATGTAGGTTTAACATGCCAGTACCCAATGTTCGACTCATTCGGATACAATAACATTTGCCATCGCATTTCTTGTAAAAACTTCTCAAAGATTTTACACATTCATTGCTCGTTTTATGGCAAGTTTATTAAGTGGCGAGCATTTGGGGAGGCCTATGCCCAGCAGTGGACGAAAGTGGGCTGATGATAATTGCTCGTTTTGTGACAGCTCATCAAAGGTTCTTGAAGGTAAACATCAAAGGTTCCATGTTGAAGGTAAACATCAAAGGTTCTATGTTGAGGGTAAACATCAAAGCTCACATCAGTCCTGGCGCAGGAGCAGGTCATGGCGGTGCACAGGAAGCAGTTGATGAGCAGCATCACGAGGAACATGACGCCGAGCGCGATGGCCAGGTACAGCAGCCACAGCGGGCGGATGCCTGTCTCTGCGCACTGGAGCACTGGAAAATAAATAGAATAGAATTAACTTTTATAAAGCAGTATGTAGAAAATATTCATAACTAAAGAAAAAGAAAAAATAATAAAAAAGAACGAAGAAATGTTTCGTTATGACTTATTTTGTTCGGTTTGTTCTCTTATGTATTGTTATAATTATTATTCAAAAATAAATAACATTGTATCTTTTTTAGAATAGCCACATCTTTACGACAATTTACCGGTTTTACCCGTCGAAATTCAAACTCTGGGCGCACAAATAAACCTGCGGATGTTATTCAAAAAAGACTAGCTGTGCCCGGGACTCAAGTGCCTACGTTTAGCCGTTTAGGCTGTGCGTTGATACGTCAGTCAGTCAGTTTTTTCTTTTGTATATTTAGATTCCTTTTTAACCGTACCTGCGTTGTCATTCGGGTTGAGCACAAATATTCCTGTGGAGGAGGTGACGACGGCTTCTTCGTCTGTGGCGTCGGTGCGCGGCGCGTCCGCAGCGCAGTCCACTCGTGCGCAACTACCTGCAAAGGAATAGAGGGGAGATTGAGTTGAGGAAGTTGAGAGGATGAAAAATCTTATAAATAAATATATACATAGCTATATATATATACAAAGGTACATATGATGTAGGCTGAATTTTATTATATCGAAATATAAACATTGACGAGTGTGAAAAAAAAACTAATCTTACGAATGAAATTGGAGTGAAATTTATACCGCTTCGAGTTTGGTCTTAAAATTGGTAAAACAAACAAAAATAAAACAAAATATTTTTCAAATGAATGCTGTGAACTGTCCTTTAACAAAGAAGATCTTTATCAGAAAATATATATTTTTACCACAGCTAATTTACTTTTTTCAAGAATCCAACCTGATCGCTGGCTTACCTTACTGATGGTCCAAGATCCCAGAGTTGCCAGACATCACTTATTGCCGTCGGCCGTCTGGTCAAGGTAGCAACTAGTCATATGATGATAGTACACCCCACCACTACTCAATCGTATATATTTTGTCCATTAGAAAATAAGTGATGTCTGGCAGTTCTGGGATCTTCCTCTATGAGCTGTATAAAAATAATACAAATAAGTATTACACACGATGAGATAAAAAATAATTTAGTCATTCTAAGGAAAGGTAACAAATTCCACGTAATCCCTGTAATATCGCGCCCAAGGTAAGTAATCCTATTTTACAGGACAATATTTAAGGTTGGCTGGAGTCCCAAAGCCCGGAGGGACATGTGTAAAGGTTTGTTTACAGATCCTATTTTGCTTTATTGGAAAATAAATCCTTTGTAAGTACCTCCTACAGGGTTTGAAAGTGCTCCTAGTTTGGTTTATTTGTTATTTTAGTTTAGAAGTCTAGATGTCTGTGATTCTATTGTGTTTTTTTGTACATAAAATACGTTCAATCAGGTTGATTTAAGTGGTATAACCACTGGTATATAGTACACACAACATCTGGTATATAGTCATTGTTATATGTATTTGAAGGCTTACCTTTACACACGGCGATGTCGCACTGCAAATAGACTTGCGAGGAGTCAGGGAAACGGAACATTTCCGCAATTTCCAGCTGGCTACCACTGCTCTCAGACTTCACGATCAATTTCTCATTATTATATGGGCACCTAGAAAACAAAAAACGTAACTATGTTATTTTCATCCATAAATCGAATTTATTCATTTCAGTTCTCAAGTTACAAGAGATTGAAGTGATTTTTCACGAGTCATATTCCCTTTAACCTCTTTAATTTCATATTTTTGTTAATTTATGTACAGATTATACTAACAAAAGCCCACCCACTCAACAATGCCCACTCAACTATGCAACTAATTTTAGCTCATAATACTTCACGGTTATTTAGACTGGCTAGCATCGTCAATCACTACTCAAGTTGCTTTATACTATTTGTGCTCTGTCCATACCGCAGCCGATATACAACCTAAAAAGCTTCTATTCCATAGTAAAGATGAGAACTTCATAAGGCACTTACCCTCTGCCGTCAATGAGATCCACAGTGTTATTGCGCATATTGAATGCGAAGCAATTCTTCATTCTGATGCCGTGCGTGCCTGTAATCACGGAGTCTCCTTTAATCAAGTGTTCAAGTCGTTTGTTAGGGAGGACTGGCCTTATACAAAGGCGCGTTAATGAGGAAAATTTCTTTGTCGATTGAGATGTGATGAAAGTAATTTCATCAGTGAGATGGATCTTGTTTAAACGTGTTGATTTTGATCCTTATTCAAACTACTGCAATCAAATTTTCTTGGAAGCAGGCACTTGGGCCTTTTAATGCCTATTTTTTAGTTATGTATGATGATGAAAATTGACGAAGATTTTAGAATTTGTGAGGAAATTAATTATCTGTGATACGAGTATTGCTAAGGATTTCAGCTATTAAGAATTTGCACATCGACTAAACTTGGACTAGAAGACAAGGACGTGATTTTTATGTATATTCTTTGTAATATATAGTGAAGAAATCACAGCTGTCATGAAATTTTACAGTTGGAAGAGAAACATCATCAGCATGCGTTTGATGAGAAAGGGAGGGACACCACTTACCATCAGATTTGCTAAGTTCTGCCCGTAGAGTGTAAGGCTTGCCGAAAGCTACGTTTGTCACTTTGCGCCCATCGGGAGTCAGCATACGAAGCGATACGAGTGAGGTTTCATTCCTGGAAACAGATATTTTGAGTTAGGTTGCAGTCGTTCTTTGTTGAATTTTATACGAATAACTGGAGTGTTTCTGTTTTTTTGTTCTATTCATATGAGTATAGGTTCGTCGCCTGTTGTAATCTTTTTGTCTATTATTTGCGCACATTTGAAATCTCGACGTTTCCAGCTCTTGACAAGTTTACAACGCTCGTGGTCACGGGCAGGACAGTCATGCCGTCCGTAAAATTAGTTTTATTTCAAATATTCTAAGATAGCCTAAACTTATGATAGCAAAATAAGAAAGATGGAAAAAATAGCAATACCTTGAATTTTTGATACCAGTTTTTCCGCATGTGATGAAGAACATTTTGTCATCAGCTAACTCTAAAGTTCGGTGCACTCGAACAGCAAGTGGCAGAGATCTCTCGTCGGATCGCTGCAACAGGTCCGAAGAAGAAAAATATATTTAAAACCAGTAATACAGAAAGTAAACAGAGCCAAAGGCTTAAAGAGCAAGCATGTTATATTTTTTCGTTAGGGTTTTCTTTCATTGATACGTTACGTGACTAATTACAACTCCTTTCGGGCTTCATATCAACAAATCATCATCAGCCTTTATACGACCCCACAGCTGGGCGATAAGGCCTTAGTCAATCACGCTGGCCAAGTGCGGGTTGGTTGACTACACAACCTAAGAATTTCTTCGTAGGAGTTCCTTCACCGTCAAAAGGTCGATTGATCGTACATATGAATTTAAAATTTCACAGCGGTAAGTACTTACCAATAAATATCTATCACCTAATATTATATGTATATAATAGTCATCAAAGTAGATTTTTTCATTCATATTATGTTGTTGGTGTTCAGCAAAATAAAACATATTTCAACTATACGTCTACTTACATTATTCCAAATGACTCCGCAGTAATCTGGCGATCCCTTTGGCGCAATCATATTGATGTCTAGTGAAATAGTCTTCGTTCCATTGCCCTGCACCTTGCACGCCGGCGATCTGGAACAAATAAGGAGATCATTTTTGAACACTATAATAAACATTCCGGGTGGTCACTGTTCCTAATTTTCCCTTTTTGGATTTAAGCTATTACTTGTTATAGTAGTGATTATTAGTAGTTGATTTCATATAAGAGGTGCACAGGAAACTATAATACAGAGTAATTAATATGATTTAAGACGTTCGCGTTACCTTACCTACATTTAATAACATCAAATGAGTTTTTGTTAATATTACACAGTATTGAGTCTTAAGTATGGACCGATGTACACGAATCATTAGAGTTCTGTGAATGGAAGAACATTATGCTATTGTTTTGATCTATGTGGCTACACTAAAAATTAAGAAATGTTACACTTGGTTGGTACTTGGTTTCGGTACTATTGTAGGTTGGTAATTTGTTAATTACCTGAATTCCTTAGCGTGGGCCACACCATTGAAAGGCTGGTTGAAGGTGACTCTGATGGACATGACACCAGTCTTGCACGTGGCATTGACCACTGGCGAAAACTCGCTGTTTTCCTCCGCATCCTATAACAAAAAAATACAATAATTAAATAATTTACACAACAATTCTGTCTTTAAAATAAAATCAGTGAGGTAAAACGATAAATAAATAGTTACAGAGCCCACGACCAAAATTTTTGTCTCATAGCAATACAGCCAAAACCGCATCAAATCGATAGATAAGATTATTCTGAACTCGAAAATAGCAATATCAGACATTTTCCGCGTAGCGTTTGATCTGACCGAATTTTCAAAATTGTCAAAGAATTTTACCGAACTGCATCATAGCAATATGTCTGATTTGCAGACTGTAGTTGAATGATGATTCTGAGATACCGGAAACATATTTTTCAGACGTTAGTGGTGTAGCGCAAACCCGTAAAATCACTTAAAAAGATTAAAAATGAGACAAAAAAAATGTCTCATAGCAATACGTCTGAAAATCTTTTTTATTAGTAAACTTTGGTTATTTGATGCGAACAAAACAATTTTCAGACGGAAATGTGGACGCATAAAATTTTGAGACCGTTTTGAAAATGTAAACTAATTTTACCGATCGGTATCATAGCAATATGTCTGAAAATTGTTAGACATGATAGAATAAGTTGTCCACATGTGCAAAAAAATTATATCAGACAAATGAAGTGTAGCATCTTCTCTATCAGACAACTTTTCGATACTCAGATATCATTTAAGAATTGTATTGAGGCATCTTGAATTCTCTGTTACAAACCAATGAATTATAGTAAGAAAGGGGCAAGGGCGTAACAAGCGCTGAGGCAGTTGAAATTAAATACTGATTGATTTGATAGTTTTGGTTTTATTTAAAGCACACTTGTTATTTTCGTTTTAGCATATACTTCATATGCTACACTTAAAGTGTCTGAAAACAAACTTTTTCGTAGTACAATTATAAAATCTATGTACATTTCCACTATCAGACGTATTGCTTTAATACCGACAACCTTTTTTTTTGACACAGCAGAAATGGCCTCCCATGCAGTTGCTACACTTTCGACCGTTACTATATACCTAGTCGGGTTCAGAATCATACGATCTAACGATTTTATAGGGTTTTTGCCGTATTGCTATGAGACATGGTTTTGGTCGTGGGCTCTGTAACTAAAGGCAAACACGATGAATTTCAAAGAATACTTTGTTTGTATTAATTAACATATTTTGTTAATGGTTACTTAAAATGCGACTAATTATTTCATAAATTACAAACATTATCTCTATTCATTATGTATGTTTCTATTTCTTGTAAAACTTGCATGTATGGTACATGAATACATCTCCCTGAGACAGATTTTATGGAGTCTGAGTCAGAATTTATTATTATCATATAATACAGCGTCTCTACTCAAAGAAAGAATGCGCTTTCTTAAATGCAGGTGTCGTAGCATTGATATCTTGCGTCCACGCCATATATTAAGCAAATTGACTTAATGTTGTCAAGTATAGCGAGTTCCTTATAAGGAAGTGTTGAATGCCGATCACAAGGACGTCCTGCTGTTCGGTGCATACGCATTCCTCGTGGACAAGGCGCGTCGTCGCATGTTCAATATCCAATCAATATGCTTCGCATGCGGCATTAGTGCAGCTTCAATAGCTTTGTTCGCGTAGATTAATGGTAGTACGCAGGTCAGGTCTGGTAAATTTAAATTAGCCCCTTTAAAAGTTTGGAGCGATAGATTTATCGCTCCAAATCCCAATCGATATTAACGCAGCTTTAGGTAATAGGTATTTTTTTTTTTTTTTTTATAATTAGCTAACAAGATAACCTCACTCCACCTGATGGTAAGCGGTAGTGAGATCCAAATATGAGGTCGACAGGCACAATAGACCATATTGAGCCTGTCGCACTCACCCTGAAAGCCCGCTTAAAGAGGAAACCACTGCTGCGGCAACAACGAGACAAGGCGTGGTGGAGGTAGGTTATTTTAAGGATATTTTCCAGCGTCTCGATCTCGAGACAAACTCGAACAAATAAGGAGATCATTTTTGAACACTATTTAATTATTCATTAGCTTCACTTTTAGATTTAAAAGTGAAGCTAGTGAGAAATTGGTCTATTTATATTTCGCGGTTTAAGAAATGGTAATAGCTGCACGTCACAGCATAATTAATCACACTGGGTGTTTTTGTTTAACTACGTAAGATACCAATAGGTGGCAAGGTACTTTACCGTTCGATAATAAGAATAAATCGAGGACTAAAAAGTGTACAAAGATTCATATTCGTATTTGCCTAACAATAGACAACCAAGGCACCGATAGGTACTAAGTCATCGAATCCAAAAAAGGAACTTATTCCGTTCCGTAATAAGAATAAATCTCGGCGATTCGTAATAGGCCAGGCGTAATGTTAGGAAGCTATCAGCCGATCGTGTGGATGGGATCGTGCGCGCGCGTCGGCCCGCGGCGGCGCCGCGCCTCTGCCCAGCTTCGCTTCCTGGGTCCAGGGTTACCGGCCATACGTTCCCTTGGAAGTTTGAACTTATTTGTCATCATAATCACTGAAATATAGTTGCAATTTCCTTTTGATCTTATTTGTCATCATAACCACTGAAATAGTGAAGTAATTTTCTTACTTAAATAATATGGTTTATAAATCCCATGCTATGCCCTTGGAGGGTGTCACATGTGTATATTCGCTTCAATTCATTCCTTGAAGAGAAACGGGTTTGACAAATTTTATCTGTCTATTACTTTTATTTATTCAAAATCCAAAGCTCTTAAAGATAAATTACAGAGTTTTCTAAAACTTGACGGATTTTACTAACCATTGAAATTTATTTTATGTACCCCCCTATCCCTGAAAACAATACCATTACAAGTAAAACAATTATGGAAGTGGAGTGTAGTAAAGCGGGTGGTCCTGCTTCTGGTCCGTAATTGGTCATATTGGATTTGCCGTCTCACCGAACTATGAGAGTTGGGGAACAGATTTATACTTTGTGCATAGACATGTGCACTGTATCCACAATGGTCGAATCGTTGAACACCTTATTTACTTACTATAAGTATCTAACTTATTTAGAATAAGACACATGTTTTATTAACAGTTATAAGATAAATTAATAGAATACAAAGCTCATGGTATAAGTCTAGACACTGGCAAATCCATAATATACAATAGTGTGTCAGTAACAGCAAGTTCGTAGTCACGAAGTGATGTAACTTTTATCGCAAATTCAACATAAAGACAAAAGCAAATACACTGAGTCAAGGCTTTATTCCCCGGGCGGAGACCGCACAGACGACAACGCGCCTGTCCACATTACAAAGAGCGGTGATTTGTTGGTCAGATTTATATGTACTTGCCGACTGTTTGTTCGCGGACCACTCCGTTACGGCATTGAGGTCAAACCTGCAAGTGTATTCAGTTATTCGGCGTCGTCTTTATTATCCCAATTGTTCAACGACAAAGCGTCATAACTTTTCGACACAATAACAAAGTTTGAAGACGAAAATTGGAGCGGAATCACCATTTCTTAGCGCCTGTTTCAAGGAAGTTTAGTAATTAATGAAGTACCTACTCGGGATAATTATGGTAATGAGCTAACATTTTAATGTACTATGAGTGTTTTTTTCTGTACTTAATTATGAATTGCAAATAAATATATCATATTCTATCCTCTCATAAATATTTTAGTCTCTTAGTGTTTAGCTGGAAATCGTGAACCATATAACATTGCGGTCGGGATGCACCTACTTTCAAAACAATGTGGATGATAGATGACACTTCATGGTCTTGGTTATTTTACAACCTGATTCGAAAGTACAGCGAAATGCGTGCGTTATTATTATCTTTCTGAACAGCGGGATTCAGGTAAGGTTTTATTCAGAAACTGCAACAATGTCTGTACCATAAATTCTGGGTAGAGGCTATTAGCAGTGGTAGAAGCATTAAAATACAATAATAATGTGAAAGAATGTCTAGAGCTTAGGGCCATGATTGCATTAGGTCCGCTTTAGGAAAATTATCCCTGTTTGCGTTCCTCACGATTTCATTTTATTGCCCTTTTTCGTATACCCGAGAACGTGCATACATTTATTGCGACGTTTTAGGACAGAGATTTGAAATCGCAACTTATATTTTGACTTTGAAAATAGTGTGTCAAAGCCTCTAAATAAAAACTTAAATATTATCATTTTTGGACATATGTAGCGAGTCGAGTGGAGAACATGGATCTAAAGATGGAGTGTGGGAAGGTCTCTATAAAATTCACCACCGATCTGCTCAGAACAATAAATTCTCCCCCGGGGAAATTTAATGAGTTCGGCACTAGGCTCGTCAGGTAGTTATGGAGATCATTGGGTAATTCATATGGCCAGATGTGCGCAACAATAAACGCGATTAATAAATATTTAACTTATTGTGCTATTACATATGGAACCTCATTTTGATTGAGCGACAGTAACCAGCAGGTTATAATGACGTCTTGATAAATATCAACCACGACCTACTCATTACATAGTTCTACTCATTACTCATAGAAGTATGAACTATACACACTACACAAAGACATAAGAATGTACGTACAGAGAATAGACAAGTAATAACATAACAACCTTTGTCGGTGTGTATACAATGGTAGAGTCAATACCGAGACAACATAGCAAAATACGAAGTTGATTTGTCATAGGCGCTTCACCTACTAGCGACGATGGTACCAACCAGTTTACCTTAACAACTTCATTACTTTACTTCCATTCTGCATCTTCGAATGGGTTAGTGGAATAAAACGAACGACGTGTTAAAACGCTACATATAATTAAAGTACTAGTTTTTACAATCCGCTTAATGCATTCTTATTTTCCCGTCGAAATGAGCAACGTGGTTTAGTGGCGCAGTTTTACTGCTTGTTTTAAATCACCGTCTACCCTCGACAAAAGTCCATTTGTGGTTATAGCGTCTTAGGGTTGTCTACCTACAGGGTACCAAGATATAAGATGAATATTTAACTAGTGAGTCTTATGATCATGAATCACCCTGACTGTTAGACAGGCTAACAGTCAGAACATTCAGAAAATTAAAAGTTAATATTTCGAGGTACATTTATCACCATTACCAACTACATTCCTCTTATAAAAGAGACGAGTGATCTGACCTGGATGACTTCCAGAGTCATTCAATATTTTAACTAACAGCTCTCGCCCCTTACCCCTATTTACACACTTCTGCGTCTGATTCCTCTAACATCCAAATTGAATAGCGTGTATTTGATAACCCTATTGCAGTTCCAGGTTTATAAAAGTCGTGAACATGTTTTTGCGACCAGCAGTATAAAATATGTGCTAGTTTACCTACTTCGAATTTACAGATTCGGTTCAGCACCATTTCTAATACAGGTCTGTGTACCAGGTCATACAGGCTCGCATAAAATAAGAGATTCATAGGTACAGAATGTAATGGTGTCATAAATTAACTTTTCTGCCAGCGTAATGACCTTCACCTTAAATAAAGTAGTAGTTGGATTAAGATAAATATTTTTAAAAGATACTGCAGGTAAAAATGAAAATAAAACTAAATATATGTTTTAAATTTCCACAAATCTTAATAATAACAAATAACGTAAACGAAATATGACTGGCACCTTCAAAAGGACGGCAATGAAAAGAAATGTCAGACGAACATTTCACGGCCTTCTCTCTGTCATCGGAACAAGAGATTCCTCGTACATACATACAATTTCAATGTGAATACTATAAATTCGCTTTGCTCTGAAATGATGGTAGTGATTTGACATTGGCCTTGAAGACTAAAAAAAACAGCTTTTGTGAAGTAGGCACCATAATATTATTTGCGCATACAATTTATCACTTCTTTCGAAAGTGATGCTTAGGTTTTTATTCTTCATAATATTTATTTTCCATTTCCGCTCAACTGTTTCTACTCAGGAAAAATGAATTAAGAGTTGATGTGACATTGAATTACCTACTGTATGGAATATATAAATCACTTGTCTAACACACGCGCTGCATTATTATTTATTAGCTTTTGTGAAAAGCCTTAATAATATATTACATTTTCGATACGATTTTACTTTCAGATGTTTATCTTCTATACCTACAATACTGGGTAAGTAAACTAATACATACATACTTTACTTATATTAAAAATCTGAAGAATTCGTTTGGTTTTCAAATTCCCGGATAATACCTACTAAGTACTTGGAATAAAGGAAATCTTTGATAAATTATGTACGCACGCCATAGTTATTTCATATGTATGGGGCGGATGCTCATGCTTAATTGTAGGCTGGTTTATTAGATACAGATTGCCTACTATATCCCTTCCAGATGTGTCGGTGCAGTCGAATGCGTCGTGTGCATTTTGTGGCACTAAGGTCGCGGTGCCGTCTGTCAACGTGGTTGGTGGAGGTCAACGGACTGCCGACCGCGTCCTATGCCGGTCACTTTGCTAACACACCAGATACACATTCTGGAAACACCCAATATTATGTACCGCGTAAAGGGCTCTAGTATGAAAATTGGAATGTACCTCATTCACCAATGAATTGTATCAACGTCTATATTCGGAAGGGCTTCTAATAAAGGAATAATTATTTCTGGTACTTCCCATCATAACGAGAAGGAAAATTGTACGATAATTACAATAAAGCTTAGTTATTAGTATACATGGAGGGGCAATTAGCATTATTGCCCGTATCACGGTATTTTATTGGTTGCAATCTAGCCATACAGGCTTATTGGTACAAATATCGAGTAGTTTATGTGATATACATAAATAGGGGGCGGGCATTCAGCGTTCTATTACTGTGTGCTAATGTGGGTTCGGTAGAAAATAGTCATAATTTAATGCTTAAATGGTGTGATTGACAAAATTAAATTCACTTATTTTCAGTTCGCTTCAAGGTTTGATTACATTCGTTATACTTAAAATACTCTACAACAACGTATTCTACTAGTAACTAAAAAGTCAAACAATAGTTGTATAACTACTGGTGGAGTAAAATTGAACGTGTTATAGATATATCAATATTCAAATAGCACGCAATTAATCGCAGCGTGGGACAAACGTAACCAAAAACTTTGATATTATTTCGAAATTATTTGGTAGGTGAGCGATTTGGAACCAGTTTAGTGGAACAATGGTGAGTTTGGAATTATGAAGGCTAACTTCTGGCTGAACCTATCTCTAATGGGCTACTATTTTAAGGCGGTGTGTTGGTGGGTGCTACGGGAGTTTTGAGTTTATTAACAAAGCTTTTAGAGCTTTCAGAACTTTTAAATTGAATTACGGGGCGTTGTACTTATGAATGTACCCATGTCACGAGAATTATAAGGTCATCTATGAACTCGGGTTATTGTATACACGTAAATAAGTTACGGGTCATTGCAGAGACATCTAATAATCCGGTGTTGTGTTAGATCACCTTAATAAGATGCATCAAGCAAGAGGACCAAATCTGCTGTGTTTACAACAAAAAATTTGAAATATGTAGGTACGTCTAAACAAAATATATACTAAGTGCTGTGTGTGAATACCTTGACTTTGTAGTTTGTGTATTCAATCTATGCAGAGAGATCTAATGTAACATATTAGCGGTAGCCTGGCAATGCGAATGATGTAACGCTGCGCTGGCGCAACTCAACTCGCACAGGCCCCGGCCGCCGGTTCTGCCGTCTCACTGCTATTTATTTAACGGTGTTCTCCTATACACTCCGAATCTGGATCACAATAACTAAATTTATACTTACCGCCAACATAACTGTGAGACTTCCTCGGTAAGAGATACGGTGATTTGCAAAATTTTAGACATTAAACTAGAAGCGTGTATTAAACATTTTTATGGGACTGGTAATTGTACCGGTAATTTAGAACCGTTCCTTTGCCAATATTGACGGATTTAATTAATGCTTCTGCGTGACTACTTTACTTGAGAGGTAATTTTAGATGACTCATGACATCTACCTGTATAGCCGCAAGTTAAAAGATGCAGACTTTTTCATCTATGTTTTATTTTAAAATAAACAAATATTAAACTACTTTACATTCATTTATTTGATCCCAAGATAATTAGCAAAAGTAAAATAATAACACAAAACCAGACGTACATTGTAGGACAAATTCTGAATATTGAAGGACAGAAAGTCTCTATAATATTTGTACAAGGCGACTTCTAGACGAATGACTTCAGGATTAAATAAAGGTCGCTAGCGCCACTAGAACTGTTGAAAATTGAAGACTGTGACAAAATATCAAGTGCATTAATTCCCAGTGAAAGTCTCCAACCGGTTACGAGCATACGAAGGGTCAAGGAGTTGGAGCAGCCTCAGGTTATTAATGATCACATCTGCATTCGTTGCGTTACAAAAGACTTAATTTGCAATGTGATCAGTCATGGTTCGTCTTACGTGCTGTCAATACTCTATCTTGACTAGTATTGTTGCTTGAGTAAAGAAAGATCTAAGTATAGAGTTTTTTACGTCCTTTAAGATATTGCTTGGATGTTTGGAAATCTAAGTTGTGGTATGCAAAGATGTATTCAATTTTTCATGTCAAAATATCATAAAGACTTCAAATGTACTACCTAAAGTTTAGCTACAGATAACATAATACTATAGTTTAAGCAAACATTATCTTTAAGCAGCGCTCATTCACAACAAAGCCAAAACGATGGTACAATATAGTAACAGAGCCCACGACCAAAACCATGTCTCATAGCAATACGGCAAAAACCCTATAAAATCTTTAGATTGTATGATTCTGAACCCGACTAGGTATATAGTAACGGTCGAAAGTGTAGCAACTGCGTGGGAGGCCATTTCTGCTATGTCAAAAAAAAGGCAGTCGGTATTATAGCAATACGTCTGATAGTGATAATGTACATAGATTTTATAATTGTATTACGAAAAAGTTTGTTTTCAGACATTTTGTGCGTAGCACATAGCTCTGAGCGCATTTTTGAAAATGTCAACAAATTTAGCCGACCTGTATCATAGCAATACGGATAATTTTTTTTTTTAACTTTTCGTTTTGCTGCCTTGATTACCAAAAACCTGTTTTCAGACACTTTAAGTGTAGCATATGGAGTATATGCTAAAACGAAAATAACAAGTGTGCTTTAAATAAAACCAAAACTATCAAATCAATCAGTATTTAATTTCAACAGCCTCATCGCTTGTTACGCCCCTGCCCCTTTCTTACTATTATTCATTGGTTTCATTCAAGATACCTCCATACGATTCTTAAATGATATCTGAGTATCGAAAAGTTGTCTGATAGAAAAGATGCTACACTTCATTTGTCTGATATAAATTTTTTGCACATGTGGACAACTTATTCTATCATGTCTTGCAATTTTCAGACATATTGCTATGATACCGATCGGTAAAATTTGTTAACATTTTCAAACCGGTCTCAAAATTTTATGCGTCCACATTTCCGTCTGAAAATTGTTTTGTTCGCATCAAATAACCAAAATTTACTAATAAAAAAGATTTTCAGACGTATTGCTATGAGACATTTTTTTGTCTCATTTTTAATCTTTTTTAGTGATTTTACGGGTTTGCGCTACACCACAAACGTCTGAAAAATATGTTTCCGGTATCTCAGAATCATCATTTAACTACAGTCTGCAAATCAGACATATTGCTATGATGCAGTTCGGTAAAATTCTTTGACAATTTTGAAAATTCGGTCAGATCAAACGCTACGCGGCAAATGTCTGATATTGGTATTTTCGAGTTCAGAATAATCTTATTTATCGATTTGATGCGGTTTTGGCTGTATTGCTATGAGACAAAAATTTTGGTCGTGGGCTCTGTTACAATAGCAATTGTGCGTTTATGAATGGTTTGGTAGATAGACATTTTTCCAGTATTTTCGTGGGTAAACCATGAAAAACGAATGTCCTCTGTTTTTGAATTAGGCACACACTATTCTGCGTGCACTATACCTGTATGGTCGTAAATACGTATTACTTATTGTGATATAGGAGTGGGTATAGTAATACAAATATTATGTAAGTGGCTGTGCGAGCTTCCATAAGCATTTCATTTGATGTAACCACGGCGGCCGCGACCGGTTGGCTGCCCCAATTCGCTGGCGAGACGCAGGCCCTGCTTGGTAGCAGTAAAGTACACCTACATTACTGTTTTACCTATTTTATATGCATTGGATTAACGATAGTGCTTAATTGTTGGCGTCGAGCCTGATTGTTACTGGGCTTGAATTTCGGATAGAACTAAATAATATACCTATTTAGTGCTTCCGAAACGAGAAACTTTAGCCCGGAGTCGGGACGGGACTGTGTTAATCCGTGAATTTCGGAAAGTTTGTTTAGTTTTTGGTCCCACATTTGATTTCTCTGTGTCAAATTACCAGCTCACGGCACAAAGGGTGTGAAAATACACTCGTTCTCCCTGTCACCTTTAATAATAGAAATACATATTCTGCAATTGTTAAAAGTATAACAACGAAGCTGTACCTATTGCAGAAACATTTGTTGTTCACCATTTCCTTAACATATAAATTACACCACGAACGAATCGAAAGTAGAACGTAGAATATCAGATTCGCTAAGTAGGTTAACGGACTCGATCAGCTTTTATTTATGTTCTGTCGTGTCTCCAAAAACAATGTCATCATTAGCGATTGTTCAGTTAATGGTACCTTGATATGGCACGTTACGTTGCTATTTAAATCTCACGCACAACCATCAAAATCTCACTAACACCTTTTGCAAAGACGTTAGCTATCAATTTGTTTCTTCTCACGGAAACACTACCTTATTGTTAGAAGCTCCCAGCCGGGCAGTAGGAAGCTGTCAATGATGATTACTCGTGGTGACCAGTGGGTCGGCGCAAATAATGACAAGCCATTTGTCCCCGCAGCCCACCTCGAGGCAGCAAAGTTGACAAATAGCGGCGTTTTTGCTACCAAATTGAATGTGTCAGCGATGTCGTAAACAACATCGGAGGATATTTGGACATGTCCCGTTTTCTATCTAATTACATTACAGTACAAAACACACCAGTGATGTGTTATTGGCTATCTTATTACAGACTACGCGAATGGTTTTGTTGTGATAACGTAGTTGTTAGTGTGTTCTACAGCCTTGACGGCATGAAAGAGTTTTATCACGGACAAAAACCTGTACGGGTTCATTCTCCATGGTCTGCGTATATTTCAAAGAATCGGCCGGGTCTTTTGTAACAGCCTGCCGCGTTTCCGAAGACGGCCGAGACAATGTGCCACAGACACGCCCGAAATCAGATAACGCGGTACGTTGAAAACAACTTTAACTTGGCATGACGTAAGAGTCCAATCGTGACTAAATACGAGAATACATGTGACTGTTTACATATCCGTATGTAGACTGGTATGTTTGCTAAACACTAAATAATATGTGAAAACACAAACATAATTACAAATACTGTCATTGTTAACTATTAATTAGAGTCATATCAAGTTAACGCTTTGATGGATAGAGTGGAATTATTTTAATTGTTAGTTATTTCATATAATCAAGGAAAGCTTGCTACAACAGCCTTGCTTTCAAAAATGTTTTAGTCGACTGAGCGATAGGGTCTGTGGAGTAAGTTCCTGCAGCAATTTCGAAATGTCTTCGATTGATGGAAAGGATGGTGTTACGCAAATTAGCGTCGGTGGTGGGTAAGTACAAGTTACGTGGCGATGGTGGAGATAAGGAGCATCGGCGGCCGCGTGCATCGCTCAGGGCGCACTTCCGCGCGCGAACGTTTCCACGGCTGGCATTTAGATTAGGTGTGCATTTTTAGAACAGAAAGTTGTTTTTTTTGGTTCTCTATTTCATCTCATAAAAATTTTATCCATAATTTTACATCTCATAATGTTTTATGTCCGAATCATCATTTGCCCGAATGGTCATTATCCCTAACTACATTTATCATAATATCACTTGCCCTAAAATCGAAATCCCTAAATATTATTTACCCTAAAATCTTTTGCCATAAATATCACAATCTATAAAGTTTAAAATACATAAAAGGCTTGTCCATAAACGTCATAAGTCCGAAAGTACTAAAGGTCCTAAAATGTTTTGCTATAAATTTTACAATCCATAATATGTGAAATGCACAATGCTATTCTATAATTTGTTACAAATCCTAAATATTCATTTGGCAAACGAGACATTTAACAACAGTACCATCTTACAAAAACTGACTTATTATGTGTGACGAACATCGGTATATTTAAATATAATTAAGTTTATTTGTGTATCCACTGTTACATAGAAATTGGACAGTAGTAAATATTTTCTGGCGCTACGCCGGCCGCTGCCGCGGCACGCTCGCTTCGCTCGCTCGGCTCGCGCGTTTTGTGGTCACCAGTTCTTACCTATCCTAACCAAAATTCTAACCTTTCTAACCAAATTTATCAAAATAATGATTTTCCAAATATTGTGTTTTGAATTTGACCCGTACCATATCTATTATAAGATCGATTAATAAAAGAAACATTTGCCAAATAAAACATTTTATCAAATACCAACCAATAGTAGACCAATAGTAGTTTGGTATGATAACTCAGTTGTTAAATATTCATTTTGCAAAATAATTATTTGTAAAATGAAAATTTAACTGTTGATCATTTGGTCAAAAAGTCAGTCATTTATAAAATGATGATTTGACGAAACCATTTTTTGGCCAAACATTTTTTGAATAAAACAAAATTATAAATAATCATTCATAATTCGGACTAATAATATTATGATAAAGCTCCATTCGTAGTAACGAACATTATACTATGTAACACTTCGGGCATTTAACTTTATAGCAAGTAATTTTAGGAGATTTGATTATTATAGAAATCGATATTATGACAAAAAATGATTAGAATTAAAGACAATTAGGGATTATGAAATTTCGTACATTCGAACATTATGGATTTTGATGATTATAGCAAACGTGTTAGGGATTTTGATTTTCGGACAAACGATTTTCGGATAAGAAACAGACTCCCGTTTTTTGCATTATTTATGTAGGTAGAGACTTTACTAGCAGGCTGTGACGACGAATATTCGTGGATATTACTATACTGATAAGAGGTAGATAGAGACTCAAATAAAAATCTTCGCCCTAGCATGAAAATGTAGAGTTCGCATTTTATGGAACGTTTTATATAATTATGTAGCTCTAAGCAGTCCTTCAGGGTGAGGTCGACAGGCTCAATATGGTCTATTGTGCATGTCGACCTGATGGTCGTGACCTGATGTCGACCTGATGATATGTGGACCTCACCATCACCATCAGTAGAGTTATTATTCAGTCTAAAAAAATCTCATTTAAAATATTAGTAGATTATCTGCTGATTGCCTATCTGTGCCATTATCTCTTTTTAGTTCATAAAAATAAGGAATCTAAATGTTTAAGTTATTAGTTTTATTCGTAAGTAAGCAATAAGTAAATGTCGTCTCTTCTATATAACTCTAAGAGGGTCAAAGTCAAATAAGGGTATCTATGCACCTACATATAAGCAAATTTATACATTCAAGGTGAGAAAAATAAACGCAATCCTGTCAGGCCCGCATAGTGTAGGTAGTAGGCATGACTCAGTGTATTTTGTAATATTTTTGGAGAAAGCTCTTACACAAGTAAGTAAAATGTCTGTTAAATTAATTGATTATGAAACCCTGAAAATTTAAACTCGGTCATACATTTAAAATGCTTTACAGTAATTATGCTTCAAGAAATTCTTGAAATGGATAAGTGGGTGCGGACGAACAAGTCACTGACTGTTTTCCTGTGAATAAAAAAATTATAATATTGTAACATAGTTAAAGCTCTACTCGTAAAAATAAACTCTTCTTTGCAAAAGCAGTACTCATGCCACATTCCAGTAAAATACGATGGGTATGTCTCACGTAACACGCTAGTTTTGTTCGCAAGAGTTTTTTAAGGGCTATTTTTAAAATAGAGTCCTGAATAAAGGAAACTGACAGTGAACACGTACTCAAGTGTTCGTTATCAGCCCGATCACTGGCGCAATCAGACCGTGGCGTGCATCGCTACAATGCGGGGAACAACAGCGAGCAAAGTCTCCATGAACTTAACACTGTACGGTGAGATAGGAGGATTCATCGCGTGTCTGCGCGGCCGGGTAGACGAGACATTAAGGGCTATGCAAAAGAAATATTTTGTGTTTAAGTTTTTGACTCTTCTTGTTTATTGTAGTTACTTACTTTTTGTATGATGTTGTAAACTCATACTGCCTTTTTGAAGTAAACGTTATTTATTTATTATGGTACACAAACAGATATCTGTCATTACACGTATTGATAGGTTGTAACAATTGAGCATAGCCTAGACAGTATTCCTACGAAGTGTACACTTACGAAGTGTTCGCTCTACGTAAACTTCTCATTTTTATTTGTTTTGAAAATTAAATCGCTTCCTCAGATAGCTGCACTTATTTATAACCTTGTGAGGTTGTGTATTTAAATAAATAAATCTTATGAAGGCATTCACAATTCCCATCAACAGAATATTGAAAAGGCAGGTAAAAGAAGGATGGAATGACAATTCTATTGTGAAATGACATGTGTTCTAATGTCCAAATGAATATTAATACGGACTCGTGAGTGTAGGTAGGCACACTGTCCATTGAAGCGCTCGTGAAATATGCAAAAATGGAGCTATTCGAAACGTTGGTTATTTCATCGCTTTTATTGTCTCTACAATACTGTATCTTGTACTATAACTAGTGTGACGAATGTTAGAACGGCCGCAGTACGTAAATTTGCGTTTCATCTACTTTTTCTACAACTGTTCCGTTCTATACGGCCTCTAATTGGTCGTATGATTGCGTGGCTATTATTTAAGACGGATTGCAATACGCTGCACGCCATGCGCTTGTTATTACGTCACGCTGACAAGGGCTTAATATTTAATGCATTTATATGGCTCAGCAACATCCATAAATAAAAACCTGAACCGAATAATACCCCTAAGGCTTTAATAAATAAAATAAACTTTGATACTTAGCGCAAATGCATTACTTATTCTGGTGGACAGTTGGTACAATTGCCTGATTGAAGTTAATTATAAAAATACCCGTTATGTATATTTTATTTTAAACAAAGCCAAAAGACTACTATACCTAAACAGTATTAATATTGCACACACTTCTGACTTTGTATACGTAAAATTAAGTTAATAGCAAATTATTTATTGCCTTCATGGCTGTTTTATATCCAGATAATCTTATTCACCAACAAAATTTAAAACCTGCAAGTGTAATAATTATACAATTTGCATCAGTGTTATTTATTTACGCGTGAGTTATCTAAGATCTTTCCAGTCATAAGTGAATAATGAAATGTTCTAATATTCGTATAAACAAGGTAATGGCTAAAGGAAGACGCGGCCTCGGCCCGCGCCGGAGGTCGTGCGCCGCGTTGCTGCTTCGCCTAATCACGCGGACTTAATGGTTTTAAATTGCTAAGTGATGTGATATACTATTATCTGTTATGGTAGACTATGAAAGAGATGGGCCTTTACTGCAGTTAGCATTGGAAATTGTACTTTTATTGGAGGTGAGGGGACAGACTAATGCAATTCGTTTTGGTGAGAAACTGTCGCTATATTCTCTATGAAACAAGCAATTATTTCCTTAAGCCTTAACGCCCTTTTACTATGATCTAAGATCAAGACAAAAATTATAGTCAACAGTCATTGTCGAACATAGAGTTACTCTTTCATGGGTGATAGTCGAAAATTTTATGATGAACATAACATAAAAATAGCACCCAAGCATATTGCCTTGGGTGTCTATAAGTTATTCCGTACACGTAACGCATCACCTGTACGGTATTTCATGTTCCAATTGCGTTTGCGCAATGTGATGTCACGGCGCGCCCGTCTCGGTCACACCGTATGCACCCGCCGTGCGATAGTGATGGGCATTTCTAATTCTTTTCTATAGCTTATAGGGACAAATATTAAACATCCGTTCCGTGTCTGGGTGTATTATTAAATATATTTAAGTTTATTTGTGTATCCACTGTTGATCCTGATTTCCGTAACACAAGTGCGTAAGCTACTTACCACGGGATCAGATCAATGTTTGTGATGTTGTGTAATATTTATTATTATTTATTTTTATAGCTTGCCAGCGATAATAGCCGGGCTAGGGTAGCCCTATTGGAGACCTACTTATACAAATAATGAATTGTCATTTATTAAAGCATTTCGCACAAAAATGTATGTTCGTAACATTATTTTAAATGCTATTAAACTACTTTTAAGATGAGGTTGCGTGATTGTGGCTTTTACAGGTGTCTGTTAATGTGATTGGAGTATTACTTACTGTCATTCAAAGGATAAAAAGGTTCTATTTTTGGAAACTATTTGCCATGAACAAACATAGAAATATTAAAATAAAATTTACTTTAAAGTAATGAACGTAACAATTACACGAAGTAATTTAACTAGTAGGTATGATTGCTGTAAAAGATAACAAAACCATTGTGCATTGTATTCCACAGACATAAACGCGACACGCAAATATTAATTTCAGAATAAACTTTTTAACAAGTATTCGATCCATTCGTGTAATCGATTTATTACATGTAAACCAGGTTTATTAGTCTACGCGGTACCGGACTTAAGGGGCAGGATAAACAGGTCCAAATTAACATCAAATCATGTGAACTTTTAGTTCTATTTCCAGCGTATATTTTTTGTTTCAAGTGGCCCACGTCAAGAAACTAATTATCTTGGACAATAAAGCCACGTTTAGATGAAGTTGATTTATATCTATTAATCGAAATAAATCCTCTTTATCAAGATTGTAAATTGCGAAGCTCTTATAATGGTACAATGACGAAATAGATATAGATTAATAACTGACAAAAGGTTTATTTACTTTTTGCTTATTAAAAGTAAAAAACATTACATGTGAACTGCCCTTATCAGGCGCTAGAAAATTAAACTAACTTCATTGAGAATCAATAACATTAAACTAAACCAATATAATAATTTATTTTTAAATAAACACTTGCATATAAGACACATAAACATAAAAATTATCGGAGAGTGTAAATACTCTAACTCTAGTATGGTTCTCAATGTAGTTAGTGTTAACGCTTAAGTAAACGTAAATTTTTACATTTAAATATTTTATTCTACTCAAGTTGGTGACAATTAATTACAGTTGATCAATGAGTCACAACTTTTAAAAAGTAATAATAAGGCGTTCGACCGATTTCAGCCATGGCGGCGATCTCAATTGATATCAGCCATGTGCGCAGGACATATTATAGTGCACAAATGTCCGCGCAAACACAAGTGCACTCTCTATACTATAGCTCTCCTTTACTCTTGTAATTCGGTCAGACGGAAATCCGACATGACCGATGAGAAATCGGGCGCAGGACCACCGGGTTAACGTGCTTTCAGAGGCACGGGCGTTCAACCGCCAATTTCCTAACTCCGGGCTAAGTCATTTCATTACAGAAAAACTCAAAAATTTTGCCCGACCCCGGACTCGAACCGGGGACCTCTCGGTCCTAACGCAGCACTTGCTACCAATATACCAACGAGGCAGTTAATAAAGTATAGATTAAGTAAAAGTATATTGAAAACAGCTGAAATAATGTCTTACAATTATGTTTAACATTAAATATTTACAGTATGTGTCACATTTTACTAGCAGCCTGCGTACTGTATGAGTCAATCTGACTCACGGCGCCTTTCCATGAATGAATGATCAATCGACAGTCTTGTGTCCATGTTACTATGTTAAAGTTAAGTTCTATAATTCTTCTATAGTTCATAGTGTCTTTAAGAATCACATGTCAAATAAGTCACATAGAACGAATCAATTCCTTTTAAGATCAAATAATATGCTCGTTTATTTTACTACTCGTATAAATATTTAAGCTTTTTTAGGCTTTTTTAGAATAATGTTTATGCAATAGCTTCCAATTAATGACCTGGAAAATGTCTTTGATTCTGATAATAGCCGATGTCAATGACAAGTCAAGTTACTTGTAAATACTGTAAATTTTTAGGACAATTGTCACATATCGTTCCAAGGTTTTTTCTATACTGTCAGAAGAATCGTTGTGATATTTCGTGAAGATTTCGCGAACATGCTATATCTACTATAAAGAACTTTTTTCCAATACGGAATGTAAAAAAGTACAATTCGTTACTAAGATAATGTCGAATATACAGCACGTTAGTATATGATTTTTCAGTCCCAATCGAATAACTATGTTAGATATCAATAAAGATAAGATTTATTCCAGCTTCGATTTGCATGTTCGACAAATGAATGACGGTTCTCAGAGCACAAATACGTGAATAAATAGCTGTACAAATTTGAATTTGGAATTCCTTACCAAAGAGGAGAAAATAGTGATTAAAGTGGCCAGTACGAAAAACGCCAATTTCATATGTAAGAACCTAATATTATGATCGTTTCGAAGCACAGGCTGTGAGAATGGCGCGGGCGCAGCGGCGTGGGCGGCGGCCTTGCGTTGCCAGCGCTCGGCATTGGGACCGACCAACGTCTGCGCCCAATATGGCCGCAATTGGCCGCAGCATTTGCCTATTCGCACTTTGCGGTCTGTTGCTGTTTAAGCCTATTGTAGCTCAAATTGCACCAGTGACAGAAGATGGAACCAAGAACATAAAATAACCGTTCTGGTTGTAAAGGAAAATTGAATGTTTTGAATGACTGAGCGCAGAGCTTTATGTTTTCCGGATTTTGAATTTAAGTGACCGAACAAATTTAAAATACTAACAATATTCGTTGGTCTGTCATAGAGCACTTTAAGTCTTTTACATTCAGTAGGTGTAATATTGGTAATGTTTAATCAAATACCTGTTCAAATGCTCCCATTATTTCAAATAAGTATCTACACGTGTAGTGAACCGGAATCTGACTTGTTATAAGTAAGGCTCTATGGTTTTAAAACAGATTGAGGCTTAATGTCAATTATGTAGGAGGGCAATGACTACTACAGGCAATTAATATAATTCCTAACCAATTACGCAATTATTGAGTTATAGTCCAGTCAAATTAGGTAAAAATCTCGGAATTCGAGATACCCAGCTGTAAGTCTGTAAATACTTGTATATTGACGTCCTAAAAGTTGTCTCAAAACCTACATATTGTAGGGTGTACGCAACTATTGAATTTTCAAGGTCAAATGTCACAAATATCAGTTTTATGAACTTTTGAGCGAAACGGGGGGTTTTATCATAAAAGTGTGTAGGAGAAAATTGCTTATCATCTATTTATCTATAAAAATTTGTTTGTACGTTTTATTCCTAAGATTTACCATTTCAGAGATACAGCGATCCAAATAGTTGAAAAAGTTGTATTTTCAAAAGCTTCCAGGCCCACGTGCGATTGTGCTAGACAGTTAAAATTTTCACAACTGTTGAATTTCAGTAGCCTCCATAACATATAATACTGGAAGAATCTCAAAGCCTATGCTTCAGTGGGTTCTCATACAAAAACTATGGTCTTTTTTCTCACACTTGGCCGGTTTTTAACGTGGTTACCCCAGTAAACCTATTCCAGACGACACCTTTTATACATGAAGAACACATTGTTTATAAGAAAGCCTAGTTAAATAATTGTTTTGTGTTGTTTTCAGTATTTAGAAGATTCAAGGTTTCTGCGTTTCATTAATTTAAATTTGGTTAATATGGATCTTCACGTTCATAATAGAGTTAGATGCACAGTTAACATTTTTAAAATGTATTTTTTTTAGTTATACTTCAGACAGAAATTCTAAAAATTGGTTATTTCGTACTTTTTGACCCATAATAGTAGTACTGAAACGTATATGTATAGTACTAAAAACAACATAAAACAATTATTTAACTAGTCTTCCATATAAACAACGTGTTCTTCACGTATAAAAGGTGTCGTCTGGAATAGGTTTACTGGGGTAACCACGTTAAAAACCGGCCAAGTGTATGAAAAAAAAAACACAATTTTTGTATGAGAACCCACTTAAACATTGGTTTTGAGCTTTTTCTAGTATTAGATGTTATAGAGGCTACTGAAATACATCAGTTGTGAAAATTTTAACTGTCTAGCACAATCGCACGGGGGTCTGGAAGCTTTTGAAAATACAACTTTTTCAACTATTTGCATCGCTGTATCTCTGAAATGGTGAATCTTAGGAATAAAATGTAGAGACAATTTTTATAGATAATTAGATGATAAGCAATTTTCTCCTACACACTTTTCTGATAAAACTTCCCGTTTTGCTCAAAAGTTCATAAAACTGATATTTGTGACATTTGAACTTGAAAATTTAATAGTTGCGTACACCCGACCACATGTAGGTTTTGAGACCACTTTTACGGTGTCAATATCTAAGTATTTACAGACTTACAGCTGGGTATCTCGAATTCCGAGATTCTTACCTAATTTAAGCTTAAATGACTGGACTATTATAAGTAAGAAAGATTTAATGTTCTTTTAGGAATGGGTAGTGTTCAATAAATGATTAAATCAATGTAATTACATTTCGTTGTCAGCCTTATTTCAATTTTCTCCGTAACGTAAAAATCTATTAAAAACCGGAAATACAAGGTAAAGTTTTCATGGCTTTGTAAATGTTCTATTATTTGCATACCAATTCCACAACCATTTAAGCTATCTGACTTGTCTCAAAACAAAAGGAAGTTTCTTCCATATGAGTAAAACAATGACAAGGTATGGCGCATGAAATTAATAGTAGGTTCTTCTATTTATACAGTTGCACAGCTGATCAACCTTCCACGCTCATTTACATACACAAAAGGTATGCTGTATGTGTACTCATAGCTGTACCTTCATTTTTAGTGTGTATTCCATGTGGCAAATAATTTTTGAAGATGATATTGATATAATGGGAAATTAAGGCGAGTTTACGAGTTTACGGAATAAAATAAACGTTTACAGGTATTTCTTGTTGATTCAGTGTATCTCCTGGTCTAGGCTCTCTATAAACGAGTATTACAGTAGTAATATGCCTTTAGAGGTCGCCCTTATTTAGTTTAGGCCCGTGCTCCAGCAGTGGGTAAGTATATGGGCTGATGATGATGATGCTTTTAGAGGTAGGTATGAAAACCGTAATACGACATTTCACTTAAGATACATTTTCCATACCTTACCACATTGCATGTATACGTATAAAAATTTTAATATTGATTATAATGCTATAGTCTTTTTTCAGCTAAGATGATCCCTGTATGTCACAGGTTCATTGTGTTCTGAATCACGCATCTTACGATTGACAAACGAAAATAAACGAATTGTCACAGGGATCATCTTAGGTGAAAAGAGTATAGATAATACTAAGACTAACCTAGTAAGTCTATTCATCGGTTACTAGTATTTTTTATTTACACGCGAACAATGAGACATAACGTACATAATACATCATTATTCCAGCTATGATTAAACAGATGACTTCACGGCACCTATGTTGATGTGTGTGAAGCGTAAATATCTAGGTTATGTGTTCGTTAAACTGTTGTAATTACATAATAACGTACGGTGAGTTACTTGAATAGCCACATAATAGTATAAAGTAGGTCTGTAGTATAAACTGTTTCAGTTAAAGTATCTAAAAGTTTCAAAATTATTATAATATCAAGATACTGACTGGCTCGGTGGAACAATGGTTAGTGACTCAGGTTCAAAACCTACGGTTCCAAGAGTCGTGGGTTCGATTCCCACTCGGGAAAAATATTTGTGTGACGAACATCGGTGTTTGTTCCGTGTCTGGGTGTATTATTAAATATATTTAAGTTTATTTGTGTATCAACTGTTGATCCTGATTTCCGTAACACAAGTGCTTAAGCTACTTACCACGGGATCAGATCAACGTATGTGATGTTGTGTAATATTTATTATATTTATTTATACTGATTCCATTGGGTTTGTAATAGGGGACGACGGTTTAATGGATGGGTACCGAACTATTTTTGTCTGTTATCGCCTTAGTAGGCTCAGGAAGCTTTATTGACTTCAACGAACTATCCTAAGCGGAAAGTTCTCACCACCACAATACTGAGCTTTGTAATAATCGTGAGGAAGTGAATGCTTTGTAAAGCGGTCCTGAGGAGGACAATGACACTTTTAGCCTGCGTACGGCGTGAGCTTTGAAGTGGCGGTAAAGTTTAAAGTTTCCTAGACAATACACGATAAAAGAAAATATATTGAAGTATTTAACTTCAAAAATCAATATTGATTTCCCCCAGAGCTTTATTCAATGCAATCAATGAGCTTGCATTGTATGTATGTATTTGTTCTTTTAATTTTAGCAGAGAAGGTGTAAATTACAAGAACATTCATACATTGTAAAGGCCTTGTAATGTATGTATAACGTCTTAGCTGAACACCAGTAGAACACGTTAAAGGAAAAACATGCTACTATACGAATAGGGAAAGGGATGAAAAAAATTTAGGGTCGGTTAATTTTCTATCTCAATCGAAAGCATCGCTTTGATATTAAAAGGATTTTTTATGTGCTAAGGTGCACGTAAATCACAGTAATTTAAAAAGAAATGTTCTTTCCTGCTCTAGTAATTTATTGCGGTTACGTTAAATGCTCTGATGGTCTTCCAAAATGCTTTCACTCTTTTTCTTTTATAATGCGGTCTACGGTATATATAGGTCTATCTCTAGTCTAGGTATTGTGGTGGTGAATGCTTAAGGCCTTGACCTGATTGTTGCCATAGGAATTTGTGGTCAGCGCTTAAGTTTTAGGTTCCTATTAAATTTTCTAATATAGGTGACTTGCTACCGCGGAGGTACAAACCATTGCCATAGGTGTGTTCTGCTCTGATGGGGTCTGTTGTACTAATGTTATTCAAATAGAGTTGTTTGTTCGGATTGAATCCAACGAACAAGTGTACATTTTATAGCTACATATAAGAACACCTATTTTATTAGTCATTGTCTTGTCAATGAATGAATCATAAATTATATTACAAATAAGTTAATTTATAAAAGCTAAACGTTAATAAGTTTACTTTAAATAAATTTTGAAAATAACTTAAGTAGTAAATATCATTAACTATATGGGATATGCTTATGGGGAAACGACCTGTACTATCAAACCAATTTAAAAGTCTACCTATGTGATAAGTTGATTGATACAAAGCCGCAGTTACGATTTCCATAACTTAATAATAGTTTCTTTTTTTATAAAACAACAATAAGAACAATCTTTTTATTTTCCCACAAACCAGGCCTTTTCAACTATTTTTGTATGTGACGGATCAATTTCCGTCAAAGCAATCAAAACGTAAACAAAAAACGAATAAATAGCAGCACGACCTTCAAGCAAGCGTCCGAGATCAGACACCTTGACGTTTCGTCATTGGAGCCACTCGCACACACGGCTCTATCGAGTTGATCGATGCATCGATCGTTATTTACGCCGCATCGATATCTATAGTTCATCTGACCCTTTGGATTATTCCTGTAGGTAGAGTAATTGTACCTGAGCGTGCGTCGGCAGCAGCAGGGCGCAGGCGAAGAGGCAACTCCACACGAGCCACATTTTGAACACTTTGACGTTTTCGTTCGTTTTGACAGTTGACAGTTGTCAGTAGTTTGACAGTCGGCGCGAGGTGTCAGCGCGGCATGGCGGACCGGTCGGCGCGCGGGACGGAGCGACACTGCGCCGGGCGCCCGCGGACCGAGTTACGAGAACAACAAACTTTACTTTCTGTGAGCGGCCGCGGCCACACTGGTGTCAGTGGTTAACACAAAGGCTTAGTTAGACTCTCAGTTAAGGTGAGTAATTGCAGAAGTTTTCCTAAACTTCAGCAGTAAACGTTGATTTTCAAATTTACTCCTTTGTAAGCACACAAATCATAAGTTTAAACTAAGTTTCTCAACAAAAACGTAACTAATAATTTTTATTGTAGGCATAGTGTGGTAGGCTTATTGTGTGTTATGCTACATAGCCTGTTAAATGACATTATGAACTTGTTTTATTATTTTAACAAAATTATTCTCTTGAAATTAAACCAAATATTTTTTTTAAATAAATAGAAAGATTTATTCACCCGCTTGCTTAAGTTCTTATCACAAAAAATAGGGTAATAATTTTACACAAACCCATCGTCATCAACAAAGATTAAACTTCAACCAAATGTTGTTACCCAACCGACATAGACAGGACAACAGCCGCTAACTATTACTAATATAACCGAAAACGGCATAAGTTGCTCAAGTGTGGACCCGGCGTCACGCACCGGCGCGCAGGCGGACCATTACGACACACGCCCACATGCGCCCGCGCACACAGCGCAGGTATACCACCGATCCCCGATACCCCTCGCTTTGCTCCTTTTACACGTCCCGAGCAAAACCCCAGGGATGGGTAAAACGAGGATGTCTATTGAGTTAACTGAGTAGCGCAAGCGCAGTGTTATGCGCCGCGCATTGAGATAAATTTTTAACTAAATGTTTTTAAAACTTTAAAAAAAATTGGTGTAACGCACCAAATTTTTGAGCACTTCAAAGATTACGTCATAAACTGCCTGCGAGCCCCTATTTTTTAATTCGTTTTATTTATTACGGTTACGGACAGAGTGCAAATCATGGGCAGCGATGAATGTTGGCTTGAAATTGTACCTGATATTTTTTGACATTTGTTTAAATTGTCTATACGTAGTTTTTTTTACCAGTTCTCTCGAAAATGCGCTATACATCAGCATCGAGATCTTTTTTAGGAGGAGATATAGTCCAGTCAAATTAGGTTTCATCTGCGGAAAAATTACTGGCTCGGTGGAACAGTGGTTAGTGACCCAGGTTCACTATCTACGGTTCCAAGAGTCGTGGGTTCCATTCCCACTCGGGACAAATATTTGTGTGACGAACATCGGTCTTTGTTCCGTGTCTGGGTGTATTATTAAATATATTTAAAAAGTATATTTGTGTATCCACTGTTGATTCTGATGTTTGTAACACAAGTGCTTAAGATACTTACCACGGAATCAGATCAATGTATGTGATATTGTGAAATATTTATTATTTATTATTATTATTATTACTAGTTAGCTGAATTTTGGTACACACCTTCATTACGGCATTGTAATGAAGGTGTGAAAAATCGACATTGATATCGTGCCGGCGTAAGAAGTTATAGGGGTCAAAAGGTCGCGAAAATCAGCTTTTCGCGAATATCTCGATCTATTGCTTGTAGGTTAATTGAGGTCATTAGAAAAATTATTTGTTATAAAATTATCTACAAAAAATGTCTCTTGCATTTTTTTGTAGAATCAAAATTCTCAAAGGAGAGCGCCGAGAAAGCACTCACATACGGTATTGTATACCAAGGCGTACGCCCTATGCTTTTCATTGATATTTGTAAGCGTGTTGTTAGTAAAATCTACTACATACAGACATATAGCATTAGTAATACTAGTACAGAAAGTTTTCCTTTTTGGAAAAGGAAAACTGAAAATCATGAAGATGTTTGAAAAAGATTTGTAATTGTACAAAAAGTTGCAGCGGTAGAAATTATGTCCTAGCATTGACAATGCATCTCGAGAGCAATTTTCTTGTTGGAATATTTCTGCAAAATTGTTTAAATCAGATCTTTTTTCTACAAACATCTTCATGATTTTCAGTTTTCCTTTCCAAAAGAAAACTTTCTGTACTAGTATTACTAATGCTATATGTCTGTATGTAGTAGATTTTACTAAAAACACGCTTACAAACATCAATGAAAAGCATAGGGCGTACGTCTTGGTATACAATACCGTATGTGAGTGCTTTCTCGGCGCTCTCCTTCGAGAACTTTTGATTCTGCAAAAAAATGCAAGAGACATTTTTGTAGATAATTTTATAACAAATAATTTTTAATGACCTTAATCAACCTGTAAGCAATAGATCGCGAGATATTCGCGAAAAACTGATTTTCGCGACCTTTTTGACCCCTATAACTCTTACGCCGGCATTATATCAATGTCGATTTTTCACACCTTCATTACAATGCCGTAATGAAGGTGTGTACCAAAATTCAGCTAACTAATAATTTTTCCGCAGATTGGCCGTTTTAAGAGCTAATTTGACTGGACTAATAATATTGAATAGGATATTTATTATACCCAGCGCAGTAAAATGAGTTAACCCATTGAGATAGCGCATCTCTACGTTACAGACCTATCTCGAAAAAAGACTCACTGCACCTTTACCATTTTACCATAACCATTTTATGGTCGTCGTAAAAGTTAAACCGCAAGTAATGGCCCCGTAACTTGCTCAATATGCGATGTTGATAATGAAAGGTTCGCGTTTTCGTGTGTCTAGGCTCGTAGAGTGTGCTACGAATTGTATGCCGGCGATGCGTGGAATAGAATTCAACGCGCTCCACTGCTCCAAATTGTTATCTGCACAATGTTACGTCACATATTTTGTTCATTGAACGACTTTTAAAACAATGCTTTGCACGTTTTCAAATATTTACTATTATTATGTTTTTAAATGAGTTTTAAAATAAGAACTTTAGATCAGCAAATACACTCTATAACATAGATTAGATTTTTTTCTATCGCTAACCACTTATATTTAGGTACATGTATGTAGTTAAGCACCAAGATATTCGACGTAATACAGTAGTGACGTAATTCGAGTAACTACCTACATGTCCACCTTGTTGTTGTTATAAATTATTTTGCTGACATTAAAAAAATATGTGAATGTTAATGAGATCTGGACAATGTTTACGTATTTTTTATTCGTTATACAGTATGATAATAAGTATAAGACTTGTAATAAACGTATTAATAAATAGTATTTTTTTTAAATAATTTACTTATCTACTCTCTGTAGCGCATGTGTCAGGTCAATTGTGTAATAGATAGGTTTATTCTCAAGAAAATTAGCAGTAAATGTTGAGTTTTGTTACTTTGATATTACTGTTATTTTGTCAGCTTGTTCAAAAATTTCATTAAACATCACTTTATGGATGCGACGTATCATGTTCATCTAAAGCGCACTTGGAACTATCATTATTGATGTAACTGATCCCATTGATAAATGTATATCAATATAATGACATGTGCCGAAGTTCCATTCACAAATTGTGTTACGCCACCTAACCCGCGAATGTGATAAACTCTCCAGCATTCCACACGAGTCGCAAACTCGGGGACAGGTGGCGCCACCGCCGCGCGGAAGGTTCCCGCCCTAAATCAATACCTAGGGCGGCTTGCGCCGTCCGGCGGCCGCCATCAGTGCTTCGGCGGACTCCCTACACTACCACACTCGCGCCCCAGCCCGCGCTGCCGTGCCCGCGATACCGACATTATCGGACTTTACA
This sequence comes from Maruca vitrata, assembly GCA_039566165.1. NCBI lineage: Eukaryota > Metazoa > Arthropoda > Insecta > Lepidoptera > Crambidae > Maruca > Maruca vitrata. The sequence continues at coordinate 7,779,597 of CM076917.1, forward strand.
CTTATCCGTGAGTATAATCTTTTAATTTTTAATGAACACTCATTCATGAGACCACATAGAAACAACTGCAAGTTCATTCACTATTGCAACGTGTTAGATGAAAAAGGCTGGTATTTAAAGTATTACGAAGTACGTTAAATTGGAGTAGGTATATGGGGCGGGGAATGACCCCAAAGATTTTTGGACGGGATAGCTTCGATTAACAGGTTTGAACATTGATTAAACATTTTTTGTTTTTTGTGTAGTAAATATTTAAATGGTTACACATGTTTTCATTGCGGTTTGATCTTTTTAGTTTATTGATATTCTTTCAATTATTTTGGGAGAGTTAATTCTTACACAACCATTACTATTTCAATTAAATAAAATAAATATATCTTTTACGGATTAAGTCTTCTGTTTTCACCATTAATATTTCCGAGAAGATGAAAATACAGAATAGGTATTTACAGTATTCGAAACACCAACTTGCAGCACGAAGTTTTCCCCACCAATATAATTTTATGACTGTTGTTTTCCTGAGCATTAACTGGTAGTACCTATAGCAAAATTGAACGAGTAACTTATTTCTTCGTAAGAAATCTGGACGCAACAACAATCGTGCCCCTCTTGGGACTTGGCAATACAACTGAATAGAAAGTATTTGCTTTACGTAACCTAAGGGAATATATCGTGAAATATATCAATTTCTTATTGATTTCTCACAATTTCTCGTACGTTTCAAAGGATTTTTTTGTGAGAAATAGTTCTTGAAGAAAATGATAATGCAATCACAAAGAGGCATTCAACATTAATTACAACCGTGTTAATTAGTTTCATATGAGATACCTACTATCACCTCTTTTGATTGACCATTCTCCGTGTATTAATAAATACCAATCATCCTTAGAATCTGTATAGGAATTGTTTGTATTGTCCCCGGCTTACATAATAGGTGTAACCTGAATCTGAGCTCGGATTAACAGACAGACAAGATTGCGACAACCGCAAATTGATGCTGAATAATGGAGCGGTGCGTCTACGAATAATAAATGGCTTACATTTGTTCAATTAATACAGATCACTAATTCGATTTCGAGGAGGACCTCATAAAATACATACATTATCATTTAATTGAACTAACTCGATCGTGTCTTATCGCTAATGTACCCTTTGTAAACATCGAAATGTGTTTCACACTATTATGTTTAGTGATTATAATTCATGTGAGAATCGCTCCGGGGTACTTTTTTTTCTACTGACTACGATGATGGCTTGGAGTTGATGTACCCCTTTTATCATCACCGGACTTACAGGGGAGCGGAAGGCTCTCATCTCTCATGCTCCGGGGTAACATGATACACTCTAATATAATAATAAGTAATTAAATTGATTTAAAATAAATTTTACGTTGATCTGATTCAGACATAAGTTGCTCAAGCACTTATGTTACTGATTTCAGAAATAACAGTGATCTTAAATGGATATATGTAACCACCAGATGAATAAATACAGTGAATACAAATACCTATCACATGGATATTTGTCCGCGTGTTGATCGAACTAATCGTCTCTTGGTGCAAGCCAGAGGCAATTAACTACTTTTTTTAAACTTTTAACTACTAACCCTTTCATGACATGTTTAGTTTAACTAAACATGTCGCATCAATCAGCATTGTACACAGACACACCTTGAACATGTTTTTTTTTTCATAATATTTTGGTAAATTACCGTATTGATTGTGATCAATTTTGGACGCGGTCACATAGCATGACTTAATCGCGTGACGGCTATCTACAACTGTAGTAGTAGTATAGCGATTTTAGAAATGCCTTATCTCGAGTGGTGATAAAATATTCAGATTACCAATCTCTATGTTTAATCACAAATCAGGCTTTCATCAGTTCAGTTGAGCTTAGAACCTTTGTATGTAACATCTATCTATCTATTTTCTGTACTGTCCATGGTTTATTCGATACTTTTATATATTTATCCGTACGTTTTGGTACCTAACTTGACTTTCTCAAATTAGATTCAAACTTCTAAAATTCTTTATAACGAAATCCTAAGAACATTTTAAATGTTTTTTTTACAAGGTGATCCTCAGCCGATATGTACACTACTCATAAATATTTTGAATTTGAACTTAGGGTTTTGTATCCAAGGGGTAAAAAAACGATCGCTTTAACGAAGATTTCGCTTTATGTCGGAAAGTCCACTTGATTGTCGCTAGACTCGCGATTATTGAATAGTTGAAATTTTCACAAATTTATGTATTTCATAAGCCGTACAAAAAATCCTAAAAATTAACAGACACCCATCAGACAATAGTAATTTTTTTAATATATCGGTATTGAACGCGCGCGAGTACGAGTTGTACTTGGCTGGAATTTTGATTACGATGGGCAATATTAATTGGGTTAGGTATTGTTTATTTTCTGTAAATTATTCGACGTAATTGGATTGGATCGCATGTACACATAGGAGGATGGAATTGAACTACAGATTGCATGTTCGTTTTAATAATCGACCGGTGACCACGGCTCGGGTTTCTATCCCGAGGGAACGCGTCAACTTTCAGTAATTGTGTTTACGATGTGATGTGGCTGTCTAATCTTATTTAGCGACGGCCTGTCCAGGGTTCAAAAGTTTGTATATTACCAGTTTCTACTTTGTTTAGTTTGATTTACTATCAAAGGAATCTTTATCGAACTATCTTCAGGTAAACTTTGTCAAAGACAAGAAAATGATTTTATTCTTAGTAACCAAGATAAGGTATACTAGGCATAATAGAACAGCCAAGTTATCTTATCGAACTTTCTCAAGAACAAACCTTGATTAAAATCGAGTCGGAAGGGAATAAAAATATATGTATGCAGTTCTTAGAATTTTTGTTCTTAGAATAGATTACCTAGATAGATAGATAGGGTTAAAGATACCGATGCGGTGGTTAAGTCACGACTGCTCAGTTAGAGCGGCTGTTTCCAAGAGGACTAGTCCCTCCGGCCCTGTCATAGCTTAACGACCTCCGACGCTGTATGAGGAACTAAGAGCTCAACTGCAAGATACTTTGGAATTACCAAGGTATTTCGTAACAATCTGTAGATTAGGTATGTGGTTAACGAGCACTGGAAACGTAGACGGATTGCCAATTGCCAATTGTACTAATACATTGTTTTAGTGTTCCAAGAAATTGTTATGATACCGTTTTTGATTAGAATATATTGCTATTCAGTGGATACAGGCTTTGTGAATCTAACATAATTAACATTCAAGTATCTAAGAGTCTTTAATTAGCGTTTGATATTACCAGACAAAAAACTTGGATGGAAGACGAAAAATATTCTGCTCCTGATTTCAAAGGTCACCTTAATTATAAGATTTTCTTTACATGTAAAGCGATTTGAGAAACCGACTTTGTCCGCGAGCGGAGGGGCGAGGGCTCGTTAAAATCGAAATCAAAAGTTTTTTCCGATCTTTTATCATGTTTATTTTTAATTTCGTTTGGAATGCCGATTCTACCGAAAAGACCCCGGCAAGAAACTCTATAAGTTATTCTTTTAAATGGAATACCATTAACCTAAAGCAGTGTATTTTTTATCTGGTGAAATCCTTGATGTATCCCCATTAGTTCTGAGAACTAAATGAGTGTGTCCTGCTTCTGATTAAAACACCCGTGGTTTTCTTCCTAGTCGATCGTGAAGGGTGTTCTGGAAACGCAACCTAAAGTGGTTCCTATCTATTGTCATTTCGGAGGACGAAGAGATAAAAGATAGAGGCCCTACCTATTTTCAATTTCTTCCCTCTGCATTGTAATTACGCACTAATGACATAATTTGATCGGATCCGCAGTGTAACAAGCGAGTCACGTCGCGCCGATACCCGCCGCAGTTACGCGGCCCTTGCCGTGGAGCGATGGATTTCATAAAAAAAGTGTACGTGTGCTGAAATGCTGATTCGTTCAACGCTTTTCACTTGGTCTTTTCTGAAACTTTACTTTTTCTGACTGATATTATTAATTCATTAGGTACTTGCCCCAAAAGTCTTCACTGAATTTGTTTAAAGCTTCCGTTACTATTGGGTAAAGTCTGGGGTTATTCCGTATTCATCCTATGTCGTCTCATCCCATTAATGAAATGGGATGAGACGAACTCATCCTAAAATAGTATTTCTAGCTCATCCTATTACAATATTATTTTAAAACTACTTCAATGTTTTAAACCTACCTATCCTCCTCCTAAGATGATTATTCCAAAAAAAGTCTGTAGTCTCAGTTATTGACCTCGCTCAAATAAAATCAAAGCCAAAAATTTATTTTGGAAGTGGGTAATGATATAAATGCTGGTAGTAGTTAGTTTATTACGTTAAAACTAGCATTATTTGGGTACAGTATTATGTTATCTATTGAAGAGGTTAGAATTTAATATTACAAGAGACTCTAGTTATACGCTAGCTTTATCAATGATCTTAAAGTACCTACCTTAGTTGTAAGCGAAATCGTAACAGTTATTGTGAAATTTATGTAGAATTGGCTGTTCTATTTCCAGTGTAGGTTAACTAGGATGTGTGGTGAATGTGTTTGTTGAGTGAGTTTCGATGTAGAGCGAGAGAGTCTTCTCTAAAGCTATAAGGGCACGTTCAGCCGGCGGCCGGACTTCCTCTTAAAGCTCTTTTAAGCCGTGTCAGAGGTTTCTAAGGCAGCGTTAATAACCGCTATTTGGGTATAATCCTGAGTGGAGATTGTTCGGGCGGTGAAACACTTACCATATTGTTATCAAGTCGTGCGTTACGCCGCTTTGGGTAGTGCCGGATTACTCGGCCCGCCTATCAGATAAACCACTACTTACGAGTATACATAATGAAGGTTGATAGTTTGTACAAACTACTTAAAAGTTTTATGAGTTTTAGGGAATGATTCGAATGCGTTAATGCTTTATCTTTCACTCTTTTTACATTAGAGAGGGCACTACTTGAGAACGCGCATTCCAATTTGCAATCTCCACTAATATTATAAAGAGGTAAGATTTGTATTTTTGTATGTTTGTAATGAATAAACTCAAAAACTAATTTTTTCACCATTAGAACGCTGCATTACTCAGAAGTAACATAGGCTATATTAATTTTTTTTAAAAATTAGGGATCCTTACTAAAACTCCAATAATGTAACCCAAGGTGTAAAAAAATTACCTGAAAAATTACTTACGTCACGTGCGCTGCGAAAACTATTGATGATAGAATAAAATAATTTACTACGACTTTGCAGAACTCTCTTTTTTCTACAAAAAGTGTCGCGACAGCATATGTCTAAATATTATAGTTATGTCACAGTAAGCGGTTTTTTATTCTAAAAATTTAATTTATATGTCGCCGCTTGAAAAGGCTCTTTATTTGTACCTTGGTATTAATCCTTATCAATATAAATTCTTCAAGCTTCAGTACCTTTAAATAACTTTTTGAATTATTCAATTCGGACATTTCTTTCGGAAGATATCACGAATTTAAAAATGCAAGTATTAGAAAAAAGTCGCGTGGTTGCCACTTTGATTTTAACTTGAAGGAATTTTGAATTCGCTTTAAATTCGTTTCGTAGGTAAATAAGTACCTGATAATAAATATTATATTTTAATGTAATATTTTATATAGAGATAGAGGTATACCAAGCGAAGCGAGGGCGGGTCGCTAGTAAGATATCAACGTGCGGATTTGTTAAATTCGATGACACTATTAAACACTGAACTGTATTCTTTGCAAACACGTTACCGTTGTATATACGTAAATAAATATTCAAATCTCACGCATGATCAGGAAAGATTAAAGAACGCTACAAAAGTAACTGTAAATGTAGGGCTTTTTATGTAGAGTTTAACAGCTTGTCAGACTTGAGTAACATTCCTGATTTTTGTTTAATTTGAAATCAGTTCGCGTAAATACAGGACAACACTTTTCTATTACCTGAAAAATAAGTTACTACGAAAATGAGAATTAGGTATTACCTTTAAATAATCTAGTACCTGAGTATAAAGATTAAGTTTAATAAGAAATGTTGTTTCATGTTTCGAGGCGGCACTGATTCACACTACTCCTTGAATGACGAATGGTTCACGCGAACAATCCATTATTTAGAACATGAACTTACACAAAATATGTTTTTGCAAATACTTGCTTTAATTCTGATACCTACATGCAAAATATTATGATAAATTGTTATTTCACGTCAGGTTTCGTTAGGTCGTTTATACGTATGTATGCCTCGGATCGTGATCCATCACTATCTAAATAGAACAGTCTGAATAATGGCGTAATATATAATGTGAAGAATATTAATATTTATTTCTGTAACGTCTGTATTTGTTACTGCTAAAATATCGCAAGTGAAAGCACCATTATGTGTAAATAAAGGCATGCAATCCTCGAATTCCCAGTACAAAAGTGCTTTGCGGAACAAAACCGGCAAATGTCTGTCGGCAAAACACTTCGATCTATTACGGAGTATTGTAAGGAGTTGTAGAACGAAGTGTAATGACGTTGTTTCCGTGTCTCTTCGGGACCCTGAGTTATTCCTCCGGCGCACGACAGCGTTTGTGTGCCGCTAAATACCGGATCGATCCTGCGACCGACGAAATAACGTCACACTAGGGATGTGGAAAGTCTGGCTTTGGCCGCCGGTTGTTAGAAGTACTTCGCTTTTAGTAGAAAATGTATAATGGGTACATGATGTTACATGCTTAATTCGTGAATCATCATGTTTAATTAGTAGAATTTTTCTTGAAGTGAAATTAAAATTGATGGAATATGTGGGTCTAAATATTTTGAGACCACGTTAGAAATTGATGCTGTTCAGGAAATTTATTTATTGAAGATACTAGCTTTCCGCCCGCGACTTCGTCCGCGTAGAGACATTTCGCGGGTAGAACATTACTTCCTTATAGCGCGGTCGGGTAAAAAGTAGCCTATAACGTTTTCTAGGCTCTGGACTATATCTGTACCAAATTTTATTTAAATTGATTCAGTACTCTATGCCTGAAAGCGTAACAGACAGATAGAGTTACTTTCGGATTTATAATATTATTAGGACTAGTATGGATATCTGGAACACAATAAGTGCTTATGCAACAATGTGTGTGATATGTGTGATATAGTCTATATCACTACACATAACATCATTATCAGCAAATTACATCTGGCGTGAAAAATACATTTTCTGTATTATACATATTTTTTACATGACCAAATTAATATTTATGAAGTATCGGTTACACATATAAACGGGAACACATCTCTAGTCACGAATTCGGCTTGGACGGTAGCCAGGGGTTAGCGGGTCGCTGTTTGTTCCTTCTCTGATTTGCTGCCATTTTTGTCGATATACAAGTAGCACAAAATAAAGAACGTGCTTGTTTACACCAATTACGAAATACTACAGCTCATTTTGTAATGTTGAAACAACAGCAGTACAGTTGCAACTAAATGCGATAGGGTTATTAAATCAAAGTTTTGTTCTTCTGAAAATAATTTTATTTATTGCAGTACAGGACAGTATGAAACCACTCGACACTGACTACAATCAACTATGGATTAAGTTAAACATGCAATAGTTCTCTATCGCTGAGTTTATTTCGAATATACCTCAACACGATGAGTCCATCCCTCATCATTAACAAATGGCGTGTTACTTTAAAAAATATTTCTTGAAATTAAATATAATTATTATCAAAGCCTTTGGCATATCTTATCAGAGTACAAGGTACAAAGCGAAAAGTATTATTTTTATATTCAGTAAATTACTTATTTCGTCCAGACTATTTACGTACACAGAAAAATAAAATAAACAGAAGGCATAATTAGAAGGACTTTCCCTAAAGGACTTTATTTGACCCTTTTTAGGATCTTTTTAATTTGTTATGAGGGTTGAATTTACGGCGTGTCATAATAAGCCAGAAAAGGTACATACATCAGAAACTTGAGTACCATTTTGTACTAAAAAGGTTTTTGTTTTTTACACGTCACACAGTTTTATGAAACCTGACCCCATCTACCGAAAATGAAAATTCTTTCACCAATTTTCCTTTTCATTCGTCATTATGATTGTACGTGACCGATAAAATGGACTATGTAAAAATACCGAATTGCATTTATAGGAAGAGCATAAAAATCGAACCCTTGGGACGACATAATTAAGAAAAAACACAACGGTCTTTATCCTAATGCTATATGGCATAAAGTAGTAAATAAATGTCTCAAATAAATTATGACGAGCAATTAGTTATAGGGCGCTTGGCCGATTATAGTCCAAACAATGGCAAGAAATTAATACAACGAAATGAAATAAAATACTTAAACAACAAAGTTTTGTAACGGGCTTAAAGTTCCTCCATTTCAAAGGTATTTCAGGAAAAGACAAATTTTTTTTTTATTTCTGCAATCCGAATGAAATCATGAAAACACCTAGGTTTACTTAACTGAGAAAAAACAACTTCGTGATATATCATTCTACTGGTCAACGTTCCGTGAGCTAAAAATGCTTTTGTCGTTAAAAGTTCCTATCATAACAGCAACGTAAGTGCTCGTCGTAATACCCCGAAGGGTTGAGGGTCTAACGTCCTAACAGGCCTGTTCAGCCGCAGTCCTTAGTAATAAATAATTCCTAAAACTGTCACGAGGCTTGAGTTCGGAAACTAAATTCATATTTTTCTATTTTGAATGTAAATAGGAATGTTAGGCTACGTCCTCTGGTTTTTGTGGCAAGGCCTGTCATACTCACTCACAGTGTGAATGTAGTGTGTGTGAGTTTGTTTATTTTTTCTGTTGAGGTTATTTTTTCTGTATATGTACTTATAACTGGCTGCAGATACTTACTTGATATAATTTAAGGCAACTATTTTACAGGAACATATTTAATTACTTTACTTTTTTGATACTATTTTAACAAGGCAAAATTAGATGCGTCCTTTTATCAATGGCAATAAGATGTCCATAACTAAAATAAATAAGAGTTGCCCATAATTTGTACATAATAAATTGAGTCTGGTGTGCACAAATTCCGATTATGGGTACCAGGTGCGTAACCACTGAAATCTGCTGAGTATAATTTATAACTTGAATAAGGGGAGAGAATATTAAGCCCATGAAGGTAATTAACAATGGCAAAGCTTGCAATGTACACCTATTCTAAACACAAACATTTGCATATATGCAGACCTCACAGTCATTCACGTAAATTAATGAATAATTATTCTTATGATAGTTTTTTTCTTTAACAGATCACCCCATCCCTTGCAGTATTCACTCGTAACGCCGTATTCTCCGCTTCGCTACATCGGCAACTTGCTCCAAGCTTTTCCAAGGTAAGTTATTTCCTAAAATCTTTTCACAAATGGCTTCACTTTGTTTCTACCCCTCCACATGTTGTAATCGCGACAAGAATATTTACCACCAAAAAATCTGGCGTGGAAAATCGTCTTACATTCCCCAAATAGGGGTTGAAGTATGAGGAAATACGTCTGGGTATTGTTCATAAGGAAAAGTTTTGATTAGGGATGGCTTTTATTGAAGGGCTGATCCACTATGTCGTTTGTTTAATTAGATTTATACTTTTACGTATAGGTGTTTTATAAAACATTTTTAAAGTACGACATTATCTTTACAATATGTACCTACAAATGGAAGTATATTAATAAAGTTAAAAAAAGGTTAAATTTTAATAGCCGAATGAAGTAATTTACAGATTTATTTTATTTAGATAAAAAAATAAGTACCTTTGAAAGTAAAATCGTGTTATCTATTAATATTCGCAGTATATTGCGCATAGTAATTGTTTAACGACCACCACAATGCCAGTGAAAGCGATTAGGCATTAGATATATCCGATTGCATGCATCATAAATGGTGTTGGACTACGTGAGGATTAAGCAATATACTTAATATAAGTTCCAAAACATACTTTTAAACATTTAATGTCAAGAATCTGATACACTCCATATGCTAGTTTTCCAATGTATCATAATGATCTTGTCTTGTAGCGGGGATCGTGTGAATGTTTCACTTCGACCCATAGGGATAGTTTGTGTTACCTCTGTCTCTTCTATACACTAAGGGATACCCCCTTATAGTATAGAAAATTATGTCAAATGCAATAATGGCTCCAGGATAGGCCCTTCACAGAAGTATGAGGCTATATCAGGCCAATGAGTGACATTTACATAGAAGATGTTCATGTCTTCCGTTTCAAATTCAAAATGGTACTCTAATACAAAGGAGCATTTTAGAGTACTCAAGGCCGAACGTCGCTTCGCTTACCCTGCCAAATATTTAATTTCATTATTCGCTAACTTCACTCCTACTTTTTTCTATCCGAAGCTTAGACTTGCTAGTTTTTAATAGCTTGACCATATCGTCACATCTTTTTTCTTAGGCCTTCTTCTTTCGTCGATATTTATTTAAATAAATAAATAAATATCTGGGAAATTTCCACACACGGTCATCTGACCCCAAACTAAGCAGAACTTGTACTATGGGCGTCAGAGACTGCATACATACATAGGTATTTATAAATACATATTCACACCATAAACGGAACAAACACCGATGTTCATCACACAAATATTTGTCCCGAGTGAGAATCGAACCCTCGACTCTTGGAGCTGCCACTAACCACTGTTCCACCGACGCAGTCAATGTTATTTGTTGTCTTTTAACTGCCTCGTTGGTCTATTGGTAGTAAGTGCTGCGTTAGGACCGAGAGTACCCCTGTTTGAGCTCGAGGTCGGGCAAAATTTGTGTGAGTTTTTCTGTAATGAAATTACTCAACTCGGAGTGAGGAAGTTGGCGGTTGAACGCCCGTGCCTCGGAAAGCACGTTAAGCCGGTGGTCCTGCGCCCGATCTCTCATCGGTCATGTGGGATTGCCGTTTCACGTAATTATGAGAGTAAGGGAATAGAGAGTGCACTTGTGTTTGCGCGCTCACTTATGCGCTATAATATGTCCTGCGCACTTGGCTGATCTCAATTGAGATCGGCCGCCATGACTGAAATCGGTCGGACGACTTATTATTTATTGTCTTGTGTCCAGGGAGCGTCAAAATAGAGCGGTCGGGGTGTCCGGGGATCTGTGGCCCGCAGGCCGCGACCACATCAACCCTGTCTTTCTCAAGCTTCCGGAACTCTTTCACCACCAATGTCAATTACTTGAAACGAAGGTAAACTAGACTGAATGTTGAGCGAGTTTTTAAAAGTGCAAATGGTAGTTTCGTATTATTGATGAGGAGTTACCTAAAACATTAAAAAATATTTAATTAATAACCTACAACTAACAATCATGAAACGCCTTGTGAATTATTTAAGTTTGAAGTTAGAAGTAAGCGAGAATATATTGATTAAAATAATCCCTTTTAATTTACATATATGCTAGTAATAAGCCTGTTATGAAATGTGCTAAGTACTCTTTTAAATATGCGATGTGTACTTTATGCAATTTATTAATTTAATTGGATCCTATAAGAAGGTAATCTTTTGAAAGAGTATGTAGTGTATTACCTTACGTTTCATTTCATATACTCGTATTTAGGTATAATATATGTACCTTTTACATTAACAACTCGGTATTTAATAATAATGAATAGTTTTGAAAAATGCTTTTAAAAACTCCGTAATTTAATTGGAATGTGTTATAGTACAAAACCAGCATGCAAACATGTTTTCAAATACGTATATTAAGTATTAAATAGAGTTCAATTTGCTTTCAAAGTTGCTAAAGTTTGCTATAGCAAAAACCAAATAAATAAGTAAAAATATTTTATGTAGCAGTTTTTTGATTTTGTTCTACAAATTCTGTAATGCTTGTGTATTCCTTGTATTTAGAACCCCTGTCAAGAAAGCATGTGTAATATCCGAACTTGGCTTGGATAGGGAGTATTAAAATTAAAGCAAGCATGCCTCTTAACAATGTCGGCTTTTAAAAAATGGTATTGCTGCTATTTCCAGGCGTATCATCATGTTTAAAGGTAGTTTTAGAAAAATAAAACAATAGCGAATCGTAAAAACATGTGAATAGCCTGAGTTAGAAAATATTTGAACACGCAAGCATGGTGTTGCGTACGTACTTACAAGTTGGTTATCAAAGGGTCTTAATTATAGGCGAAATTGTTGGGTATTTAAACCACCGTAAAAAGGCGAAAGCCACCTCACCTCGCTGCTTCCTCCCGTCCGGCGGCGGGCGCCCTTGCCTCGGGGACGAGTTTACTCGTCCTTTGTCTATTTACTGCCAGTTTTAAATGTACAACGCTATGAAGGGACACTCCCAAGTGCTCCTTAAAGGCACTGAATTACTTGTAAATAATTTTTCAAATATAATTTAATTTAATTTGCTGCAAAGTTCTCCGCCATGACTGATGAGACTGAATACTGAAGAGACAATTAAATAACCTTCAATTAAAAAAAAATTCTACTTAATAGACATATATCTAATTATCCTTTTAGTGTTCAGCCGACAGTTACTTTAGGTTAAAACGGGAATAATTTTTAGAATGTTTTACTAGAAAATTTTGAAACATACCTAAGTTTTATTTATCAAGAATACTTGGTAACACCAACAAACAATAGTGGTTTGTTGAGTTTTTGTTGAATTCCCGGAAATATAACTTTCATGTGTTCTTGCAGGATATCGTTTAAAATTGCTTTATAATTACCTGTTTTTTGTGAAAAATTTGCTGCAAGTCTGCCTTGAAATAACCAGAAACATTAACCGGTGTAGTTACACAGCCCTTTCTGCACAGTCAAATGTTAATGGCACATCCCTGTTCCAAGGGGCATTAAAAAGTTAAATTAGACAAGGGCGCCCGACCCGTAATTTCACCCGAACCTTCCATCTTCGCGCCTCTCAATGTCTCGACCCCGTACGTGTAGCACACTCACCTGGCGTTGTCACCCACTGCCACCCGGCGTCACCCGGCGTCACCCGGCGTCACCCGGCGTCACCCGGCGTCACCCGGCGTCACTCGACGTCACATGACGTCACCCGACGTCGTCAGCCACCATCGACAGTGCATGCCGCTTCATCCTCGGTGTCTTGTCGTTACTCGGTGTTGCTTGACGGCGGCATAGCTATGCATTTCTTTATTTTGTTTTTATTTTAACCAGGATAAGACACTTTTGGTCAGCGTTAGGTAGGTTACGTATGAATTTTAGACAAAGCAACATAAAAAATAAAAAAATAAATCAAAATATTACGCCTTTTCTAATTATCGAAAAAATAGGCATAGAAACGAATTGTCATCATTTTATGCTCTTGAAATCACTTAGTGTCCCTAAAGTAAGCTTCTAGAACGTAGGTGACACTAATGGTTGTTGCAAAAAAAATTTTGGTTATTTCTGTTGCGAGATTGGCTTTATATTAGATAGTTGTTCCAAATGGTAAATTCACAAGTTCTGTAGTAAATAACTGTATTCCACGACAGACAACACAATTTCTCAGTCTCAAAATTGTTGAGACTGAGACTGAGAGAGAGAATTAGGATTAGACAGTTTAGGGTTAGGTGACTGAGTGGCTACATCTGTGCGTGTCGATTTTGTCCCTCCTGTGGTCCCTTCCCGGCGTGGTGGCGTGGCGAGTAGCTCAGCGGAGGCGTTGCGCAGATTCAGCTCCGGGGACCTGCAGTCGGAGTGCGATGAGGGAGAGGTGGACCCGTACACCGGCCGCCCGGCGACCACCAGCCAGCCCAAGCCGCAGAATCAGAGGCCGGCCTCCCAGGGTAAGTCATACTGTAGAACACTTTTACAGCACTAGACTAAGGGGTGAGAGACAACCGCTTAGAGATGAGAGCATTCATCGTAGTAAGTTACGAAAAAAAAACATCACTAGACATTGCAACACCATTTGATGGTTTAACTGATTGAGTTACAAGATGTTGCGCTCGTAGAAAGCGAATGTCACCGACCATTTGTCCGTATTCTGCTGAAGAAAGTATCTTGATTCTTTTGAGCCATACCAATTTTATTCATTCAGCCTCTCGAATATTGTCAATGAAATTTAAGGAAAAATAAAGTTGAGCCGTAAGAATTAAATACCAGCGTATTTCGAGCGTTAACTAATTTATGCAAATCTAATTAGGGTAACATAATACCTTTTATCGAGAGAATCCATGGATTTCCATAGGGTCGAGGGGATAAAGTAAATCGTAAATAGTGATTGTCTTGTGAATTATGTTTTGCATATTTTATTCGGTAGACCTCGTGATCTAATTGAATATTTAGGTAAATTTGAGACTAAAATGGCACCAACAAAACTGAAATTGCGAATAGCAAGTTAAAGTAGGAGCCAATATTCTTAAATGCCTTTTATTTTATACTAGAAATATTGGAACAAGTATTATTAGGTAGGTTCTAATGAATCAATTTTTTAAAATTATATTTCATTGAGCGAGTCCATGTGCCACGACCACATTCATTGCGTTTTCATGACACGCCGCAACCATACGTTCACATTAATATCTATTTCAAAGCTTTCACAGCATTTGTATTCGTTAGTAACTAATGAAAGAAAACATTCAATTGTTATACTCATTAAATAATCGATTTATCATTACCATTATGTAGCGTATGTCGTGGTAGCTAAATTGCAACTATTAGCTAAACAAATGTATAGTCCGTATAAAAAAGTCGTCGTAAAAAATAGTCCTATAAAGTAAGGCCGAATTTTTGGATCCACAAATAAAAAACAAAGTTAACCCGACCTTGAGAAAAAGGTAATAAGCGTATACCCAGAAGATAAGTACATACATCACACGTGAGTGATGTTTAATTACTGTATGTGTTTACATTCGGTGTATCTCTCGCGTAGTTAATAATGAACCTGCCCCACTGCGGTGAGTTCGCCGCAAATAATGTTACCCCGCACATGCCTCACCCTTATTACCCTTGAGTCTTCTAAGATTACATTGTCTCGCGTCTTGCGGTCAACTTTGTTTTACGTGCGGTCACGCGGTGTAACGCGAAAACTTGATAACTAAGTCGTTTAGCAAAAGTATTTGTACTTAGTTAGCGTAACGTTCAATACTCATACAGAAAATACTTACTGTAACTTCTTCACGGGTTCAGTAGATGAACGATGATGATGCAAGATATTGCCTATAAATAGGTAAAAAATCTTAATTTTAGAACCTGCGAAAGATTAT
Source organism: Maruca vitrata (assembly GCA_039566165.1). Taxonomy (NCBI): domain Eukaryota; kingdom Metazoa; phylum Arthropoda; class Insecta; order Lepidoptera; family Crambidae; genus Maruca; species Maruca vitrata. The sequence continues at coordinate 7,794,743 of CM076917.1, forward strand.
ACGCAGTTCTTTTTTCAGATAATACATTATTTTTGCTTGTTCTTTACTAGTAAGGTAGTGCTCTAGCACTTAAATTAAAGGGATGATGGAACTACGGAGTCGTAGCAAGTATGTACTTAGAGGACTATGCTGAATATCATGTTGCGAAACAACAGTCAATGACATCAAACTACCGTCGGACCTTACCGTCTAACCCGCAACTTTCAAGCTCGATAACTTTGTACCTATATAAAAAAAACAATGCATGCATTCCGTGGTTCAATCTTAAGTGTTTCCGTAGCGACCGGCGGTAGCATCGGCAGCGGGTCGGGACCCCCTCCAGCCCCGTCTGCGACCGCTGCGGCGGCCGCGGCGGCCGGCGGCGACCTGTCGCTCAACCTGCGCGGGGGGTCCCGAGGGACCTCCGCGCCCTCCTCGCCGGCCAAGTCACGGGAGTCGCTGCTGCAGCGCGTGCAATCGCTCACCGGTGCCGCTCGCGACCAGGGCGCTAATCTGTTAGGTACGTTAGTTGTTGTGCCTAATAGGCTTGTTTCCACTAAGAATGAATCGGATGGCTTAGAGTTTCTAATGATTAATCATGATATGTAGTAAACAAAAAAACAACTTTTTATTAAAATAATATAAGATTACTAATATTTTTGGAAAATAAAATCGGCAAAATTACTTATTTAATCACGTGACATTAAACACCAATCAGAGAAGCGTGACGTCACGCCTCGCAAAACACCGGTTGTAGCTGTACTGTACATCATCTGTCTAACTAATCTGTGCTGTCAGTGAACAGGTTATTTTGATACACTTCGTTTTCAGAGACTATTGTTAAAATACAGTTTAAGTTTAATCTAAAAGAAACGGACATTTGCCATGGAATCAGGATTCACTAAAGCAAACAGCAGTAATTTGCCCAAAATTGACGCCGTTATGCTTGGGAAATTTTTCGCAACAAACACAGATTTTTGCTCATCGGAATTCCGCAATGTTAAAACTTCTATGTAAGTATAATGTGAAAAACAAACATAATGTCTTATTTAGTTAGCAGCTATCAGTCAGAGAGTCGCATTTACCTACTCTGTAATGTAAATAACTGTTTTTGAGGTTAGCGTATACAAAGTTTTAAATACCTAATTGATAAATTTTTAATTTCAGGTCATCACGAGCTTCATACGGAGATGATGCTGTAAGCTATGTGCAGCTTAAGCGTGACGGCAAATTATGTATTTTAAAGTGCAAAATCTGTCCCGAGCACAAAGTTCATGCAAAGCTCTATAGATGCACACTAGTCGTCGATGAAGAAGATGATATAGTTATTTCTGTGCAATGTGAAGACTGCGTAGCTTCCCAGGGTGGTTGCAAGCACGCAATAGCTTTTTGATGTGGGTTCATCGCCGAAGTGAAGAACCCTCATGCACTTCAGTCGAGTGCTACTGGAAAAAGTCGAAATTATCGAGAGTTGGTAGTACACTTAAATATATGACGGCAAAAGATTTAGCCAAGGGCAGCCCTCTTTTACGACCAAATTCTTCTGTTTTGCTGAAGTTTTTAGAAGAAGGAAAGAAGAGGAAAATTCAGGATTGTGAATTATTTAAGTATCAACCCATGTATAGGTGAAAGTGCAACACAGGCTGTCTCAATGCATAACCTTGTATGGAAGTTCAAAGAGAAATGTGTTGATGAATTCTTAAAAAGTTCAGATATCTGCATCTTTAATAACAAAAGTTGAAGAGGAAACGAGGGAGCAATCCAATAGCCGTCTTTGGTATGAGCTGCGGTATGGACGAATAACCGCATCTAGAGCATTTGAGGTTAGCCGTTGTAAAAAGAATGATGGCATACTTGTATCTCTCATTTTAGGTGCAAAATACCAGACACTCCTTCTATGAAACGTGGTCGTATACTGGAAGATGAAGTAAGAAAATCTGTGGAGGAAAAACTAAATAAAAAAAATAAATAAGTGCGGACTAGTATTAAATTCGATTTATCCTATGATTGCTGGTTCGCCAGATGGCATATTTGAAGATGGCATAATAGAAATTAAATGTCCCAATACTGTGAAAACATATAAAACTTACATTAAAAATGGTGAATGCACAGAAAAGTATAATACTCAAATGCAACTTCAAATGTATCTAACAGGAAAGAAAAACTGTTTCTTTTGTGTAGCTGATCCAGATTATTGCCAAAATAAAAAAGTTGAGATATTAAGAGTGCAATATGATCCTAAACATATTGAAAATATAATCAAAGTTAAGTTATTAGAGTTTTGGAAAATTAATATTTATCCACTATTATATAAGAGTGTAGAACTATAATATAGGTATTTATAAATAAAAAAATCGTCTTAATTTCAATTTGTTTTATTTTATTAAAGAATCTTGTAAATTAATTAAGGCACAAGCTATGATTATTATTTCATCAAGTATTTTTACATATTTAAAATTAATACAGGCATGTGGTTTAAGCATACGAAATTCACGTAAACGCCGAATAACTCGCTCTATATGTATCCTTAAACTAGCTATTTGTTTAGTTAGTTTTGCTTCAGTTTTACTCATCTTTACACCTGTTTCGACACTAGGAGGTCTTACTAGTGAAATACCAGCTCGTTTTAGATATTGTTCTACATGTTTGAAACCCCTGTCTGCCATAACGAACATACCACTTTTTAATGTTTGAACAAAGTCACAGGATTCAACTAAACAAGTGTCAGTTGTTCTGCCCCCAAATCCTGGAGAAATATAGTTCACTAATCCATTTGGAGTACAGGATATTAAATATTTTATTGTGTTGGCTTTTTATAATCCGACCAGGTTAATGCTTGGTTTATTGCTTTAGATGGCTTTTTCTATTTCAATTTCAAGGCAGTCTATGATACAACTAACATTATTATATTTGTGCCTGAATGCCATGGGTAAAGTCTTTTAATCATTTCACTATCTAGCGACACAATAAAAGGCCTCATAACACTGGCTATTAATGGTATATTTTTTGAAAATATCTTGCTTAAATATGATGGAGTCATTGCATAATCATCCGACAGTTGGTTAAATGTACTATCCAATTTTATTTTATTTAAACAAAATAATAAATGATGTTTGGGAATATTTAATTCCTCTATTATTATATCAATCAAATAGTAACACTTGATTGGAACACCGATGTACAATCGAGGCTTTTTCTCAATTTTTTTAATCATATTCAATATGGTTTCTTTTGCTTCTAGCCTCTTGTCCTCTTCAATAAATTCACTGCAGTCAGAGGAAGATTTAACTTGCAAAGAATGCACAGGCGAGCAACTGGTGGTAGATGCAGATGGTTCATATAAAGAAATATCACTATCAGAGTGCTCTGATTCTTTAAATATACTTTTTGTAATTTTGCTGAGCCCGGACACAGAAGGTCTTGAATTTATAATGGTCTGCGATTTGAACGGGGATGTAGAGCTAGATATTTGTGATGGTTTTAAAGGTGATAATGCCTTTTCTGTTGATTTTATTTTTGTCTGACAGCTTTACTTCTGAATCTGTGTGTTATTAATGCTTGAACAGATTTATCCGCTGTCAGTTCACATAAAGTTTCAGGTACATTTTCTCCAACAATTTGAAAATCTGAAAACTAAACACAATATGTTGTTTATGTAATAATGTTAGCCATTATTATATTTGTGTCAAACTGCAAACTATTTGTTTTGTCTGTTACATACCTGAACTTGTATTAGAAGTATCCTTGACAGACGAACTTGGTGTACTACTTTGTTCTGGTTCATTCAAACAGTCTGCGATTATTGACAACCTTTGTTTTTTCAAGATATATGGTCGTTCCTTATCACTGCATGTCCGTTTCCTTCTATCTTCTTGGCATTCGAACTTCTTTTGGTATACAATCTGGTTTCATGCGCACTTGTGATACCTTTTCCCATAATATGATACTCAGTATAATTAATCATATCGTTCGGCAACTAAAAATATTTAAAAAAAGTATGAATTATTACATTTTATAGGCATAAAATAAAAATAATATTTTAACTCCTAAAATAAAACACATAAACCTATTCATACCATAACATTTTACAGGTTATGTTTACCTATATATGGTAGGTTTTGCAAAATTCATAACTTTTACTTTATATTTACAAATAGACACATTAAGTTGTGTTTCATACTTACATCAAAATGATCTTCACAAAAATAAATTGTCGATTTAGTTGATAAACTATGAGCATCTTGCCTCCTTGCAATTTCTAACCACTTTCTTCGTATTTGTTTATTGTTTGGAACGTATATAAATAATTTGTTTGGCGTTTTTATCGTTGTACTTTTACATTGGGGCACTATACAGTATTTATAATAAGAGGGATTCATTATTTATTAAAATGATCTCGTCGACTGACATAAACAAACTCGATTGTTTCGCGAAAAGTGACGTCATTCAAGACGCCATGACAGTCTTGGCCTTTTTCGAAGTCAATTTTATGTTCAATTCTAAAAAGCAAAATATTTATGAAAAAGGCCTATTTTTCTAAAAATAATATATATTTGGGGTAAAATAGATGCTAAGCTATAGTTTTAAACGAATTTCCAAATTTTGTCAACTAGCCTATTAATATTACTAAGTAGTAAGTAAGTATGTATTATACACCGTGAAATTTTAGTGGTTGTTTTCCCGTGGCAGAACGACTTGCCTTTAGTAATACTATCGAATCATGCAAATTATTCCGCGAAAAAAAAAATTTTTTTTTTTGATTTTTCAGAATAATAATTTTCCAACTCGAAAACGAGAGAAGCTATCGTTGTTTTTGAAGATGTGACGTAATCAGGTACTGCTTGCCGCATGAAATCGATGCTTAAAGCTAAAGAAGCTCTTCAACCTAAGTCATAAAGCGGTTGGAACGTGTTTTCGAGTTACGGTTAAACCTTTCGTAAAACCGGCATTTTTTGATTTTACCAAAAAAGAACTGCACACATCTTTTGTACTACTAAGATAGAATCATTTTACTGCGGGAAAACAACCACTAAAATTTCACGGTGTATAATAACATTCAGTACAGGCCTTCACACAATCAAAACTGAATACGAGTATATCCGATATATTTACCATGTTGGAAGCGCCATGATCACTGGTCAACTGACCCTTGCAACAGTGTCGAATATCGGGTATATTCAGTTTTGTAATGTGTGTTACATAAAACTTTAAAGTAACGATCAAAACAGTAGCATCATCATAAGTATTAACTGGATTACTCTGTATTTAAATTACTAGTTTAGACTGGGTAGCACATAAATGATCGCGAGCAAACTTTGTACATATCTTATTGCCTCTATGAGATCTCTATCGAGATAGAAATAAATAAGAGATTGTATACAGACTGGCTAACATTGTTAAAGCATTCGCCCATCTTTCCTTCCTGATTCTTCACTAATCATTCCTCAATTTAGATATTAAGTGTGTTGACCTACACAATTACGCTATTTGCGCCAATGCGGACTTGAATAGAGTAAGATTAGTCTTTTGCTCGTAAACTTGTCGCATTCGTTTTAAGAAGTAGCAACTGGAATCGTTCCAATTCGATTTTGCGACGCCTTCCAGATGCGGGAAAGTGATATTTGATAAATAAAATACTATTGTAATGGGGCTTATTTTTTTATCTGATTCAAAATTAACTAGCGGTAGCTATTGTGATACGGATGTCATCAATCACAGTGGTATTTAAAGTATGATATTGGCTGATCTTCGTTGAGATGAGCTGCCTCTAAAATCAAAATCAGTCGGACATCTTATTGACCACATCATCCGTAGCAGGTTACAGTTGCAGCACTAAAGATTTATTGGTGTTTACTTTCCACATCGCATCTTATATTACGTCAATACTATCTCGGGAGACCAAAACAAATTCTGACACAACCTTAGGTGGTAGCGGCAGAGAGTTCAATCAAACGCCACATCTAACCAGTCAACATATTCAACATTTTACCATAGGCTTAAGTTCCATTTCTGTCTCAGGAAGCGTAACATCAGTGGCTTCCGTTGGGCGTGGGTACAACCGGGACCGCTGCGTGACGTTGCTGGTGGTAGACGATCAGAACACCGACTGGTCCAAGTACTTCAGGGGCCGGCGGCTGCCCGGCGAGTGGGACATCCGCGTCGAACAAGCAGAGTTCAAGGTGAGTTTTAAAAATTCCGATCGTCTCAACTCTCTTACGACGAGAGCAATTTTTACTTACTACCTTACACCTAGACTAGTACTCACTTTCTTCGACCCATGGGTGACCCAAAGTGCCTATGCACTTTAGCCATATAGATTTAGCTTCCGATATGAGATTTCGTTTCAATAGAATCAGTAGGAGGAGAAGACAGGTCTATAGAGATAAATCTTCAACTCTAAACGTACAACACATTCAATGATTAAGCGTATGATTGGAACAAATTAATTTTTCTTTAATGGATTTGATTTTGGATTGCAGTGAAACTTTCTTACTTTTCTAAATGGCTCACAAATGCCCACTTTACTTTGTAGTTTCAGTATTTTAAACGGGAACTAAGAGGCTAATGCAAAGAGTTCTCACTAATCTTATTTACCTACATCGGCTTATGTAATATCATTTCAGAGGCATAAGCCCGTGCAGCAGAAAAGAAAAGAGCATTATATCTACTATCCTTATCCTATTACTAAGTTAAATAAACACAGTAAGAGAGTTGAACTCCGATTTTCACTAAATATGTATAATATTTAATCCAAGAGAATTTTAGGCCTCAATGTGATATCTTAAATCGCTTATTAGTAAACGTATTATGTAAAGTTATATAATGTAGCTACGAGGATTCAGTAAGCCTTTTAATGGTTTCTACGGTTAATATAAGATCTCATTATGCTCTCTTGGAGACATTTAACTTCATTTAAGTACCTACTTTAACAATGAAGTTGGCCTCTATCCAAAATACCGGCATGGTTTCTGACTTTGAATGGAGAAATTATGTGAATGATGTATGTGACCGTTTATGACACGTCTAATGGAAGAACGACCAATCAAAAGTTTTGTTTTTTACAAAAAATAAGTTTTTAAGTAGAATACCAACGGATGATAGAGTAGGTTAGTAGCTAGCTGAGCATTCCCAAACGGCAAGTAAGGCAAAAGTTATTTTGTTGCGCACAACTAATTTCAAAGCTTATACCGTTCGTTCTGGAATAAACAACTATAATTTATGTCCAAGTGCGTATAAACGAGCCGCTTGTCGAGCCCCGCTTTAATATTCACCGTCACCTGGCATTTGTCAAGTTTGTATTTGCCCTCCACCCTTGAACAAATTTTGAATGCTTATCACAATATTTGGGTCACGAAATCTTATTTCAACGTGGATTCACGTAAATGACGTTCTGGGCATTCCCGTGGACGATAACTTTGTAGGCTATAAAGTAACAACTTTGTTTGTGGCCGTTATCTGTTTTAACAACTGAAATTGTAGGTAGTGTTGCGGTCTTATTATGTACGTAGTGGTACCTAATTCAATAATAAACATACACATAGCACGATCGCGTCGTTAACGTATCGTTTTATTGGCCAATCAATTTTCGGGATATAGGTACACGTAACATGTTATTATTGCAGATAAAAGCCACGTTAAAATAACCGATATTGAAATGTAAATTGAATTTAAATTTCTGATTTGGTCAACATGTAGGTAGATACTGAATTTATTGTATTTATCAATATTGTAGGTATAATACATATACGAGTAATGCAATCTATCTTTTATACTGAAAATGCTAACAGTTAAAACTGTACGATTTTCAGTGTATCCGATCCGATTAAAAGATTACAACCGTCACAGTTTGTAGCTGCAATGGAATTGTGTCGGCTTAATTAACGACTGATACTTTTAGGTATTAATAAATTACCTACCTGTACCTATATGGTGGCTCGCATTTTTTGTGTTACTTTATTGTTAATTCGGCCAGATCCGCAGTCCATACCAACACCGTGATTTATTTCATTACGCAAGAGCGGTCGCCGTAAAAATTGCTAATTTCGTACAAATTGTGACACGTATCGTTCATTACGTTTTTACAAATCCTGACAATGCAAAAGCGGAAAATTTTGCTTATGATGAATCAGGACCGTCGGTTAATTTGAAACAAAGGTTTATGGGCCAACGCTGCGTTACGCGGCGCGGGACCGAGTTTATACAAAATTGGTCCGTCGTGGGGTAATTCTGTTTGAACCCTTGCCCTCGTGCTAGTAACGCTGGACTCTTGATTGGATCATCAGCCCATATGCGCTCCCACTGTTGTGCCATGAGTCTACCTTAAACTAGGGTGATCAGGCCTTAATTAACCACTCTGGCCGTGTGTCGAGTTCACGCACCTCAGAATGTCTGTTTTTCCTCCACTATTGTAGCATCGAATAAACGGACATAATATTTTTTTAAATACGAAAATACATTAGCACTTGGCGGGAATTAGGGATGTAAAATTTATTTGTCTATATTTTTTTTAACCTTGGTCGCTTGTTCACAGGAATTGTCAGTGACCGCTAATTCTGATGGCTCTAATGTGTCAATGGCTGTCTACCGGGGTGGCACCAAAGTCACCAGATGTTTCAAGTAAGTAAATAACACTTTTTCTTTTTAGGTAAACAATTTTTATTTATCAAAAGGTTCTCATGAATGCTGTCGCCTTTGACACTCATCTCTATTTACTTTGTGAATGAGGTTTGGAAATTGAATAGCGGCTTTATTATTATAGAATCTTCCACGAACCTGAGCCCTTGTCAACCGATTGCTCTATATGAATTTCCATATCTTTAAAAGGGACGTTACCTTTGTAGTCAGAAACATGGATGTCTGTCTATAATATGAGCTTTATAACGTACTTGTGTACATGTGTTTTTGTAATCTACAGTTGTCAATTTAGGTTTTTGTCTTTTCGTCTATTCTTCTAATTGCTCACGTATAAGTACAATCCCATGCAATTTTCCATATCTGTCCGAATAAATAAATTGGTGAAGAGAATTATTTTCGGACGTGTAAGAGTATATGCTGTAAGAGTGTATACGCTATGAGTTGGGGACAGAACAATTCAAAGAAGGGTTTTGTAGGTCTACCGATAGGAATCTTACTTTTGTCATTCGTCAGCTAAAAGAAACAAATATGTTAGTTTCTAATAAAACGGTATAAGGTAAGTTTAACACCCGTACATAATCTGATGCCATATAATCGGCATTAATTGCGGGGACCGTTAATTCGTAACATGAATGTTTGATGGCGCGCACGCCACCTGCGGGAATTTCTACGTACTGCATTCCCCGTTCCAGGAACTATTCCGAGTAATTACCTACAAAGTGCACAATCCTCACTAAGCCGGTACCTACGCATTGCTGTGTTCGCTGTATAATGGTGCTACCCACAGCTCTGAGCGCGCATTCTCTCCAAATTGTTTCCATAAGCCGTAACTCCTGACTTTGGACGGGTAGTTCGGATATTTCAGTTTTATGTGTCTTTAAAATATTTTAGTGATAGTTTCTTTGTCTACCGCATTACTTAAGGTTCACTTAGGTATCTACAGTTTCTCATGAGTTAGGTAACTTCATATGAGATGTGTGTACCTACGTAACGATACAGTCATAAATGATCGCTCGATGCACTACATACAACTACGTACATATTAATACTCAAACGTGGGTTATATGAAAGAGATCGCTAATTGCAAAATTTGTTTTTATGTACAATAAAGAATAAGTATCTATCTATACCCAGAAAAGGTGTAATAATATGTATGTTCGTATACTAGGCCAGAGTTCGTGCTGGTGAGACAGAACGTGCGCGACGCGGGGGCCGACCACCGCGCTCTGCTTCTCGGACTCAAGTTCGGCGGCGTGCCCTCCATCAACAGCCTCAACTCCATCTACCACTTCCAGGTACATTACCAATTAACAAAAAAATAGGTTCAACGCCACTGAGGATTTATATTGCCTCTAGGATATCAGTGATACTACTTATGTAAGTAAGTCGCCAGCATTGCACTATCTATGAGTGCCTCTATTGGTAGCAAGTGTTGCTTTATTGCGTTAGGACGGTTCGAGTCCGGGGTTGGGAAAAAATTGTGTGAGTTTTAACAATAATAATATGTCCGCGCAGTTGTCTGATATCCATTGAGATCGGCCGCCATGGCCGATATCGGTCGGACGCCTCATTATATTATTTGTATATCTACGAGTGAGTAGAGTCGGTGGCACTTAATTTGTAAATATCTTTAGAGTTTGATACATTGCCGTTGTACTAACTTATTTTAAAAACAAACGGTCTTAACGTATTTGTAAATACTTAGAAGAAATCAATTGAAAAGCCTCCTCAATGGCACTGCTAAGGATTGATATTATTACAGCATTCTAATTTATATTTTTAATTACGTCTTAGGACCGGCCATGGGTATTCGGACATCTTCTGCAACTGCAGCGGCGACTGGGCAGAGAGAACTTCCCTCTCATCGAGCAAACCTACTACCACAACCACACCGACATGGTAAGTACTTAGAAAGCTCTATTTGTTTTGCGTTCGCCGTGTTACACCGTAATTGGTCGTGTAATCTGACGACGTCTCGCAAACGACGATGTTTACACCAAACATGGTGTCATTAATGACATGCAAGCTGATACACGACAGGTATTACCTCACTCGCTCCGTTGACCTTGTTTGTAAGCGGATTTCAGGTCCTACCAGGATGATATTGATTAATTAATAACACGAATATGACATATTGTGGACGAATTTAGAGGATAGTACATGATACATCAAGAATTATGTGCGTATTTCGTAATAAATTCGTATTTATTTAGGTATCTGCAAGTTGATTATTGAAAATATTATTTAATATCGATAATATCGTAGGACATCTACGTAGGTACTGAAGTTATTTATACGTATACGTATTTGTCTCACAATTTCAGAATATTAAATAGTAGGTTAGATAGTTTGGTAGAAACGGTTCGGTGCGTAAACCAATCTTCAGCGTCATAGATTTTTATGTCTGCTTTTACTCGTATTTCTAGGTCTTCTTTTATTAAGCCGCAAAAAATACTACCAAAGACCGTACTTATTTTCAGTGCGAATTGAAGTCAAATATCTATTGGGTACGTGTTCTCTAGGTAGGTAATATAATAGAATTGTTCTTTTATGATAAGGTCGGTCTAACTTTAGTAATGTTTATAAGCTCTTGCGGGAACAATCTCTTAGCAGTAACTTTGCTACTGACTTTATTACAGGCAATATACAATTAACTTCGGCTACAGGGATCAAATGAAGAAACCTTCTAATTCTAACTTTTTATTAACCCTAGTTTCGTAATATCACTATGATTTGTTAATTTACAAATATTTAACTTAATAATAAATAATATAAAAATAACGTTAAAATTAATTTTGTCTGCAAAGACAAACAACAATATAAAGCGTCCAAAAGAAAAATTACAAAGTAATTTAAAATACAAATTCGTTACTTTCCAAACTATAGATATAAACACCGACATCCTAATCATTTTGTGTAAATATCACATAGTTTATGTTTAAATCTAAAACGACTAATCTAATCTCTACATTGACATATCGCTATGAGAGTTAATGAATATTTGGCTCAGTGTTGGCTGTTTTTTAAATTAGTAATGTTCGATGAACTTGCAATTTTTCATGAGGACGTGTCGATATACAAATGGTAGGTACAGTTAGTGTGGCTCTGATCAGGTCATGGTGTCGTTGAGGTGCTGGGCTTGCAGGCACCTGGTAAGCGGCGGGGCCCTGCAAGTAAACAGATGACTGATGAGTGCCATGACACCCGCTAAGGGGAACATCAAAGGGCGAATTGTTTACCCCTCGAGGCGTTCGTACTAATGATAACGTGGGCGTCTGTTCGCTGTCTTGTTACGGTGTTTAGATAATATCGATGATATTCTTAAGTATTGTTTTTTTTTCGTAAACTACAGTAAACTGCTTAAGCAGTGTTCGGGATATTTAGAAACGTAATTATTGCAATTGAAAGTGAATTCAATCTACATAAATGAATACGAGGTAGCAAAGTGCAACCTTTTATAAGTTGCCGACAAACTTTCCTAGGAGTTTCCCGTACTTATTTATATTTCAGGTCAAAAGCAGAAGCATATACAAAACATAATGCACTATTCGTGTTTCAAATTAGTTGCCTCTTACAGTTTAAACTATTGGTAATCATGAAATATGGTACTATTAACTTCTGCTCGCGTCGCAGTTCATATGAAGACGATTAGCGCGTAAAACTGTACTCTCTCCAGCGCAAACGTTTAAAAAGTCTACATATAGTAATGTCCTATCAGATTATACGATCATCTAAACTAATTCATGAAAATGCCCTACACTACGCTAAATGTAATTGAAGATTACTCAGCACACAGGTAAAGCTACAATCGCATTTATAATATTAGTAGGTAAACGTCAGAAAATAGTTTAAGGGACTCCTCCTCCTGTTTGTGCTACATTAGTCGCTCATGCGCTCACGGCTAACGGCATGGTATCATAATTTCCATACCAGAGGGCCTACCATGAGTTGGCTATCGTAAACTTACGTACGTTAAAAACCTATCGAGTTGTTTTTTCATATGGCCGATTGTAGTTCTTCGCGTAACCACCAGCCGGCGCTGTACATGTTTTTCATAGACATATTTACGTAGTCGATATCGAGCGCGTAAGTTTTAAACTCATGGTAGCCCCACAGTAATGCCTATGGTATACCATACTACTACTATATAAGTACTATGGGACCGAAAAGTGTATTACCTGGTCCAGCGGCACCGGCGCTCGCGGTCGTGGAGGCAGATCCCGTGTCGTTCGTAGCAGTCCTCGTAGTTCGTCACGCAGGTGTTTGGCGACTTGGTCTTGCGTTTCGTTACTCGCACCTGCAATGATAGTTCAGAGAGTAAGTTACTGTGCTGTTGCTTACATTGGGCTCAAGACTGGTGATGACTTTGGATCTGGAACCGTTTTGGTTTAACACGGTATCTAAAATGTGATCAGGCGGAATGCAAGCGTTGAAATGGAAGCGTTTTGGTTAATTGCTACATCTATATGCAATCAGATAGGTTCTATTACCTAGGTTTAAGTTTTACCTTTTTTCTCGAGGGAAATAATCGTTTCTGCATAATGTTACTAAAGATATTCGATAGCAACCACCGTTTGCATTTGGACACAACGATGAAGTTAAGGAACGATGAAGTTAAGCATTTCCTGATACGGCAGTACTGCAAATGAGATGTAACTATAACATCCAACGAATGAGTCAGTCATCAGACTTTCTGCACTAGTGTTATACGCTACCAAGCAACTCTACCTACTCACGCTTCCTGTTGCCATCCCACACTTTAAGACAACCACAAAGATTTTGTACATTTTTGATAAAAGTAATTCTAATATATTACACAAGGTTCCCACATGAGGGTCATGTACGTGACCGCGTTTAGAACATCATACTCCCACGCTTTTCGACTGTTCTTGTCTTCTTGTTAAAAACATCTGACGTCATTCTGACATTCTTTGGACATTCCAAAAGATAAGTTTTAACCAGGAAACCCCTATTTGACGGAATGGTTTGGCCCCACAACGGAGATATAAATATAGGACTCAAATTATTCTATTGCCACTTCCGTTAAAAACTTCTAACGGTGCTCGATCCGCCCCAAGTTATTGACCTACATATTTCAAAAGTCCTTTAAATATTACTCGACTCGCTCCCTCGCTGTTTATTCATATCTGCCGAAACCTTTTTTCTTTATCTTAAATGCGTTCCAACATGTATAAAAGTCACGATTTATTTCAGCTCGTAAAATTTCTGTGTACATATCTAAATTTTCCAGGAATAATAAGTAGGGAAATCACTACTTCAAAGTAGAAAGGTGTTGCAGTTAGGATTTAAGTGTAAATAATTCTATATGGTTTGAGAACCGGCACCGATCCCTTTTCGAGTTGATATGTGCGCGGTGACCTATAATCATATCTACTTTCAGGAGGTATTATACCGTGAATGAACCCTTACTCATTTTCCGAATAAATTATGGGAGAAGCGAAAAATATATTTACAAGGAAAATCGATAAATTCGTTTAGGATTTTCGTGCTTGCTAAAGAATTTTGCCTGATTTTAGTCCTCCTACATTTATTCCTTCTTTCCGAGTCGATGGCATAATCAAACAAAGAATCACCGTTCTGTTGTGTTCGGCCCAGTACTCGGCCACGCGAAACACTTCGTCTGAAGCACCCATTAAGTCACTCAGTGTGCAGGTTGCCAGACATGCGGGACAGGACATTCAATGACACATGAACTGTGATGATAAACCATGTTCGCAGGCCAAATTCATCTCGTCGGTAAATCACCATCTATTCGATGAAATAGCTTGAACAACGTTTTTTTTTATACAGTAGGTAGAGTTTATACATAGCTCATTTATCTACAATTATATTTACCTTGCAAGTACACCCTTGTTTGTAGAGCAGCCGGAACCCTTTCCTCTGCCGCGGGGTGACCTCCTTCCACTTCTTGATGTAATCGCACAGGTGGATCTGCGCTTGTAGTTGCACCACGCGACCTATAATTTAATTAAAAAGTTTTTTTCATTTGATCGCAGAGGTATAATATCGTGTCGTATCAACCATATATGGCGTCGGGAGATATAGCTTATGTCTTTATCATCGCCATGTAGACGTAGGTGTCACTAACGAGGGACTTATGCGTATGCTAAAGGTTTAGGGTAGCCGATACCTGGTTTACAAAAACCTACCTCAAAGACAACAAATTTTAAATCCAAGAGTCAGTGTAGTCTAATCACGTGTTTCAGGTAGATAGAACGTCCAATGCACTTGACCGCCACTAGTAAGATAAATAACAAGAGTACGTCCTTACACCTACATGTAAGTTTACGGAGCAAACGTTACGTCATTTATCTGCTTTATATCAAGTTTTCCTTAAAGATTAGCTAGTAGACGAAGCCGTGTAATTTTAAAGAATTGATATTACAAAAACACTAATACTATGCTAATCTTACTAAGCATTAGGCAAAATTAATGCAAATGCTAGCGTTTACTCAACATTTTAACAGGCATTACAAACGCTTGTCAAACGCTCAATACTCAATGCTGTGACGCAAAGACAAGTATGTCCTCTCAACTCTAGTATCTACAAATAGGCACCACTCAGAGAGAAAGCTAGGATGTGTTTCTAATATCCGAAGGTGCTTTACAACTCTTACCAGACATGGCGTAACAGGACCTCGTCTATTAAAGGTTTACTATACTCAGTATTAGATTTACGTTCGATTACGACGAATTCGCCAGAATAAACTAGAATCCGCTTTAATCTGTTTGCTCTTGACTAAGAAAATGTGTAAGTGATGATTATTAATTTGGTTTAGAAGTAGATCTTAAAAAGGAAACCATGCTTTTCATTTCTAAAATCAACAAAACTTCTGTGTTTTCTTTTCATCTGTTCGGTGCGGAGATTCGAACCCACATCCTTTTGAAAATTGCGTTCGTGCTTTCTAATCGGCCAATCTAAGCAGCTATTTTCTCCACGTCCGCCTTATCTGTAGTGTTGTGATTGCAATTCGCACGTTCGGTCAAACGTGACTCTTTGATTGCAATTGTTTTCTTCCCGATTAGTAAAGCGAGAGTTCATTCACCTGTGATGACATAAGTCTCCCTGGGCTGAAGGGCAACGCCGCAGAGCGAGCCCTCGGATGGGGTGAGCAGGCGACCGGCCTTCAGTGCCACCTCGGCTTTAGGTGTTGCCTGAATACAGATAAAGAGAACAATTTTATCGAGATACTTTATAACAACACGACTAGTTATTTACAGTTTGAGTCGGGATATGTAAAGTTACATGCTAGATAAATAATACACTCGTAACTACTCAAATAAAAAATGATTTAGTTACAAAAACGTATAAGCACTAAAACATATTTTAAACTTTTGGCTTATTTATGAGCAAGTGATTACAAATTTGCAAAAGAAAATGACGAGTGCTTTTTAACATTTTCAACAATGGAAACTCTGTGTTATGATTTAGATAAAGCATCTGAAGATCCAAACATATTATTACTGTTTAAAATAAATTTTTACTCACCTTAAATATGTTTCGGATTTTCACTTTATATGAATCGTAAAAACTCTGGCCTTTGTATGGTCTTTGTACTCTCCCAACGATAACTGAAAAGAAATTAAAATAAATGGTAAATTTCAAATTGAACACGATAAATGTAACACTACATTCTATAACTTTCTCCTTAATGAAAACCTGTATTGGTAACAAGTTGAATATTTGATATATGAAAATACTGTTCTCATATAAACTCCAGGTTTTTCACTTGCTATTGCACATTTCACGTAGTTATTATTAAGCCACTACAGCCAGCAGCTAGACTCTCGTATTTCAAATTGCCCGACGTAATTAAATCTTGAAACGCTTTTTAGTTTTATTTTGTACAGTTCTACTTTACGTAGTTCTGACTAAAGTGAAAAAAATATGCTGAAATATTATTCTAAATGTTCACTTAAAAAGGTGAACGTTCTCTTGTTAACATTTTTTCTGTTTCCACATTCATGGATCTGAAAAAAATTAACCTTAACGATTACTTTACAGAATTTTGACATTAAATTTTTTTACACAACAAATTAGTGTCTTTAGGTTGTTCGGCATGCCTTCAGTTCTGTGTTCAGTCCACCCCGGCTTGCATTTGACAGGCCTTTTTGTTAAAGAAAAACACGAAAATTACTAAATCGAATGCTTTATTGAAAACAAACTAATGTCGATTGATAGTCAATAAATAACATTGCATTAATTATACATGATCGATCACGCCGAGTTTCATACATAATTCCCTCCATACATAGTATGAAATGAGCTGTCATCATTACCCGCGATTTTATCTAAATGCATTTACGTTTAACGTGTTATCAATCATAATTATACATACATATATTTTAAATGCATCGTAATCGGTGATTACAACTTTAATAGAACCGTAGCTCACAAGAATATAAAATACGTTCTACCTTGTAATTATCAAGCCATAGACTATTTGTATAACAGTCGTAAAACGGATAATAATTGTGTCTAATTATTGACCTTTATTGATCATATTACAATAATTTATGATCTATATTGTCTACCTTGGTGATTAAAATGTGATTGATTGTAAAATGTTAAGGTGAGAGTTAGTCAATCAGCCGTGGGTTACCAAAATTCTGTAAATTTATCTTAGCGAAGCTGCGAAAAAAATATGAAGTGCTCATCTTGCTACACTTTTACAATCACTCTTATGATCGATGCGACTATTTTTTGGAGACAAACAATACCAAATTCTTCGATATAGTGGATGGTGGGATGGTGGACGATATATGATTTAGCTACCTTAAAATAACCACATGTACTTATCAATCTTCTATGTAGCATTTATTTCTAGTACCTATATTGTGATCAATATCTATGTGTTCCTAGTATGTGACGGTTAAAATGCAATATACACATGACTTACAATATCCTAGCAAAACATATTAGATTCGCTTGTCTAACCGCATTAGATCATGCGTGGGATAATTCCGGAAAATGTGGTTAGCATTCGGTTGTTATGGGCAGCTTATTATGAAATTGCGAAACGGTAATAGAGTACGTC
This sequence comes from Maruca vitrata, assembly GCA_039566165.1. Taxonomy (NCBI): domain Eukaryota; kingdom Metazoa; phylum Arthropoda; class Insecta; order Lepidoptera; family Crambidae; genus Maruca; species Maruca vitrata. The sequence continues at coordinate 7,812,415 of CM076917.1, forward strand.
TATTTATCTGTGGGCAAAATTAATTAAGCGATGGGATTTATTATGAAGAGAGCCTACTACAACAACAACACACAATCGGTTTATCACCATTTTGACTCGTATAACATAATCGATTACTCATTCATTACAAAATCTTTAGAAACAACCGGTATTACTTATGTTCAATTTTGATTGGGTGTTCCTTTTAGCACTTAGGTTTTCAGAAGACGATACTATCTCTCTTTTTAAGGCCACAGACTGTGTTCTTTTTATATGTTCGTTCGTGTTATCATAAAATGCTTATTTATTTCTTTATATATGAATCCTCTAGGTTAGGTTACGTTGAAGGCGGTTGAACAATAGCGGGCGCAGATTGATCTGCTAACGAATATTATTTGGTAACACATATTAATATAGTTACTATCGCTACTATACTAACATTAATTTCCTAACTGACATACGATGATGACTTGGAGTAGCCTCGTTATCATCATTGGACTAGCGAGAGAGCGGATGGCTCTCACCCCTAACATTACTTACAGATGTTGTTCATAATTACAACACATATAGAGTCGCTATCGCAATCGATAATTTGCAGCCTGACAATAATTTAAAAAGTTTAAAAGCTCACCAAAATCGCTATTGCAGAAGTGTGTCTGTGGGTGTTCGAGGGCTGCGCAAGAGCAGGCGTCTCCCGCACGCCAGCTGGCCGCCACCAGCGCCAGAGCGAGCCACCGGGTCGCCATTGAGAATACTTGTTGTCTGGAAATAAACGTTATGTCTATTAGGATACAATTCATTAAAAAAAAAGTCATATTAGCTCCGTACATGTACTTATTGTCGTTTAGAAGAATGTGACTCTACCACTGGTAGAATTCTGACAAGTTGAGAAAATTAATTAGTTAATTTGACTAAATACTAATTATTTCAGTAGTTAGTATGGTACTAATTAATTTATACAAAATATGCAACTGATTTCAGAATCATAATAAATACATAGTAGAGAGATATTAGGAAAATTACCATTTCATACAAGTTATTATAGTTAAATCTACAAATATACGTTAAAGACATAAATAAACTTTGTTAAACGGTCATTGGTCACATTAAACCATCTCAATTTCCGCAATGTGTTTTCTATGCCATTTATAATACATATTGGAAATCTCGGAATAAAAGTTCTATCTGCCTTTATAAAAGCCTCTTTTCTTACACACAAGGAAATGAAATCGGATAAGTTCTCCAAATCAGAATCAGCTATTTTTTCTCCGTCGCAGCCCCCCTGGGGATAGTTTAGAGATCATATTTTTCCACGAACATCTGAGCGTTATTGCCACGAGATTTATGCCCTCAAAGTAAGTATTTCATAAGATTGTCGCAAAGTCCGACGTCTTTATTTATTCGGTCGTTTTTTCAGGCGGCCAGAAATACGAAGTTACGCGATAATGTCAGCAGATTTCGCACCCTAATTTTTCTTAGGCTTTAGAATTTTTAATAGGTTTTCCTTACACGTATATAACTTACTTTTAACACTGGCCAATATTAAAGCGAAGTCTTGCCCCTACCCTAAATAATATAATACCAAGGTCAAACTTTACATGACTTAAAAAAGATGAGTGAGAAAATTGTATTTCACTCTAAGATTACTATGAAGCGTGTTTCTATTAGATATATAAAAATCACAACTACCAGTATGTAGTAAGATGTTAAAATATAATTATCAATGTTAAAAGCAACCAATTAAAATACTGTATAACATTGATTACTGAATTCAGTAATTCACGTAGCCGTCGTACGAAGATTTTATCATTAATACATAAAATTCCAATAAAATTTTCTTCGAATCTTAATTTTTTTAGATATACTTTATCTATATAGTACAAGAACTACGTAGATTCTTGGAAATGCGACGTAAAAATGTCATTCATGTGGAACGATGAATCAAATTTACAAATCAGAAGCACGAATGTATAGTTCGAATTTGTGATACATATTTCCTTTTGAAATCTCTGGAAGGCTTTAATAATGACGTCAGAAAAAGGTTGATGGAGTGTGGTACTTATTTGTAACATATTTGGACCAGAAATAATGATCAAAGATTTAACTTAAGTATTTGACGAAGTTTCCCGCGGCTTAGGTTGTTATTTATCGATGTCGGGATCGCCTCAATTGTAGACTACATGTTTATCACGCCAAAATTAGGTTATTTTATAAAATATAATATATATGTACGAATAGAATATCTATCGATAGTTCATAACGGCACACAATATATCACCGAACATATGTGCGGCGTCCGTTTTAACACGCATGTCGTAACAACGGGTCTCGGAATCCGCTGCATCTGTTATAGCCTCGCAAAAAGAGGGCACTGAAGGAATGCTCCGAACCCCTAATGACTCTAATTGCCGGTGTAATTTGATAATGCACCTGTAATTTTGCTGCAAAGCATTTACGTTTTTACCTGTTGTACGTAATAAGGTACACGGATTTTTAATAATAGCAGTTTGAATTATGTAGGTGAGTATTTGGTATCTAAAAGACATAAATCACAACGTATTTTATTAAGAATAGATTACATATTATGTGGTTGCATAAATAAGTCAGACAAGGAGCGGGAGCAATGCCCGTGTAACGAGTCAGAAATTGTTTCATCTATTTCTTAATTAAGGTAATATTTAAACTTACTACGCTACTGTAGTAATTTGATAAGAAAGGTTGAGTTACAAGGAATTTAATTAAATTATCGGCACAAGAAATTCTTAAAAAAAGAACCAACTTTAATTTCTAAATTCAAGACCACCGCTTCTAAACGACTATTTAATCTTAACGCGTCCAAACAATTAAGTTGAGCGAACGTTTTAATCAATACGCTTTGTTGAAACCACACTTTAATTAATTAATTAAACTGGTTATAAAACCCATCAACTGATACAACACGTATATCACGTAGATATATAAATTTATTACGTCCTCGGGGAACCACAAGATGATACCAGCGACCCACTTAATAAAGTTTACCGTTTGCGTTCAGTAGACATTGTAACACATTTCAGGAAGCTCTAGTTTCTCAACTATGCAATATGGTTGCTTAGACGTAACCCGTATATTATTTGGCAACTTATTTCTTAATAGGTAGGTATACCTTATTTTATAAAGCTCACGAGGCGTACTAATATCATAAAACAATTTTTTAAAGTATTTTTAATGTTATACCAAATGTAACAGAACAAGTATTCAGTTTACTCATTTATTTACATGTGTCGTGAAATATTACATATTAATACATAAAATCACGCCTTTTTCCCAGAGGGGAAGGCAGATATTAATGAGTAATGGTTTAATGAATAAATTTAATTACTTTGGCGTTACCTTATGTGACAAAAATAGTTGCACATAAATGTCAATTAATGCGTGCACTGGAATTCGCCGTTGGCGTCCATCCAAAGGTCGCAAATAATCTCACTACTTGAGGTAAAATTACAGCACGGAATAGTGTTTAACAAAAAGTAAAAGTTTTTATTCACATCACAGACATGATCAAGAAAATTTGGTAAAAACGTAATTCAAATTCAGAACAATTTCTTCTCAGAAATCAAATGCGACTCTATCACTAACTTATTTACTCGTAGTTCTAAGTACTATCACAAACCTACCTGTACTTTTACTGCCCATATGGTATCTACTTAAAATTTGTGGCCAGGCCTATGGTATAAATAAAAATAAAAGAGCCTTATCCTAAACGTGTCAACGCATTTATATTAATCTCGCTTCATACCCACTGGAGGTAATATAAGTCGTAACCTGACGCGTGTGAACTGCACACAGGACTGAGAAGGTCCTGACGAAGACAAATGGGCAGATAATCATTTAGCTTTTTTAACCGTCGACGTTAATCCGATTTGCTTACGTTGGGTCACGTGTGAGACTTATTTTTCAAAGTCGAAACATAGACAAAAGAACGAGCTTTTTGTTGACCCTAAATACGTGTGGATTTCGTCGTCTTTCATGTGAAAGAATCTTTCCATTTTATAAAAATGCCAAAAGTTAATAGAATTAGACGTAAAATTTTAAAGTTTGTAATTGGTAATGATTTGGATGAGTTTCTTTGAAGTTAGTAGGAAAAGCTTGTTTTATATAAGGTTATGTGTTAAAAACAGCGTTATTTTTGCATAAACAAAAAAAGCAACAATTCACTTTAATGAGTCCACCAACTTAAGCATCGGATATGGACCGAGACGTCTCTGACAATTGCAAGGTGCACGCACACACCGAAGACCAACTAACAATATGTGTCGCGATTTGTTTGTATCGTTTACACTGAAAACGCTCGAAATTCGAACTCGAAATGATTGTCAGGAAATTGTACCGGTAACGAGACGGCATGGGGCAATAAATACCTCGTGTTATTTCAGGAAAACATGTTCCTCTTTCTTATCTCATGTACTTTCTGTTTGTGTCTGATCGTTTTAGTTTACTTTTTGTCAAGTTTTCTTTACTTCTTATATTACGTACCTATTCCGTTTCAAATGGCTGTTGTTCCGTTGTAATAGAATTCCAGTACCTAGACATTTCGGTAGACAACTTAAGTCGTTAAATAAAATTAGTAACTTTGGTAACAATGTTGGTAAAGTTGTAAAGTAATTTCGGTCTATAAAGTCTATAATATTCTTAAGTCACCGAAGAGCAAGTTTCAATGCTAGTGTTAGTACAAAAGTTATTAATGTGTTTATATAGATCAGTTTGAGAACAATAAAGTCGTTATAAGCGAGGAGCGTAGGTGTTCGTGCTGGGTGCTTATTCGAACAAGATCTTCGTAATAATGTGGCTCACAACGTGAGTACCGGCGCCACATCTAAAGATGAAGTTTATTTTATAAGGCGATAACGTTAGGATCGCTAATGATGATAATATTAATAACTAAGTACGTATTTGAACGAAGAACATTTATATATAGTCTGTTAACAATTATACCATGGCTTGAGTTTAATCAGTGTCCAATGACTTAATAATGATATTGCTCTTAATTTTTGTATTGTACATAAATACAGGACGTTTCATTTAATACGTTTTAGTTTTTATTGTCTTATTTAAACTATTGATTACCTACCTATAACTAAGATTTATTATGCTAAAAGCTTATGTTTTAAAATTCGTTCTCTATATTATACTTCATATATTCTCTAACGATTAAGAAGACGTCTGAATGAGTCACCGTTGGTGGATGTGGTGTTTCAGACGAGCAAGTGTCTAGGCTGACTAGCGGAACTGATCGCTTCCATTGAACGCTTCGAGATTTCAAGTTCCAACGAATTGAATCCTTAACAATCGTAAAAAAACGTAATACATAAACCATTTCTTTACCTTATAGCTTTATAAACCTTCAAGTAACAGCTAGGCTATTTGGCATTTTCTATCTAGAAATATACCTATGAAAGTACAGAGAAAATTCATTGGAAGTCATCCCAGACACAATATTTTAGCAGTAACCGACTAACGGTTTACGTGGAAAGTTACGAGGTGATTAAATATTATATAAATCTAAGTTTTATTATGATTAGGCACATTTATTGATGATTATATATAGGCGGTGTAAATCCAAACTGTGTGAGATAGTAGTAGAATCTCTATATTAACGGGGAATAATGTCAAATAACTGATAAAACTACGCTCAAACGGAGTAAACGGTTGATCTCATCCGCTTTAAAGCTGAAATTAAATATTTTACTGTATTTGTATCCTATTTTTATCTGAGCTTTATACTGATTCGTATTATTGTTATAACAGTTACAGCTTTAAGAGCCTTACTTAAGGCAGTGCGTTATTAAAAAGTTAATTTTCTGTATAAAATTTTGCGCAAAACATACCTAAAGTCCAGTAAAGACCGTTCACTGTCGAAACTTGTGCGAGATTACTTGCGCCGGCGCACCGCGAGCCTTTTGTATCCCTTACAATACAATAACGGAGTAATCCAATGTTATTATTGGTTTTTGGATAAAAACCACAATGCGGAAAGTTTATGGGTGCATTCCCATACGCGCTTGCCGCTGCAACAATGCGTCGTTTGTCAGGGTTCGTCGAGAAACTAAAGCAAATGTTGACATTGGCATTATGGCTGCTTAACGAAGTTTAACGTGCAACGATGAAGTTTCGGAATCAATCGGTTGACCGTGAACGGACGGGCCAGTGCATTGAGTACACGACCTCCCTTCGACACTAAAGGGCACTGAAAAGATGCATTCATTTTAACACTTGATAATACAACAATGTATGGAATACTCATTCTATACATACTATTTTGTATTTGTTGCATATTGATGCAAGCTTGTAAGAGGAGTGTAATGTTCTTCGTCTAAGAGTGAGCTAACGATAGCCTGAATTTTATTGTTTCCCAGTGTCAACTGTGATTTAGTTGAACGATTTAACCCACATATAAAACACTTATTTCACAAGTATACGTGTCATGGCGGGCTATTGCAGATACTTAATTTATTGGAGTTTGAGTACCTAAGTAAAATACACATTAAAAAAAACTAAGAACTGGATTAAAGTTATATATAGGTTCCACTATCAGATTATTATCTATTCATATTTGGTGATGTCATTATTTCCTTGCTATTATGGAATAATAATGGCATTTATTTATGATGTCATTTCAAATGTATCTACTGGGTGTCTAGTATTTAAGTTTTTGCATAGCCATATTTTTATTTGTTTCGTTCCGCCTTGATATTTATGCGCTGGATACAAACCAAATTATTCCTACTAAGTATTTTCAATGGTGATGAATAGAAAAACTTTAGAATGGGCTTAAACTTCAATGGATATCTAGGTGTAAATCAGCTTGCAATAAAAGATAACCGATTATTGTTTTCTAGATAATATGAAGAAACAATACCTTTACTCCAATAATAGAGTAGGGAATTATCCGTACATTAGTACGTACATCATTTATTTACCGCATGTATAAAATAGTTTGGGTATAGTGAATCTGAAATTTTGTTTAAAATTAATTAATGTCCATGATTAAAAGGAAGACGCAACTCCTTGAATTATAAAAATAAAAAAAAACATGAAAAGAATTGATAAAAAATTGGAATTGATTAATTTATGTTACGGAATTATCTTAATAACACGCTAATCTAATGCGCTGCATTGTGGAAACTAAAAATAGGCATCAAGGGGCTAGGCAGCGATTGCCTCATTGTTTTAAGTGAGATACCTTAGCTGAGTAATAAATCATTTGATAATGGGTAGCATAACCATGGGCTGGTAAACGACTACTGCAAAATACTAAAAAAGGTATCGTCTTATTTCTTCCAGGAAGCCGTTAGCAACTCTAAATTTTTTTTTCATAAATAAAACGTTATAACTGTCAAAAGTAGCGTTATTGATGGTAACTTACTAAACTTACTGCGTTTTTTGCACACAGTACCTAGTAGTTTTCATTAAGTACGTAAGTTTTTTTTTGTTTTTATTGTGGTTCGGTCAGCGATCCAACTACTAGCAACAATGTCAAAGGCTTTAAATTGCTCACCATTATATTTTATTGTGTTCAATAATGGTGATACTGATCGTGAGCCGTGATGTAAACAATCTATGTTGTAGCTAACAGTAGGCTCGTGGTTTATAGACTGGTAAAGAAGATTCTCAACAGCATTTTGCGGTTTTCCATTACTACTAACGAGTGCTTAAAATAAAACAACCGCAACACGTCTTGAACAGAAAAAAGGTATGCGGCAGCTTATGTGTTAAGCATTATACGTTAAGCATTTTTATATGTCATTGATGATTAATTTAATATGTTATCTTGCACTTCTAGGCAGGTACACCTGCATATACATCTGCGGTGATGTTCACGTAAACCAAGACGCGTGACTTTAGAATCACATCGGATTCGTCTTCTCATGCAAAAGCCCGCGTTCCCCGTAAAGCAAAAATGTATGTCATCTTTCAAAGTTTCTCGGACAATACACACTCGCACGCCGCGCATCCGTCGCGACCAAACCTCCGCTCATTATTCGCTAACGACGTCGTCTCGCAACCTCCGCGGCGCCGATAAAAACGACACCACGCATAAATCCGTCCCGAGGCTTCACAAAACTCGTGACACCTCAATTATACCAGTAAACATGTCAATCAATCTCGCCACTTTGATCTATCCATCATCCTATTGAATCGTTGACTCCGCATTTGTAATAGACAGACAGCGAATATGGCTACTACGCTCTAACGAATTAATGATATTTGTTTGTTTGTGATCAACAAATGCAAATTATAAGAATACTAACGATCGGTCTCCGTCTCGTGTGGGTGGTTGGCCGGTTTACTTGAAATATAACAATATTTATATATTGTATTCACACCTAGAACGCAGACTTTGCTGTAAATACTTGTCTCGTAATTATTTGCTAAGACAGGTGTTGTTAAGACCAGCCCGCTTCAACTAGGCTAGGACGTATGATATTATCACATTTGTTTATCCTTGATTTTGGCACCATGAAAATATGAAGTTTTAAATTACATCTGCTTTATAAACTAGATCTCAATGAAATGAAATAAAAATGCAGTGATGCATAGTATAATAAAACTCAATATCATTGTTCTATGCATCATAGAACCTATTCTTATATCTCAAATGCATTATCATTGACTGTGAGATTTCAATTACGCTTTCAATGGAGTCACAATTTGAGCCAAATTCGATTCGAGATTGTATTCAAGTGCCTACGATGTATCGTTAGATGATCTTAATCATTACAATTCGATTATTAACCCTTAACTACCCAGTAAGCTTTTGTAACGTAACTGACCAGTAGTGTCCAACAGACCCATTTGATAAATATAAGGTGTGATGAGTGAAAAACAAGTTATTTAAATTAAAAAGATATTAGAATGAACTTTAGTAATGTATTTTTGCACTTGTATAGTTAAAGATGTATATTTTTTCAAAATTTGTAATAGTCATTATATGATTGCACTTATCACAGCACTTGATAGAGACGCTGTTAATATCGAAGAGTAAATTAACAACGCTTTATCCTTTTCACAGCAGATTCAGATAATTGAGTAGGTCAGCTTCTACATGGTTCATGGCTGCTTAGTACTTACTTGATGGACTTTCCTTACTTTGTCTCCGTGTATGAGATGTTACCAATACTGTTGCAATTTCACGCATAAATGTTTTTTTTTGTGTTTTTTATTTTGCGTGTCTTCCAGTCATATAATAACATCCTATCATCATCAGCCCATTTCTGTCCACTGCTGGACATAGGCCTCCCCAAATGCACGCCACTTCTCTCTCTCCTCGGCCACTCGCATCCAGCTCCTACCAGCCGTCCTGCGCAGATCGTCACACCACCTGGCCTGCGGGCGTCCTACACCACGTTACATAATAACATCTAATATAAATTTATTTTGAATTTGCTAGGTATCTATTCGTTTTATACTGAACTCTACTACCTACACTCATGAATCATAATCATCACCCTCACTCCAAGAATTATAACTATAATTCGTTCATAACCGTTTACAGTTGCTGGTTCTGTCACATTTTTTCAATCTCGAATTAGTATGCACAAACGTATTTTCATCGTTATTGTAAACATGTTCAAGTTGAAGTTTACGTCGAATTGGTTGCCCTTCATCTATTTATCTGAATAATACTGAATAAGAGGACTATTATGTGGTGTCTTGTGTGTCTAATCACTGATATGCGAGACGAAAACAAAGACGACAATTATAACACAAAAAAGTGGTGTCAGATTATTATGGGTATAAAATATTAATCGTTATGACCCACCCGACATCATAAGATTATACGTTAATATAAATAAAAATAATCTTTGTTCACATTCTCAAACAAAATGTTATTGTGTCTATTGGACACTTGTGGGTTGATGAAGTACTATTTTTGTATATTTAAAATAACTAATAAATCTTACATGTTAAAAATATTTTAAAAGCACTTTTAGAATTTTAAAACATTGGAGATCAAATAGGTAAAAGGCTGATTCATAAAAATAAATACTTTAGTTTTTATCAAAACTTAAACGCAAAAAATGTGTCCGCGAGACACTTGTGGGTTGTTAAGGGTTAAATATCCCACTTCAGTACTATTAAGCTATTTAACAACATCATTACACACCGGCAAGGGCAATTTGATCGCAAAATTGTTTCCAGATATATCCTCCTATTATTCAAGTTTCCGAAGAAAACCCCTGCTTCAATATCCATTATGTAATGTCGGCCCGGTAATTGGATGATATAGTGATACAACATTGTCCAATATGACTAAAACGTGACTATGCGTTTAGCATCCCTGCCATCGAAATTATAAATGACGACGCAAACTGAATGTCAACAACCTACAACAGAAGCTTGATGGGGTCTTATTTTAAAATAAGATAGCATGATAGTGCAACCCAATCAAAACGTCTGACGATAAGTATCTAAACAATCTATGTATTTGCCGACTGAAGTAATAAACACTGCGTCGTATTAAGGAGTACGACTCTGATGGACTTCTATTCGTGATGGTTATTGGGAATTTTCTTAAGATTGGAATTCTGTCAGATAAAAATTTGAAGCTCAGCGTGATTTTATCTTGGAATTCTTTCAAATTGAAAATATTACCAATTTCATCATTCAAATATCGCACATATACAAGACCGTTTAAAATACAAGCTTATAAAAACTGACTTTACGTGTAAGGTAAATTGGGAGTCAAATTTCGTATTTTAGCTTGATGTGTGGACCTCTTGCGAGCTTTTGAGTCCTGTTGAGTGAACACGTCGAGACGCTGTCCGGCGCCGGCACTCGCGCGTCTTTTGTTTACTTTGTATTTATTTTCACTCATGATAAATGGCGGAATGCAAAAATGCACCGCGTTGAAATGTTAATGACAACGAAATGAGGCGTTAAATCTCACGGATTGTGCGATGAGTGTTGCTCAAATGAGAATTATTTTGAAACGTCTGACTGCGAACATCATATTTAAGGTTTTATGCCTGATCATTTAGCCGTATTTTATTATTCAGCTTCAATCGTTTATTTTTAGTAACTGAATTTCCTCCTCTTTATGAATGCCTATTTTTCTGGTCAACAGCAGATCGGATCGGAGCGGTCTGTTTGTAAGAGACTAATAAAAGAAAAGTAAGTAAATTTCGTGACCAAGAAATATGTCACCATTAAAAGGTTTAAGAACAGGATTCCTATGCGGAGGTTTTTGTCGTACATTAAACTTGTAGTTGGCTGACGAAAATCGCCGGCTGAGTCTTGTCAGCGATGGTAATGCAGCCCACATGCAAGAAACTGGAATTGTCGACGAACGACTTGCTTATTAGGAGCCCACTCTCCAACAAATGAAAGTCCTGCCATTGGATTGTTATTTGGCATTGAGCACTGACATGTTTTATGTGCTATTAAAATGCATTATTGTAATTTTGTTTGTAGGAACAGCTCTGTTTTATTATGGGTTGCTCAAATTGTATGACATTCAACTTTAATCGGTATAAAAATCTTTTATTACTTAGTCTAGGTTAGTAGTACTTAGTTTATTTCTAGGATTTGAATAAAAAATAATGAGAAAATTCAATGCAAGTGTGAATGAGAAAAACTTAGTTATGTACTTGCATATTACATTGTTTTACAATAATTGGTGCATAACTTATTAACACAAGTATCGATGATTAATGATCATGTAGATAACTATATCTAGCAAAGTAAGGTTCACAGTCTTATACAAACGCTGTCTGTTAAGAACTCGGTTTGATCTATATCAGGAATCGCACTTAAGAAGGTCAAGTTCTCACATTCGGACAAGGACCCTTAACTTGTGTTCCCACAGTGAGTCCCACACCTCCGCACAAGTTTTGTGCGTATTGTATTCGATACAAAGACCCAAAAATTGGACTTCAGGTGACGTGAACACCATCACCAAAAGGTAACTTACTGACTTGACAAATGCAATTAACTCAACAACAGTATAAAGTAACCTAGGCACCACTATTTATAAAACAAAAATTATTGCTTTGTAGGTAAAACAACTCAAAATAAAAACCGTGTGTTACTGCTAACTAATTGAATTCAAAAGTTCGGAAAATGTTGCACCCGCAGCACGATAGTTTCATACATTACCACCAAACTTTGAGACAATGTTTAAACAAGTTCACATGAATTATATACAGAACTGTCCACATCCCCGCGGAACCATTTGGAACGAATGAATTAATCCATTCGTTATTTACGGTTCAGACCAACATATCAATGTAACATAATTTTCAATGTGTCTACTCTAGATCCCCGCCTCACGTCTGCATTATTCATAATTATAAAGTTTCTTTTTGAATTTGTCGCGATGGAAAACACTTTACTTAGCTTTTGGTTAGGCCGACCAAAGTACTCATAAGAATATACATTATTCATTTTCTCCATTTTGTTTAGATAAACATTGAAATAAAATTAATGATTTACGATCTTTTCCTTTCAAAAAATAAAGCATTATAATGCGACATTTGTTTATGTTTCCCATGAACTAATAATCGTCTTATATTCTTTGAATCAGAATCGGTATTAAATCAATTCGTACTGCTTACCGTAACCTGAACATTTGTATGACATTTAGATGGTTCACCATTCAACATTACGCGAACAATGTTTTAAATTGCTTTATCTATAAATTTTTATTTAATGAATTTATGAAATTTATGACATCCCAATTTTTCTCATGCTTTCTGTGAAATGACGATAGAAATCCATTTGCGTAATATGTTTACACGATTACTTATTCCCATTACTATCATGATCTACTGCACGTTTCTATCCAAACTGTTTGCTTGTAAGAGGATTGTAATATTAGCGTGGGCGTCGATGTTAGTTCTCGCTTACGTTTTTATGTCCATATCGATATTTGTTTGCTCGGTTAAGTCTATGATCTTAAAGGCATCACAATGCTACTAATCTTTTTTACAAGGTATCAGACCATTTGAAAAGTTCTTTTATACGTTGTTAAGCGTTTGTAGGTAGATTACTGATATTACGACGTAATTGGTTAATACTAATTGAATGTTTCATTGGTGGACTGAACAGAATGAACTTTTTAAGTTTTGGTCCTTCGCACCGGATTATCAAGATATCATTACCTTATTTTTATACATGAGCAATAATCATCATTTGATATTAATGTACGCAAGTGTTTTATTTAAGGATAAGAGAGTAAATTTCGTGATATTTATTCGCAAGTTTGCTGAATGATAAAATTAATATTAGCACTGGTGCTGTTTTCATAGGAAATTCAATCTCCTGAGCTAGGAGGGGCCATAAGTGTTGAATTAGCACTCGGCCCGCGGGCCGGGCGTGTGAACGTGTGAGTAGGCCTCGCTGGCGCCACCTAGCGGTTGTACAACATCTCATCTCGACCCCGGGAAACATAAACTTACTTCACAAAGAGTATCCCAAGAGGAAGCGGTTTCCCTTCTCTAGCCTGAATTTACGATTTAAATCTGAACACACAATGACACCAGTAATTTGAAGAGGTCTCTTTTAAGAAGTTGTAAGTTATGTATAATTTAAATATATATATTACAGTACCATTATTACAAACGTAATAACAATATGCAAAAAGGAAGAACACAGTATTTAAATTTTTTTAATAAAAGTATACGTAATTATATGAAGAAGCTACGCTCAACTTAATTAAAAAAGTAAGTAAAGATACTTTGTTTTCTTACTAAAAAGCAGCGACTCAGGTATATTCTAAGTAGACAGAAGTGTCCATTTTCCTAAGTCAACGAAGCTCTACCTCTCTACCGCTGATTCAATTAAGCCGATGTAGGTAAATGTTTTCTTTGATTACCCACATTGTTCGGAGTAATTGTTTGAAGTGCAGCTTCTAATTTGAGCTCCAAGGTGAAACAGTCTAAAGCTAAACACTGGTAATTTGCTACAGTTGCACAAAGTGTAATGATTCTGTGTAGCGCAACGGGTATGAGTGTTCTTGATTTGCGGCCAACTCACGTTTGCGTCTGATGCTGGTCTCCACTCCTGGTAACGGCACTGAATCACAAGGCGATGATTTTGATAACCCCCACTTTACACTTTAACACATATTATCATAACATTGAAATCATCTACGTGACTCAATTCAATTGTACATAGAGATGTAATTACGAATGAAACAACATCTGATGTATGTTTTTAAGTTTGTCACAAGGAAAACCATTCATATGCCTTTAGTCTCTATTAATTACTATTGGAATTTTAACACCAAACTAATATTAACTCATTCATTCGCCTCTATTCAATGTTTCAATGCAAATGACTGAAATGATTAACCGCACCGTTTTATATAATAGCAGTGTTTGCAAATATTTATCAAAGCCTTAACCGCACGTCCCATGGCCTATGTAGCCAATTACTAAGAAATGTGAGCAAACAACCTGTTGACTATGAAAACAATTTTGTTTGATGAGTCACGGCGGCTCTTGTATTCTGCGGGGTGTCGCTGACCTGATGACCCGGGTCTTAGCGCGGATTATGAGCGGTGAACTTGACCGCCCACGTATAAAAGCACCTCTTACATTGCCCTAACATTGACCTCACGTACAGGGAACATATAACTACAAACAACATATGCCCGTAGAATCAATCTGCAAAAGTGCACGATCAACCATCCAAACCCCTTCTCGATCAAAGGATCTTTGCGTAAAGCTGAATTTAGAAGCGTTCAAGCTCCTTGAATGTAATAAACCTTCCGAATAAGTCCAGTGGGATTATTCGTTACAAATCCGAAAGGCTTTGCCCTGACCGAACATCTGTTTTGGCGTGCTCTTGCATATCGATCATTGTCGTGCTTTACACAATACACAAGGGACACTCAAAAGCAACCCATAGCAGCACCTACCGCTTTCACAACCATTATAGCTCGTACCTACTTCTACATCGACGGTTCCTTGGCATCGATAAGCTGCTATCGATTCTTGGATCAGACCATTACATCGATTTATGAGACGAGGTCTTGAGTCGGCGACACGTCATAAATCTTCGTGCCAATTTCGCTGGAATTACAGATCGACCTAAAATAAAGCGAAAAATCTGAAATATCTTGTAATCTGATACTCCGTAATCGATACGAATCACATGGTACCTATCAATTACTTTGACAGGCATATTAGTTTCAAGTAGAAATTCCAACACATAATTGAAGTACTTACGTGGATTTACAATCAATTTAAAATCATCCTACAGTGAAAGCTATTCATGAATTAAACCTGTTTCAGCTTCTAAAAAAACTTTTTGATGCTTGTGATCATCATCATGTGATCAAGTTATTAAAATATTAACTAGATAAGTATATAGTTTTCCTTTTTTTTAACTGACTTCAAAAAAAGGAGGAGGTTCTCAATTCGACCGGTATATTTTTAAAACCAACATATTTTTGAGAAAACACACAGACTATAGGACAACTTACATAACCAGTGTACGTGTGTACTAACCTATGGTAAATTTTCTTCAAATTATTTTTAAGCTTCATTTGTATTCCTTTCGCCTAGGTAGGCGTTACAGGAGCCACGATTCCGATAGACTTGAGACAGCAATACGTATAAATAAACATAGTTAATCCGTAGTCGCTATATTTACAGTAGCCACGATTTGAAAAGACAGCTATCCGTTTAAAATGGCGGGGTAGCTGTGCAGTGTGAATACACATAATTGCAGGGAAAGCAGTGGCGGCCGCGCACCGTTAATCCCGTGCACCGCGTCGCATAAAGCTTCAAGGTTAACTTTCGCGGCTGGCTGCCACTCCAGCGCGTAGGGTTTGGACAGTTTACGTCTTACCGGTATTTTATACGTAGTTAGGTATTATTCTAATATTTTTCTTCAGTTTGTCGGGATCCGCTTCGATATGCAAACGTTGTGCGCAAAATCAGACACCGAGAGCAAGGTATTCATAGACTAGCTTTTAAGAAAGGCAAAATGGAAAAATGTTTTTTTTTCTACATATTATAAGATTGAGTAAAATTGTGAACATATTTCACAATTTTAATCAATCTTGCCTTCATATTTACCAATGATCCATCGCATTACCATATAAATTGTTACCATTAAATTGCAAACGGTATTAAAAATAAACTTTCGCCGATTAATCCGACACCACTTTACCGCACTCAGCCCCTGAGATATACCTGCACTATCTTATCGATGCACTTGCATGTTTTTCTGATAAATAATAATGGTCCAAATGATATACTGGCACTGAATGAAATCATTAATCATTCTTAATAAGCGGTTAAAAGTATAATCATACCCCAATTAAAAGAACCCGTTTTATAAGCAGCTTATTAATAGTAGTTGTATGCATGAGTTTAAATATAGCTAGAGCTTATCGTGAAATGTATCGGTGGTGCGGTAATGTGTACATGTTAGGATTTATGTGTGTGGTACTAATAAAACAGTCATTCCCGTATATTGGCTTCGCCTAGCCCCACTATATTTTTGTATTAAGTTGGAAAACATTGACAAATATTAACACTATTTTCGTAATTAATTATTTTCAATAATTTCCTTCACAACTGCTGGAAACGAATAATTAATTGGTTTTCCGGCTTCCATGTAAAGTTGTTGGTATAAAATTTGGTATTTTAATGGTAAGTTAAGATATCTGAAATATGCTTCATTTAGATTTAGAAGAAAACTTTGCCGATGAAATGATGTAATACTTTTATGGAAAATCGTCTAATAAGTTCGTGCGGTCGCAGGAACGTGACCGGCGTAAGACACTTGCCGAACTTACGCGCTGAATGCCAAATTGCAACAAACCCTTGTAGAACATTTTCCTTAAAATAATGACGCACGCCTGAAGAATTCTTTATCAATTTTAATAAAAGTATTTTGACATAAGTCAATTCAGGTCTTATATTACCGATTATCTCAGCAGGTAATTGTTCTATTTTAGTAAGTTTTTTTAGTGTAGGTATACTTCTAAAATCGTTCTTGTTTTAGTCCTTTATTAAAGGTATTTAAGTATCTTAAAATGCATAATTCATCTAATATAATATATTGTATAAATAAGTACAATTAACAAGTACAATAAAAAAAAAATAAACAATTTCCTCCGTGCCTAATAAACTCTTTCGTTCTCCAAGTGATATCCCTCACAGGGCGAAGACGGGCCCTTTGGGCTATCAACATGTTATTAAAACATTATGCAGGAATTTGTTGGTATGTAACATCTGCGTGCGGCGCCCGAGGTGAATGTGGTAAATCCCGACGATTTCGTATTTTATAGATGAATTTCCTCAATCAAAAGCACAATCCATCTTAAATTTACATAAATTGTTTAAGGCTGTTTAAACCGAAACCACTTTATTTATCGAAGTTGAGTTTTCATATTTTAAAACCATAAAAAATCCATCAAATATGAACTTGAGGTGTATAGGTATCGTTCATAAATAATTTCATAGAAATCGCCATAACGGGCCCGATAAGAGTTATAAAGTCGCGTCACCCGTCCCGGCTGAATGGCAATGATTCATTGCGAATTATTTTTAGTGCATTGCGGTATTTGTGTAATTTACTACGAAGCACGATGATTCTCACGCCCACTGCTGGTTATAATTGAGCGTTGACAAATGATATCAAAATGCGTGCACAATTTATGAATGAAACCGGCCAAGCCTGATTCGCGTTTCGTTTCGCCGCCGACTTCTTCTTCGCTATTACCCGCACAACAAATAAGCTGGAATGACATTACCATACGGTAGCTATAAACAAAGGGAATATTTTTATTCATGTTATCGGTCCACTGGTTCACCCTGAAACGTTAAATAAAAATAAAATAGTGGCCTATC
Organism: Maruca vitrata; assembly: GCA_039566165.1. Lineage (NCBI taxonomy): Eukaryota > Metazoa > Arthropoda > Insecta > Lepidoptera > Crambidae > Maruca > Maruca vitrata. The sequence continues at coordinate 7,830,243 of CM076917.1, forward strand.
GCGTCTCGGGACCCTATATCTTTTGAGGTATAGCTTTTTGTATGTATTATTCATAGGGTCTTCGTCTCACATGTATCAGCATTGTCTACGCGTCTGCAATTATAAAATTTATGCGTTAAGCCTTTAGGCAGATCACTGCATTAATGCATCGCTGAGTCACGCCGCTCCGAGGTTGTCCACTCGCTGCCTGACTGATGCTGATTTATCGGACTCCTTTCCATCTTGATCGATGTTCTCGCCAATAAAATAGCAAAGTTGTTCATATATAATTACTATATGATCGCCCGCCTGCCGATCGAGCATCAGAAATTAAAAGTCGACTACACAAAAACTGCGCAGGAAAACATGTTCAAGAATCCTGTCCTAAAATGTGCTTGGGTACAATGATGTATAGGCATTTAAGGTGTAATTTTTAAGATGACCAAGTATCAGTTAGTTAGTTGCAGTTTTGCAAATTTTATTTTGTAAGAAAACATTACCAGCTTTTTTATACGTGTTGACTAGACAGACATGTTGATAAAACAAACTCAAATTCCAAACCAAATCGTACGCTTTTGAAAAGGTTAGTGATGAAAGGTCAATTACCACAGTATCCTAATAGTTATGCTGGACAAAACTAACTTCATCAAACTCGGGTTGTTTCATATTAGTGGGCCCATAACTCACCTCCGTTAATAGAATCAGTGTCCCTAATCGTCCGGTACACACACCATCAATAACTGTGGCGTAATTATGATACATTCCCGGTTTGAGTCTGGTTTGGTTTGCAATCGATCACTCGGATAAAATTGCTTCTAACTTATCAGCATGCGTTTGAGCAATTGGAAATTGGAACTTCATCTTCATCAATATTGGCTTTACAATATGAAACGTAGCTATTTATCATCCAAAGGCTTAATTTCTAATCGAAAATAATAAAGTTTGCGACTGCTCTTCTAAATATATTATCTATCGTATACCAAATCTCTTTTATTTTACTACATTTTTACTGTCGCTTGTATAAATGTTATATTGCCTTACGCTAGAATTGGCGTGTTAAATGTTTGTCGTTTTATTTGTAAATTTTTTATTGGTTCCCTTTCCGTTGTGGCCGTAAACATAATTATTTATATCGCATTGAATTAATGCATGCATACGCCGGGCTTGCTCTACATTTCGATTTCAAAAAGAATCCAATTTAGTCCGAAGCTTCAACAATGATAGCACTTGTCCAAATACTTGCTCAGCCTTTAGAATGCAACGTTTAAATTAACATTAAATAAAATAATCTATGATTGAATATAAAACATGCAGCTATAATACATATTATGCAGAACATATTTAAAATGTGTGTACTCTACAAAAAATCGTGATTTAGGTACGTCAATCCAAATTAATTTTTACTCATAAACTTATTCAGTCATTTGTAGTGATCCCTAACGAGGGTCGACAAAGTGGTATCATAACAGAGACATCGACAAATTATCGTCCGTTGACAAATTGAATTAGAGGCGATCGTGATCGGCCGATGTGTCGAGAAGGTGGGATCGTATGCATTCCTTACCCTGTTAATAATTATTGTTTATTGTGATGTGACGATGCATTATTGTGATGTACAAGGGCATTATTCTCAAAGCCATAAGGTTACCTTACCAAGTAACATTACAACGTTAGTGGCTATGCGAATAATGCCCTTATTAACCAATATTTTGAATACTTTACATAAACAGCTGATATTAAAAGTAAATACATAATTGGGGTAGATTCGGAAAACCAATCTCAGTGTTGAGAGAACTGGAACATAATGCTAAACATTCATGATATAGATAAAGTATGGTTATCTATTAGTAAAAACTTTTGTAACAGTGTCATTGAATTTTGCTTAAAAATTAAAAATGTCTCGTATTTAATATTCACGTCAATATTTGTCAACGTTTTAGTTTTTGCATTACTTGAGCCATAGTCCGTGACAGTGTAACCCGAGCCGTACCTCAGCTAATCCTGGTAATTTGATAGGAGATGTTTAGAACGGAATCATTAGGTATAATTAGAAGGCATGTCATGTCTTCGCAAAGTTGAGCGAGTATGTCTTTTATCTGAACTATTTTGACTACCCTAAGGTTTCGAAAGCAGAAACCAGAACAGACCAAAGGAGTAATTATAATTTTTTATGTGTAAATGAATCAGATAGTGACTAGTCCTTTAACTTTAAAGTATACGCACATCGACACAAATTGACACGACATTTTGTGTATTGTGTACCCTCGTAAATGTCAAGCCTGTCAGAGCGAGTTTTATTTACGTTCCGTCGGGAAGCAGCATTCATTATTTAAACTCATTTTTGTGCTCGCACATATATAGACAACAATAATAAGCTGTTTAGATTTGAATAATAGCACCACTTCAGCGTTATGAAATACCGCTTACTCAATATCTAAAATTAAAACCAATCGCTTCCAAATGTGCCGACATAAAACAGAATTTATGGGCGCTCACGTCTTTAGTTTTAGTAGTTTAGGTTATGAAAGAATGCCTGAAACGTTCGGAAACACATTTGCGCGTGAACCAGGTGAGTTTGTGCAAGCTGTGATCGACCTTCGCGGTATATTTATGCTTATAACTTGTCAAGCGGGGACGGTGCTGCCGTGGCAGTGACGCGGCCTCACCTGTTCTCAAAAAGCCAATTCCGAAACGTATTACCCTTTGTTCCCGGCCCGCCCGCGAGCGAGGCACTTACGCCCTGCCCGAGTTTTATTACGTCGCTGACTTAATGTGACGGCTGCGAATGCGGCGGCAATTTGTATTCGTTTTGTTCAAGCATCAAACGGCTTGTAGATAAGCATAAACCAACTATTATATTATCGGTCAAGTCACATTAATTGCACAACGTCGACGTTGAGGTCAGTTGACGTATAACTTTGTATCTATTATGAGTAAGGTTTTCCAGTCGCTTTTCCGGTCGTTTGCCGTGAATCGTTAGCATAGTTTCACCAATTCGCGCCGGTGTTGTTGATGCGCGGTAGTGGTTGCAACACGTGGTCAGTTAGTTACGTGCTAACTGACGAGAGGTCGCTTTCGACACGGGCGCAGTTAGCAGCCCTTCATATGGAGGCGACGCGAGACCTACCGCGACAGCTCTTAGCAACTAACAACACACTTCACACGATTTTCCCCGCGTTCTTTACTCAACTAGCCATTTGTTTGCGCTTTAGTCTTGTATAGGTATGATATGGATATAGTTTGCGAGGCGTCACTTGATTAGGAATAATGAATCATGCAGATTAAGATATCCAAACGAACACTGATAGGTAATAAAGATATTTACTCTCTTCTTCATTTATTTATAATACATATATCTAATCTTCATATGCGTATAGTACGCATAAACATGTTTTATTTATCACACGTTTTCCACGTTAAGAAAATTGACCTAAAATTAACTCAATTACTTGACAGTCAATTTATCATTCACAAGTCCACTTTATATCACAGACGATTTGATTTATGTGTGAGGACTAAATATACGTTACTCTACGATGAACGACAGTACCTACTTTCGGCCTCGACCTATTTCCTAGATGCACGACACCTAATTTAGTTATTAGGAACACCCGTATATGAATTTATCTCCGATGTAGCAATGAAACTGGGAAATCAATGTATTTTTAGTTCACTGAATATCATATTCGTATCGAAGAATCGAGCTAATAAATCGAATTTTAATTTTACTCAGTATGTTAGCAATTAATCTCCATCTCGTATGTATGTATACCAGGGAAAATTAATTTCATTGAGTTAATAGGAGCAGGTTCGCTAATTGGATTAGTAACACTTAGTTTTCCTGGAAATACAGAGACTAGGAAACCATGTCTAATAGTTCGCACATTCGTAATTAAGTATTTATGCAATGATATTTCAAAGTGCTTGCTCGCGGGCGGTAGTAATAACTATTTGTTCATAATAAAGCTCCATTTATCAAGTTAATGAATTATATTCAAGGTGTGCCGTTTTTATTATTAACTGGACAATTTAATAAATAATATAATAACAGCTTATAAAATTTGTTGGGATTTTACTTCAGTGTATTGCATTGGTACGCACCAAATGTTCAACGCAAATTGTACGGAATCTTCTGATTTTTTTTCTATATACTTTCATTACACAATTGCTACGAAAACAAAGTAAATCTGCTTAAAATTTATCTTGACTTCTTGACTTTAGCTTCCTTGTGGTGCTTATAATATTTATAGATTTGTGGTGTGACCTAACCCTTTGGTTAATTAGTGGTAATTTGTATTAATATCATTTCACTTTAGTAATACTGGTTGTGGTTTAGGTAAAACTATAATGAAAACCTATTAGGGTTAATAATGAAGGTGAACATGACATCACGTTTAGTAATAAATATTTTTTACCTAATTCACTTAAACTGCTGTAAACAAGGAAATTTGTATTTAAAGTTCTATTTGCCTTAAACGAATTGTTGTATCTTAAGCCTAAGGGTACAGTAGTGCCCTCGCCAAGACGAGTCAAAGGAACGAATATTGTTTGTCAATAAGGTAATCTCAAACCAATTACACCTACTATCGCGACAATTTCTAGAAATAATTAAAATTAATTCGTAGTAAGTACCAACACAAATTTCTGTAGATCTGATTCACGTCACGAAACGAATTCAGTCCACGAAGTAATCAATCCAAATCAAAGCGCAATGATATTATTCGGAGAATTCTTAGTCGGCGCATTATGAGTCACGTTACTACAAAACTATGCAGCACGTTTCAAACGCGTACCGTGCACACATAGATCAAAACTGGGGAAATTAAAAAAATATCGAGAGATCACTCGTAAATCGATCCAGTCTCAAATGATCGATGTAATTTCACGGCTGGCGTATAAATTATCGCCGGCCTGTGATGTCGATCCACATTTCTCTCCTACAGTATCAGTGAACCGATCATAATTTTTAGCTCCGGTTATTATTGAGTAATTGCAACTGGTTTCGTAAATTGGTGGTTGAAGGACATTGGCTCTATTCTCCCGTTGTATCACTTAAACGTGCGTGCGTCGGAGAACAAGCAATATCATCTGTCCTGTCAGATAGCCCGTCAGGGGAACTGTGTCAGCATGTCTTAAAATAAATAAATGATAACGTAATAATTTCTCGTTGCAATGTCGAAACGTTATGCTTCGCGTATATTTTTAGTTTAATTTGAACAATGTTACCGGTTATTATTGTTTCTTGACAGCAGCGTTTATATGTCGTAATAATAACATGTCTATGTTTATTCCTTGTTACCTGTTAATTTTAGTTAACGACATGTTATTGCACGAATAAATCTGTGCTAAAATTATCAGATCATAGCTCACGTTATTAATAGTTATATTGCGGTTATAAATGATTCTAGACAAATGACTCGCACCATTACCGCCGGAGTCACAGTGCATCATCCGTGATCTATGCTAGGCGAATAACAAAGCGGCCGGTTGTAACTCGATTAATGATTTGATAATGCAGCTCAATTTATGGCATCATTGAGCTCAGATCTCATAGTACGAGTATGTCGCACCATTAACCCACATACTGCAATTGTATCGCATTGCCTTGTGATGTATTCGTTAGCTTCATATGTAAATCAAATTAAATGGCAATGATCGTTTCATCGCCGTCCTTGGATCAAACATGAATATTTATATACTCTATAAGCACCAATTAGTAGCTGGATAGAACATTATGCAAATGTTGTCGGATATCTTTATCATAAACGGTAATTTGTAAGCGTTTTTATAAAACGTATTTATATAAATAACATTACAATACCATTCATAGTCGTTGATTGCATCTATACGTCTCTTTATTTACCTGTAAAAGATAAATCACAATATAAATAAATAATATTTAAAGCAGTAATTAGATATTAAAATAGTACATGCAATGTAATAATGATGATGAAGAAGAGGATGTTACACAGAATATACATTTGTGCACGTTCATTCTGATAAAAATGCAAAATACCTTTTAAATGTTTCATCACCGGAGGGAAGAGAAAATTAGTTTAGGTAAAGAATTCACGTAACGCAAATTTAACAGATAAGCAGGGTTGCCAAAATAAAAGGAGAAATAAACTATGCAGATGATTGTTTTTGTGATGGATGGACAATTTATCGAGGAAGGTTTTAGGCTATATCACATCACTCTGCGACCTATAGGTCGCCTATAGGGGCAAATAAACAATGGAAAATGTGTAAAAAACGGGAGGAAAAGCGAATGAAGTCGCTGGTCGCATGAATTATTATGCAGTTAAAATGCACAAATCTCACTACATTATTCCGTCTACGAGTAGTACATACATAGATGAAGTAAATAGGAACTCTACCGATTAGAACGTCGATAGGTAAAAAGATAATTTTAGAGGAAGACATCCCTTCAGTACTCTATCTTGTAATCTATGCACCGGGTGAGGCTGGTGACACATTGACTCGTGCTTATCGCCACAAGGTCGCCACACACCATTGTACACAAACCTTCACTCCAACACAATATATACCTAAGACATTACCCAGTTTTATGTTTGAGCATTTTGTAATATTTCTGCGTATCGTAAATCGTTGTATGACCAGCTACTTTGTGTCACAGAATACTTTATAGTAGGCGAACTATGTATTATACAAATGCACAACTGAAAAACGTTTATTTATTGTTTACTTATTAGGTCAGAAGATTAGATTAGAAAAGGAAGGCTTCTACTGACTGCACCAGATTTCTGTTATCTGCACTTGATAGCTCTACTCGTTTATGAGTGAAGTAACTGACTACGATGATGGCTTGGAGTAGCATTGTCATCATCACCAGACTTGCGTACGGCTGTCACCCCTATGCCACTATGCACACAAGAAAGTAACAGTTTGTTTTTTTATAATTTTGATCTCATCATTGCATCGCAAACTGCAAAAGTTAATGAAAATCTATTTATATCTAAACCTTTTTTTCAAAGCGAAGACATCGCGTGTTTTACGCTCACTGTAAACGTTGACGAAACTCGCCAACTGCAATTTTGCACATTGTTCCTACAAAACTTTATTTTACTCGCAACCACTACACAATGAGTGGCATTTCAAGTAAAATTCTATTATTTTGCTATGATTATTGTATATTAAATTCTTCATGTATTAAATCATTATTTAGGTACCTATAGCAATGGTCCTAGCTAACTGGTTATTTTACAAATAAAATATTTTATTTGATTTATGATTTACCTACTGTTTAAATAATACGCTATTTTCCTAGAATTCGATTACAATAAAACATTAATTGTACGGGTTTTCATTAAGGATAAACTAAAACGCTTTGGAATTATAGGCATATTTGTAGATTACTCACAATTATTTGAGACTCATCACAATTTTAGTCAATATTTAACTACTCGTAAGTCCTTAAAGCAAGCTGAGTGAGTTATTAAATATATTTAAGTATATTTGTGTATCCACTGTCGTTTCTGATTTCCGTAAGTGCTTAAGCTACTTACCATGGGATCAGATCGATGTATGTGATGTTGTGAAATATTTATTTATTTATTATTGTAATTAAAAGCTAAGAATCGGAACAAAGCACAAATAAAAGAATAATAACAATTTGATGTCATCATTGTGGCAATACTTCGGCCACTTGCATCCGGCACACACGAGCAGAACGCATTCTCCTTTCTCCGGAGATAAGTATTTCCGCTTCGCTAAACCCGGTGGAGTCATTTAATTGGATTCGAAAGTTCCAGGCTCCATTTATTTTCTACGGGATATCCGAGTTAACAAACCATGACTGGACTATTGCAATAAATAGGAAATTTATAATTTTTACAATGATTTACTGCGAATTTTATATTTTTTGTTGGGTAGATACACTCGTAGAGATAGATATACTCGTATTATAAACGTTAAATGCGTTTAAATTTTGAATGGACGATGGACATTATCGAAGAATGCCCTCAAAAGATTGAAAAGTATATATTTTATAATATTAAACTTGTTTCAGGCTTTTAGGTAAGTACCTATATTCCTTGTGAAATTTGCATTGTAGGAGTAGGCTATTAAATCAAAGTCTGATTAGCGAGTCTAAATATCGAATCAGTCACCTGAGATGAATCTCAAGCGATAAAATTAACTTGAAATATAAATATTGCGCAACGTAAAATGTTTTACCGAAATCGATCTCCGAGATACTCCCGGTTGTAAGAAATGAGGGGCCATTATTGTTATTGGGCGGGACGGGCCGGCCGTTCCTGGTGGCCCATTTGTAATCACCTGTGATTAGTTTCACTTGCCCGCCACACAACATGTAAGCACCACATAAATTTCAACCCAAAGCTCTCTAAACTAAGTATATTATCGCTTATCACGATTTTTATTTTCCTTAAAACTCTTTCTGGTGTGTGGCCTGACTTTGCAGTGAAGTAAAATTTTGCGTAATTTTATTATAAGTTTGACGTGTAGGTTCACGTCATCTCCAAAATCAACTAACCTGATACAGGACAAGTTATGAGCTGAAAGTGTGTTCTTTTTGGATCATAAAATTTCATTTTGGACTGCAGGGGTTTTGAACAGAACTCTAACAATATAAAAAATAAAAATAATACCTAATTATTATTGTTTTCACCTTCCTTAATCGAAAAGAAGAAAAGCGTCTTCAGATTTACGTAGATTGTAGTGGTAGTAAGGGGGTATTGTTAGTTTAATAGTCTTTACATTGCTATCACAAAAGTTTACGATGGGTGCAGTCATAAAATATTCCTGTAACATTGTCAATCAGATTAAAGCCATAAATAGGCCATAAATAAGAGTGCCACGTGTCTACTACCCGCAAGCATCTTGTTAACTTCTTGCAAACTTGCCGACATAAAATGTATACATACAACTATGTAGCAATTTATGAGATTAGATTGATTTTCTGTATTGCACCAATGAAATAAAAATATAGTGTTGGCGTTACCTATAATAGTAGTAGTACAATGTAGAGCTTTCTTTTATTCTGTAATAAAATTTGTGTTTTCCGTCGATTGCTGTTTACAATGTATATCTTTAACTTTACATAGATAACACTAAGAATATACACATTATTATGGTAATGCTATTATCATTTACCTCTATTCCTTCCACGAATAAGCAATCCAACGAGCATAGTTGTAAAATGTTTTCATTATCCCATTTCTATTTATCAAGCCGGTAGTCTTGCGCCCAGCGTTTTTTGCTATACAAACATGGCGTAATGCGATGCATATTCATAACATTAAATGGGCCAAGTATTTTGCATCGGTGATGCGCATAAGCAATCTGAAACGCGTTCTAATTATAGCGCGTAGTTTGTCGCGATACCTGACGCTGGGAACAAGTCAAATGTCGATACAATGTTCAAGTATGTAGAGGTGGACCTAGTAATTACGTTTTAAACTGTCTTTAACTACACTTTTATAGACCTTAAGTGCGACGCTTCGGAGTGCATTATGTGCACGAAGCATAATTTTTAATTTTACGACTAATTACGGCAAAATACATACTTTATCGGTTCATCTTTGCAAATTTGCGTTAATAGTTTAAGTATTTTTAGTAATTGTATACGTAGACCATGATTCTTGGTACTAAGATCATTGAATTTTTTAAGGTTTAAATAAAATGCAAAACTTAAATTTTAAAATTGCAACATAATACCCGGTTTAAAATGAAGTAGATAGCGTTGTCCATTACATGAAAACCATGACCTTGATCAGATAAACGAAACCGGCATAAATTGTGCACATCGTTTCGGTCCATCAAGCCTCTAAAAAGCTGCATTCTCATCCACATACAGTTGCTTTTAATTGAAAGATTGCAGCTAACCCGTTTTTAGAAAGTTTTGGATGCAAGCCAACAGCCCTTGTTGCTTACATGCGCTTATAAGGCATGCATCTGGTTCATGATGAGAAGTCAAGGTCAAAGAGTAAGCATGCCCCAGCTAAAACTATACGTCTTGTTGAGTAGACACTGAAACATAACAGACTGCAAATAACTAACGTAACATAAACATTGTGTGTCAGTATTTCATTGTACGTTATGTGCAGTTTAACGTATAAGTAGTTCGTAGGTGCTTTTATTGTTTGGTAAAGGAACATTCCATTGCGCGCAGTAACGACGATAACAGATGGTTTTGAATATCAACTTATTATTACCATACCAGACCGCCCTTAGTTGCTACTATGATACAATCTACTACCTAATGATCTCAATTGGAATCCTATACATGCCGGTGTCGTTATTATTCGATCGAAAATATCCCGGAAAATATGACTTCTTCCTAGTTTTATCCGCAAAACTAGTATTATTTCAATCAGAAAACAGTGTCGGCAGAAATCTTATAGAGATATTTGCATGTTTTACCCAGTACTTATATATTTTCAGTAGACAATTCATTATACAATCAATCATAATTTGAAATCTGACTTATTAAGTTATTACAATGATAAATGGCTTTGAAGACAAGCATAAACGAGTTATGATGACGATCGAGAATATGTTTAATTGTCGTTATTAGCTGGAATGTAAATCTTAATGTGTTGTTAAATGACTGTAAGACGCATGTTTTACGTTTAACTAAGCATCGAAACTTTGATAAATTGCAATGGTATACAAATTCGTCCGTTAATGTTTATGAATGGGTGATTAATAAGCATGTTTTCGCCACCACTATCCGCCACGTTCCTGCTTAGTTGGCATCCATCTAATGTTTCCCGTTGTTTCTCACGTACGCTTGTTTTGTATTAATATAACAATTATTTATTTCCCTAATGAATGATACCCGGCCGCATAATACATACTTGGCAAACGGGCGCGATAAATCTGGACTAATTATTTCCCTGAGGGCTACCACGATGACTCTATGCATGAGTTGGCGTAGTTTATCGCAGCAAAATTATGGCCATTTGACCACATTTTAAAATTAGACCTACAATGATCATACCTATTGTTAAAATTGGTGCAATTTTAATTTATTAAGAATAAATATAAAATTCACAATTAATACCTATTATGTTGTACAACAACAACTAATATACTCAACCCTCCTAAATTATTCAATTACAAATGAAACAGAGATAAATTATCTAAAATTCGAAGGTTATTTAATAAATGTTACAATAATCACATCAACACAAAACTTAACATTCGATTAGCCAAAACACAAGGCATTAAGGCAACGTCCGCATGTCTAAGATAACATACGTAATCACACGTAATACCAAATATCTAGCACAAAACTCTTGACGAGTGACGCATGACTTCATAACATTCCAGTTAGCAAATTGCCCCAGGTATCTACCTACCTAATAATAAAACAAACACACGATTTCTGCGTTCAATGTAAACTTTAGAAAGAAAACAAGAAGAAAGTATTTAGGTGAGCGTAAAATCTCACCTTGGCCTGCTAAGCCTGGGTAATGTTATCTGTTAGATCGAGATGTTTACACCGGTCGCGATCGCTTCATTGAATAATGTTATAACATTTTATGCACACGTAAATTTTCCCGGAATTCTCTAAACATAACAACGCCTGTTGAGGCTAGCGTGTGTACTTATAACGAGTTATAATTACTCTGACTGGTGCAAGACCTTTGTGAATAGGATATTTTTGCCGCCCTTGACAAGTGACCAATTGTAGGAATGGTACAAACATTATTAACTGAACGCGGAGTTAGAGCGCTCCTTATAGTGATTGCGTCATGCATTTACCCGCATCAATGAATGAAAACGCTTCAGCCGACGCTTCTACAATTGTGTCTGGATTCACAGACATAACATTTTTACAGAAGGTTTTTACCGCTGACTCAGCAATCAACCAATAAAATAATGAGTTGACGTTTCAACCCACGGGTGCGTTCTTTAATGAAGCGTAACAATTGAGTTCAACAAAAAAGTGGATGAATTAATCTGACTACTGTATTTATGCGAGTGCACCTACATTACGGCTGGCGTGACGCCTTTCTCGAAATCTTCACCGGTCACGTTTATTTCGGGAGTCACAAACATTACCCGCAGACACCGTGAGCGCGACCGATACTCGACGCGCCCATAACGTTTAATGGAACTGCATACAAACAAACAAACGGAATGGACTCGTCTATTGCAACATACGCATGTCATACTCACTTACCTATCTAGATTTATCACATACCGATATACACTCGTTGTACTGTGATACCCAATGGATCTCACTGTAGCATTTCTGGTATACTTGTGGTTGCATTTTGTAGTAAATGTTCACATTGTGATGTTCATTTTAAATTAACCAAATAGCTGTCTTGGAGTCTTAATGGAGATATTTAACACGATCCATAAAACCGACGTTATTTTCATTAACGAGACCCCATAATGGTCAATTAACTTAGCGGCACGAACATTATTACCTTAGTAACAAAGTTTTCACAACTCAATGCTAAAAATAAAAAGATTAAGGATCAGGCTTACGTATGCTCGAATACGGACTTATTACTTTCGATTTTATTTTATCGATCATGTTACATTTCGTAAGAGTGCGTACTTCGGGATTAATTCTCCGAGTCGCCACGACAACCTTTCATATTCGTAATAATAGGGTTGAACTCAATCGGAACCAGGTCATGGTGTGTGTCAACAAACATGAGCATTGTTGTTTATAAAGGCAAATACATTCAACTGCCAATTTTATTGTGGTCGTTGTGTTACCCCCTACACTCTATACATTCGATTTACATAGCGTTAGGTGTACGTACGTACTTGAGCACGTACATTAATAATGTACATAGGTACGTGTTTTTATCGTTTTGTAAAATGTTCTATCAGAAGAAACGCACAGGTTACGTATATTAAAAATTTACAAACCTCCCATCTTATTTATATCAATGAATTAATTATGAAAAAATGTATCATATTTATTTACTGACTAAGAGTATCAGGGACACCGTTTTCAATGATGACTGCAATAATACCTATTTATTTTCAAAGGAACTTTGCCAGTTTGAGTGGAATAATTGGCTCTACAATTATGACGAATATACTGTAATAATAACTGGTGAATATATCAAGAGTTTTCAAAGATGAATCAGAGTGTAGTCATGTCCGCGGTTGCAAAACCTTCAACGCGCCCTTCAGAGAGCCTGTACTGAAATGATACGCTATTTTATTACTGACACGAGCTTTTAAATGTTAAAGTGCTTTGTTTAAATTTAATAACATTACTCAATTGGTCAAAGCAATATTTCTGTTGGGTAGAATAAGTATGTAAAAGTATACTGTAGACAGGAGCGAATTATTTGGTTTATTTTTCAGTTGATATACCTCTAGGCATCAACACATCGTATTGATGTGCGTATACTTCGTATTTACGTGATGTGTACCCGCTTTTAACCAAGATATTTTACTTTTGGCGCATATTAGTTACATAACACTTACTTTTCCCATTGTAACCCAATTCGCATTGTAAGCCTAACCTAAACATACTTTTACGTGCACCCGATTTCGTTCGCTTAAAGCTCTTCTCTATTTTTTGGCCTAGTCGGGTATAATTATACCTAATACCCAAGCGTATCTTTGGTTTTGGTTTTCTAACTATATAATAGATTATGTTAGTCGTCCCCATTTGAAATGTTAGACAATACTATAATCCACAAACTTTGAGCTTATTATTGGTTTCTTGGATTTTGTGCATTGGTTAATAGATCACAGTGTATCAGTCCTGTGTAGTGAGCTTAGGCAAAGGCATCTAGTATTACCGTTAGCGTCAGCGAGGCGCCAGTCCCTATTTCATAGAGCTACGAACACTATTTAGTGTTATCACTATGAATTAAATTATATGCAAAACTGGTCATATGATGGCGGAGAGAAAAGGTGCGACACTCGCCGGTTTCTAACAACAAACGATGCAAGTCATTAACGCCAGTGAATGCTACTTATATGTATGCAGTCGTATGTTTTGTGCCCGAGTAGCCGGCAGTTCTATAGTTCATCTATTTTACTAGTTTCAGACAAGATCACTCTGTATTATGCAATACTTTTACTTATGCATTTACGAGTAGCGATAAGAGATATTTAGATATTTTCGCATGTATATTTTCTGTTTGTTATTGACTACATAGGTAACTATATCGACTGATAATAATAATTTAATAGTATTGACAAGTCCTACACCCAGTTTTGCATTTTATAAGTCTATTGCGATATCATTGTATTTATTAAGTAATCGTCACGTCATACATTATTTTAATACGTACTTAAGATCGCTTCGCCAATCTAGAAGTTAGTTTTTTTTTCAAAACCAATTTATAAGGAATACGATTAGTTAACAAACACAATGGTAGTTTATTTAGGCTATGAAATGGTTTATTTTTAAGTAATATGCGTCTCGCAACAGGAGATTCGAACAGAATTCAATCAATACACGACTAGCTGTTGTTCTGAGCACTTCGTCGAATGCGAAAAAATATTTATCTCGTCGCTATTCACGAACATCCGAACGGAAATTGAAAGCCCAATCGGTTTAGGAATGTCAATATTTTTGCGAACTCGGATAAGGAAGCCAAGACGATTGAATTGATATACGAAACCGACAAACGTATAGGACACTATGGTAACGGCAACCATAGATATCATAGAAATTAAGAAATTCAATTGGTAATTGGAAACGAGAACATTTGCGAATAAAGTTGGATCCCTTATGACCTTTACCATAATTATTTTGACGTTCTAATAATTTAACGTTCAATCTTACCTTCTTGATTGTTTAGTGCATTGATTATGATTGTATTTTTGCAGCAGTGGATAAAATTGACTTGACTCCCACCTTCCGCGCCCCAGGATTAATGAGCCTTTTAAAAAAATATATACGATGTGCAACAAAAAGTTTCTGTGGTGTGTATTGTTCCTTTCGTTAAACACGGTTGAACATGAACATATATAAGTATTGGTACAATCGTAGCTTAGGCCACAGCTAGCGGAGACACTTTGCATTGTGCAACTACTTTCTGTCTATAAAGTGAACGATATGGTACTTGGCAGTCGTTTAAGGCGCATAGAGTTTGTTACTCTCGTCTGAAGTAGTAACCATACAATTTGCCGTTATTGCAATATTTATAGTGAAGTCTAGCGAGCCAGGGAGCTTCCTCGCTTCTTAAGTATGCGTCTACGGGTCATTTCTGTTGTGAATGATACGTAATTCAAATTATTTTCAAACTACTTTGGTTATAAAAAATCCATATATGTTTATTATGACTACACATTAAGATCAATGAATGTGTGTGTACTTATATAATTGTTTCTTTTTAATAATACATTTTAATTTTGTGTACTCAAGTTAACTCTTACATTAATCACTTGAAATCGCGAGTTCGATACCTTTATGGTTATCGTGGGCTATTTTATTTCAATGGTCACATCCTATCCCGCAAAAGCTTCTGTTAAGGTATCTTCAATATTATAATTCTGATCGCCCAACCCTTGAATTTTACGATTATCGATAGGACGACATCACTGAGCACCTCATAAAATATCTCGCTTTCTCCAGACGGAGTTAGCACAGCTTCTTGAGCCGTTTCGCCCGTCCATCAATTAGCTTGGCTTTCGTTCCAAACAGCTTCATAATACCGAACAAACTTGACTTACGACTGCTAAAATTGAAACATAAACTACTGGCTTCGCATTGTCAGTTCTGACGGTCAATTCACTAAGAAATTACGTACAGTAATTCAAATTGAAATAAAGCGGGTAGACACGGTGACTTGCAACCGCTACCGAGTCTCATAAACGGATAAAATACCGTGAAATTATAATAGTCTGGCAAGGATATTGAGTGGCGCCTAGTGTCTGTCCAGGGTTCAAGCTTCGGTGTAAATCACTCGCTAAGCCAGGTGGGCGCGCTCAATTGTCAGCTTCACTGATAAACGTAGAGACGACCAGAGGCAAATAGGGCACACTCATCGGAAAAGTATTACACGAACACTCTTGTAAGAACTTTCTGCATAACCCTGACGCTTTCTAATGCCATCGGACTTTTAGGGCCTCTTTTATAGGTGCTGCGAATGACCACACAGAAATAAATTCAAAGATCATTCAGTTCACAATCATAATTCGCTGAAATGGTCCGTGCCCCATTTCGCTTTTAATGCAGTGGCCACTCCGCAGTGTTTATGACACAATCGCGATTGTTAACGATATGAATATTATGCACCAGTGATATTGTAATATTTGTATGCGTTTATTGCTCGTTTATTACTTGCATCGCGGATGGAAGTGCGGTTTGTTTGGGCGTCTTGTTGCTAGTAGATGCGTGTTGATAGACGATACGAGTATTCAGGTAGTTGCATCGCTTCGGGAAGCTAACAACAGTCGCTTTGTCACCTGTGCCCGATAGATGGACCCATTGTTTCCATTCCAGCGTGTAACACGAACTCGTTGCACTTGCGGTTGACAGCCTACGCGCGACCGATCCGACCACGTACGCATGATTTCCTCTACTGCATAAAGCGAACGTTATTTCTAATATTATCTTACGAATGGCCCTGTAAAACTTGTCATCCAATATTTATGCTCAATAATCATTTGGCGTTTCCGACTTTCGTTCAATTCTTCTTGTTTACGAGCGGGAACTCGATCGGTAGAGCACCGCAACGGAGAGGTTTAAATTAAGATAACAGTTTTATTAGCTTCTAATCCAATCAATTCGTGGAATGTTCTCTTATCGGGCACGTAAACATTTTACTGTTTTAATGTGACTGGTGTTGCAACATTGCGCTTGAGGGTAGGGTAAGTACTAATGTAGGTATTAGGTATCGGTTCTGTCGTGAACTTGGCCCTCGGGACCAGGCAGTGGGTCAAGTGATCGGCCGCGGTCGCTGCGCCGCATTCCTGCGCTATTTATTGAGGCAATTAATAATAGAGCACAATAAGCAGAAATGCGATGTGCCGTCCCGATGTGCATGCGCCCGACGATCTGCGACGAGATTGTGCTCAGGCATTCCGACCTGGCTTACAGCTAAACAGGCCACAGCTGGGACAATCTTTAAAAACTACACCTCGAATCAACGTGACGAACGTGCGATTTCGACAATATTCTAGCAAAATGTTTCAATCTTGAGCAATTGAAACATTTCGGTAAAATATTGACACATACCGAAACGCTTTTGGCAAACATCTGCAGTTTTCAAAACAAAAAACACCTCTAAATTGCTTCGGAATGCTTGTTGTGCTTATGAAAATCATCACAAATTATGTCTTTATGGCCACGTCAAACATAAATCTACGGAGCTAATGTGTTTTACATTAGCTACTTATATATGTACCTATTTCCCACATTATTTATGTCCGACGTGATATGAAAAATAATAGATACGACGTGTGGAGTAATTGTGCGAGGAAAAATATAATTATAATAACTAACTAAATAACTATAATTGTTGTGAACAATAGTTCACAAAATAATAATACGGCGTTGCATGTCGATGTGCAGGAGAAAAATAGTATAGGTAATAGTTATCGACATAACTGATGGTGTCTGAGCCCTTGGGCCGAGGCGCGTGATTAACTTCTTCCGTGTACAGGGTCAACAGGCGGGGGTCGCGGGTTCGACACCGGCCCTGCTGCTTTCTAACAATAAACTCCTATACTACTAGGGTTGCCATTCGTCCGGATATCCCAGATTTGTCCTAGTTTAAACGACGTCCGTGAAGGGAAGAACATTATTTTGGGGGTCCGAATTAAAAAAAGTTAAGTCTTAGACCGCCCGTGAGATTATAATTTCAACAGTTTTTTTAAATGTATGGCTTGAAAAATACCTCATTGGCATGTCCTTGTTCTGGACTTTAAAACCCAGGGTTTTTACGGGTATTGTCCTGGATGTCTGGTTGAGATGGCAACCCTACCTATATACAACGAGCTATAAATATTATGCCATACAATGGGAACCGCTACGTTCGATCTTGTGTACTTGCTTGTGGCCCGAAACAGGTGCTAATGAGAACTTTCTTTTTTACAATCAGGTACTTACTTTAATTGAAAGATGTTGTTTACACTTGTTGAACAATACATTTGTTATTCATTAGAGAGGATTGTTGCCTGTCTATTACACTTGAGTACATCTCTGATACGGACTACCCATTTCATTTATCTCATTGATTAATCAAATTTATACTTTAAAATTTATAATATTTGGATGCACAAATTAAACAATAAAGGTATAACTTTGTGTAACTATTATTTTTTTGGGAAAAGTAAATTAAAATCGGAAAGATTTTCTTTATACACTCCCCAGTGTATAAAGAAAATCTTTCCGATTTTAATTCAATATTGTCTAAAAAAACATAAATTAAAATTACCCATAGTAATGGTAATTAAGGCAGTGTGTCGCTAAGAGACCAGACCGGGAAGTTAGTTCATAACAACACGTTCACGCCTTTTCAGGGACACGGCAATAAAAGAGCCACCGATAAGATTACTCTACAACCACTTTACAAAGGTTAATTTAACGGAAATGTCGCTGTATTGTTTTAAGTGAATTTAAATTATATAAAAAGCGTTTTGTATACATTCCTCTATACTTTGCACTTTGTATGCATTACGTTTACCTACTAGTCCTTTCAACTAGAAGATTTCAATATCATAATACGAGTACAACATTCTGTGTTAAAATATGCTAACGACTTATTGAACACACAGCTAAACTTGGCAAACTTTTAAGTTATAACCTTCGACTTCCAAAACTATGTTTAAGCAAATATGGAGCTTAAAGATTTATTAATTTGTCATCATTATCGGTTTATGAATATTAAAACAAATTAATAACAGAGGACGATGATAAATCATCGTTCCATTTTGTGCTTCTAATTTCGTAATCTTAGGTAAATGCCAAAGTATGGGAACTACGATTTACATTAATGCCTTTCAGTATATTTCATAAATAAAGACACAAAATAATAATATATTCAAAGACCGAAAAGATTTTGAAAGCAATGTATGACACTGAGTTGTTTGTTTGAAGAAACTACTACTCATTCCTCAAGCTTACTTCACTTTAGTAGGTATTCGTCGATCCTGGCTACGACTTCGCAGCACCCATTATGCAATAAAGTCATTTGATTAATCAATAGAGCAGAGTGGGTCCTGTCACGCTCGGGCTAACTGCGGACTTCCGCCGTCGCGAGTCCCATTAGGCACGTCTATTGATCCTAAACGAGTTTGAGTAAACACAGCCAGCTCACAGAGTTGAAGGCCAAGGATTATACAGAAAATAGGTTATGAACCAAGTTTCTGAAGCCTGTCGACAGCTGGGAATGATAACCGCTCGAGAAAGTTCGACGGCTATTGAATTTATACTTATAAAAGTACACCCGCGCAAATTCAAATTCAAATTCAAATTCAAATATATTTTATTTTCTCTTCACAAAGGTATACACATTTAGACATATAATATGGATGATCTTAACAGTAAAATAAACATACCTTTGTGAGAGACTGGTGTCTAAACTAGGGTATTCCCTGTGTGATAGATCACCAGGCCCTCACTTAAAAATCTATGGGACGGTATATGCGACTTTGTTTTCTTAGCATAAATATTTATAGTCAACAACTGTGCGAGAAAATACGTTACATTACAGGATATAATATTACGCAATCAGTAGAGTACTAAAGTTTTAATAACAGGAATGTGCAGAAGCTAAGCAATTAAAAATATAAATAAATAAATATAAATAATATAATATATAAGTGTGTGTGTGTGTGTGTGTGTGTGTGTGTGCGTGTGTGTGTGTGTGTGTGTGTGTGTGTGTGTGTGTGTGTGTGTGTGTGTGTGTGTGTGTGTGTGTGTGTGTGTGTGTGTGTGTGTGTGTGCGTGCGTGCGTGCGTGCGTGCGTGTGTGTGTGTGTGTGTGTGTGTGTTTTTGTCTCATGATTGCACTATAATTAGGTTCTCCGTTTCTAGGTAAGTAATATTGAGCAGCCAATCTTGTACAAGTTTCTTACACTCATAACTTGGCAAAGAGTAGAAGAGTAATATTTTGTTAAGTTTGTTGTACAAGTATGGACCCAAAAAGCAGAAAAAGCCTTGTGCGAACCGGGTCCTATATTTATATTTTGTGCAGACGGAATATTTTCTTCTCTTATCAATAAATGAGAGATCATACTGCAAATGAGAGTGTTGCATTAAGACTGTGTGCAAAATGAATAATTTTCGGACAGATAACACTTTACATCGTTTGTATAGATCATACGTTGGGAAAAGAAATGGAAGGGAATTACTTACCTTTAGAACCGCTCTCTGAGCCCTTTCTAACTGCAAAAGGGTTGACTTTGGAGCTCCACCCCATGAGGTAATGCAATATGTCAGCAAGGACTGGCATAACGCAAAGTAAACCATCTTTATGACATGAGGGTCGGCAACGCGACGCAGATTTTTAAAGATGTAAATTAATTTCCGTATTCTACTAGTTAGGAGCTCAATATGTGGACGAAAGCTAAGGGTACTGTCAATCGTGACGCCTAGGTATTTTATTGTACTGGTCCTGGAAAGCAACGGGCAATAACAATTGGCAGTTTCGAGGTTAGCGCAACTATGTGCTGTGATGGATAGTGATTCTGTTACAGATGAGGGTTTATTACGGTTGGTAAAAATTAGGTATTTCGTTTTATCTACATTAAGTGTGAGTTTATTTTCAAATAACCATTTTGTAACCAGATCAAATCCACGCTGTGCATGATCAAATGCTTCGGTCCATGAATCCCCGTGAAAAAGGAGCGCTGTGTCATCTGCAAAAGCAATGATCTTCCCATTGGTCAAATCCAGGTCACAAAGGCTGTTTATGTACGCAAGAAATAGGGTAGGACCAAGGACACTACCCTGCGGTACACCGTACGTTATAGGAAGATCATCACTGTGATGGATACCAACTTTAACCCTTTGGAATCTATCTGACAGATAATCAGAGAACAGTTCAATTTGCTTACCTCTGATACCAAAGTTGTTCAATTTATTTAACAAGAGTGGGATGGATACCGTGTCAAAAGCCTTTGCCAGGTCCAGACATATAGCTATTACTTTTTTATTACAATCAATTTTTGAAATAACATGGTCTGTGAACTCATGAACTGCGTCACTGGTGGAGCGTTTTGAGCGAAATCCATATTGGCAGGACGATAGAAGATGATTTTCTTCAAAGTATTGAACTAAGCGTTTGTTTAATATTCTTTCTAATATTTTGGAAACAGTGGGAAGTATAGAAATTGGTCTATAGTTATTGCACGAGTTTCCATCACCACTCTTGTAGACAGGGTAGATTTCTGACAGTTTGAGACATTTTGGGAATTTACCAGTTTTCATTGCTAGATTACACACAAAAGTTATGGGGGAGTCAAAACACCAATATACCTCTTTAGTAAATTTGCTGATATATTATCACGGCCCACGGCGCAGTCTGACTTGAGGTTCAAAATTATTGCCTTGACTTCGTCAAGGTCTGTTTCCAGTAATACAAAAGAATGGGGGTGTGAACTGTATGTAGTTGAAGCAGTTGAAGTATAGTTTACACAAGAATGTCTCTCAGCTAAAGTTTTGCCTACATTTACAAAAAATGAGTTTATTTTATTAATTGATTCAATTGGATTGGATTGGTCTATTAATTTATTTGCTATTTCTTTTGGTTTGGACGTATTTGTAACTTGTTTGATTGAGTTCCAAAGCTTTTTACTACCCATTTTAGCTGCATTTGTCAATTCCGTTTTTTCAAATTCATTTTTGAGATTTCTAATCATTTCACTGCAATAATTGCGGTATCTTTTGAACGTAGTTTTAATTATTTCGTCATTAGGATATTTTTTAGATTTTTGATGAAGTTTATCACGGTTACGTAAACATCTTAATACTCCCATAGTGATCCATGGTTTTAATAATTTTACGATTTGGTACTTTTAATAATTTGGTATTTGACAAAATAGTTTTATACATAACAGTTTGTAAAAATGATGCGGCTCTATCAACGTCGACCATACTATATAACGTATTTAAGTCAAGGCTGTTCATGTCTTTGTCTAGATTGTCATAATTTTTTTTTAATATTTTTTGTGATGAGTAATTCATTTCTGGCTTTATTTTCAGTAAAAATAGTATGGAATCATGGTCAGTAACCGATGTCTCAGCAACATAGCACGTTGCCTTTAATTTGGTTTTTAATACGAGGTGGTCCAAGCATGTTTTAGAATGAGTGGGAAAGTGGTATGCTGGTAGCATGCCATGTGAGGCCAATATGTTCAAATAATAAGAGGAGTGGGTGTCTTTTGTGTGCATGGCAATATCTATATTTATGTCACCCGTTAATATTGTTGCGGGAACGGGGTACGTTAAATTCAAGATACGCCAAAAGTCACCAAAAGACAATTAATTTATTTATCGACTAACAATTACACAATTAAACACTTAAAAACACAATTAGAAACACTTAATTACAACACTAAACACGGAACACTAAATTACACTAAAGCACTGAATCACACTAAAACACTGAATTTCACTGACTATTCGCAGGTAACGCACTCGATCACTCTTAGTTCGCAGGAGACTGATTCGCTTCGCTTTCCAAATCGGAACTGTCCCGTCGCGTCGTACATCCCGCTTTTATACCCAGTGAGGACGCAGCTCTTCGCGTGGCGTCGAGAATCTTCTCGCGGGGATCGAAATTTCTAGAACTCGCTAGAGCTCGCTCCGACCGACCAGAGTGTGTGACGTAGTATCGTGCAAGCGAATATAGACCTTATCCATACGACGATAAGACTAATTTCGCTTGCACGGTCTCTCAAGGTCGTAATATTATTATTACTTTAGAACACTCTAGAGCTCGCTACAACCTACCAGAGTGTGTGGCGTAGTATCGTGCAAGCGAATATAGACCTTATCCATACGACGATAAGACTAATTCCGCTTGCACGGTCTCTCGTGGTCGTAACATTATCCCCCTCTTAGTCATGCTCGTCCCGAGCATCATTTGACCCATGGTAACGAGCCAATCGATCAATGTGAACAATTTTCGGTTTGCCTCTTGTCCCTTGTTTGATCCGATAGGTTAAGTCGTTCAGCCTAGTGATGATCTTGTATGGTCCTTCCCACCTTGGCTGGAACTTCGGTGATTTGCCCTTCTTCCTGAGTGGGTTGTGTAACCAAACCAGACTCCCTTCATCGAAACCGTCGGTGTTGGCTTTGCGGTCGTAACGGGTTTTCATTCTTTCGCTGGATTTTAGACTGCAGTCTCTGACGAGAGCATGTACTTCATCCAGGCGCTTCTGTAGGTCAGCCGCATATTCGGTTACTGGTTTCGGAGCTTCTGGCGGTGTCCCAGTCAACGCGTCTACCGGAAGCCGTATTTCTCTACCGAAGTTTACCATTGCTGGGGTTGCGCTGGTGCTATCGTGGATTGCAGATCGGTAGGACAGCAAGAAAAGCGGTATATACTGGTCCCAGTCTCGTTGATGCTCGTCCACAACTTTGGCCAAGTGGTTTTCCAACGTTTGGTTGAATCTCTCGACCATGCCATCGGATTGCGGGTGTGCTGGTGTAGTACGGGTCTTATGCATACCCAACAGTTGACAGACCTCCTGGAACAGTGCTGACTCAAAGTTTCTTCCTTGGTCAGAATGTATCTCAAGAGGCACACCAAATCGGCAAATTACCTCGTGGACTAACTTCTTGGCGACCGTCTTTGCTTCTTGATTAGGCGTAGCGAAGACTTCCAGGCCACTTAGTGAAGTAATCTTGGACCACAATGATGTACTTGTTCCCCTCATCGGATTCTGGAAAGGGGCCAGCTACATCTACTGCGATTCTTTCCCATGGAGCGCCGACGTTGTACAGCTTGAGTTTGCCCTTACTTCTGGTTTGTGGGCCCTTTACTGATGCGCAAGTCGTACATTTCTTGCACCAGTCTTCGACATCCTCCCGACAGTGTATCCAGTAGAACCTCTGTCTCAGCTTCTCTAGGGTCTTCTTCACGCCTAAATGTCCCCCGGATACCCCATCGTGTATGTACCTCAGTAGAGAAGCAACCTGTTTACGGGGTACAATCAGCTGTAGTGTAGTTTGATCCCCTTTTGGTGTTTCCCATTTCCTGAAGAGTACTCCATCCTTAATCTCCAAACTGTCCCATTGTGCCCAGTAACTTTTCGTGATGGGGCTTGATGATGCTACATGGCTCCAAGAAGGTTTTTGACCTACTTCTTTCCATTCAAATATTTTCCTCAGGTCACTATCCTCTTTTTGAGCCTTTTGATGGCGTCTTCGCTCCATTCATTATCAAGTCCCTGGGTGGTAATCATCCGGACTTCTTCTTTGGTCTCCGTTTTAGAGCAATGACTGCAGGCCACAGGACAAGGTCTCCTTGATAGGGCATCGGCATTCAAATGCGTTCTACCACTCCGATGTTCTGTTGTGAAGTTGTACTCCTGTAGTTGCTCTAGCCACCGCGCCACTTGTCCTTCAGGGTTCTTAAACTGCAAAAGCCATTTTAACGCAGCATGATCTGTCCGCAGGGTAAACTGTCTTCCAACGGGGTACTTGTTAAAATGCTGTAGAGTCTTCACTACCGCCAACAGTTCCTTACGAGTCACACAGTAGTTCCTTTCAGGTTTTGAAAGTGACTTACTGAAATAGGCGATCACCACTTCCCGTTCACCTTGCTCTTGCGACAGAACTCCGCCTATGCCAGTATTGCTGGCATCGGTGTCCACGATAAACCTTCCTTCTCTGTTCGGGTAGCCAAGTATAGGACTGGTGCAGAGGTGTTCTTTTAATCTGACGAAGGCTTGATCGCAGTCCGAGCCCCAGGCGAATACTCGTTTATCTTCCGTGAGCCGATGAAGAGGTTTCACTATATCAGAGAAGTTCTTTACAAAGCGCCGGTAGTATGCGCATAAACCCAAAAATGATCTTACGTCGGTCTTGTTAACTGGTATAGGCCATTCTTGAACAGCTTTTATCTTCTCTGGGTCTGTCTTTACACCTTTCGATGAAATAATGTGGCCTAAGTAGGCGACTTCCTCCTTGAAAAACGTGCATTTCTTTGGGCTGAGTCTCAAGTTTGCTTCTCGTATTCTGGTGAAAACCTTCCTCAGGTTACTGACATGCTCTGTGAAATTTCGACCCATGACAATGATGTCATCCAGATAGACCAGGCATGCATCACCCAGAAGTCCAACCAGTACCCTTTCCATCAACCGCTCGAATGTCGCCGGAGCGTTGCAAAGACCAAAGGGCATCACGTTGAACTGCCACAATCCATTCCTAGTTCCGGTCGTAAATGCCGTCTTCTCCTTGTCTTCTGGATGGATGTCAACTTGCCAGTACCCACTCTTAAGGTCCACTGTTGAGAACCACTTCATGCCGCTCAACATGTCCAGTGTGTCGTCTATACGGGGCAGAGGGTAGCTGTCCTTCTTCGTTGCATTATTCAACAAACGGTAGTCCACACAAAACCTGGTGCTGCCGTCCTTCTTCTTTACCAGGACTACTGGCGAAGACCACGGGCTTGTTGAAGGTTCTATGATGCGGTTCTTCTGCATCTCAGCAACCATGTCTGCTACCTCCTTCTCTTTGGCAAATGGAAGGCGTCTAGGCCGCTGCTTTATTGGTGGCGCGTCTCCCGTGTCTATTCTGTGTTTAACGAGACCTGTCCTTCCCAAATCATGGTCACCCTTCGAAAATATGTCGTTGAAATCTAGCAATAACCTTTAGCTTGCTCAAGTTCCCGCTCAGATAGCTTGTCCTTACAATTTGCTAGGAGCGGCGTGACGTCATCTCGTTGACAGGATTCCGGTTCCCGGGCCCTTTTCAGCCTTCTGATGGATTGACCTGCATCGCACCGTCCGATGACACAATTTCTTCGTAGCTGCACTTCATCTCCGCTAAGATTGATGACTCGCACCAGCGCTCCTTTTCCGGTCATTGCCAGAGTTCTTGCTGTGATCCAACTCGGATGGTCGCCGCAGTTTTCTATGACGACGCTTCGCCCTTGACACACGGTGTACGGGAATCTAACTTTGACCAGAGTTTCAGATCTCGGCGGTAGGGTCGTATTTTTCAGGCAGTAAACTGCGCATGATCTCGCTCCCTCTAGGAATACTTCTTGTTCGGGGAAACTAAGAACTCCTTTAGCGACGTCTACCACACACTTCTGGTCTCTTAAAAAGTCTAATCCGATGATGCAGTCGTCCGTGATGTCTGCTATGAGAACGCCGTATTCAAAGGTTTGTTCTCCAATGGTTATCTTCGCCATCGTCTCACCGAAGACGGTAACTGGCTGGCCTGTTGCTGTTTGAAGCTGAACGGATGGTCTCTGATTCCACACAATAGTCCTTTTCAATAGCTCCGGACGCACTATTGTTCTTGAAGCACCGGTGTCAATAGTAAAATGACACGTTACGCTGTTCAGCTGTCCAACCACTGTAAGGTTGTTCCCATTACCAATCTGTGAAACAGTGACGGTAGGGGCTCGATGTTGACCAGCCAGCGCCCGCCCCACGGCCCTGGCTTCTTCTAGTTTAACGACAGCTCTTCTGCGTCCACCTGTGTAGAGGACGCTACTGTCGTTCTACGTGGCCATCTTCGCTTGGGGCAACTACTCCGAATATGGCCCCTCTCGCCGCAGCCATAGCACATCGGACCCAAAGAAGGTTTTTCCTTTACCACAACCTCCCGAAGTCGTTGAGTTCTAGCGTCTTGACGCACGGCTTCCACCTCCAAAGCATGGGCTAGAGCTTCCTGTAAGGTCTGATGATGGCTCAATTTCACGGTGTGTCTGACGTCTGCGTCTCTAATTCCATCACAGAAAGCTTGCGGGATCATTGATTCCACCATTGTCGGGCATGACACGTACGCACGTCTGACTAGCCTTTCGATTTCCGTTGCCCATTGCTGCAGACTCTCACCAGGCTTCTGCTGTCGATCGCGGAGTTGTGCTCTATACGCGTGTTCCAGGTGTTTGTCGCTATACCTGCCCTCTGGTGCTCTTTGGAGAGCACCTAAAGTTCTGTTATCCGAAGGCAGGTTTTCCAACGTGAGCAGGGCATCTCCACGAAGAGCCAGAGTCAGAGCTATCAAGGACTCTTCCTCGTTCCACCCCTTTCCTTTAGCCACCGTCTCGAACTGATACCAAAATGCTGCCCAAGACGTCGTTCCATCGAAGTGGGGTACTTCGATTTTCGGAGAATCCGACACTACCGTAGCACCCCGGGTCCCCACTCTTGCCATTTTGGTATGCAGCTGTCGCATCTCAGCATCCACCTGGCTCAATCGATCCTCGTGTTGGGTGAATCGATCTTCATGTTGGGTGAGTCGATCTTCGTGTTGGGTCAGTCGATCTTCGTGTTGGGTCTTGACGCTTAGCACATCATCCTTGAGAGCATCAATCTGCTTTTCTAATACTTCGTGCTTCTTTTCAATAGCCCCCAACAAACTCTTGCTTAGCTCTTCCTTGAGTTCGACCAGTTGCTCCTCCTGGCGACGGGCTTGCTCCTCCTGGCGAAGGTCTTGCTTTTCCTGGCGAAGGGCTTGTTCTTCCCTCAGCTTAGCAAATTGTGCTTCCTGAAGTCGGGCAAGCTCCTCCTGGCGGCGGGCTTGCTCACGGGCTTGCTCCTCCTGGCGGCGGGCTTGCTCCTCCTGGCGGCGGGCTTGCTCCTCCTGGCGGCGGGCTTGCTCCTCCTGGCGGCTGGCTTGTGTCTGCAGCATTTTAAATAAGTCTGCAAGCTCCACAGGCCCAATTGATGTTTGAATTGATCCCTCCGTTGAAGTGCCTTCACCCTCTTGCAGGGCCGCGGTTTGACTCCTTGTTACTCGACCCTCACTGTCTTCTCGTGGTGTAAGAGGCATCTTGAATCCCACTTCTGACACCAATTGTTGCGGGAACGGGGTACGTTAAATTCAAGATACGCCAAAAGTCACCAAAAGACAATTAATTTATTTATCGACTAACAATTACACAATTAAACACTTAAAAACACAATTAGAAACACTTAATTACAACACTAAACACGGAACACTAAATTACACTAAAGCACTGAATCACACTAAAACACTGAATTTCACTGACTATTCGCAGGTAACGCACTCGATCACTCTTAGTTCGCAGGAGACTGATTCGCTTCGCTTTCCAAATCGGAACTGTCCCGTCGCGTCGTACATCCCGCTTTTATACCCAGTGAGGACGCAGCTCTTCGCGTGGCGTCGAGAATCTTCTCGCGGGGATCGAAATTTCTAGAACTCGCTAGAGCTCGCTCCGACCGACCAGAGTGTGTGACGTAGTATCGTGCAAGCGAATATAGACCTTATCCATACGACGATAAGACTAATTTCGCTTGCACGGTCTCTCAAGGTCGTAATATTATTATTACTTTAGAACACTCTAGAGCTCGCTACAACCTACCAGAGTGTGTGGCGTAGTATCGTGCAAGCGAATATAGACCTTATCCATACGACGATAAGACTAATTCCGCTTGCACGGTCTCTCGTGGTCGTAACAATATTATATTTTTATAGTGTTTGAAGCGTAATAATACATTATTGAGTGAGTCTATGAACTGCGTTGGATTTTTAGAACCTGGCGGTCTATAAATTGCAATTATTACGGTGTCTTGATTTATTTCCAACATAATGCAGTTGCAATCGGATAATGTCAGCTCATCCCATTTAACATTAATTGTCTTTTTGTAATAAACCACTACACCCTCATTTTGGGTCATATTGTTGCGAGTGCAACAATAGTTGTAGTCCTGCATTATGGGAATATTTCGTGATGACGATAACCAACATTCAGTCAATATGATCAAATCCCATTGTACGCCTGTACGATGTATTAATACTTTGAATTCCTCTATATTACGAAAAATACTTCTTATATTCTGATGTATTATCTTTAGGTATTTGTTATGTTTATTTATTTGTCTGGAGAAATTGTCTATATCATACAGTACAGATGATTGGGATATAGTGAATTGGTCAAGGTCATTATTTACCTCTTGTAAACTATCGAATTTTGAATTTTAAATACCTATTAGTTATTAAAATGTTGATTGCAAATGAATACAAGTCTAGAGTAATCTCGTAGCTATAGTTTTTGATTGGATGCAACGTAATAAATAAGTAAGTTGTAACAATCATGATATTTGTATTGATTGTTTTTTGTGATTTCGTGTAAAATCGGTTATTGGGTGTGAGTGTGTTAATGTGTAATAATGAGTAATGTGATTTTAACAAAGATATAATATTAGAGTTACAATATAAACATGCGATTGAGTAATTTTTAATAAACGATTTAAGTCTCGGGTTAGAAAATGTTTGGGTTGTGTTGTAGATATTAAGAACAATGTATATATTATATATTTTACTATGTAGCAATTTGCAGTATATAGGACAACAGTAATTTGAATTAGTCAGGGTAGATAAGTGTACAGTATATGTATAGGTATTGCTTGTGAATGTGTTTTTGTTGATGTTGTGTACATGTACAAATATCTGATCCATCAAGATACGTATTTGAATTTTATAATATGGACATAGAGTGCAGTTCATAAGTATTATTTTGTTTAAAAATATGATAATGTATGCCACACATAGTTTAAAAACTAATAACATTTTTATAAGCAAATTGATGTTAATTACGTTATGCTTATATAACGGATAATTAAGAATATTCGATAATATAATATACATAGAAGTTAATATTAGTCACTTTTGGTTCATACTCTCCAGGTCTCCGTCGTTATCAATTCTAATAACTCTTTCTCCATCAGTCTTCCGCAGGTAAATCTTGCCATAGGACGTCCAGCAATAGCGGTAATTGTTTTCCCTAGCGAAGGCCCTTGTGGCTAAGAAGAGTTTTTAGTTTGTTGGGTTAGGTATTCTGATATGTATATTGGGGTTGAAGGACCGTCTAGGTTTAGATTAATACTATTGAATTTGTCTTTATTTTCTCTATTGTACGTCCTTACTGATTTAAGGAAGTCATCCTTCATTAACGTGCTATTCAAATCCACTACTATGGGTTTCCATATTTCAGATTTAGTGTTAATACGATAGATGTCACGTATGTCTGATGGGTGTACCGTTATATTTAGGGATTTACCAGCGTTGTGTATACACTCCAAAAGATTCCCAAATCAATGCGCATATCTACACTAAATGACCACAATTTTTTGATTAGGTGGAATTCTTAACCTACTTTATATTTAATTAGGGTAAGAAATGTTTAATAACAAATGGTAAGTAGTAGATATATAATTAGTATAATATTAATACTATATCAACAAAAACGACCTTGAAAGTTCACAAATATAAATGTACACTACAATTGTACACAGCACTACAGAACCGAATCTAAATACGATGTAAGTGTGTTTAATTATGATGATATAAATAACGGATTTCGCTTCTTTTAGGCAATGTAGCTTCAAGTAAATTATGTAAAAGTATATACAGTCGAATTGAGAAACTTTCGTCTTCTTGGAGTCGGTAAAAAAATCGCAAAAACATGTAAAGCGTCATGTTTTCTGTCTTATTCCAAACACGTCCGACATGTTGGCTTATTCTCTTGAAATGTTTTTGAAACTTTTCCTGCGGTTCCTGACTCGATGTTTGACTTTGGAAAGTTGTGTTTCGAAGTTAAACCACGTAATCCTGTGTTGCGTTTAGAATAGTTTAAAGATTCATCGGGACACCTGTTTATTAGCCGCTTCATTATCATCGGCAAAGCTGGTGCCGGCTGTTTGACTTGCAGCGGGAGCCCAAAGGACGCTAACAGCGCTAACGACGTTTACGAAATGTGTCACGTCGCAACACTTGGTTACTGCCGACAAATGAGCAAATAGAACTCGCGCCACCGAAATGTTTAATCACATTCCGGTATTTCGATTCCGCCGGGCGAAATTAATGTTTTACCACACACAGTTCCGGGATCGTTTTAGCGACGGTGTTTGTATTCATTATCTGCTACATTATCTCATTGCCGATTACATAATGTATTATGCTATTTATAAAAATAACGTATGATGTATTGTGTGTATTATGTTCCGCGCTTAATTGCTCTAATAGTAGCTCTTATTGTTCTTTCATCATTATTTCATACACATAATTCAATAACCAAATGGTCATGTGTACTAAGATGTAAGCTACACGTACACAAACCTATGAAAAGTTAGCTCAAATATTGGTCTAGTAACCGCAGAACTAAACGAAGACGGCGAGCTCTATAAAAATTTTGTTGCAAATTTTTTTTAAAACTAGAGTAAAATGAATTTCAACCATCCGCAGCGTAACATCTGCCGGGGGAAGGCTTAAATCCCATCGTTATTAAGCTGGAAGTGCGCCAGAGGGTCGAGTTTTAATGTAAACCGGCTGCAAATTTGTGTGCATTCGGAGACGTATGCAGCCTGCCGTTTCACTGAACTTTTCCGTAAGCGCGCAGTAATGACAGATACATTTAGAACCGAAAGTTTACCTACACAGTGGACGCAACGTGAGCGTGCTAAATCAACAAATAGATGGACGGCGCCAGAGTTAATTTTACTTACTTCATGACCAGTGACTTCTAAGACGTATAGCTAATGTAACTCAACTAGATATATTTACCGGTAACCTTTACCTAGTAATTGGATTTAATGCACAATTAACACGCGCCCCCGGACGCTCACTGTGCCAAGTGCCACATTACAAAACGGTCAATGTGCATCACTTTTATTCAAGGAAGGTAGCGACTATGCCGTTGTATACAAATACTTGTTATGTCATATAATAAAACTTGAAAATACATAAGTCCAACACAATTAGAGTAAGCATGTCCAAGTGTTAAATAAGATGAGTAATTATGATATACTTGTTAGTGAATCTATTTAGATAATTGGATATAAGTTATCCATGTGTCGAAATCTGTAGTAAAATGTGTAAAGCGCGATTTTATCATTTATTGATAGATTGTATAAAGTAGGTACTGAAATACAGAATAAAGCAACGTAGGTAAATACAAGTACTGAAGAAGAGGTTCAAAGTATACTTTGTAGCTAATGCACACCACATTCCATAAAATAGATGTGCAAGCAGAAATGAATATGTGCACGTATCGCTCACACTTACCTACTTGGAATGTTGATACAATGACAACATACAACAATGTTTACATTTAGGAAGCATTGCATGTGTTTTTTTGGGTTTATATACCAATTATAACTTTTAATTTACGAAATTGTCTCTAATAACTTTTTCCAAACGTTATTACTACTAACTACTTAAAAACCCATTTGGAGTAATCGATTACATTCTCCTAATAATATAATTTTGTTTACAATTTTAATGCGTTTATCAAATTAGATAGCATGAGTTTGAGTTTATTTATATTTTAGGCGCTCTAACGTATCTTTGAACAGGAATTATAAACTTGACCATGAAAATAATAATAACAAATACCTACATTTTAACAATTTTTAACACTTTCCATTACGCTTACACAGCTTACTCGAATGAATACATGTTACGTCAATCATAGCGCCATTTCAGATGTAACGATTTGACCTAATAACAACTAAGGTAATCAAACAGTCCTTGACTAAGGTACAAACACGGGTTATCAACGATAGCAAAACTACATCTAGGTTAGAACTGAGCAAACAAATTGCACCTGCACTCGTTGACTTCTTATCTGGATCTGAACACATGCACAGCAGCACACTAGTCCATGTCTAGAACATTTGTTTTCATACAGTTTGAATCGATCGTGAATGTGTACGCGAGATGCCGGCTCCGTGGGTCGAACGACACGCGTGCCCCGTAGCGAACGATCGGATACTGAGTGCTGGTGTGGGCCGAAGCTGTTATTATGCGGGCCGCACGTGGGCCCGCATAGCGCGACCCGCGGCTCTCCTCGCTTATCGGTGCATCGCCGGCAAAAGCTCATGATTCATCAGAATTAGGTTTCGCGCGTGATATCATCCAGATATGCGCCTTAAGCAAACGTTGCGCCACTTGCCTTAATGAATATCAAATGCCTACTGCACCGTGTCTATGACGGTAACTGTGTGTTGAGGAAAGTTGATCAGCAACGTTAGGTGCCAAAAACTAACTAATCTTAGGAAATTTGGCAGCCAAAGCTCATTAATTTTTTTTGTAGTAATTTTGATAACAAGATTATTTCGTAAACATGTTCTTGTAATTAACACTGATGCAATTTTGATGACGTTAAAATTCCCTCAAGTAGATTACGTCTCTACACAGGATATGACATCTGTTGGTTGGAATGGAACGACCGAGCACTACAAAGCAAAATCCAACGCTCAAAATGTTTATCTTCACAAAACAATGCGTAAAAGCCTTTGCTTGCAAGTTTCACATTCTGTGGTCAGCTTACATTTGTCAAGGCCTGAGAACCTGAAACGTTTCTTGAGTTAATATCATTTTTAGTTGGCTATCGCGTCAATCTAATCCTCGGAAAGGATCATAAACATTGGTTATGACGAATACAACGGTAATTTCAGATTTCTGCGAAGTAGTAATTTGAATGAATCTAGTTATTGAGGAAAGAATAGAAATTTACGAAATAACTATTTTTGTTTTGGTTTATTACCGAAGCATGTGTTTTAATTTGTTTTGTATGTTAGAATAGAATAGAATACAGAATAAAATACAGTCAATTTCTATTAAAAATCCCAACAGACATACCACACAGTCACAGTCGGTATTTATATGAAACAGATTATATCAGACACAACATAATTAATACACAAACCACTTTAAAATCTACTTCTAACATTTCTTACTATAAAAAATAGCTGCATGATGTTATTGCGTTTTTATGCGTCAAAGTTAACATGCAAGTCGAAAGGATTTATTGAGGTGGGTACTTCAAATTCGTTGTTGAGAAATTATTCACCGTCGGACAATCCTTGTACGGAGAGGTCGATGGCAACATTATCGGCTACCGGTGTCGCAAATAAAGATTAATTCGTGGTCCCTGAAGGCTCTTGCGGGCAGCCTCGTACGACCTGCGGGCTGGTGACCACTGCTGGTCACATTTATCAATGGAAAGCATCCTTACTTCACCCAAATTTACGATTACCTCGAAGGACCTTCCGATTTGTATTTTGAATGTGTTCGAGCATAATTGCGTACTTTTATAACTTTGACCAAAATTGAATTTAGGTGCATAAATTGTCACCGTAAATTTTTAATAGCTTGAGGTTACAATACGTTACGTTTCTCAAAAAATTGTGATCAGTAACCACCGCGCTAATGAAAAATTCACAATTTTTAGTGAAAAGTCGAATGCATGTTACATCTAACGAATTGACATAAATCCGATTTAAATCAAGGGCGGTAATAAATTAAGTCGTTAGCTCACTTTTAATAACACAAAAAGCGTGTTGTGTTATGCTACAAGATGTTGTTTTAGAATAATATAGTTGTTAGAAAACTGTGAACAGTTCACCCTTGATCATAGCGCTTGCAAGTTGCAACAGTAGGTACCTACCGAAATATCGGGAGCTCATTAAAATAATACAGCATGATAAATATCCCGAACATTTTCAGTTTTCTAATTTTATCATACATCCTTACTTCCTTACTAATATTATAAAGGTGAAAGTTTTTATGTATGTATGGATATATGTATGGATGTATGTATGGATATATGTATGGATGTATGTATGGATGTATGTATGGATGTATGTATGGATGTATGTATTGAAAATTAGTATGGGAGAATTTTTACCTGTTTGTTGATTTTTACAAAACTTGGTATGGAGGTACCATACCACTGACACTCCGGAGACACCTTTTTTTAATTCAACCTCATTGGGTTGTGGGCGGGTGTGAAAATCAGTTATGGGAGAACTTTTACGTGTTTATAGATTTTCATAAAACTTGGTATGGAGGTAGCTGGCACACTTGACAAGCGCTCCTTTTATTTCAAAATTCAACCCCCATGGAAGTTATTGGGGGGGAGGGGGAGGGGGGGACGTACTATGAGAGAACGTTGACGGAACTGTCACTAATAAATAACAAATTTTACAAGGCATGTAGGCTATTTTAATACATCCTTGCTACTAAAACCCATTAATACGCGGACAAAGTCGCGGGCGGCCGCTAGTAAAATATATTTGCGTAACTGTCCAAGCCAGTCCTTTGCATCCTTAGACAAACAATGATTTCTTTTTCGTGAAATAAATCCAAAGTTCAATTCTGGAATTTAAAATGGCCTCAACGTCAGATTTCTCGAGGTGCATCGTAGGTATAGTTAGTACTCCGTCTTATCAATGTAGGTCGAACTGGGTTGTTGCAATATTTCCTACTCCGTATCTTCGAGAATCCTTCGCTTGATCTAAAGGCAGCATAACTGGTGCAATACCTACCTCATTATTTCGATTTTTATCAGTATTCGATTACGTAACTTTAATTCAAGATAATTAAGATACACTTAAGTAAATGTAAATGATTTGCCTTTAGTTTCATAACATATAGCTGGATTGATTTTTATCATGAAATAAATGTTGTTCAGTCAGATTATTGTACCTTATTCATGATAACTTGTTCAGAACCTAAAATTCTGCAAGCTTCATTGTAAAAGTAAACCTACAGCGGCAGATACTTTAGTTACCTAATACTATACTTAGATACTTAAGTTCCTTAGTTTCCTTTTTTATATTACATGGTTACGCAAACGCGATTCGTAATAATTATTATACCAAGTTTACCTTTAGTGCTTCAGGTATTAATTTGTGTAACAATGATACGACTGTGATTAAACTACTAACTATAGACTGAGTCACTCTTGCATATAAATCGGCTTAATTATTATTTTAAATGTATGTCTTGAACATTCAATAACATCATGAAAACTGTTGATTATGAACTTTACGACACTAATGGGTCAATTGTACAGGCAATTATGTATTTGATTAGTTAACAGGTAAGTAAGTCAGATGCTGTGAATAATTAAGTATTTAAAGGGACATACACACTTTTGCGAATAAATTACAACACTTAACGCTAATTAGGTACATTAAAAAGACAGTCCTAACACGGTCATAAAACACTGAGCGGGAATATTAAAAATAAGAATACTTTAAGCAATCAAGTAAGCTGCGTAACTAATCGTGTTACTATAATTAGCAATGATCTTAATTTACTCCGGTCTGGCGCCAAGTAGATATCTCATTAGCGGGCTATGCCGCGGCTAAAATGTAAACTGCATAGGTGCTAAATGCCGACGTAACCGATGAACACACCTCACCTTGAGAGAGGTCATTACCAATCAGATCAAAAACAGATCGCAGATTGTTGGACACCACTGAATAACAAACAGAAAAAAAAACAATATTTTTCCCATACAATATTGTGGTTAATGTTTTGCTGTTTATAAAAAATCACATACAATATTGGTGAATGAAAAATAAAAACAATCTACATACATCATATTCGCCATGACAGCTCAAAAGTAAAAAATAATTCGATTTAAGTGGTATTAACCTTTAATATTTTCAGTATTATTCGATCACGTTTGTTATATTTTAAGACGTTTACAAAAATATTCCATTGTTGTAAACGTTTTAACAACAGATTTAATCGTATCTTCCGCATTCAATAAATTTCTTCAACGTACAATTTTGTCGCGTGAATTGAAAATGATGCGTTCTGCTCTAATATAAATACGCGATACAATTACTAGTATTTCCTTGGAACCTTGACTTTGAATCACTTGAACAATCATTGCACCAGCAATATTCATCACAGAGCAAACTCTAATTGTTTTATGGTTTATTTGTTGCATACATTGTTTGTCGCCCTGCATGCGTAACTGCAACAGTACCAGCCTACATGTGCAGTCCGCTTTGCTTACGTTAGGTAACAAGTAATTTAAGATTGTTCCTGGAGCCACAAAGCCGCCACCACTGATTCATTATCGCATAAGGATAGATAACGTCCAACTACAAAGGCGGCAATTAAAGTGATAAACGACAATTGTCATGTCCTCTGCGCACAATAAATATACCATCGAGACTTGAAAGATATTATTTCTTGACTGTTTATATTCATTAAGTGCTATTGTCAACAGTTGTGATATTTGAATTGAATGCTCCCATAGCTGAGGCGATGCTATCGCCAAGATTGATCTGCAGATAATATCCGAGGTAGTGCAAATGTCACGCACTAAGTGCCGGCGCCAGCTAACAAGACCAGCACATCATAGCTGTGGAAACAGCTCGTAACGGTTATTCACCTTATTACTATTTATGCACAATGCGAACGCATAGCGAAGATGGAAGGGTCGACGGAAATGTGTTGTGGATGAGACTGTCGTTTGTTTTAAGAACGTCAACGGCAAATGCCATATATGGCAATGCGATCAGGACCATTTTTGTTGGTGGCCCGATGACACATAGAGGCAGCACTCGAACGCGCCCGCGCACGCGCCCCCACTCGAGTCGAGGAGCCGTCGTGACGTCACGCGGATTGACACACGTCTGTCATGACGAAACGCAGATATTTTTAATTTTACTACCACTTGATTCACATACTTGAGATGAATGAGATTGGTTACACACGTATAAAAATATTTGTCAGTATGATACCTAAGGCATTTTGTATTTTTTCAGTTCAGTTTCGGTATGTCTAAAAATCACAATTCGTTTTTAAAAAAGTAGTTAAGATGCAAATTACTTCAAATAGATTACTACATAGTTCGGTAGCAAGCTAGCAAGTGACAAATTCATTTAGCCACTTGCTTAAAACGCAACTGCATCGTACTCCCTGAACCAATACATGTTTTACATATCCATGAGTAAGTTAGTTTCATTAACTGATTAAAAACAACTCGGCTCTCATCTCATCTAACTAAATAATGCATTCTCATCCGTATATTGTCCTAGGTTTAGTAGATAACAAGGAAATTATTTATTAAACGTGTCGTACGTTCATAGATAAACTCTGTTTGCATATTTATGAGTGCAAATGAGTCATTTTCTGATGTAGGCTCCATGCCTGCTTTCACTGAGGAAATTCCTGTTTGACGTACACTTCGGTGAAACAGTTATATGATACTATAATAATTAAATATCCCAGTAAAGTCTGTAATTAACAGCCATTATCATTAGATAAGTGGGACTATATGCTTCAGTTCCCGCGTACTCAGGCACACCTTTTAACGATTGTAAAAATGAAACCTCTTCGTTAATATGTGGTTACCATCTAACAATTTAATTAAGACTAGTTCGGGGATTACCTTCCTTTCAACTCAGTAAAACAACGTTTCGTTTGGAACTTTACAGAACTGACCTAACATTTGTAATGTAACGTTAGTCAAGAGTAAACCAATTCTGTAGAATAAACTAAACTTTGTTATTTGAGTAGTCCGAAGTAGTTTTAGTATGTAGGTACTAAGGTAAGAAACTATTTCATTTCGTTGTACTAAGTTGGAGCAATTTGGAGTATATTTGCGGGCTTTGTCCCGACAAAGGCGATCGGTAAGAAGACGTCCCGTGGGTACGCACCTCGCTAAGACCATTCCTTCGAAGGCTAACACTGTGTGTTTTCCCTTCACCGATATTTGCATTGCTAAAACACTTGCCCTCTGAAGTGAAATCGAATATCCTTCTAGTTATTTTATTGAAATGAAAATACCATACAATAATTTAAGAATTTTATAGAATATTCGAGCTTGACTATAACTGTGTTTATGTAGAACGCCATAGTTCAATCCTGTAAGAGTCTGATTATAACCTAAAGATATTTTTTTTGATTGTTCGCACATGCAATTACTAACACAGCTTTTAAATAATATACCTATTCAGTCGCAATGCTTTATCTTAAGTGTAATCCTGGTGGTTGTCGCAACAAACATTGTTGAAAATGCACATCTTTCTCTTTTGCATAATTGTGCATACGAAACACCAAGTTACGAGCGGATACAGAAATTTTCCCAACGACAATTCACAAGCAAAGTGTTGACGTAAGCTTGCATGACGAAATTAACAGTCATAACAGTGGAATGGCTGTTTCTACAAAAGTTAACCGCGTGTGTCGATGAGAAGGTTAGAAGAAATTGGCATCGCTTCAATAAACAATCGCTCTCTAAATCCGGACCTTTGTGTAATCAACAAACCGTGAACTTACACACCATAAATATCCGTAGGAATGATATACGGTGTGGCGATCAAAGTATCGAATTCCGAATTACAGAATTACTAACTATATACGTATGATATAGGTAGTAACCTACTTGATTTATTCGATGAAAATGAGAATCACCCTATTGTATCTGTTTACTTAAACTTACAGTCTTTAAATAAACCAAATTCAGTTAAAATATTGTTATAAAATTGTTTATTTAATCATAAATGCATTATGAAGTATTAAGAAAGTTAAAATGTCGTTAAAATTATTTACATTTATTGTTACTAGTCAAAAACTTCAATCTGCCTGATTTTGTTGCCCTCAAAAGTAATTTAGCCATAGTTTAATTAATAAAATCATAAACATTGGTGGCACAAAGGGCCATTCGTGCATTATAGCAATTAAGATAGTTATCGCAGCCATAAAATTAACCAAAGGCGATGAATTCTAACAGCTCGTAAGTACGCACCCGCGCTGTGCTATTTGCCAACCGGCGATTACATGTGTGGTTACAAGACCCTCGTAATAAACTTTGTTTAACATAATAGTCTAGTACAATAGGTACTATACAAACAAAGCTAAAACTAATTGTTGTAGCATTGGATTACCATTTTCGTTACGTTATTTGGTTAACCAATGTGATATTATTATGTTAACAGCAACCACAACCAAATACCTAGTCATGATATTATACAACCATGATCGAAGTAGGTATATTAGTAATACTTTTGACGGTAATTTAGCGAAATTGACTTTGAATAATTAATTGTGTCCAACGTTTTTTAAAGTATAACGAAAACTCGAAACGTCAAAGTTGATTACTTATAAATATTGTATATCCCTATTGTTATGGTACCTAACTACTTGATATAATTGACTCGCTTTTAAATCCTATTTTTCTGCGACACCGTGGAATCAACGTAAAAAACATGTCTTGATATATTGTGTTTTGGGTGAATATACATATGTATACTCTCTCCTCATCATTGCTAGACAAATAGTTGTCTCCTCCTCTATGTCCAAGTCTTCAATGTGCAATAAAACCTTGAGTGATGTGTTGACCGAAAGATCTTTGTTGCAGGTGACCGCTCCCAAGTTCCCCGTCGTGATCAAGATAGGGCACGCGCACAGCGGCGTGGCTAAGGTGAAAGTGGACTCCCTGGCCGACTTCCAGGTAAACCTATATCTGATTATAAGCAAATCTGCTTCATATCTTCCCGCAAATCGGTATTTATGCTCCTCCCGCCGATCCAACAAAAACAAACTCCAACAACTTCGTAGTTCACTTTACATCTGTTCGATTTAGCTGAGTTTAAGGCGTACTTCGTGAATATATTAAACAAGTTCCGGGAAATTTATGAATCTTTAGCTCAAACATCCTTAACGTTATTCTGCTTAAAACGCCTACTGAACTTGGACAAAGTGCTTACGTGATTTGGCAAGTTTAGCAATTCCAATGGAGTGAGAAAGGTCTGACTACCGTATCCCTGCTTTGGAGTTAGGCCGAATGTGATCAAGATAACACAATCAGAGCTACGTCTGCGGACGACTTCCTTACAATGTTTTCTATAGTTTAAAATCAAGGCTTTTGTGTTGCATTCGAATTTCAAAATGATTACCTAAAAATTTATCGATGGTTTCATGCAACTATCTAAATGGTATCTAAAGACACATACTTATAAAGAAGTATTATATTAGTTGAGTTATCTTGAGTGCAAAAACTTATTTTAGTATGCTATCTGCATCAAACTTAATTTAATTCATTTAGTCTTGTTGTCTCACCAGATATTTCGTTTACTCTTCTCCACAGGACATCGCGGGTGTTGTTGCTATGTTGGGGACCTACTGCACCGTCGAGCCGTATATTGACGCCAAATACGACATCCACATACAGAAGATCGGAACTAATTACAAAGCTTTCATGTAAGCCAATTTACACATCTAAATATTACTCACACTGGTCGTGAAGGTAACTGTTATGTTGTTTTAAACTCGCAGTAACCGCCGCATTAGATTAATGCAAACATGATACTTGCGTGTCACAAGGAAATTATTGCTGTTTAACCAATGTTTTCATCACATATTTTCATAACGGCACCGAGTTTGTAGAAAAATACA
This sequence comes from Maruca vitrata, assembly GCA_039566165.1. Lineage (NCBI taxonomy): Eukaryota > Metazoa > Arthropoda > Insecta > Lepidoptera > Crambidae > Maruca > Maruca vitrata. The sequence goes on from CM076917.1 coordinate 7,871,505, forward strand.
TGAATGCAATAGCATTGTTATGCATACCTTGCCTTGGAGTAGCTTATTTCATAGTGCTCCTGTCTCGAGTCCTGGGTTCGATCGTCACTTGAGACAAATATTTGTGTGATTAACATTGGTGTTTCTTCTGGGTTTAATTGGATTTTATAAGTCTAATTAAAGTAAGTAAAGTAAAGTAAAAAAAGAGTTTATTGACCAAGTACAATTGTTATCAAACGTATACATCATAAATAGGTACCTAAACTAGGTCTAACCTTTTCTTATTGTCTTCTACGATGATCCGTAACAAAAGTGCTTAAGCACGAAATCACAACTATGTGATATTTATTTAACACATCATATAGGCATATGTGTGATATAAATATCTGGCCTTAGGTATACCTTTCCATATAACTCTACAATAGGTATTGTCTGTCATCATACACCTAACCTAAAATATCTAATCATTAATAACGGCTATATCGGTATTTTGTAAGCCACTGTATTGTGTATGCCTAAATTGAAAGCACCCTTTGTGTTTTTCTATAAACAGGATAAATTTACGACGCCTACAATGATTATCAAGGTTAAAACTCAATAGGGTATCGCCCGCCTGAACGTATTAGTAGGCGTTCCGGAATAACGACTTGTAATAACAAGGTTAAGTTCAAAGGTCTCATATAAATCATGTTGCAGGCGCAAATCTATCTCCGGCAATTGGAAGACCAATCAGGGATCAGCTATGCTGGAGGCGATCGGTATGAACGACAGATACAAAATGTGGATAGATGAGGTACGTTTTTTACTATAATTCTGCCCAAACATACTGATCTAAGCTGTGCAAGGTTCCCCAAATCACTTCTCTATCTACATTGTATGACTAAAGTTGACCGTTATTGATCCGAGTTACTTAAGAAATACATTGTAAAATTTTATTTATTTTCTATTCCACGAAAGGAAAACCTGAACTTTTTTAGCATCACTTTGTTGCCGGACTGTCTGTCAAAACCTTTCCTTTCTGTTTACTTTTATTATAAGAACTAATATTAGGTTTAGGTATATAACCGGCTTCTTATTCTAAATTTAATTAGAGTTCATTAATGAAGATTAGGTAAATTAAAGGTCACTTGGGCAGTCCGTCCGCATGCAACCATAACAAGTAAAAGTAGAATAGACATAGAGTGAAGTCGAAGTTTCCTATCATAACCCGCTAACCCTAAGAATAAGAATACATTTATTGTCTCACATTACAAATTTCTACATAAAAAAACAGAACAAAATATACAGGTTGAATGCATGAGACAAAAGGAAGGAGCTAAGCTGATGTTGCCTCGGGAGCGCCAGGGTGGTCGGTCCCGAGCAACGCTGGTTTTCAGCTACTCCTACTAGCTAAGCGATCATACTAATTGTTCAGGTCAGCGAAATATTCGGAGGTCTGGAGGTGTGTGCCCTGGAACTGGTGGTGGGTAAGGACGGGCGCGAGCACATCATCGAGCTGAACGACTCCGCCACGTCGTTCATGGGCGACTCGCAGGAGGAAGACCGCCGCCATCTGGCCGACCTGGTGCTCCAGCGTATGCAGGTAAAGGACATTGTCATATTATGGTATTACCACAAGGACCGTAACAATATTTTACATCATTCTTCACATTACTCTGTTCTTCTTTGCGTGTCCATGGTAAACGTCCGTGGTCCAATGACCAGTATTCGGCCAAATAAATCGTGAATTGCTCACTTGTAGATATAGTCATAGCTTGCTATGAGAACAATATCTACAAATAACAACTAAAGACAATTAACAAAACTAAATTTAATAAAATAAACAGAGAAGGTCAAAAGCAATTGTATTCATTCATGTATTGTCATCACTATTATCAGAAATGTTGAATATGTTTGAACCCTGCATTTAAAGCAAAGTTTATCAGCAGTTGCTTCTCAAAAATATAGGTACTGAAGTACCAACTCACATAATCCTTAATTCCAGGCGGTGTGCCGACCAGGCATAACGAAGACGGCCTCCCGGTCTTCCGTGTCTGGCAGCTCGGCGGCCACGTCTCCCGAGGAACGCTCGGCGCCCCCGCTGCCCGGGGTAGGCCCGCCCAGCGCGCCGCCGCCCGCCCCGCTCGCGTCCGCGGCCAGCATCGACCGCCCGCTACCGCCGATACCGGCGGAGCCATCGCAGCCGCCGCCGCCGCCGCTGACGCGCAGGGATTCGCAAGGTACTGGATATCTCTAGGTTATAGTCGTGCATTTTTTTCAAACTTACAATAGCTGATGGCTTGGAAGCCTCATCGTCGTCATCATCTCCGGACTTACGGATGGCTCTCACCCCTAATAATATATTCTTTACTCTACTTTGCCCTTCAGTGGTATAGTAGTAGTATAGTAGAGTAAAGAACGCCCTCAAGCGCTCTTGTAAACAAAGTGTAATAGCCCAGTGGTCATATCGATGATATGTCGAAATAACGATGAAAAAATGTGAATAGGATTCACAGTGGTTGTCATCTTACTTCCGTTGCGCAATAGAGCAAAACTTAGTTTAGACGTTGGAATAGGGCCAACAAATTATTTACAACACAAAAGGCTACGGAATCGACCGCATCAGGTAGTTAAAAGCCGTTGCTTCTTAAAAAACAGACAACGTGTTTTCAACGTGCAAAATGGACCATGTGAATATAACAAGTCTACTAAAAAAGATCCTGATGCTACTTATAGCCCCAACTAACAAGTGGTCCTCTCCTCCTCAGCATCCCAGTCATCGACGGTGTCATCAGCGTCAGCGGCCCCGAGCACAGCCAGCAGCTCGGCGCCCGGCGCGCCCCCCTCCGGCTCCGCGGGCGGCCGCGGGGGCTTTGCCCGCCAGGGATCCCTCAGCGCCGCGCTCACCGAAGACGCCGAGGACACCATGAAGAACCTGCGGAAAACGTTCGCCGGCATCTTCGGCGATATGTAAACGCATTGATTTGGGGACGTGCACATGACACTGTATTGAGAGTTGAACAGCTTTACAGGATAAGATAGATATCTATTATGTATGAGTTTGTCTGATGTTGACCATTCTGAGACCACCAGATATAAATAGAAATACTGACAAACTTACAATGAGAAAGTTGTCTGAATGTTTTCTGGTTAACAAAATCGAAGGCTTTGGTATCCGTACTTTCGATGATGAAGGACTTCCAAAATTTTACATAAAGTCACTGAAAAAATCAACCATGTGCACGTCCTATGAACGCTACAATAAGTGTATTAGATTTGTTTGAAATGTTTTAGATCGAAAATATTAAAATAATAATAATTATGACAAACAATTAAACAGTAATAAAAAATTAACCCAAATCTAATAGCCCCATATCAGTAACACAAGATTCAGATAAATTTTGTCATACAATTTACTATTTGGTCGTATCCTGGCATGACATGAAGAAAAGGTAATTCTGAAAGATGAGTTCCCAAAAGACACGGCAAGTTTGTCCATAACCCACCAAGATTTGTGCAGTTAAAGCCAAAGAACAATCATTAAAACCCGAAAGTACAACGTTGTACTGCGCCGTTGTGTAGGGACCACCCCTCGAGCCCTGTAGCGCAACCGCGCGAAAAACAGAATGTAAGCATAGTTTTAATGTTATATGATAGATTTTTTACAATAAGTTTATTATAAATATGAAAATACGAATCAACTGAGCTGCATTGTGATCGAACCCGTTCAGTACCGCGCGCGACGCGAGTAGTACTTCTCTCTCACTGTCTCCGTGTCATCTACACTCTGCACCGCACGTAGGGGATCTACTTGGACACAGTACGACAGATACTTCAACTTTCGATCTCACTCGTTTCTTTAGTGTTAATGTTGTTTGGAGGGTTTATAAACCTAGGAGGCAATAAGTAGAATGGACGATAATAAGCGTTGACATTGTCCCGATTACATTCGAGCGTGTTGCTCCTGATTTTGACATTTTCAGAATTTGGTATAATATTAATAAGAGAACAAATATATCTGATTATGACAAAATAAAAGATTTTCTAAGAACTTATACAAAAAATCAAGTTTTTGGTACCTGTTACCTTAATCTAAATTGTTGGCGATGGGATGTGAGCAATGCTATATAAGACAATATTGTTAAATGCAAGAATTGATTCACATTTTATATAACTTATTATTACTAGTTGTATCTCATAGCTTTAAGTACGTCTTGTTACAAGTTTTTCGCCAATTTTATTATGTTTTTCATTCCACTATTTAATTCCACCAAGACCTACACATATTTTATTTGCAGCATGGTGTAAATTCGTGTCATTTCGAAGATTATTTTGTGACTTTTCGTTTTACGTTTTTATATTTGGTAAGTGTTATGCCAACTTGGGCACTTTGCTATGAAATGGAATTTGCGTGCTAAGTCTGATAAAGCGTCATATCAGGGAGGGTCGGTGTATTCATCAAGTGCATTGTGCTTTCATATCTCTTTAGCGAATATTAAATTTAAGCAACTTCATAGTGAACTATTCTTTAGCTACCTAATTCCATTCAAAGTAGATACTTATAAATGTGTAGTTGGAATATCCGCGTATGTAGTCCAGTCAAAATAGACATTTAACCTAGGAAAAATTCGCATAGAGCTGAAAATTGGCATGAATGTTGGGAACACTATTACAAATAATCTTTCAAAAGTCCCCATCGATCACACGTCTGCAAAAAAAAATAATCAAAGTCAAATGTCACAAATATCAGTTTTATGCACTTTTGAGCGAAACGGTAAGTTTAATCATAAAAGTATGTACGACAAAATTACTTATCACGTAATTATCTATAAAAAATGTCTTAACACTTTGTTCCTAAGATTCACCATTTCAGAGATATAGCGATGCACAAAGTTGAAAAAGTTGTATTTTCAAACGCTTCCAGGCCCCCATGCGATTGTGCTAGACAGTTAAAATTTTAACGAATGATGTATCTCAGTTGCCTCTATAACATCTAATACTAGAACAACATGAAACCAACGTGTAAAGTGGGTTCTCATACAAAACCTATGTTTTTTTTTCTCACACTTGGGCGGTTTTTAACGTGTTTACCCACCCTAGTGAACCTATTCCAGGTCATATATCGATCAATTTCAAACGATATCAACAGATGAATGCATATTATGTAAAATATGAATTTTCTAATGATTAAAACCACGATATCTCGCGAATGGTGAGTCGGAAAAGAAAAAGTGACTGGACCATTTTTGAAGAAAATTGTATGATCTACAACTTTTGTTTGACCTATTTTTACGATAATACCTACTGTTTTCGAGAAAAATGGAAAAATCCTTAATTTTATACTTTTGACCTTGAATAAATTTTTTTGCAGAAGTAGGATTGATGGGGATTTTTAATATTTCGTTTATTATGATGTATTTAACGTCTCTGGCAATTTTCAGCTCTATGCGAATTTTGTCTAAGTTAGCACTTATTTTTGTCTATTTTGACTGGACTATATGAGCGCTGGAATTTAATAAGCCGTAATCATTATAATAAATGTTTATGTTACGTGTTACAATAATATTACAATACAGTATAATATAAACTACCAGAAGCCCACTTGTTATTGTAGATTTTACAACGAAAATAGCTATACGTGTAAGTGTAAGTCAAACAACTCATTATGTTAAGACTCCTGCGAATACAAACGGGTATACCGGTGTTAGGTTTGTCTTTATGATGTTCAATGTATTGTTTACATTTATATAGTAAAGATTACCTTATTTGTGTATTTTGTTGATTTTATACATATTATTATAACAGTATATAATTATCCTGGGCTCCTGAGGCCTTGGCAATATGTCATACCTCTATACGAATATGGTATGCTTAGATTAAATATATTGCACCCGTAGCTAGATTTGACACGAAATCCTTTAGCATTAACAGCCACGGTGTACGTGTACTAACTATACTTAACTGTCTATAAAATGCGCAATTAGATAATTATTAATATAATGCGTTTTTAATAAAATGTATGTTATTTATTTAGTTAATTTTATGAATCATAATAATGTGCGAGAGGTTTCGTTACCACATTGTTTGTTGTTCAGTAGATTAATTTAGCTATTTTGATGTTCAAAGATTATTCCCTCTTTGTTAACTGTTAAGATAATATTACGAACACTAAAGTTAATATAAATGCTGTTGTTGTTGTTGCTAAACAAGTTATACAATATGTACTCATATGGAAATGATGAATAGTGTTTCCGCAAGATTGTCATGATAAAAATTAAATTTAATTAGGGGCTCATGTATTGTCCTTGTAGAAGGGTTGGGGCCCTCGTTTACTATTTATCGTGATTTAATCTTTAAATTGGGACATGGTCTGACACAAACTTACCAACTCTTAATAATAATGCAACATTGCAATCGTTTCATGTAGAAACATCCTTATAGTCCAGTCAAATAAGCTTAAATTAGGCAAGAATCTCGGAATTCGAGATACCCACCTGTAAGTCTGTAAATACTTGGATATTGACCCCCTAAAAATGGTCTCAAAACCTACATATGGTAGGGTGTACGCAACTATTAAATTTTCAGGGACAAATGTCACAAATATCAGTTTTATGAACTTTTGAGCGAAACGGAAGTTTTATCATAAAGTGTGTAGGAGAAAATTACTTATCATCTATTTATCTATAAAATTGTCTGTACGTTTTATTCCTAAGATTCACCATTTCAGAGATACAGCGATGCAAATAGTTGAAAAAGTTGTATTTTCAAAGCTTCCAGACCCCGTGGGATTGTGCTAGAGCAGTCAAAATTTTCACGACTGATGTATTTCAGTAGCCTCTATAACATCTAATACTAGAAAAAGCTAAAAACCAATGTTTAAGTTGGTTCTCATACAAAAACGATGGTTTTTTTTTCTCACCGTTGGCCAGTTTTTAACGTGGTTACCCCAGTAAACCTCTTCCAGACGACACCTTTTATACATGAAGTACACGTTGTTCTTATGGGAGCCCCTTAAATAATCGTTTTATGTTGTTTTTAGTTATAAGTCTTTCGCGTTTCCGTACAATTAAACTGCTTATTATGGGTTAAAAAGTACGAAATAACCAATTATTAGAATTTCTGTTTGAAGTATAACTGAAAAAAAAAACATGTTTAAAATGTTAACTGTCCAACTAACTCTATTATGAACGTGAAGATCCATATTAACCAAATTTAATATAATGAAACGCAGAAATCTTAAATCTTCTGAATACTGAAAACAACACAAAACAATTATTTAACTAGGCTTCCATATAAACAACGTGTTCTTCATGTATAAAAGGTGTCGTCTGGAAGAGGTTTACTGGGGTAACCACGTAAAAAACCGGCCAACGGTGAGAAAAAAAAACATCGTTTTTGTATGAGAACCAACTTAAACATTGGTTTTAAGCTTTTTCTAGTATTAGATGTTATAGAGGCTACTGAAATACATCAGTCGTGAAAATTTTGACTGTCTAGCACAATCCCGCGGGGGTCTGGAAGCTTTTGAAAATACAACTTTTTCAACTATTTACATCGCTGTATCTCTGAAATGGTGAATCTTAGGAATAAAACGTACAGACAATTTTTATAGATAAATAGATGATAAGTAATTTTCTCCTACACACTTTTATGATAAAACTTCCCGTTTCGCTCAAAAGTTCATAAAACTGATATTTGTGACATTTGTCCCTAAAAATTTAATAGTTGCGTACACCCTACAATATGTAGGTTTTGAGACCACTTTTAGGGGGTCAATATCCAAGTATTTACAGACTTACAGCTGGGTATCTCGAATTCCGAGATTTTTACCTAATTTGACTGGACTATTACTACATCTTGTTCTTTAGCAATGAATGAAGAAAAAAATTATCTCATGAATGTGACGACCATGTCCCCGTTCAAATGGAATATGTTAATGGAATTTGAATGCATGTTAATCTATATTATAATGATATATAATAAATACTTCTTTTGGTAAGTCAATACCTACCGATATTAATGCTAAGCTTGTTTTATTTTACCTACCAACATTATAAGTTAGGAGTAAATGTATCTGCCAGATAAAAGGAATATCGAATATTAAAATACACATTTATTATAATTAACATTCACATTAATTTTACAAAATAAATAACGTATAAATTATATCTAAATAGGTAGCTAAAACTTCTTATATTCATACCTATCAAAATCTTGTATAACGACCAAAAAATTTTAAAAAAATTAATCAATTATATAGAAAGAAGGAAGAAACATCTTTACGATATAAACTTTTAAACAATATTGTTACCACAGTGGCAGCATAACACTACGCAACTTATTTTATTACCTGTCTATCCAAATCGTTTTAATTTCATATCTTAGTCCAGTAGATAAGCATCAGTAAAATAAATAAACGAATGCTTAAGCTTACTGCATTTTACTAGTTGAAAGCTCGGTTTTAACAATCCTATTATTTGTTTATCTTTTGCTTCATTACTAGGTATTCTACGGACTTGATAATGAAATGATTTTTGTTATAATAGACAGATAACACAAGCACATCCACTTATAAAGTACTATTGCATAAGTAATATTATATGAGTTGGAAAAAAGGGTTCCTAACAAGGGTGTAAAATTATATAAAGCCTAATAAAAGGTTTCAAAAGATACACTCACCGTGTGTTTCACACAAGTTAATTTGGTACAAAAATTGCTGCCTTCCTTATAAACAATTATGTAACCAACGAATACAAACACGAAATAAAGCTAATTTACGCATCGCACGTAATAGATACTAAACAAAATTATTTAGAAATAACGACGTTTCGAGCTTTTAACAGCGCTCATGATCACGGGAGATTGGAGATGACATGTGATTAGAATAATCCATCCTCATGAAAAAAACAACATATTGCAAGACAAAAATTAAACTGAAACAGAAGAACATATAAAATTATCCACGAAATGGCTGTAGTGATTAAACTCTTTCAAGTCACATGTCATCTTCAGTCTATTGCAGCTTCACGTTGTGAGCCTGGCTAGGAGCACTATAAAGGGCAGTTATCACAGGAAACGTTTTGTTTTCTAAATAATTTCGTTTAACATCTTATTTTAAGTACCTAGCTACGTATATACTTAGTTTTTGATCAAATGTATTGATCGCACAATGCTTGAAGCCTACATATAGCCTACAGGGTCCATGCCTGTATTGAGGCTGTAGTTTCTGTACATCCCAGCAGCGGCCAGCCGGTTGGTGAAGGTCTGGCCAGCAGGGTAGAACACCGAAGGCACCGAGTGGATCCCTGAAACATACGGAACGAACCACTGCTTGGTATACGGAGGGGGCAGCAAGCATGCTGACAACAAACAAAGGAGATTTGTAGTTGGAGGTATCCGCTAGATGGCGTGAGCTCTCAACTTTTAATGTTCGTTCTTCGGTATTTAAAGCTCACATTTTCATCGCATGGTGTACCTACCTACCTAAATTGCAGGCACCACCACATACATCTATCTACTTATATTGGTACTCGTACTTCTTACAGATATTGTGCTCATCTCGTTGGTGATCAGCATTAAATTCCTATAGCTTTTACTGACTGTTATGATTTATAAGGTATTTTTTCAGAAAATCAAACAATATTAGGCTTAAAAAAGATTTATTAGGTAAGTATTAGTATTTATAGTCATAAGTTGCAATAAGAAAATATCTTACATAATTAACACTACTTAAATATGAACAAAACCTTAAAATTATTACAACTTAAGTATTTAACAGCTAATAAAATCAATAATTAATATTAGTTAATGTTATCACAACCAGTACAACACATTCCAAACAAATTACTTCTGTAAATGTGCTTAATAGAAGACAAATTCATGTTTCAAACAAAAATCTGAACATTACGCATTTATACTATGAGATTCATACTAGAATAATGCCCTTATTTAATGCTAGATGGGTCAAGACCGGTGTTAAGAGAGTAGTTCCTGTACATCCCTGACTGCGCCAGCTGGCTTGAGAAGGTTTGACTCTTCGGGAAAAACACGGTAGGCACGGAATGAATACCTAAAACCATTTCTAGTTTAGTGTCAAATAATATAAAAAGAATATTAAAATAGTTTAATCTTGTTCCACGTTTCTAAATTGAAAGAGAAGGAAATTTTAGTAAGAATATCGACCAATTCTAAATGTAGGTATGTATATTGATTCTACTTACTTAAGTATATGTATCTTTAAACGTCAATCATTATAAAATTAAATTATTTTTTAAATACTTTGGTAAATTAAATACTTTAAGAAATCAGTATTATTTTACCTAAAATAATAATATTTAACATCTATTTGTAGATTATAATTATTTCCTTTAAATACGAGCAGCGCTGTATTTACCACCATACCATAATTACATGCAGATTAAAAAACGATCTGATAAAAAGGAATTATCATGATTAGTCCTACGTATGTTTTTAAATGGCGTAATGTAAAAGTTAACGATTTTACCTGGTGCATACCATCCATACACACTCGCAGATGTTCTATAGAAGGGATGTTGCTTGCTCACTTGGGATCCATAGCCATTGAACCAATCTGGAAAATAATAAATAGTCACACAATTATTCTTCTTCTACTTCAAGATGAAGTTTTATCTTTCGTAGAGTAGTTCAGAAGTTGGGCGACTTTAAGCTTGTTGTCCTTCTCTTCTCATCGTATTTTTTTTTACATTAGGTCATAATGTACCTACTTTAACAATCTTCAATGATCCTTACTTCCTGAAATAATTTAACGGCTATATATACATACGTGTACATGTATTTTCAATCAAGAAGTAAAGCTGAAGTCAGAAGTAAATAAATACAGCTTGTCTAGTAGGACTACTAGGTAGTACTTTATTCCTACACAATAGTATATAATGTAATGTAAGGACATGATTTTTTCTCGTTTGATTTTTCTGAAAGATCAGCCAGAATATCAGCAATATCAGCTCTGTTACGTCCTAGCGTCGCTACGGTACATGCTGAGAACCTATTGATCATTCTATTTGTATGCTTTAATATTTTTTCTTATATGAGATCAATGAATGTTTTCTTCCTATGTTCACTCTTATATCTGTCATTAATTATATTTAAATAGTGATAGATAAAAATAGTATGTAAATAGCTAACATAATTCTATCTATCCCTACACCACTAGTCTTCGCAGTTATCGTTTGAAACAACTTGGTGCCAAGTCAATTATCGATCTACTACCCGCATGATTGACAGTTCATTGACACTTCCATGTTAGCACTAAGTAATTTTAGTACCTACTTTATGTACACTAAATATGCAAACACTATCAACAAGCTGTTTTATACCATTAATTTATAAATCGAGTGACTTAATCTATAAATCAATGTTATCTTAAGCAATCATAAAGTTTTAAGGCGCGTATTTATCAACTTACACTCGCAAGATCTGTCAGATTTTAGATGAACTCTATTACAAACTTTTAGCTAAGTCAATTAAAACTAATTCAATAGAAAAGGATGGAGTCTGATTGATTGATTGGTTGATTTTGAAGATAATAAACATGTCTTAAATTTGGGTGGCAAGTATACAGCCATTATTACATTTATTAAAACCTTCGATAAGGCGCTGGGTTTCCAAATAAATAAAGTTGTGCATCAAACATGTACCATTAAGTGAATGGATCTTGCTTCATAGCAAGTCAGTTAGGCAGTACTGAGTTGGGACTGCCTCGTTGGACTATTGGTAGCAAGTGCTACATTAGGACCGAGAGGTCCACGGTTGGAGTCCGGGTTCGGGCAAAATTTGTGTTAGTTTTTCTCAACCCGAAGTCATGAAGTTGGAAGTCGGATGGCTGCCCGTGCCTCGGAAAGCACGATGAGCCGGTGGTCCTACGCCTGTACTCTCATCGGTCATGAAGGATTGCCATCTCACCGAACTATGAGGGTAAGGGAACAGAGAGTGCACATATGTTTGCGCGTACATCTGTGCACTATAATTATGTCCTGCGCAGTTGGCTAATTTCCATTGAAATCGACCGCAATGGCCGAAATCGGCCAGTTTCAGTTTAATACATAGATACAGGAAGACAGACTGTATTATTCCTACTTATACCTAAGTAAACCTTACCTACCACGTAAGGCTTACGCTTAACTACCATGTCTAAGTAAGTGATTGAACTGTAGCAAGGTATTGTTCCTATTCAATAGGCTTGCTATAAGAGTAAGCCTATTGAGGTTTAGTGTGGTTCTATCAAGTTTTGATTTAATACGTTCATATCTATTGCTAATCTACTTTTGCTTAAGTACACCATACCTATTACTAACTATCTAAACGTTTCTATCTAGTCGAGATCTAGTCTATATAGATTTATATATACTGATTTGTATCTAAAATCAGAACGAATGATACTCACGAGGATGTTCGAACCTCTCGGGAAGGTTACAAGTTACGAAGTAGTCTGAGGTCTTTGGCTCTGGTTTCTTTATCTCCTGCTGAAGGCTGGCCCTGTCGGTGCATGTAGCAGAACAGAAACCTGGTCGCATACTCTCAGGGGTAGGCTCATTATCTCCACTCATTATGAATAGGGATAATATCAAAACGATAAATAGGGTCAAGCGATGTTATGTGCTTTCAAATAAGTTTCCAAACTTCCAAACAATGTCTCCTTGACAACTGACCGTAGCGTTATTTGCTTGGATACCGTCAGACCCGCCAATCTTTTTCATGTGCCATTGGCTGAATAAGTAGGTTACACTAACATACCTATATGAATTACCCATGACATGTATATTATGTGTCCGTTATGTGACTGGATATAGAAATATGTATTAATAATAAATAATAATAAATATTTCACAACATCACATACATTGATCTGATCCCGTGGTAAGTAGCTTAAGCACTTGTGTTACAGGTATCAGAATCAACAATGGATACACAAATATACTTAAATATATTTAATAATACACCCAGACACGGAACAAACACCGATGTTCGTCACACAAATATTTGTCCCGAGTGGGAATCGAACCCACGACTCTTGGAACCGTAGGTAGTAAACCTGGGTCACTAGCCACGGTTCCACCGAGCCAGTATTAAACATTAAAGTGCATAATATTGGAATAACGATATCTCTCATGGGTGTAAGAGATAAAAGTGTAACCTAGCCAAAGGGAGGGATATCTGTAGTTAATTAAAGTTTCCTATAAACGAATGGTGTTATCGGGCAAACGAGTTTGCGTACGAATTAAGATCAACGTATACTGAATCTTTATTACAAACGAAACGGAAAATATAGCATAGGTATAAATAATATACTCGTATTTATGGGCTTTTGTATTCACTTTAAAATATTTATAGTTTCGATGAAAAATATTTGACATAATTACTTCTCATATCTCTTATAAAATCGACACGAAACGAAAAACCTCTGAAAGAAAACCTAAATCTAAAAATGCAAGTCAAATGGAGACGTTTCCACTGGGACGCTTTAACGATTTCATTTCAAACTTCTGAACTGGGTCCCCTACATGTTTAGCCCTGAGCCGATGTACACCCGCCTTAACTCATTGGTCATGCATTCAACTGAATATATTAGCCGTTATCATCAGTATCAGGAGTTAGGACTGAGCAACCGACAATAAACGAGTGGGTGCCGGTAATTATCAGTCCCCGCCTGCCGCTGCGACGCCAGTCAACGCTTATCTGCCAATAGTTTTACACTAAAAAGGCAAACACTACATGGCTAAATTAAAAAACATTCATGACAGCTTTCCAAGTCAACCCTGTCAACTTAATATAAGTTTACAACTTTGCCACTTTTTTAAATGAGTGTTTTTACAACGTTTCCCCAAAATGCATACGATAAGTGAGCAGCAACCGATAAATTTGAAAGTAGTGAGGTTTGAACTCGACTTCACTCCGTTAACTCCACAAGAACCAGAGCCAGTGAAGAAAGTTAAGCAAATCAAAGTGCCAAATTTCAAGTTTAGTTCAAAGAAACCGTTGTCGGTACCACCGCCGCCTCCTGTGAACGTCGTGTCACAAGTAAGTAAATAATGGCAATCATTTTATTAAATATTTCATCAGACTTCGACCCTTTGTTATCGATGTCAGGATATGTCTAAATAAAATCCAGGCCAACAATTAACTTACCTACTTGCGAATCAATAAAGTTTAACTAGGTCGAAGTGTCCTTCGAGGTAAAAAAGTAAATAAAACTAGGATTCCCAGTGTAATTTATGAACATGATCCCTCACTCATATTCATTGAAAATGATGTCCAGAAGAATAAAGATTTTAAAAATGAGCTAAAAATAAACAAGCTGAATTAAAATATTTGATAAAAAAACATTGATTGTAACAGCAGAAGAAAGAAGTCAAAGATCTGATCGAAGAGTTATTGGATGAGTTATACGCAGACCAGCGTGATTGGAGCACCACTAGTTCAATTTACTGTACAAGGGGGTAAGATTATTTGTTAAAGTTCATTATGTTGATTTTAGTTAATTTATTTGTTCTAAATACCATATCTCCCAAAAATTAAAACCATAAAATCGAGTACTATATTATTCTTTGTACACTTAGTCTTTTCAATATTGTCATTACGTCTGGCGAGAATAATATTCTCGCCACGCCACGATTCCATATGGAATCGTTGTCTAAGTTAAGAAGCAAAGAAATAAAGTTTTCGTTACTTACTTTAGCCAAACTTTAATAAAATAGATGAATAAACTTACCTGAGGTCTAAAAAATATATAACATTACAAGTTTTACACTTGACACATTCACAGATCGACTTCTGTAGCGTCAGTGACTTCATCTCAATCTAACTGCGGAGACCACACGGACGCTATCGAATTGAACTACCTGGAATCTTTAGGTCAGTTTACACCTTACTTAGGTACACATAAATACTTTGCTTAGCTAATACGAGATAGGTAATGTTGTGGTATAATTTATTACAGTCGCATTATTTTATTTTTATTTACATATTTGGTGACTGCTAGGTAGAGCCAACCTTTCCTTTAAATTTTTGTAGATACCTACCTCAATTTTATTACCTAAATATAAATTGTTATAGTAATAATTCTGTTTAGACAGTTTAAAAATAGTAATTTTTTTACACAACGGAACAATGACGACTCTATCCTTACTGCATCTATTGAGAAAACCGGTCTCCTCGAAAGTATATTTTGTTGAGCATATCCTTCCTCGCTTCTAAAATATTAAATTCCCATTCTAGGCATCAAAGAGCTCCAACAGCAGACCGATGAATGGCAGACGAGACTGCAGGCGGCCGGTGAAAGACTAGCCCGGGGGTTGCGCGCGCGGGACCGGCTGAGGCGGCAACAGAAACGGCTTTGTGCAGCCTTCACCGTGCTCCTGAGACATATTAGTGAGTATACTGGATCGTGTAAAGGACACGGAAAGATAAGAATATAACGCTGCCCGCCCGCGGCCGACATTTTGTCGGAGTTAGTATAGGGGGATATAGAGTTTATATAGGGGAACCTGTTGTACCTTGGACAGTGTTGTACCTAGGACAATTGTAATTTTTCGTAAACTCCCGCGCTTTAGAATAATATTGTATATGGCAGTCAAAGCCTGCTTTGATAAGACTCACGTGAAGTTAGTTGTGATTCGCCGGCGCCGGGTCAATGCAGTTAAAAAAGGTAATTTATTATTTTTTGCCTTAAAAGTTCGTTTTTTGGAATTTACTTATGGCCTCTTAATTTGTCACGATATGTATTTATAAAATATCTTTTACTTCCGATATAATCTCAGTTTATTAAGGTTTTAGATAGTATAGTTGTCAGAACCCAACCTCAATTAAAAGTGTGTTTAAACAAGTTGTAACTAAAAATTGTTATGATGTTGTACCTCGGCCCCCCAACTGAGTATGTACCTTGGACATAGATAATACATAGATAATTTTGATATAGATAATATAACCTTATAAAAACATATTTTTTTATTATATTTTTATTCTATTTATATAGGCAAAAAATTAATATTTAAATATGTAAACATTTGTTATGTTATTGACACAAAATAAAGAGACAAGAGACTGTTAATTAAGGTAACTGTTAATTTGCTATTTACATTAATGATTTTGTTGATTACAGGTATAAGCATTATTTTTGTACTTACCTTTATTAAAAATAAAACTCTGCTGCAATTGCTAGTGTTTAACTTCATTCTACCCTGGAATGTCCAAAGTACAACTGGAACGGTCCAAGGTACATCAGGTCTGTTGTACCTTGGACAGTTTTCCCCTTTTTTCATGTTGCTTTTGTTTCCAGCTTTACCGAACATCCTCATATTTTATGTATTTATTATATAGTTGAGTAACTGATCTTTCCATTATTTCATATTTGACGGATCTTATTCTTACCATTTATTTTAAAAAATAAAAACATCAAAAACTGGCCTAGGTACAACAGGTTCTCCTACTTAAACTTATTTTATTTATTCGCATAACAGCTATTTCACTTGAAGAAAGTGAACTTAAAATATTATTACGGAATCCGTTTTTTATAAGACTTTATTATGAAGGTACGTAGGTAAATATTCTAATTCCCTAAATTCAAGCATCCTTGTCCTTTCATTAGTTGAAAAATTATTTTATTGGTATTATACTCGTTTTATTAGCAAACATCGTAGCTTAGTATAAGGGATAGTAATTTTCCATATCAACAATTCATTGCTTTATTAAATAGAAATAAATGACGCAGTAGGTATGTTGTTGCCTTTCAGTGTTTTGCCATAAAACTTATTACAGGACTATTTATAAAACATGTTTTATCAATTGTCTACAATGCGATGACGTTAATAATAATGAATGTTTTGATACGAAACAAAGCGTACCAAATTACATAATGTATTATTAGCGAAATTCATACAACATGTTACGTTACACATGGACCCTATTCAAAGTTAGAAGTTGTGATACCGTATAATACCGCGAGAACAGTTTCATTCATAGCGGTTCAAAATAGCCTTACGCACTTCAAAGGGAACGGCCACAAGGTGCTATTCCCGTCTATCTGTATCCGACACTGACGTACACAGCGGCAGCGAATCGATACGCAACCCACACAGACACGGGGCAGCCGCCGACCGCGCATGCCCCATTGCATCTACCATGAAACGCTCCCCGATATCTCAACATTACAAAAGCCTATTCGCTCGCTCCGCGGCGCCCCCGAGTCGCCGACCGCCCGGCCGCAGCCCACTACCGGGGTACGGGGCGGCCAGCCCCACCGCTCCTTTCGCGACTTCCCCAGTAAACACCGCATCAGCTGGCCGACTACGCAGTCTCAAATGCTTTCGAAATATGGCACATAATTATTCGCATTTCCGCTTTGTTTTGTTCACGTTTGCGAGTGATCCGCCACCGCGATATGCCAAGGATGCGTGCTGTCGGCTAGAGAGGGATGGTTCGCGCGTCGAGCCGCAGTGACACTGCATCGGAGCCGTCAACACAGTGCCCAGTGCAGTTCTAAAGATATGCGTTTGTTGTCCGATGTGTACCTTGTGCAAGACAGATGAGTGCTATCCTAAACTCCCTAAGAAATTTGGCAGGTTCGTCGAAGGGCAGCTCAGGTACGATAATACTACATAATCCGTTCATTCATTGTCAATCCTTGTGTTTGGTTGGAAACCCTACAAGTAAGTCACATGTTAATCCTGACAAATGGACACTTATATAATTTTTAACAAAGTAACTGTAGATTTAAGTCAAAATATGAATAGCATATATATTTAAACTTCCGGTGCTATTTTTTAGGAAGATAATTAATTTAAGATGGTAATGATACCTGCTTCAAGTAATTATGCAAATAGCCGCCGTCTGTGCTCGCCTGCTTGTTATGTAAATTATATCGGAATACATTTGATCGGAAATGGAATTGTGTTTTTTATTTTAGTTTCGCATGAATGTATTTTTGAAACGAGCTTGGTATTAGATTTTTGAAACAAAAAAAAATTTAAGCAATATGAGTAGACTGTAGATAATGTCTTCCAACGTGTCTTCTTTCACTTTCTTGCTACGAAACTGAGTAGCAAGCTACGTAGCATTTAGTAGCATTATTTTACCAATTATGTTTAGGTGCATAAATGGGCTTTCAACAAGCAAATCTTAATAATACAAATATTAATTGAGAGATTATACATATTAAAATATTGTGGCAAGAACATAAATAAGGTATGTTACATTTAACAATGTTATTTACATTGTTTGTATTACATCTGAAGGTTATAACAAACATACATTAAAAATACGTACCCGGGTTTGCACAGGGGTTCTGATTATAAGGAATCCCTTCAATAACGTGCATTATCGGATCGAGTAAATCCTAGGACAGACTAGCTGGCGCCGCTTAAGTAAACCACGAGTATAAAAATGTAACTCAGCCTTGGGTTTTTGCTACAAAATAGCGTAGCGTACTTAGCAATAGTAGCGTAGTTGGCAAGTGCTACGAATCCTGTGCCAAGAATATTTGTTTAATAGTATTCGAATCGCTAGAATTGCAGCATAAAACACGTGAATTTATTGTCTATCCTGTATATCCTGCAAATATTATAAAATTGGTACCAATGTAATCAGTATAAATGTGGTACGAGAATTGCAGTCATGCATTTTCGTATCAAACGAACGTATTGACAACAACAATAATGATATACATATACAATTATCAAAAAAATACTACGATAGTCTCTAATATTAAATCGATACAGTACACTGTTGTCTAAGAAGATCATCACAAAACAAAGTTAAACGGTATCGCTTTTAAGAATAAATTGAACGCTTTGTTACAAGACAACGTCAAAGGGCTTGCTCAACTTCGCTTTTGTTTTCTGTGTAAATAGTTTTTCAAAGAAACTACTACAGCCCGCTGCTGTGAAGGAACTCTCTTACTATTCATTATTTTGTTCCGTTCGGTTTCGGACCTACCAATATAGCAGCAGGTGCTGGAAAGCTATTATAATTAATCCGTTTTCATTTCCAAAATTCCTTGCCTTCCTTGATTTTGTGCGAAAATTAGCAAACGGCAGTTACTGTGACAACAATGTTAGTGTGCATTACGCTAGCGTAATACTCACTGAGGCTGCTGGGCCTCTGACACTATCCGGCGGCTTACTATGAAAAGAATCGTCAGTGACATCAAAAGTTGCTGACATAGGTCGGCGGCCCGCGGGCTCTGTGTGTATTGCGCTGTAGGCAGGGCTACATTACCGGGCGACTATCCTCCAATTCAAGATGTAGACTGATAGAGATACAAATATAAGTCGTAGCTACGCTTTAGAAGGGCCTCACGTAGCTCTGCCATTGTTCCAGCGGGCGAGAGCGGCGCGCGGTTCGGCGTGGCGCCCGGCGGAGAGGGCCCCGGCGAGGGCGGGTACGCGGAGTGGCTGCACGCGATGCGGCTCGTGGCGCGCCTGCCCGCCGGTGTGCCGCAACACTTCCGCAAGAAGGTAACCGCTTGCGGCCCGTCTAGCAGCGGGACACTTCTTTTTACGCGGTAAAATGCGTTAGTGAGAGACGGGTTCTCTCCCGGTGGTGTACGACTGCCACTGCTCCTGGGCGGAGTGCCATACCCAACTAAAACACTGCATGTACCTCATTGGCAGCGTCATGGTTACTGGCATAGCCTAAGTTCTATGACGCCACCAGCAAGGCTCTTCTCAAGCCTCAGGTGGGTGACGGAGGAACCTGGTACACAGGGTCGCTTGTGTCCCTCAGTGTCGGCTGTTGGTGCAATGCCGAGGGGATTGTCCCCACACTCGCTGCCGGCTGGCATCCGCTGGAGTGTGCGTAAGGGAGACCCCGGCAAAAGCGTTAGGTCCATTTGCAGCTCTTCTCATAAGGCCCCTCGCCCATAACGACTCTTTGCAGCGATGCAATACACTGCAGCGTTCGGTACTATACAGTCGCTAATCAGTCGCTATATGATGTTTGGTCTCGACCACTTAATAGTACATGGCCGGCCATGCCATACATATCGATATGAGGTCCCCTACTCACATTCATGACACACTTACGCAAGATAGGAATACGTATATTTGCGACAACAACTCATTACAGACTTAAACTTTATGTACCCTACATTTTCCTGAACCAGAGACATAATTTTAATTACTTATCAACAAAATACGTAAAGATTTATTCAGAAAGATTAAAAGAAAAACAAATTTAAAAAGTTTCCTTACCTACCTTACCTACCTGTAATACAATCACGGCTCACGAGTATCGCAATCAAAGTTTTGTTGACGTCAAACACTCCATGCGCAAGAAAACCAATAAGAAACCCTCTATATTTAGAATTTCTTAACATCTTGAAGGGAATAATAAATTATGTATAAAGTTAATGTTGTTTACAGCTCGCGAAATCCTTGTAGAGTTAACTAACGTTAGCAAAAGTTACGCTAGTCAGGTATCTTTAATCGATTTCACCTTTTTCATAATAAATTATAGTGACTCAATAATTTATGTGAATTTCTGCTATCCAGATTGGCAAAAATATATGTTTTAAAGGATTTTAAATAATGGGCGTTCGATAACTTTCTTTTGCTTATGGAAGTGTTCCAGAACATTTATTTTACAATGCTTTTATGAGAATCCAAATCATGATAACAGTTTGCTAAATAGCTAACTGATAAACCACCGTACTATTCTATAAAATCGATACTAAATTAGATGGAAGCAAATGATTACTCTTTCTTAATATAATAATAAAAAGTGCTTTTATAAGTTTATTAAAAAGTGTTTTGTGAGTGGCCAATGTTAGCCCTATGGCTCAAGTAAGCCGACATAAAAAAAATATAAAATCATTCATACATCCCCTTTGTAACCTCTCCAGCTATGGCTGACCCTGGCGGAGAGGCACCTGAACTCTCGGAGCGTGGACTGGGCGCTGGCCGAGCGCGGCTGCTTCCGCGGCACGGCGCAGCCCGATGACACCGAGCTGGGTGCGCAGATCCTGAAGGTACACCATCATTCCACAGAAAAATCAGATTTCTTGAGATAGATTACCCTTACACCCCTGTATCTCGGATAGCTGTTTGGATTTTTTTTTTAATAATTTAGCAAAAAAAAGGGTGCAGTACATGTGGACGGCCATTGTGATGATACCTGAATTTTAAGTCTAGATAAGCGACTAACTTCGTGTGATTGAATGTGTAACAACATGCTGTGAGCGCGTGAACTAAAACAAAAGCTGACAAATTAGACTAAACACGAATGTAAATTAATTTCTGCCAGTGTGAACTGCGTGTAAAGTACAACATATTTTGCAAGGCTTGCGGACGAAAACAAACTACAAATATTCTTTTATTTTTCATTTCTAAAGTTTCTGGCTCAACGACAAACGTTGCGGGACAAATAGTTCTAACGAATAGCGGTTTACGACTTTTTTATCGTGAAACTCATACGAATATGACGCAAAGTCCAACAAATGTCCGACAAGCATCAGCATGGCAACGAAGTTGTAATATTTGTAATATAAGTAATATACGCGAGCTCATTCCGTAAAATTCGTTTTTAAAAAAAACGATAATACTTTACCTGTCCTTGCATTCACGTTACAATTCCACCTAACTACAAAGTGCCGAGTTTGGTTTCGCCTCACGTGTATAAGTACTTATGCATTGTTTATTCAAAGGATTTACATCGCACCGGGTGCTCCCTTTTCTGCGGGACCGAAGGCAGGGAGAATCAAGCAATGCTCAGAAGAGTATTGTTAGCTTATGCGAGGTAAGCACTTTGAAAGGTTTTAATATTATGAAAACAAAGTAATCTTGGTTAATGGATTGACGTACTTTATGTATATCGTTGGTTTAACCATAATCTTTCCAAGTTTTTTTTATTTATTAATGCGATGAATGCTAAAGTACTGGACAAGATCATAATTTTCTGCTCTTGAATTCCGCTTCAGTGCGTAAGAAATGCAAATAATTTAGCTACGTAAATATCTCAAGCTTCACCAAGTGAGACGGCCTTGGCTTGAATGTTGCATTAATTTGTCGTTTCTCTTACTTCAATGTGATCTCACACATTTGACATTTGTATTCAACAAAGCATTGTCTGTTTCAGATGGAACAAAGAAGTGGGTTACTGCCAAGGATTCAATATGTTAGCGGCAATTATTCTGGAGGTCATGGAAAAGTCGGAAGCTGATTCGTTAAAGGTAGAAACTTCTTTAGTGATCATAGATTCTTTGAATACAACGTTTTATAGATATAATAACCGTATTTTTAAAGAATAAAACTAATTTTACGGATTACGGCCGTGACCACGAGCGCTGTAAAGAGCTCGAAACGTCGGATCTCTAAATAATATGTTTAGAATAACAATACACGCGAGTTTAATCCGTAAAATTAGTTTTATTTCAAATGTGTAGTGTTCGCGCAAATAATAGACAAAATTATAACCGTATTTTTTTTACAGGTTATGATTTATTTAGTTGAAGCGGTGTTACCAGAAGGCTACTTCGCGGATGACCTTCGAGGCCTTTCGGCGGACATGGCCGCCTTTAGGGACCTTCTCCGGCTTCGATTGCCTCGACTTGCACATCACATGGACCACTTACAAAGAATATCCGATGGTAAATAAATATTATTATAAATCGATGAAATACATACATACATACATAAAATCACGCTTTATTCCCAGAGGGGTAGGCAGAGATCACGATAAACGATGAAATAAGACTTAATAATATCTCTAAGAATAACAGTAGGTAAGCTTCCGAAAAAATCCTGTTTCTGTGTAGCCCGGTTCGTCTTATTTCATAAAGGCTGACCCTTTATGTACCCCTGTGTCTATAAAGTAACATTAAACGAAGTCAGTTTTAGGCGTGAACCTCTTTTCTAAGAACCTGAAGCTCATGTTGTTTCCTTCAGGAGGTGGAGTGGAGCCGCCCTTGCCCGATGTGTTCACAATGCAGTGGTTCCTGACGCTGTACGCCACGTGGCTGCCTCGCGACTCTTTGCTCAGGATATGGGACCTCATCCTTCTCGACGGGAACGAAGTGTTGCTCCTTACTGCGCTCGCCATCTGGGATATGCTACAGGAGTTAGTATTTGACCACTTTGTTGAACGCCTAAATTTGATTTGACGTTTCCCAATTTCCTTTTTTATTAACAAATTAAATATGTCTTTAGATTAATATTGCCTCTAACTTATTTTTGCTGCTTCACGGTCTCTACCTAAAATCAATAGCCTGTTTAGTCTCTAAACAGGCTATTGATTACAGGTTGCAGACAGCACAAGTTTTGTGCTGTCAGCAACTGCCCAAAGAAGATCTTTAGGCAATCGCGGCCAGTATCCGTTCTTTTTTTTTCTAAATGAGTTACGATTATAGCTTGGAGTAGCCTCGTCATAATCAGCACACTTGCGGAGGAGGGAATGGCTCTTACCCCAAGTCAGTACCTATGTGTACCGCACACTGTAACTTTCATTTCAATTTTTTTTTTCTTTTTTTTTTCCTAACTGACTAACGATGATGGCTTGGAGGAGCCTTGTCATTATCACCGGGCGGGGGAGCGGATGGCTCTCACCCCTAAATAAATTTAAACGACGTTTGCCTGAGGGTGCCCCCTAACGGGGCTCGACCTCGGCTCAGGGCGTCGTTGGGCGGTCCCTAATGCGGACGTAGGTTTGGGGAGAGAAACGACCCGGCACGTGCCGGTATCGAGTAGTAAGAGTCGCGGAAGCTAAGGGGCGGGTTCGCGGCGTTCTAGGACCCCGCCGGCGGGGTCGGAATAATGGACGGTTTGATGTGTTACTCTGTGTCGCGAGTAGTTGGGCGAGCGTGATGGGATCGTCGGGATCCAGAAGCACGTTTCTGGGCCTGCGTTTCGACTGACGAACGACGGAAGGGATTTCATTTCAATATTGAAATTGGAAACGCACACGTACTACCGGCAACGCTGGCGGTAGTACACTTTTCAAATAGATTTCTTTAAACGCCAATAGCCCCGCCCACTGGCCAATAGAAGAGCACTTAAAGAAAATCTGTCAAAATCCAAGCAAAAACGTTCCAATAGTAGGAGAGCTAGCAAGAATTTTTGGTAGGTATTTGAGGCAAGCTGAAAACTTATCCTGAACCTCTCCTATTATATCCCAGCACGACACTGCAGACCTGGCTGGTGAGTAGCGGGGCTAAAGCAAACCCCAAAAATATTTTTCATCTTTTTTATAACTAAAAAATAAGACTCACGTTGTAAGACAAATTATTTCGATGGAACTTCTACCTGTCAGGTGAACTGACAAATTATATTTTTTTGGATTATAAAATATATTTTAAAATAAGAAAAATTGGGGGTTTGGTTTAGCCCCGGTACTCAGCCAGGTCTGCGGTTTTGTGTTGAGTTATAATATTAAAGGTATAGGACAAGTTTTCAGCTTGCCTCATATACCTACCGAAAAATTCTTGCAGGCTCTCGGACCACAATTTGGGCGGGGCTTGCTTTGACAGACGTATAAGCGCCAAGCGATTTTCACCTTATAGGTGGTCGACCGCCAAATACTCCGATAGTACGTTTATTTTCTATCACAACATAAAACAAGAGCTTTGATCATAATAACATAGCTAACACATCTTTGTTCCAGCCGAATCCTATCAGCTAGGTCAGCGGACGAGTTCTACAGTTGCATGGGCGGCGGCGCGGGCGCAGTCTGGGAGGCGGGCGAGGCGCTCGCGGCGCGGGTGGTAGCGTTCGGCTCCGCGCCTGAGCTGCCGCGCCTGCGCAGCCTGCATCGGTACCGAGTCGCGCCGCCCGCGCCGCCACACGCGCCGCCCGTCTACCACCCGCCGCTACACTCTGCTGTAACTATCCTTTTTAGTCTCTACCTTAATTTACCCATTTGTGAAACAAAAGTGAATTTCATCGCCTTACATATAACTACAACTATATCTATATAATATGTTTATAGAAATTAAACCGGTTTCCCGCTGTCACGCCATAACATGAAAACGGCTAGACCAATTTGGCTGATTTTTTTGTAGTTTTCTGATACTTTGTGGAAGGTTTTTACAGAAAAAGTTTTAAGATAATCTCTCAGAATGATTGAAATCCATCAAAACTACGCTAAGGTGGTACGAAGTTCGCCGGGTCAGCTAGTATAGAATAAAACCTAAGAAGATCTGTTGCAGGGCCTGATGGGGCTCTATATCAAAATAAATTGGGAAGGGGCAAGTGAAGTTGATATCATTTTACTAATTGTTACTGATAGGGCTGATACGTCGGTAGCTACGCCCCTGTAAACTGTCCCATCCCATTAATTAACTGCTGTTATAAGGGCACTTTACAATATCTCTCTATACCAACACCTGCTTGTTTCTAAGCTTCGCATTAACAATTTCTAATCCCAGTTCTGAATGTATCTATATAATAGTTTAAAAATAGAGTAAGAAACTGAAACCAAAATTTTGTTTCAGATGCAGTCTATGACAAAACGGGGCCTACGGTTATTCTATTCGGAAGACGAAGGTGATTCGAGTGATGATGGAAACAAGATGGCGTTAGCTACGGTAAATACATATACATAAGTGCATACATTAAACATGTATAAATTTGAATTTGGAGAGTATACAGGCAAATTGATTGGTTTCAGGTTATTCCGCGGAGAGAAGAGAGGATTGGTGCAGGAGACAGATTGTCTTTAGACATCGGAGCTCTGAAGAGGCAATACGCGCGACTCCGGGAGCGGCAACGACAGGCACACGTCATCTTAGCAGCCGCCTGCGCACGACATGCAGCCGGTATTTACCAACCCTAACTTTTGTAGTTTGTTTTTATTTTGATATTGTTTCTATTATGCTATCATAGCTAGGTATCGAGCTATAAATACATTACTAAAGTAATTGTCATAACCATCATTTAATTGTGATTGGTAATTGCCTTAGGGCGCATTCAAATAAGCCGCAAAGTGCCGCGCGGTTGCAACGCTGCAATCTCTTTGTGGTCTTTGCGGTGTGATATAATCCTTCCATCCATAATCCTATATTTTCTCAAGGTTTTAATGAGTACATTTAGCAGTAGAGTATTTGTGCCATTAGACTATTTGTTAGCATTTACTTTTATAATTTCAGTGGGAGTCCCCACGTCACCAACGTCACTGACAGTCAACAATCTGCTCTTGGGAAAGAGCGCTATCGTCAGCTCTCGAGGACGTCGCCTGGGCCCTCCGCCCGGAGCGGTGCCTCCCACGAGACAAGCTTCATCTCCTCGGGAAAACACAGAACGGCGGTCACGAGGCCGCTCCAGCGATACAATCAGTTGGAAAGAAGAAAAAAGCCGGAAATCTATCAGCCGACGCAATTCAGTCAAATGGAAAGACATAAAAAAGGAAAAGACATCTGAAAAAATTAGAAAAGCTTCAATCGACTTGGATGAAACGGGCGATGGTGTGATTGTTTCCGAAATTGAAGCTAACCAAATGATTGCCTCGCTTCGGTCTCGTAGTTCTAGTGAAACGTCGTCTTATTCCTCTCATTCTGCGTCCAGTACTGATACAAGCCTTTGTGATGAAAATGAAAAAGCTAGTGACTCTGAACCCGAACTGCCAGATGACGACAAAGGTAAATCTTCACTGTTGCTTAAAGATAGTAAAATGTCAATTTCTCCAATATTAACAGACGTGACTCCGGCGAGTTCACCGTTAATAAAGGAATCATTAGATTCTTCAATATTAACCAACATGTCCCTGGCGAGTTCGCCGTTAACAAAGAACTCATTAGTTTCTCCAATATTAACCAGCGTAACCCTGGCGAGTTCACCGTTAATAAAGGAATCACTAGTTTCTCCAATATTAACCAAAGTGACTCTGGCGAGTTCACCGTTAATAAAGGAATCATTAGTTTCTCCAAAATTATCCAACGTTACCCTTGCGAGTTCGCCGTTAATAAAAGGAACATTAGTAAAGTTTTCCCAAGAAACTGATTCAACCGATATTCTGGACAATAGTGTAAAAAACATTTCTGACTATCTTGACTCCGCTGCTGGTGAACCACTACGCACGTATATAGATGGTTTTGAAACCAAACTGAAGGAAAATGTTATTATAAGTTGCGAAAAAGATAACTTAAAGCCTGTAAGTCCTTTTAGCAAAGACAAAAGTCCATTCAGAAGCATATCACCATACACACCTCACTTAAGTTCAGATAGAATCGAAATTTTGCAAAGACTAAGTAATGCAAAATATGAAGAAAAATCACATAGTGACGAACTTATAAGACCTAAGAATCTTTGTAAGCCCCCTTCAAATTTAACTGACCTCAGTCCTATTGATTTATCGAGTAAATGTAATACTGACTTGGACTCACCATATAATTACGACTTCCAGTCTAATTTTAATCCCATAGCTGATATAACTACAGCTCCAAGGCCTCCCGATATAATTGACAGCTTTGTTATGTATCCCAATTTTGTGCCTGATATCGATTTGTCGGATAAAAATATATCTGACTTTGAAAGTCCTCCTAGAAGTCCTGGCACAGAAAGCATTATTGTAAGTGAAGATGAACCCCCTATTCCTTTAAAAATTGATAAATACTTCGAGCACAGTCCAGAATTTTTCGGTGCACGTGTTACTGACGCTAACAACACAGATATCCCAAACAGAAGAGCTGTCAAAAGACATTCGAGACTGCCTAAAAAACCTGATTCACTAACACTTCAAACGAATCATAATGATAAAATTATAAAATTAGAAACAGAACGAGCATCTTCTTTACCTCAAAGTCATAGTTTTACATTAAAAAAATCTCCAAGTGTAGAAAAACAAATCACTCCAATAAAAACAAATATTATTTATTTGAGACAAGAAGATCTAA
Organism: Maruca vitrata; assembly: GCA_039566165.1. Lineage (NCBI taxonomy): Eukaryota > Metazoa > Arthropoda > Insecta > Lepidoptera > Crambidae > Maruca > Maruca vitrata. The sequence continues at coordinate 7,899,316 of CM076917.1, forward strand.
TTCAATCGCCTAAAATAGAAACTCCAATAAAGCCTAAGACGGATCTTTTACAGAAACTGGAAACACCAACTAAATCAAAAACCGACCATGAAGTTTCTTCACCGAAAGATTACATTTTGCGTTCTGGCCGAAAGAATAGTGAAAGAGCGTTGCAAATTATTCAAGAAAATTCAAAAATATTAAGCAGAATATTAACAAAGCAAAATATAACAGACACAGAAAAAACACAAGACAATGGAAGAGTTGAAAAAGTTTTTGGAGTTCAGAAAACGCACAATGATATTCCAGAAAATTTTGCAGAGGATAAACAGATTGAATCACCGTTACTTAAAGAATCTACATCTGACTCCCTAATAGGCTACAGAAAAAGGAATCTAAACAATGAGAATACTGACAAAAACGATTTTATTAGAGTCAGACCAATTTCAATCGATGATCCTTCTTCATTAGATATTCGTAACACAACAGCAAGGAATCCCGAATTTGATTTAAAAAGTATAAAATCACCTAGTAACGAAAGCCTAGGAAATAAAACTGATTTATATGGATGGGAAAATAAGGGATTTTTAGCGAAGTGTGAATATAAAACTTTTGTAGGGAAAAATGAAAATAATTTAGACTTTAGCTATAAACGCAGAACATGTGATCTATCTGGCCTAGATGAACATTCTGAAACGGACTTGAAACCTGCGTCTTCAGCCGATTGGGCACGTCATTCATTTTCTGGTGAATCAAAAACATCTGTAACTTTGCCATCAACAGAACCAAAGGATACCTCCACATACGAAAAGCGTTACACTTCAGATGATTACAACAACTACCCATTCTCAAATAAATATAACGACTTCGTATTGTCAAAAGCTAGCGACATATGTAGTAAAACTGTCGATCAAGGGCCGAAGGCTTGTGAGAAATTATCAAAGACTGAAAACAGCCAAGTTAGTGATTTCGCACATGTAGTTACGTCTTCTATTAGCTTCACTTACGAACCTTCTGCCGAAGACGATTCTCCCACGGGGGTGAAGAGTAACTCTAGTGATACGTTGTGTCAAATCACTTCTCTCGATCAAGTGTCGACACCAATTTCACCCAAGATATTTCCTAGAGAAACGCCCACTTTTCCTAAGGAGTATACAGAAAGAAGTGAAAAGACAATAGTAGAGTCTGATGATACTTGTAGCGCTATCACTTCACTTATAGAAACTGATACACTGTCTTCGTTGTCTTACCCTCGCAGCCCCTCCACCGGCTCCTACCACCCGTTCCCGAGCCGCCCCGTGCTCCGGATGCCCAAAGAACTTGGCGTCAGATTAGGCATGTACCCTAAAGACACAATTAATTCATCTCCTAAGTAATCTACTTCGTACCTTTAAATGTATTAAATTGCTAGAATTTAGTTGTGTGAACTTACTTTTTATACTGATATTTTACGCTTGATTATTCTTACGACAATCATATTTCTAAACTAGTATTGTTTTGGAATTGGTTTTCTAATTTTACATTTTTATGATGAATCTTAAATAGAATTATAAATAATTTAGGTAAATGGCATTTCCATCCGTTTCGAATAAATGTAATTCACTGGTGTCAGCTTTGTAGCTGAAGAGTATTGCTTAAATTATTCTGAGCACGATTGGAATATGTGTAGCTTTATTTTAAATATTATAAATAATGTAAGCAATGGAGACATTAGAATAATTGTTAATGTTGTTTTTTGAAGCCGTTCATATTCCAATCTGCACTATGAGCTAGGAACAAAACAAACACGTTGCCTTGAATCCAAATAAAATGTTATAGTAATAATAATCCTTCGCAATACAAATATATTTATAGGATAAGATAGATAGACAACTTGTTTGATGTCAATATTATTTAACAGCAGATAATTGTTTATACCGCTGTAGGGTAAAGTTATATCTTTGCAAAATGAAAGAGATTTGGTTGTTAGAAAACGATATTTATTCTACGACAATATTGATGAAATATACATTACATTATGCGACTGCGAGTGGGATGTTTCTTTTGATCCTTATGTTTTAATAGTTGTGATTTATGCAGGTGTGTTATTTTTAGAAGTCATCGATGACTGGTGGGCAGGTACAGACGAGGTGCTTGTCTCCGTACATGTCGTCGATGCGACCCACCGTCGGCCAAATTTTTGTTTCACCCTTAACAAACGGCTGAAAGTTCAAATAATCATTAGGAACAAATTGGTAAGGTGATAATAGAAACAGCTACCTACACACGGGTCTTATGACGATTTAATTGATTGAATATTGATCAAAATATAGCTCATCAAATTTTTGTAATGGGAGCTTGTGAAGTGTGAAGTCACTCCTAGGCAAAAGTATAAAAATATTCAAAAGTCTTCTTGTAGTTTCTACAACCAAATCCGAATCAACGAACAATGTTTTAAATACTCACTGCGGGGAATGCAGCCTGTTCTCGACTGTAAGGACGATTCCAATCTTCATTAATTACATCCTCTTGTGTATGTGGTGCCATCTAAATAATACGCACATTAATATAGAAGACAGATAAAACAATGAATACAAAAAATATACAAACAAATCATTTCAATACATATATTATTTGAATTAGTAGTCACCTTAAGAGGGTTCAACCGTTTGTCAATGAGGCCATCTTCGATGTCCTTGATTTCTTTCCTGATCGTTATGAGAGCTTCGCAGAAGCGGTCCAGCTCTTGAAGGTCCTCAGATTCCGTTGGCTCGATCATCAAAGTGCCAGCCACAGGCCAAGACATAGTAGGTGCATGGAAACCTGTAGGTATACATATTAAGTTATTTAGGTTAGTTGCAAAAGCAATGCATCTAATGGTATTGAATTTTGAAAGATAATCTTTCCTCCGTATTGGTGTAACTGTTTGGAATTGGAATTTTGTAAAATATCTAATAGTTATGTAATTAGATAAAGCATTTATCAAAGCAAGCCAAATCGGACTACGTTTTAAGAATTATGCATGATAGTATATAAAAAGTCGAATATTGCGTTCCTGTCCCCTTTTCTTTCCCTGCTAAAATATACAATTTAGACCCAATATATCCTTGATCAAAGATATCCTAGAACCAATATTTGATTAAACACTTGCACAGCACTGCACATACCGAAGTCCATTAGCCGTTTAGCGATGTCGCCCGGCTCAACGTTTGCAGTCTTCTTAAGGTCCCGTACGTCTATAATGAACTCGTGAGCGACCAATCCCCGTTCGCCTTTGTACAAGGTCTTGTAATGGCCATCCAGCCTCTTGGACATGTAGTTCGCGTTGAGGATCGCCACTTGTGTCGCTCGTCTCAATCCTTTCGGGCCCATCATCTAGAGTAGAAATTCGAATGCACTTAGCTAAATGAGTAAATATCACACAACATCAAATACATAATTTTGAAGTAAGTTGTTAACTGTTAAGCTGTTGCTGTTAACACTTTGTGTTTGTGTATTTGTATAAGAAATGGTGGTGTACACAAATATAGTTTTAAATACCTATACAAATATTACACCTAGAAACGGAAGAAACATTGATGTTCATCATACAAATACACTCCCGAGTGGAAATCGAACCCATGAGTTTTGACTCTTGATGCACTATGCGCTATCGAGGCAATCCGACCAAATGGGTACGTTCCCTCTAGTTCTACCACGCAGTTTCACTGCAATACATTTAGTGGATCTAAATGTAGGTACTGAAGTGGAACTGCATAGTAAAACTAGTGGGAGTGAACCACCAAATGTGCAACGAACCTTAATATAAGCCCAGGATATAGGCAAAATGGCAGAGGAGCCGAACGGCGCCGCACTGACGGAGCCGAAGCTGTGGGCCGCGTCGCCCAGGTCGGCCAGCGGGTCCACCACCGGATGCGACGGCAGGAATGGGGCTAAATGCGCTTTGCTGTAACGGAAACACTTGATTTTGTCAAAAAAACCAGCGTCGTTGCCTCCCCTCGGGAGGTGCGACACAATGCTGAGTGGGGGCCTTTTTAGCACGTAAGATTAATTTGCCTTCGCCCTTGCTTCGGAAAGCATGTTAAGCCTGCCTCTGGTCTCTCACAGATCATGTCTTATAATGACGGATGAAGAGACGCTTATAGCCGTCTCTTCGAACTTAAGAGAGTGAAGAAACAAACAGTGCTCGTGGATGCTGGCACATATAAGTGTGACATTAGTTGCGCAATACGATGATCTCCATTGAGATCGGTCGCCCTCGTAGAAATCGGACAGACCCTGTCTTCATTTTAATTTTATTATTGAAATACTTACACTCCAATGGGCCCCATGCCCGGGCCGCCGCCGCCATGCGGGATGCAGAATGTCTTGTGTAAATTCAAATGCGACACGTCACTGCCGTAATCTCCGGGACGACACAACCCCACCTAAAATAATTTAATTAAAAAGAAACATGTTATGATATGTCTATGTTTAATCTATATTCAAACTTAAAAGATTACATTGGAAGCATCTGTTGATTTGATATGAGCTCTTGTTATTCAGGTCTGTACTATTACGTGCGATAATAAGTAAATCACCTCTACTAAATCAGGCAAAGGATTATCTGTGCCTTTCTTACAACGGTTTAAGAATTGGAATTAAGACAAAAATAACCCAGTACCCAACTGTCTACAGAAGTATTGGTATAAACTTGCCAATCAACTCATTGCACTTGTATTAAAAATTCAAGAAAGACTTCGGATTCGCTGTTCTACGCAAGCTTGCTGACGGAAACAACAACAACTGACCTGCGCGTTCATGTTGGCGCCGTCCAGGTACACCTGGCCGCCGTGTTGGTGCACCAGCGCGCACACGTCCGCCGCGCGCTCCTCGAACACTCCGAACGTGCTGGGGTACGTCAGCATGAGGCAGGACAGCTTTGCACTGTGCTCTTCCACCTGTGGAAGCATCGAATAGAAGATTACACGAGACATTGATAAGATTGATGCCCCAGCATAGCTTAGCTAACATATCATTTTAATCAGTCTGGCGAAAGTAGCATCAAAAATCAAGAACCGTCAAGACTGCCTAGGATTTCGCATTTGGAAGTGCTTTGTCGCATCAGACCTGAGACGTGGTTCTAATCCAAATATGTAGATGAATTTGTTAAGCCAACTATTTGAATTGAAGCCACGAGTTAGCACTTGGAGAAACCAATTGGTTACAAATATTGGTCCTGGTCCTCTTTTATGCTAATCCTATAAAATATTTTTGATTAGGACTTCGCATAAATGAAGATCAGGACCAATAGTATTAATTTATTAATCAAGGCTTTCTCCAAGTAATTAAAATAAATAATTTAATGTACATAGTGTTTAATTACCATATCCTTGAGGTGTTCCATGTCGATGTCCCCGGATGGCGTGACCCGGATGGCGCAGACGCGCATGCCGGCCATGTGCGCGGACGCAGGGTTGGTGCCGTGCGCGCTCACGGGGATGAGGCAGATGTTCCGCCCGGTGTCGCCTCGGAACTCGTGGTAGCGCTTGATGGTACGCAGACCGGCGTACTCACCTTGGGCTCCGCTGGAAGATCAGATAATTTGAGTTAGAAAACATTGCCATGAGCCGTTATCATGGCACAGGCTACGGAGCCCAAATATCGGGACCTTGCAAAAAAGTTATGTTAAATAATGTTTCCAATGTGTGTAACCACAGCCGCCACAGGTAGCGCTTGACTCTGACCTTTGTGAGCATCATTTGTGACTATTTTTATAGCAATTGTATGACTTGGAGTAAAGAGAGGGGCGCATATATGTTTAATACGCCCAAGGTATCGGAGCAAGCGATATAATATAGTGTACCTGTTGGGTTGGAACGAGACTCGATCGTATCCAGTAATTGCACACAAATCACTAGCTAGCTCTTCAAACAGCGTGTGATAACCTTGACATTGGTCCAGCGGAGCGAATGGGTGGATGTCGGTGAAATGTTTGAACGAACAGGGCATCATTTCCGTGGTGGAGTTCAGTTTCATTGTGCAAGAACCCTGATAAAAAAAAACATTCAGTAGTGGTCTTATAGGATACAAATGCAGGCATTTATTCTTCAAGGTTCCGTTTGCATTCTTACTTACCAAGGGGATCATAGAATGCACCAAGGACACATCTTTATTTTCCAACCGTTTCATGTATCGAACGATCCGCGTTTCTGAATGGTGCATGTTGAACACAGGATGTGTGAGATAGGGCGATGTTCGTCTGAAAGGACCCTTCAGTATACTGTGCGATGTTACGTCACCTTTCGCTACCTAGAAAAATAAGCAGAGCAATGAAAATTTTATCATAATTTTAACACTAACGTAGAGTAAGCCAGTCACCTTAAACAAAAAACCTTAAAGTATCCGGAGTCACATACTTTGGAAAGCACATTCAGGGAACCGTTTTCTGATTGAGCATCCATAGGTAGATGAGCTTACCCACCGTCCTTTGCTCAGACGTTAGAGCAGACCATAATAGGGAGGAGGAGAATCAGAAGCAATATACTTACTTCTGTTACGTTCTTGCAGTCAAATATCCAAAGAAGATCGTCAACATCCTGCATGGTAGTTGTTTCGTCCAACGCCACTCCCACTGCACCGTCGTCGAAGTACCTAAGATTTATTTTCTTCTCCTCAGCGCGAGCTTTGATTTCTGTAGCGCTGTGGTCTGATAATGGAACCACGTGGAGTGTGTCGAAGTATACATCATTACTTTGTTTGTGTCCACGTTGTCTGATTCCTGGAAAAGTAAGTAGTAGAATAAGATATAATTTTAATTAATTTTGATATTACTTTCGGTATTTAGGCGTCACGAATCCTTCTTAACGTGAATCTTATAATCCATTCACCATCCAAGAAGTTAGGTCTAAGATGTGGAAACACACCTTTCGTAGGTAATCTACGATGACTGAACATAAAGTTTTCACCATATACCAGCCCTTATCCACACGTTACCACAATTATATTTCTGAAAATTATCCTCCTTAGACAGACACTACTACTAACCATGGTCAAGTACAAGAGTAGCATTGTGTACGCGAGTGGCGATATCTCTCAGCCCTTGTGGCCCGTGGTAAACTGCATACATCGCCGACATATTAGCAAGAAGTGCTTGCGCCGTGCAAATGTTTGACGTCGCTTTGTCACGCCTGATGTGTTGCTCTCTAGTCTGAAGTGCCAATCTGAAATACAGAAGAGTAAGAAATCAGAATCCTATCAAAAATAATAATGTTACTTCAAATGTATAAATCGAATCTTGCAATCTTTTTGTTATAACTTTACTTGTGTTGAAATAAGTTCAACAAATGTTTTTTTTGTGAACCGCATTAAAAACGGTTCAGCCAAAAGTAATCGTAGACAAACATTACTTCATACAGGTCAAACTGAGAACTCTTTTTCTTGAAGTCTATCAAAAATTCAGATTTGCAATCTTTTTGTTAGCAGTTCAGATCGTTGGCAAAAATCGTGAGGTTATCACAAGGCCCAAGCTCGGTACCCACCTGTAAGCATCTCTTCCAGTGACGTCTCTAGTAACGCCGACCATACGGCCAGGCATCAACCTCACCAGCGGATGTTCGGCCGCGAAGAAGCCCGCGTGCGGGCCTCCGTACCCTAAGGGTACTCCTAAACGCTGAGAGGTACCCACCGCCAGCGCAGCGCCGCACTCCGCTGGAGGCCTAAGTAGCGCCATCGCTAAGAGGTCTGTTGCTACTACAACTAATGTCTGAAATACAAAAGGTTTATTTTAGAAATCATGTGTACATACTTGTTAAGGTAAATGTGCAACTTCGGATTTGATTTGTTGGCATGCGAGAATGGAATCTATGTTCTCACTTTTAGCAAAAATCAATCTTATGGTAGATCCCGATTCCTTAAAATAATCCCTGAGTAGAGCTGTAGGTAAAAGTTTGTGGTTATGATGTAATAATAATTTCGACTCTTTCTGGAGATCGACTAAAATAGAGTGAATGCCTTTGCGTATGAGTGCGACATCATAGGCTAGATAAAAAAGAGAAGTAGGTACGAAATACATTTCATATAATAGAATAGATAGTTATTTTTTTTTCAACCAACCCCGTGCTCCTGAGCCGCAGCCGCCAACCCGGAGTAGTCATAGACCAGCCCCCTCGTGTCTGGGCACTGTAAGAGCACAGCGGAGACGTCCCTTTGGGCGAAGTCCACCTGTCTCACGTCTGGGACCACGATCACTTCCAGCCCCAATGCGTCCAGCCGCGTCTCCACCACAGCCAGGGTCTGTGGGTGCACTCTCTCCGACACGACGAATTTTTTTCGTTTGTTATGTCTGCGAAATATCGATATTATTGCAAGGCTGCACTTATTGGTACCTACTACGTATTTCATGGTCGACGTTCATTCATCATACAACATCACATATGTTTAAGCGGTTGTGTTACTGATACCTATCAAAAACAGCTATGGAATTAATACGGATGTTCATCAGCATCACACAAATAATTCCTATCCTGAGTGGGAATCGAATCCTCCGCGCCATCGAATGAAGAATCATTAACTTTGTACTATTTGAGCTGGTCCGATCATTAGGCTCCTTATTATGGATCTCTCTAGCAAGCAACAGCTAACAAACACTGAACGTTGCTTTTTTGGCGTAAAGAAATCAAAAAGACACTAAAGTTAGCAAATACCTTATCTCCCTAATGGTATTAAAAGCACGTTTTACCTGTGACAAAGAGACAAAGCTTCTGCGGCTGCCGTTCCTTCGTCTAACAGCGATGCATTGGCCACATCCAACCCGGTAAGGTCGCTGACCATCGTTTGGTAGTTTAGTAAACTCTCCAGTCTCCCTTGAGCGACTTCGGGTTGATATGGGGTATATTGTGTGGTCCTAAAATATTGGTATATAAAACTCATGATTTTAACAATAAATCAAGTAAAATAATGCTAAGATAAAAAAATCAGAAATAGCAATGTCGAGTAGGTAAGTGTAGTATTTTGTACCTTTTCATAATTTAGTACAATCTATAAGTGTAACTTACATAGTAAGTAAGTATTTAATGAAGCTGATCATAATAATTATTATTGAATATGATAAGACGATAATTAAACTACAAATTAAATACCATCCCGGATTCTCGAACATGTTCCGCATGATGGAGTGTGGAACACAACAGTTGTGATATCCCATCCCAATGTAAGACCGCCATATTTGGTTATTTTCAGCGATCTTCCGCACTCGCTCTATAAGCTCATACTCGCCTAAAATGTAACAAAAACACAAAATGTAATCATTATCATCACTAAATACGTAAATATATCGTAAGCTAAGTAGGTAAACAACATCAGCCTGATAGCAATAATAACTTCGTAATGTGTTAACGAGATGATTTAACTGTACTTACTGATTGGTTCAGTGATGTTCATTAGACCTTCCAATTGAATTTTTTTGGGGACAGCATCGTTCGTCAGTTGGTCTAAGCTCTGAAATAAAAATGATTATACTTATTTGATCTTGTAGCGGTAATCTCTATTCACCTACTCAGTACTCCCTAAAGATCAAGCACATTCGTGCAATAATGCTCCTAGGTTTAAGATGCCTATATTCTTCTGGTTTCGGATAGGCCATTCCCAGAAGTCTGAGCCTATTTCTGGTCAGTGAGTGACATTCACACAGGTGTTTTATGTCATCCGGTTCTTCCTTGCAGGCTCTACATTCGCTGATTATTTCGCAGGTTTTAGTATAAAATCGAACAAACATTAATTATGTAAATCTATGTTACACATGCTACATAGTATTGGCGACTAGAAACACAGAAACATAGTTATTTTTGATACATGCAAATCACAATATTTAAGACAATATTTTTGTTTTCTTGTGGGTTTAAAAGGTAATTAATATCATGACAGGGTCTAGCTAGATAATACGTGCACCTACCTATTCCCAGTATACCTACGTACATGATAAGTAATAGACTTTTACTTTTTAAAACGATAATGCGCGAGTTATTACTACTACTACACGACATATTTACTATACGTAATCAAATAGAAATAAACAAACCTTGTAACCAAGAGAATCCAACATCGTCACTATGTCATGGTCGCGTGGTCCTATGTGCCTGCCGGGAAAATCCGCCCTCTCAGGGAACAAATTGTCCGATTTCGAACTTTGTGTGGTCACACATCGCGCACTCTTTTGCAAAAACGACCGGTTCACATTCCTTACATTGTTCTGAAGAGCAGTAAGCGAGAATTTTACGAAACTGCTATCTTTTAATAATTTATGCATTTTGAAAGTAAAATTATAACAAATAAATTAAATTAGCATTATGTCTTACAAAGACGACAACTACGTTGCTACTGATACAGGGGTCAAAGAATTACATACTCAAGATAAGTAACTACCTAATAGGCAAATAAACGTATTATCAACTATTGTCATATAATGGTGACCCCTTATCTCATTGGAAAAAAGTGAGCAACATGGGTCATGTTGCTCACTATAGGTACTATGCCTTGACAAATAGCACAAGCTTACAGTAAAACAATGTAAGTTTGCAAGTAGGTATATAACTAAGTAACTAATTATAAACTTACTAAGAAACGTCACCTACTCAGAATTCTATTTTAACGCCTTTACTCGTGTAGCAGATTTAGCAATTATGTACCTATCTATATGGTTAGATACTAGAATATTACAATTATTATTTTTTATAACTATTATGTAGTTAATAGCCAAAGTAGATAAATAAGTAGGTATGATTTATCTGGACCAAATTGGCCTTACGCAATATCAAAATAACGTTTACTTTTTCAACATTGCAGCATACATAATCGTTTCATAATTTTCTTATTTAGGTATTATAGTAACCATCTACTATACTAGAATCCATAATTCGACGGAGTAGTTTGACAGATAGAGTGTTACCATGTGTTAGAAAAAATAAATAGTGATGAGGTTAATGGTAATATTGATTATCGACAGAATTATCCGGTCTAAGAATAAATCGCCGGTTATCTAACAACACCGCTCAATTTATTTTAATAAAATTTAAGAGAGTGAAAAATGTCTGCATAATTTTATTTGTCTGCATTATTAGAGGTATTGTATAAAAATGTTGGAGTTTAAGCCCTGATTAACTGAAAAACAAAACAATACCTACCTATAATATGCTACATGAACAGAGAAATACTATCGCATCAAACAATCTAAGATACGGAAGCCGAATGATTTACAAATGAAGGTGAGCGTCATTATGTCAACCATTATTTCACTAGCCAACAGTGCTGCTACAATTAAGTAATGGGAAATCGTGCCAGTATCTCGGTTTAACAACAATCGAAATTTTCTTGATTAGTACGTCAAGTCAATTTATTTCATAAAAATATAATATGGAGCTACTATATAAAATTTTTTAATAATAAATTAATTCGAAAAAAAATCGATTTATTGTTCTGATCGAATCGGATCACAAATTATCGATGCAAACAACACTATACTCGGATTTGTAATTCAAGATCAAAAAAACTACTACAAGGTTGCCACTGCAATAAAATATTTTTACAATAGTAAATTCAGTTTTTTGCAAAAAACAACCATATACAACAAATTTATTGGTAATATTAATCCTATGATTTTCATCAGTAATTCCAGGTATTTATATATCCATTAATGCAAGACGACTTAATAAAAACTTAAACATCGGTAATTTTTAGTAACAAACATGGTATTGTACTTGTAACACTTCAGGGATTCATAACATTTGGTGCAATAAACTACAAGCTAAGTTAAGAACATACTCGGACGCAATTAATATATAACACATCATAACTAATCGGGAAATAATGCGTAACTGTTCCGAGTGTTCGAATGTTTTTGCTCCGTGATGATTTTATTTTGTTTTAAGTTTATGTTTTGTGTTTTTTAAGTTTTTGTTGTTTAAATACGTAACAAAGAAAATATTTTATTTATCTTCCCGACTCCTCCACTATTGCTCAAAATTATGTCTTCTTAAAATTAGTTAGACATGAGTTATTCATAAGTTTTTTACTAGAAGTTATAATAGGTAAGTAATAGTCAGGCTCAATACAATTTTGAGAACGTATAATTTATATCTAAATAATGCATTTCATTATTAGATATAGTATGAACCCTTTTACTTTAAGAAATTATTATTTTATACGCCTTAATTATCAATAAGTGATGTTGGCATTAAATGAAATAAATAATTATATTACGAAAAGGTTGTCGAAACCTGAAATCATCACTTGAGAGTGACATAAGTGACTTTACCACTTTTGACAGTGACGTATCTGTCGTAGTTTTTGATCTTGAATTACAAATTCGAGTATAGGCTAAACCTGGCAACATAACGCGATTTGAAGTTGTCAAACTACTCCGTCGAATTACGGATTCTAGTATAGGTAATGTGTGTACATACAGTGTACCTATATACCTCATCGCATTCCTTTATGGATAAATCGACGCATAAAAAAATAAAAATAAATAGTCAAATAGATTAATATAGTACCTAAGTACAATTCACGAAGACGCGATCCCCCTTTCTTTCTATATCGCTTAGCAATATGTACACACGCACAACGGGATAACTTTTATTATGTATTCTACTACTCCCTACTCAAACTGTCCGCACCACCCTCTCTCCTACGCTCTCAATCTCTCATGCATCACGCAGGCCCTAGGCCAAAAGTAGTGGGGCACGCCTTCGGGGATTGAAATACATTCTATACACCGTGAAATTTTAGTGGTTGTTTTCCCGTGGCAGAACAATTTGCCTTTAATACTAATACTATCGAATCATGCAAAAAAAATCCGTGAAAAAAAATTTTTTTTTCTAATTTTCAAAATAATAATTTTCCAACTCGAAAACTAGAGAAGCTATCGTTCTTATATAAAATGTGACGTAATCAGGTACTGCTTGCCGCCTGAAATCGATGCTTAATGCTCAACGCCCTAAGTCATAAAGCGGTTCGAACGTTCTTTCGAGTTTCGGTTAAACCTTTCGTAAAACAGGCATTTGGTGATTTGAATAAAAAAGAACTGCACAAATCTATTGTACGACTAAGATAGAATCATTTTACTGCGGGAAAACAACCACTAAAATTTCACGGTGTATAGGCATAGGCATATACCCATATATGTTTATTCCAAATCGAACATGACGTGGTTACTTTGTATTGTAGTAATGTTATCTTTGTATGAATCATACCATAAAGTAAACATATGTTTATTTTACATTTTTAAGTTTTATTCTTTCGGTTTTCTTTTTAAGTAAACCTAAAAACCTAGGATGCTTAAACAAACGCAGGAAAATCATAGAATACAATACTATTTGGAGAGAACTTCCTTTTCCAGTTTTGATTTCAGGGACTTTCCCTGTCAACATGTAATTATCTATCCATTCCTATACACGCAAACATCATTTGATCTAACACAAATATGAGATTTTTTTTGTATCATTACTAACATTGATGATAATAATAGCACATAAACCACATAATATGACATATATAAATTATGATATAATAATATATAATAGGTACTGAATTGTTGTTTGATAAAAAAGTATTTCAATTAACTAAATACATTTGCGTGAAAAGAAATAATACATGACTCGATTTGACATTGACTGATTGATAAATTGTGACAGCAGCTGATTTCGTCCTATATTTTGGTACTTTCTTGTTTACTCCATTGAACTTAGTTTTAGTGATGTTATCCAACTAATTAAATCAAAATGACGTTAATAGAATGTTCAGAATACTCAAAACTAAAAGATAAAGTGGTGCGCAGTTTCGAAACCAGTGAACGGTACAGTCAATTGTTGAGTTCATTGAAGGAGTACTTTCGAGAAGATATCAATTCTCCTAGACGGTACGAAAAAATTACGACTATTAAACAGCTACTCAGAGTTCTAGAAATTCGAGACGTCCTATCAGTGACCAATGTCGTAGCTCTGAGGGAAATAGCCCGTAGACTTCAAAATTCATTTGAACTACTAAATAAAATCAATGAATATGAAACAAGACATATGCCAACCGAACCTGTATATTATGGTGAGTTGTGTTCTCTTTTTGTTTTTATAATATATGGCTATGTGACATCGAAGATGGCCTATTGACCACCTTAAATAGTAAAGCGGTTGTAAGGATTATTAGACAAATCATGAATATTACTGTACTTATGCTGTATGTATAGTCATTATTGGTCAATAAGTTTGATAAATCTTGCTATGCTGAATCAAGTGAAAAAGATTTAGAAAAATCAACATTGCTATGGGGAATCCCCTTGTGGTGATTTCTGCATATTGCATTTAAATGCACTTCTATGATACTATGACTAATGTACTTAAAATTGCATCTAGATTTTTTTATGATACTAATGTTTTACATATTTTTCTAGCTTCAGAAAAGACACAAAGCATTCAAGTTCACCAGGAGCCGATAGTGGAAACAAGTTTTATTCAAAATAACCCAAATACTGGCATGAGTATTCATAAAAAACAAAGAATAATTGAAACCATAATAGATGACATTGGTATATCCTGGAGAGATTTAGCCAGGGGATTAGAAATCAAAGAAAAAGTGATTGATGACCTCAACGAGAACTATAAAGAAATTTCTCAGAAAGCTAAATGCATAATGGATCTATACAACAAAAAAGCAGATGATAACACTTGGTTTTTTGACTTGTGTGATGCTTTAGAAACCTGTAGACGGAAGGAATTGGTTAGAAAACTGAAGAAAATTATTGTGATGAACATATAAAAGGTGCTCTTGATTTATGCATTTGTTTAAGAATGGCTACCATACTGCAGTTTATGTGTGTAAAAATACTGTATTATTTGTACCACTAACAATGCAAGTACATATCAATTATAGGAAAACAGTAGCCCTTTAACTGCTCTTCTCAACAAAATGAATTTAAGTGTTTCAGTTTTCTTTATCACTATGTAAAAAAATATATTTAGTAAGAATTAAATAATTTTGGTATTAATCTACTTTACACTACATATATAATAAAATAAGGCGTAACCGATTTCCGATGGCGGCCGATCTCAATTGAGATCAGCCAAGTGCACAGGACATTATAGTGCACAAGTGTGCGCGCAAACACAAATGCACTCTCTATTCCCTTACTCTCATAATTCGGTGAGACGGCAAACCAACATGACCGATGAAAGATTGGGCAAGGGCCACCGGCTTAACGTTCTTTCTGAGGTACGGGCGTCCAACCGCCAACTTCCTAACTCTGGACTGAGTAATTTCATTACAGAAAAACTCACACAAATTTTGCCCGACCCCAGATTCGAACCTCTCTGTAGAGGTGTCCCAAAATAGTGTTAAGCATATAGTGTCCTGAGATAGAACACCATTTTTTCTAGTTTTTCCAAACTTTTGAGAATAATACAATTCATTATTTTGAAAACTTCCATCTAAGTTATGAAGACAAATATTTTAAGAATAAAGAACTCATGAAAATTTATTTGCAAAAAGAATTTCTCCAATAACTTTTCAAAATTTTTTTAGTCGGCTATTCAGTTATTCTCAAAAGTTCAGAAAAAAAATCATAACTTGAAAACTACAAAAAATCGCGCAACATACATGGGGATGTTTCGGATGCCCCATGGGGTATTCTATCTAAAGACTTTCGCTTACACTTTTTTGGGACACCTGTACATAGAATAAATAATGAATATTAAGTTATCCAATTCACAAACTGGCTTCCTTTCGAATTCCTCATTTTTAGCAAAACAAATTAAAATGCAATCTTATTAAAATAAACTTTATTTAAAGAACACACAATATAATAAAATCTTACAAAATAAATGCTTAACTTGTAAATAGTAATAACTTGGAAAACAAGTCTTATGATAATAATATTGTAAGGGTGATTTAATCATGGAAGACAATTCATCATAATCACAGACACTGATTGGCAATGTAAGAAATTGGAATGATTTTTTCAACCACAATGGTATTACACACTAATTTACTTGTACGACTTATGCCTGCCAACATTATTTCAGCATTCTTAACACTCTACCTGGATATAAAAACAATATTCGATATAACTTACACAATAATAAGGCACTCATTTACTAGATCTTTTCAATTTTCCCAGTTCATTTATATATCAAGTTGATTTTTACTGGTATCCAATTAAATAGTCTGGCTGGCTCATCTCCAAACAAACAAAGCCTCGATAAGATATAAATATGCATGAAAACTTGCATGGCTCTTTAATGCAAACTTATATGGAGCAGTCGACGCTTTTGAAATATGTACATAATACATATTTTTATTACGCATAGCGAGCCATTCCAGATCGCTAGCGAAGCGACCATTGAAGTTAGCTACTATACCATACGTATTTTGTATTATCGTGCTACTTAATATAACTAATGGAAAGCAAGTCTTAAATCATAGATTACAACCGTACTCGACGACTCAATGCGTAGCTTCCGTATTATTGATAGGGGGCCCCCATGGCACACGGAAAATGTAATCTTAGGTCTTGATTTGGTTCCAAAACAAATTGATAGGGTACATTTAGTTTCACTAAATGTATTGCTGAGGAACTGCATAGAAGTACTAGTGGGAATGGACCAACAAATTGAATACAGGGCCGTTACAAGCTACGCCACTGCGACCCTTAGACCCTGTCCAGGTGGCGCGTTTTTACTCGCGCGTAATGGAATGGCGGGGAAGAGCTAGAGGTTCATATATTCTATCCACATACAGTAGCGCGACTTGCTAGTATCTCACAATCGCGCGAGTCAAAACGCGACATCTGTAGCGCCACCACGAGTTAGCTATCGAAAACTTGCGTACGTTAAAAACCTATCGAATTGATTTTTGCATACTACCGATTTTAGTTCATAGCGTTACCACTGGGGGCACCGTACATTTTTTCATAGACATTAAATAAATAAATATAAATAAATATTACACAACATCACATACATTGATCTGATCCCGTGGTAAGTAGCTTAAGCACTTGTGTTACAGATATCAGAATCAACAGTGGATACACAAATATACTTAAATATACTTAATACACACCCAGACACGGAACAAACACCGATGTTCGTCACACAAATATTTGTCCCGAGTGGGAATCGAACCCACGACTCTTGGAACCGTGGGTAGTGAACCTGGGTCACTAACCACTGTTCCACCGAGCCAGTCAACACATTATTTACCTAGTCGATATCGTGTCTGCCACTTTTAAACTCATGGTAGCGCTAGCTGAACAGAGTTTTATACTCGTCGCTTAGTTCAGTTCTGTGCTGCGGACCAGGAGTAGGCGTTCTGGAAGAGCCTCAGCCAGGGCGAGGCGCGCGCGGCGCCGGGCGGCGGCGCGGCGCACTGCCAGCGCAGCACGCAGCGCTCGGGGTGCGGCATCATGGCCACGTGGCGACCGTCCGAGGAACGCACGCCGGCTATTCCCGCTGCAATGAATAACCAGTGTTATAGATGTTTCATTGGTACTACGACTATGTATGCTATTTACATATTAACTAACAGTTTTATACAAAACTAGCGGCCGCCAGCGACTTCGTCCTCGTTGATTATAATATATTATATAAAATATAAAATTTGTGATTTATATTTCCCGTTGAAATTGGCACAGCCGTTTCGGAGATTAGCGAGAACAAACAGACAAAAACTTTTTTAATTTTGTTTTTGTTATTAGTACCTGATGTAGATTTAAACCTATTTAGTAAAAAGGTCTTTATTTTAATATTACAAGCAGACATTTCAATTTTATTTAGTTGTATAAATATTACAGTATCATGATCACAGATATATTTGTCCCAAATAGGAATAGAACCAGCAGCTTTAACACAGGACTGTTATGGGATCAAATGTGCCATCAAGCCAGTCAAATTGCACACATTGAACTAGTAGCAAACTGACAAGCGAGTGCGTAACCCATAGTTGCCAACATACTACATGGCGATCTAACGATTGCTATCAAACAGGATCCGAAACTGAGCGTCTTTATGTTAGCGCCAACAGAATTTCTAGGGGTGAAAGCCAGCTCCCCCATAAGTCGGCTGATGACAAGGCTATTCCAAGTCATAATCGTATTAACCCTTTGAACGCCAAGGACGTCTTAAAGCGTCATTAGCAAACTACACTGAGACGCCAAGGACGCCTTAATGCGTCTGATTTTGGTCACAAGTTCAGGTGCAAATATTAGTAATCCTTCGTGAACGATTATTTTATTTATATATGCGAATAGAGCAGCTTATGATCAACAATACCTGTCACATTGAATCAATTCAATTATGAAATTTACAAAGAACAAAGCAAATTGCTAAACATTAACTTATACGCTATTAAAAGTATGTCCCCCAGCGCCAAAGACGCTTTTATGCGTCATGTAGTGATGTACATAAAATAAAAAAGCAGGCAAGTAGTAATTTAAGAACCATTATTTCGATTTTACATTTACAGCCGACTTGGGTTTAGAACATCGTTTTGTTTTGAACAATTAGTTTATTTATAGTGTGTGTGTGTATGGATAAAAATTAAGGTTTCAATTAAACTTTTAAGTCGGTTAGGATATGATGTCGTCGTTATTAAGCTGCATATCTATGCCTTTTATCGATTGTCACCTAGCAAAAAAATCCTGATTTGTTTCCCGCCTGGTGCGAAACTTAAAATTTGATTTGCCCCCTCCTGACCAAATCCTGGATGCGCCCATGAATCATTCCATTTGCTACGATCTCGGCACATACTTTTCACTTCTTTCACACGAATTATAAATAATTAACTAGTATTTTATTAAAAGCCAATCTCTTTTTTTTACATTCATAGAATTACAAAGCCTCAATCTTTAAATCAAGATATAAAAATGTGGGTAAATATATTTTTATCGATAAATCAGGGTACTTCACTATCTTATATCTAAATATCATACTCAGGAACGCCAAAGACGCTTTAAGTCGTCCGCTTGTGACGTCACAAGCGATGGCCGTATCTCTGATAATGATGGGACTTGTGGGAAGGTAGAAATATATTTTACCTCTATTGAATAATAATGTTCGCTGTATTCAACAGATCATTTAATTTTTTTGTGAGTGGACATATTAGCATTAATTACCTAATTACCTATTCTAAAAAAAATATAAAGAACCTCCACGCCCTAAGTAATAAAGCAGTTCGAACGTGCTTTCGAGTTTCGGTTATACCTTTCTTAAAACCGGCATTTATTGATTTTAATAAAAAAAAAACTGCACAAATCTATTGTGCTGCTAAGATAGAATCATTTTACTGCGGTAAAACAACCACTAAAATTTCACGGAGTATACAGTTAGTAAAAATTAAAGCTGGATTGACACTTTTTTGTTTTGAATAAATATGTATAATGTAAATAACCTTGTGGAATTATTTGTATGGATTTTACATTTTTATCCTAATAATTCATCATCGATAAATGTTATTACTTCACTATTTTTGTCATGAAAATTGAGAATAGTGACACTTCTGAGACGCCACAGACGCTTTAAGACGTGACTAGTGACGCCAAAAGATGCTAACTTATTCTACTATTTCATGTGAATTTGTTGGAATATTCTGGATTCTATGAGTAAATATAGCCTTGTTTTTATTTTATCGTTTACGTAATATGATTTCATATACAAACAATATGTGAGGTAATAAAGATTTGAAAGAAAATCGTCATTTACAATTAATTTATTTTATACCAATGCACATCACTAGTGAATGGAGGCAAAATAAAAGCTAAAAATACGCTTGGCGTCTGAGGTAAGGATTGCGTTAATGCGCCTGGCGGTCTAAGGGTTAAGTTAAGAAAAATAAGCCAGTAGGTAGTAACTCACCAGGACTTCCGTTAGGGTTCATCGGGTACGCCTCAGTGGGCGCCCCGTCGTCGTCCACATACTGCATGGCGACCTGGCGGTTGCTCTCAAAGCGGGCCTGGAGCCGAGAGTCTCCGAGGGCGAAGCGCCCCTCGCCGTGCGCGACCCAAACGCCTATAACACTGCCGCCCATGCCCCGGAACCAAACATCTGTCGAACCACCCTCTGTTACCTTCACGGCGCTCCAACGACACTCGAACCTATGATAGAATAGAAAATACTTAATAAATATTGTGCTTCTTTAAGGTTGTAAGTTGGAGGAAACTGTTCGGTCAGCTTTTAAGTAGATTTTGAAATAAAATAAAATAACTTAAGGTTTTAAGATTGGCTATTGATATAGCATCATAAACTACATAATTGTATTAGGTATAGCATCTAAGAACTATGGATGTACGTTTTAAATAAATAAAACAACAAGGCATCCTCTTAGCCTATAATGTGAACCGTCTGGACCCTTTTCGTCTGAACAGAATGATAGGCAAAAGTGTTTGGTTATCATTATGGAGGAAAGATAAGTGTGTACATATCAAAACTACACCCTCAATGCCTATTATCATCAGAGATTAAACTATTCTTATAATTATAGATGTTATCTGTTTATCTTTATTGACATTTAAAGTTTTTTATTAAAATATAGTAAAACCTGTAAAAAGTGTGCATTAAAAGACCAAGACTATAACTTACTATGTTACTTTACCTTTAATAGCGCACCGTATATAGAAATTTTTCATTGATTTCCGCCAGTATTACCTACAACTGGATAAGGTTCAAAATCTGAACGATTTTCCTGTTGCTTTATAAGGGTTAAAAAATCGTGAAACTTACCTCTCGGACGTATTACGGTCCAGGAACACTTGAGCTCCATCTGACTTCTTGGACGCCTGCTCGGGGTCTACCCAGCCCAGCATCGCCATGAGCTGGCAGCCGTTGCACACGCCGAGCGAGAACGTGTCGCTCCGGCCCTTGAAGTGGGCGAACTGCGCCGTCAGGGACTCGGAGAACAGGATGCCCGCCGCCCAGCCTTTCGCTGAGCCGAGGGTGTCTGTATGGATGGATAAAAGGATTCATTTATTAATCACCAGCTGTGCCAGCAACTTCGCTCGTGTTCTTTCCCGTTTTTAACACATTTCCTAGTGTTTCTTTGCTCCTTTTGGAGCCTGATGTTATATAGGCTAAAGCCTACCTCCATAAATTTATGAATGAATGAAAAATGAATTTTTCAATTCGAACCATTAGTTCCTGAGATTAGCATGTTCAATCAAACAAACTCACCAGCTTTATAATATTAGTAATGATTGAATTAGGAAAGAGTACTTGAAGTAGGTAATATCGAAAAAAAGCAAATGAACAGTAATAAATTTACCTATACCTATTTTGATTTTGAAAACAAAACATAAAGAAGTAGACGACATGACGACGCCAAACTCAAAATACTCTTGAGTGAACTTATGGAGTATTCATTTTAAAAAAGAGCTCAGTAGCACGAAAAATAAATAAAAAAAGAGAAATGTATTTTTTTACAAATTGTGGCAACAATCTTACAAAAGACTAAAGAAACTTTTTTTTAATTCCTGGCAGAAAGGAAATTTAAATTATTCTTGAATTCATATTATGATGCATGTATAAAATACACAATAACCCAAGGAAAAGATACATACCGGCGTAACTGAAGCCACCAGGGAACACCAATCCTTGGAAGGCATCCAGGGTAATCTTCTTGTTTTGCAGATCGTTCATTGTCACATCGAATACGTCAAAGTTCGCCATCATAAGTGAAGCTATCATCTCACGGTCGCCGTTCGTCCCTGAAAGAATACATTTTTATAACGACTGTTACTATGCATATGTATAGATATATTTGAAAAGAATTCTAACAACAAGCAAAAGTAGAGATCTACAAAAAGTGATGCACAAAATAAATATCACACATGACTGATTCTATGGTAGATTCTGTTAAGGTTATTACGAACTACAGCCCACACAAGAATCAGAATGATAAGAGATGGGGCACTATCATTGAGACAGTAAAAAAATGCAGGATTCAGACTTAGATTCAGAATCTTAGTTTTATAAAAAACTACCTGGCCTGTATTATTACTACTGTTTTATGAGTGCACCACATAGTAAGCCTTTAAAATATAATTATAAATACATACCCTCCTCTCGGAGTACAGCTACTTTCACAGATTTCGTTTTTACTAGCGCTGCCGACGGATCGAAGGTTACATTATACTTCACTCCCTTGCGTTTCTCAAGACCTGTAAATCAATATCAATGTTTAATACATATTTAAATTAACCATACTTTGGTAAGATCTGCGCAGGACGGCTGGTAGGAACTGGATGCGAGTTGAAGAGAATAGGCGGGAGTGGGGAAGACTTGTGGAGGCCTATGTCCAGCAGTGGACAAACCTATAGGCTGATGATGAATTATTAATTTCTTAAATTTAAAGTAGAATAAATATTTATTAATTACCTTTCCATTCCTGCTCCACACATTCAGTGTTCGCTTGCAAGCGCTCTAGCTGATAACTGGTTTCCTCCCACATTCTGAATACGTCTATCAACTGCGTGTTCAATACTTGTACTCCGTTTACATTAACTGTGACCTGTAAAATAATATAGTACAGCAAATTAAGACGTCTGTAAGTATTGCTATCAAAATAATTTAAAAATAACCCTATTAGTTACTTTAGATTTAATTCCTTGTTAAGTAAGAGCGATATTTGTTTCTGTAATATGTCTAATGATGCAAATCTTAAATCAACAACATTTTTATGTATCGATAGGCATTCAATTAAGGTTTAGGTGCAAAAGTGACTTAAATGACCAAATACAGAAACAAAAATAAGTTACTTCTTTTGAAAACAACAACGACAACGACTTATTAAAAAATGTTTGTGATTTTTTAAGTTTAAAACCTTCTTAATTATCTTTTAAGAAGTTTTTTTTCGTTTTAACTTCCGGCTGTAATATAATTCTGGCTATGTAATTAAATATTTCCGGCTATGTAATTAAATATTTGTCTTACCTTGGAGTTCATGCCGTACTGGCCAGTGCTACCGATTTGCTTCGCACTGACGCCGTTCTTCTGATACTCATTGAGCACATAGCTCAAGTCACTCTTTGCCACCTCCACCACAATACCCAGTTCCTCATTGAACAACGCCTCGATGGCAGAAACGCCGTTTTCAACTTGCAAATCGACGTTCAGTCCGCGAACTCCACCAATGCCCATTTCAAGCACAGTTGTGATGAAACCTCCTTCGCTTATATCGTGGCCGGATAGCAGTTTCTTTTCTGCAAAATGTTTTTTATTGACGTTATGTAAAGTATATTAACCATTAAATTATCATCATACAAAGGTCTTCGAAATTAGCTCGTTCGAATTACTTAATAAAAACTGAAATATTTATTTATTTATTTATTTATTTATTTATTTATTTATTTATTTATTTAAGATCACCAACAAGATTACATTAACAATATAATATAAGTAACATGACCAGATGAACATTTAGATAAACGCAAACTTAATTATAGGTGACAACTACATGCATTTCAGACAACAGACATTTTAAATTGTATCTAGTTTAAAATACAAGAAGTGGTTTTTAGTTTTAATACTAACGAAATTTCTAATGAAACATATTATATAAAAATAATCAACAAGTTATAGTAACTTGTGTATTACATGTTTAAATAAAACAATACTACCATCATAGATATCTCATATTATAATTTCAGAAATAAGATACTGGGACATAATATGCCTAATATATTATATTGACATACCTTTGAGCAACTTCTGTGTAACCTTGAATAACGATTTCAGAGTTGCCGGATTGTCAAGGTCAGGCGTAATGTCTCCTAATTGTTTGTAGCACTGGGCTAGGGAAGATCCACCAAGTCTAAAAACAAACATCATAATAATAGACGATGAAATGTATGTTTTGATACAAAACGAGAGAATGTAAAGAAGTAATATTAGGCCACCAGAACCAGAGTAGCCAGAGTGACATGTCCGTAACTGCATGGCCCCATTGATCTGGGCCCTTACACTCTATTAATATTGAATAAAAATTATAACGGCTCTTGTGAATCTACACTAATATTATAAAGAGGAAATATTTGTATTTTTGTATGTTTGTAATGAATAAACTCAAAAACTACTGGACCGATTGCAATAATTTTTACACCATTAGAAAGCTGCATTATTCAGAAGTAACATAGGCTATGAAGTAGTTCCTTCGGGACGCGGGTGAAACCGCGTGAAACAGCTAGTATTTACTAAAATTACCTTTCAACTATTCTGGTTATCAACTAAGGGGTTTTAAAGGGAACATTTGCGTAGTCAATTAAAAAAAATCAACTTATGGTTTGAGCCACTCTGGTTCTGGTGGCTTCATATGTCCTGGGCAGTTCGCTGACACCCTTTACAGTAGCACTGGAATTATTTTCTAAGTCTGTTTACAGACTGTTTAGTTACGTATTTTATTAAAGACAAAAAAAATCCTTATAATTTCAATACAACTAACCTGTATTTTCCTGGAGTCACAGGTACGTGCACCAGCGCGGCCCCCTCGGTGGTGAGCGTCGGCTCCACCTTGACGGTGATGTCGGGGCATGGCGCGTACGTCGACACTACTAATGTTCCTGGCGATTTTACTGTAACGAATAATATTTAGAGTTATAAAATGTCTATAGGCAGTTTACCTTATTACCTTTTGCGGAATAAAACAAGGAAAGCCCACGTTCTGTGGTATGTTATGTAAAATTAGTTGATATTCGCGACTTTGTGCGCGTGTAAATTTGGCACCCCGTTTTCCCGTCATCAACGGACATCCAGTCCCAAAACAAACCACACTCATGAATCCTTCTCTATTGGACCTCATTCAACCAACAAATCGTTCCAAAACAAAACACGTAAGCGCACATGGGCAGCGAGTCCTTCCCGCCCGGCTCACATCCAGTCTCAAAAAAAAAGACATTCGCTCACCCTCATCCCCCAGCCTGCATCGACGACGATCCAAGACCCTTCGCCAAGATTTACATGTATCCCCTATCCACCCAAAAAAAACACCCTCACCTTTCTCCCCTTCGACGTAAGCGCACATGGACAGCGAGTCCATCCCGCCCGCCGTCGACGGCGAATCCGAG
The DNA here is from genome assembly GCA_039566165.1 of Maruca vitrata. Classification (NCBI taxonomy): domain Eukaryota; kingdom Metazoa; phylum Arthropoda; class Insecta; order Lepidoptera; family Crambidae; genus Maruca; species Maruca vitrata. The sequence continues at coordinate 7,924,343 of CM076917.1, forward strand.
CTCGCGCATGACGGCGCAGAGCGCGTCGCAAGCGATGACTAAAGCGCCGCCTTCCGTGCCCGTCTTGCGCCCCACATCCAGTCTCAAAACAAAAGACACTCGCTCACCTTCTTCCCGACCGACATCCAGTTCAAAACAAAAGACAGCTCTGTCGGCAGCGAACTAGGCTCCTTGATGCCGCCGCCACGCATCTAGACTCAAAACAAAAGACAGTCGCCTTCTTTCCAACCTACAACTCGTTCCAAAACAAGACACACTTACCTTTCTCCCCTGCGAAGTAAGCGTACATTGGCAAGTGAGTCCTTCCCGCCCGGCTCACTGCCAGTCTCAAAAAAAGACATTCGCTCACTTTAATCCCCCAATCTGCATCGACGACGATCTAGACCCTTCTCCAAGATTCACATGTCTCCACCCAAAAACAGTGCCAAAATTAAACGCCCTAACCTTTCTCCCCTTCGACGTACCTAAGCGCACATGGACAGCGAATCCTTCCTGCCGTCGACGGCGACGCCGAGCTCGCGCATGGCGGCGCAGAACGCGTCGCAAGCGGTGACTAAAGCGCCGCCTTTCGTGCCCGTCTTGCGCCCCACATCCAGTCTCAAAACAAAAGACACTCGCTCACCTTCTTCCCGACCGACATCCAGTTCAAAACAAAAGACAGCTCTGTCGGCAGCGAACTAGGCTCCTTGATGCCGCCGCCACGCATCTAGACTCAAAACAAAAGACAGTCGCCTTCTTTCCAACCTACAACTCGTTCCAAAACAAAACACGTAAGCGCACATGGACAGCGAGTCCTTCCTGCCCGGCTCACATCCATTCTCCAAAAAGAAAATTTGCTTACCCGTATCCCCAACCTACATCGACGACGATCCAGACCCTTCGCCGAGATTCACATGTATCCCCTATCCACCCAAAAACAGTACCAAAATAAAACCTCCTCACCTTTCTCCCCTTCGACGTAAGCGCACATGGACAGCGAGTCCTTCCCTCCGTCGACGGCGACTCCGAGCTCGCGCATGGCGGCGCAGAGCGCGTCGCAAGCGATGACTAAAGCGCCGCCCTCCGTGCCCGTCTTGCCGCCCCACATCCAGTTGCCGGAGCATTTCACGTCCTCGAGAGAGGAGATGCCGGCGAACACCTGGTTGAGAGAGACAGAAAAAAATATATTTATTCAGTCACAACGCGAAAATAAAAACTTTAAAGGAAGAAAAGGAAGCCGTTCAGTTAATGCCAATTATTGGAAGAAAAACGCGAGAGAACACCCGTTCTCTCGCGTTGAAGTGTTCTCCGTTCGCGTTTCGTAGGTAATAACCCTATTACCTAACCCGTTCTCTCGCGTTCAATTTAAAAAAGTTAATTACTCCAATTGTAAATGTTTAAATATTATTATGTTCAATTACATTGGTACAAGGAAATGTTTAAAACGGCTAGATTCACATAGTCACCGACTCCATTCTTTTAAGAATATTTGTTTAGTAACTTGATCTAAATGGCTGGCGGTAGGTAAATACAGCCTCAGACACCAACATTTTACATTTAAATGGACTTGCGTAGCGCAAACTCTTAATTTTAAAAACTTACCAGATTTGTAAGTGCCTCTCCAAGAGACAACCTTGCACCGGCAGCAGGGTCCAAGAGACCCTTTATGTTCTGTGTTCCGATCGATGTCGCCGAGCCGACGAGTTCGTGGTAAGAGAGAGCAATGATGGCGCAGTCCGCTAAGGGCGTGTGTAGAGGACCCACGCATTGTTGTTGAGCCACTAGGCCTGTGACGCACCGGTCCACCTATAATAAATAAATAAAAGGTAAACTTTTTAATTAAACCCTTCCAATTAATTTTGACTAAGGTAAAAATCAGAAAGAGTTAAGTTCACTAAAGATTTTTCACTGAGTTTTGTTATATTTCCTGCTACTATTTTTTGAAGTAGTGTTACTACTAGCGTACTTAGAAATTAAATACACTACTTAAAAGTATCTGAAATAATAATAAGGTACTTTATAAAATGATTACAAAAAGTGTGCAATGTTCTGTGCATAAGATAATAAGTTTAACTTCAAAACTGTCTTACTAATTAATACCATTAACTTACCTTGTTGGTAAGATATCTTTTGCTAGCAACATTCACAAGTCGCAGAACTCTGTCCAGAGCACTCTTGACTGTGACGTCACCAGGTAACGAGAGAGGCAGTTTGGTCTTCTTCTCACTCTTCAAGTCAAAAGTCTTTCTTGGCATGTTTCCTGAAAGAGTTATAAGTATTATACCACTAGTAGTCCATACTATAAGTAGTACTACTAGTATTACTAATATGCATAGATCTCAGATCAAACAAATAAAAATAAACAGAAAGGTACTTTACATAAAAATTCAAATCAAACAACAAGCTTCTAAAATAAATGTATTGGCTACAGGCATGGAGAAAAGTTATTTATGAGTCAACTAGTCCAATATCTTCTTCTACAATAAAGAATACAATTAATTAATAGCTTAGCTTACCTAACACAGCTTCCAAGTGCAAGTCATACGGCAGTTTCGAGCTAGTCTCTGGTTTCAGTCTGTTGGTTCTGTCCAAGTACTTATCGGTGTATGAATCTTCAATCAGACTCATATAACCATCGCCGGTCACTTCTCCAACGAACGAAACTGGGCATCTTTCACGACGACAGATTTCTTAAAAAGAATTAAAATTATATTATTTAAGAGTTGCCTAACAAATGTAATACCGTATTTCACATTTTTTGATGTTCATATTTGCCAACTAAGAGAGTCAAACATATGATTATACATACATACATAAAATCACGCGCTTCATCCACATCCATCAACCTCTTCATGCATGCTCGTCCATTACGGGTACTTAAGAATCTCTGATTGATCTGATTATACAATTCATAAAAAAAAAAGGTGTCACTATTTTTACCTTCAAGGATAGGTCTGTTTGCCTTGGTACAGAGTAGGGCATCGTTCTCTTGATATTCCGCGCCCCATAGCTCAAGGGTAGTAATAGTTGGGTCCCCAAGCTGGAACTCTTTAGTGTACACCACAGCACCTTCAGGCTCCACTAACTCCTTCAACACATTACCGTTACCGCCAGCTCCTTGGTCGTGAATAGCTAAAAAAAATATATATTAAAAATGTAGAAAGTTTTTTTTATAATAAGTTAACAAGATGACCTCACTCCACCTGATGGTAAGCGGTAGTGAGATCCAAATATGAGGTCGACAGGTAGGCCCGCTTACAGAGGAGACCACCGCTACGGCAACAACGAGACAAGGCGCGGAGTCTCGCATTGGTATTGAGCTGTGCGGGTCGGAGTTGGCCAGTCCGCAGAACGGTAGGCACCACCGTTTCTACGGGTCTCCCTGTCCGGCGGGCTGACCCGCTCCGCCCGCACAATACCCCCGCACAATAAGACTCCACTGGTCCAGCGCTTGCCCCAAACAATGGTCCCCCCTGGCTCCGGTTCGTACAGTGCTGATCCCGGAACGCGACCTGACCGAAAGAGGTCAGAGTCACTTGGCGGGTTTTACGCAACTGTATGGTGATAACAGCAACCGGTCGACAAAATGTCTCCCACCTGATGATACTTATCTATAAGGAAATAATACTCTTGAAATCATATAAAATTAAGAACTTACATTCAACCGGATTAATGTCTGATTCTAAACATCCTCTCACGACTCTGTTGAGACGATTTCCCATTTCAGCGTCTCCTGGAATTGTTGGAAATCATAATTTATAATCAAGAACAGAACATAACATACTCTGGTGCTGATTATTGGACGAATTTTAACGACTTTCTTTATTTACAAAACTCCATTATAATCATATTTAACAGAATTCTGTGCCTTCCATACAAAGCGACAGTCATCATAACCTTTTATCGACATAATATTGGATAACTATGTATTTCAGTTACCTCTTTGTACAGCCCCGAAGTCCAAGGCGTGGTCTCTTGAGTCGCCGCCTTGAACCGCCACGGAGGAGGCGGCGCCACCGCCCACACCGATCCTGTACACTGGACCGCCTACCTTCACTAGCAACATTCCTGAAATAAAAATGTAACACATATATTATTTAGGTAATAATATATTTAATTTTAAACTGTCATGGTTACACACATTAGAAAACTGTAACTGTCCGGGATATTTACCATGTTGTTTTGTTTTAATGAGTTGACCCGTGATCATGGCGCTTGCAGTAGTGCCAACATATCGGGAGCTCATTAAAACAAATCAACTTGGTAAATATCCCGGACAGTTACAGTTTTCTAATAATATATTTGTACTTTGATCCTTCAAACACAATCAAAGACAAATAATGTATGAAAAAAACAATCACTCCTCAGTAAAATAAATATTGTGCCACTGTGTTATTTTTGGTAAGATTGGTAAAGTTTAGTCATTTATAATTTTAATTAGGAATTTTGTACTTTTTATGTATGCAGCGTTATATAATACTTAAGTTTTGGTCATGTATTAATATACAATTGGGTAAAACATTAGACAAGTAGACAGTATTTTATAAAAAAAATAGATTTAACAAATCCTTAATTCGAGAGTACTCTTGAATAGCTTCTTAAACAAACTTAAATCCTCAAAGTAACAATACCCACCTTTTTCTGGCTTGTTCTTCTTGATCATAGAATGAGGCATGTAACCAATACCACCACTGAACATGATTGGTTTCACAAACTCCTCTCTTACATTATCAGCGTTCTTCAGACCATATGACTGAACAAAACCTGTAAAAGTAATCATGTTATAAGATGGTCTCTATCTAAATCAAACAAGGTAATATACTGCAATACAAGATGCTTAAAATTAAATTGTACAATATAAAACCATAGTTACCTGTGATGACTGGTTCCCCAAATTTATTACCATAATCGGAAGCACCATTACTAGCATCTATGATGATTTGAAGTGGGCTTGCAAAATTACTGGGATACGCCCAGCCTTTCTCTTCCCAGGGCAAATCATAACCTGTAACAAAGGAGGTGACAATAGTAATCCAATTTGCATCATAATGGAAAAGAACCGATATTTGGTTTATAAATAAAACATAATGAAGAGTGGAAGGACCGATAATGATGTAAAATCATTAGATAAGAAGTCTGGCCTCTGACCCAAAGGTATTTAATTAAAATTGCAATATCACACACGTATTTACATTTTTTTAAGTTTGTCATATTGAGTTGGAAGTAAGGCGTTACCATATAAGGAACGAGGAAGAATGATTTATCAGCAGCTCATTCGAAGTTTTCACCAGAGGGCAGCACTTTCGTGACTTGATGCTGGTGGCTCTTGTAAGGATCATAGCTTTGTTTAGCTTATTCTTCTACTAGTCAGTGTGAGAAGGAAAAGGTCACTGGGGCTCCTGGTTACCCTCCTGTTTTGATAACTATAGAAGAGTCATTACATAGTATAAAGCATCACGCATCTGTCTGTATGTATGCTGAAATCTTTAAAATTACACAACGGATTTTGATGTTTTTTTTAATAGATAGAGGGATTCAAGAGGAAGGTTTTTACGTATATAACCATAGCTCAGCGAGTGTGGATCACTAGTAAACAATAAAACCCACCTGGTATATACAGATTCCCCACACTATACCCAGCGGTACCAGCCACTGTGTGTCCCCCGCGCCCAACTCCTTGCACGTCCCTGATCCGCCCGCCCGTGCCCGTAGTCGCTCCGCTAAAGGGTGCCACAGCGGTCGGCATGTTGTGCGTCTCCGCTGTGAAGATTATGTCTGACTCCACATTCTCTGCGACCATTTGAGACGGGGCGCGAACGTTGGTTGGACGGATTTTTGTGTGTTTAAAGCCTTTGATGGCGCTGTAATTGTTTGTAATAGTTAATTGTTATGAATAAAAACAGTAATTATAGATTATAACTTTTTTTAAAGTAGGTACAGTCAGCCAAAAATGTGGTCGACCACCATTTTTTATATGGTTGAAATTCGTTTCAACGTCATTCATGATGTGTTGTTTCAACAACAAGGTAAATTTTCCCTGGCAATAAGATTGTTTCAGTGACTACTGCCAACATTAGCAAATCTCGCAGAAACTTTTGTCAACAGCGGTAGACCACTTTCTTGGCTGTCTGTACAGTGTTGAAATATATAAAAAAAAAATTCAGTGTCTGGGCACTGATCTGTGAGTGTTTACAATATAGATTGCACTATGTTTTGTTCAACAAAATATTATTTACATAAATCAAAATGGATAGTTTCTTTAAAATAATGATAAGGAATAATAAGTTTTTAATAGACACTATTATTACCTGCTGTTATCTCCAAATTTGATCACATTGTTATCATTGGATGTTTGCTGGGTTGATGCCACCATATCAATTAGAGATTCATTGATTTCCTTACCATCTAATACCATCTTTCCCTGTTACAAATAAAATATAATGTTTAATTCTGAAAATCATCAAAAAAAACTGTGGACATTAGTACCAATAGACAGTATTAATAATAATACATTGTAAGAAGTAAAGTAGATATGATAGTATATTATATCTGACATATGTGCACAAATTGTATTTGTGTGTGTGTGTATGTTAATTACATCAAGATATGTATGTATTTAGCATGAATACATGATATTATGTTTTAGTAAATAATAAACTCATTTACCTTGAAAAACCAATGCCGGGAGTGTTCACTGTTGCTCTGAGCAAGGTCAAACAACTCAACACTAGTCGGGTCTCGCTTCAACTTATTCACAAACAGATCCATATAGAAGTCCATGTCCCAAGAGTCAAAAGCCAGTCCTAAAAATCAAAATTCGTATGACATAATGAGTACAAACTTCTACTGCAGTAAAAATAACAACTATGTACAACCACATAACAATTGCACATCAAAAATATACAACAAGATTCCAAATAGAACCCATCTGTGAAATTAGATGATCTTTTTTAAATTTACATTGATCTTAATTGTAAAAATTTCATCGCAATTTTCTACTTACCAAGCTTTTCATTGACTTTTTCCATTGCAGGCCTCCCCTCCTTTTGAAGAGGAACCACAAACCATGGCTCCAAGTCCTTGGGCAGGCCTTCATTAAAACTCTTCCTCGGTAAATTCTTACTAGTGTAAACACATTGCGTCATTCTGTCATGTAATAGTGCTGCTAAGTCATCAAATAACTGAGCAGAAACATTTTTAGCAGATTTGAAGGAAATGAGATACCGAGTGGAGACCTCAAGTCTTACTATGTCTCGCAATCCAACACTCTCACATATTTGGACGGAGTTACTTGAATCAGCAGTCGAGAAATTAAACCTGGTAAAAGAGAGTAAAGAGGGATAATGACAGTTGAATTTTTTCTATTACTTTATGTGTATGTGAAGTACACATAGCTAGTGCCCTTGATAAAAAATATTGAATAAGATTGGATTTATTAGTATCAGGAAGGGGCCATTCTCCTAATTTAATTTAATAAACATGAATATCAAAATTGTGAGCTACAATCAGAAACTTCGGTGTTTGAACTGGGGATCTTCTTTCAATCAACATATTGATTTAATTCAAGCCAACTCCATTCCAAGGTCATCCTAATATTTAATGGAAAAAATAGAAGGAGAAATAAGAAAATGCTAATTTACCTGGGGCCAATTTCCACAATGGTTTGATTATCCTTAACAATCTTATATACAGATTCATTTTTCAGTGCATGTGGTTGCAAGGGTGAGCTCAGAAGCCACTGTAAGATCTTGATCTGATTGATGTTCAAGTAATCACATCCGTCGGCCAGCTCCACATGGTAACAGAGCTCAGTGGATAATCCGGATATGTCAGGGTCAACATTCTTCAACTTTTGTAATATCTCCTTTGTTTTATGAGCACTGAACGCTTCATTCGAAAAAAATCTTATAATACACATGATAGCTGAGGACCGGTAAGTTCAATGCTCCAAATAAGACTACTTGCCAATTGAACCTAACTGGTGTTGTTCATAAATTGATGTCTTACATCAATGTCAAAGTTCAATCTGTATCATTAGTTATCTGAAATAAATAAAGACAAACAACTTATGCAATAACTACTCTGGATACTGTTTAGCAAACTATAATAGGGAGATTGAATCATAAACTATATAACAAATATAATGTACAATTTTGATGTTAAAAGTCAAGTTGTCTTTCAATAATGTTTTCTGAGTTTTTGTCTCTAACGTCATTATCACATCTACATGTTGTTATCAGTTATTTCAAATAAATTGTGACGTCTATTATGAACTCATACAACTACGTTTTAGGTTTGGTCAATTAGGGACACAAAAAACTTATATATCAAGAATTATTTAAATAAAATATCACTGCATAGTATGACGCTTTTATCTTTAAAACTATGCAAGGGATTTTGTTAATAGAGGAAGGTTTTTATCTATACTAATATTATAAAACTGACGAGTTTGTTTGTTTGTCTGAATGTGCTTATTTCAGGAATTATTGGTAAGAATTGAAAAAATATTTTTGTGTTGGATAGACCATTTATTGAGGAAGATTTTATGCTATCATGCTGCGACTAATAAGAGCGAAGAGGAAGCGAGGGCATCTTACTAGTACTTTCATAAAGTGATGTTTGTTACCTACCAATTGATTAAGATCTATGAAATATTTAATTTTAATATTAAGTATCGTGATGGACATAATTTATCTAGATGATATCTATTTAAGTTAGATTAATTTATATATTTGCCATAATTCATATTGTACTTTCATTTGCAGAGGCCTACGTCCAGCAGTGGACAGAGATGGGTTGATGATGATGATATTGTACTTTCATGTTGACTAATATGATAGATACATCAATTTTGTATTGTACAGCCCCTTGGTAATTTTTTTATTTCTATAAAAGAATTTGTCTACTGTATTCATTATTGTTAAGATGATGTAAGATATGTTTTGAAGTAACCAATAAACTTTAAAACAACTAGCGCATAACAAAAATTCTTAAAACATTTTAATGCTACCCACATTTTGTTTATACAAATGTTTAAGAAATAAATATGCATGCCAAAATGCATTTCCCAAGTGGTATGTTTGCAGATATGCATAATTTACAGGTGTGCCATTGAATTATACAATTTTATTTTGATCCTCTGTTGATCCCATAATTAAATATTGTTTAGTATGGTAAAATGAAAGAACTTTTGTTTCCAATAACTTATCAATATTACTACACAAGAAATATTGGCATACAATTGATAGATTTACTTTGTACCTACCCAATTTGGTTACAACATGATTGAATGTATGTTTCTTGAACTTATTTAAAGTTTTTTAGTTATTCATGTAAAAGATACTAAAAAGTAGGTTAAAATGTATTACCTATTATTAAAACATCAATTAATATGTTATAAAAATATAAATAAAAACAATTCTATTCTATTTAAAATGTTTATGAACAAACAAGATCACTGAAGAATGAATAATTTTCATTGTTCATGCTGGGAGCAAAGTCTCTAAAATAATATAAGTTGTGGTCCAATTCAATTAATCAAATTCAAGAATGTTGAACAACAAGTTTCCTTCGAGGACTTGCTCTTAATAAAAAAATGTTCGGGTTCAACGTTCTACAACTTCAGCGATACCCAAGTTTCAAATTAGAATAGGTACTAAAGTTAAATTTTCGCATAATAGTCCAGTCAAATTAGGTAAAAATCTCGGAATTCGAGATACCCAGCTATAAGTCTGTAAATACTTGTATATTGACGTCCTAAAAGTTGTCTCAAAACCTACATATTGTAGGGTGTACGCAACTATAAAATTTTCAAGGTCAAATGTCACTAATATCAGTTTTATGAACTTTTGAGCGAAACGAGAAGTTTTATCATAAAAGTGAGTAGGAGAAAATTACTTATCTTCTATATATCTATAAAAATTGTCTGTACGTTTTATTCCTAAGATTCACCATTTCAGAGATACAGCGATGCAAATAGTTGAAAAAGTTGTATTTTCAAAAGCTTCCAGACAGTTAAAATTTTCACCACTGATGTATTTCAGTAGCCTCTATAAAATCTAATACTAGAAAAAGCTTAAAACCAATGTTTAAGTGGGTTCTAATACAAAAACTATGGTTTTTTTTTTCTCACACTTGGCCGGATTTTAACGTGGTTACCCCAGTAAACCTATTCCAGGCGACACCTTTTTTAAGTGAAGAACACGTTGTTTATATGACAGCCTAGTTAAATAATTGTTTTTTTGTGTTGTTTTCAGTATTCAGAAGATTTAAGAATTCTGCGTTTCATTAAATTAAATTTGGTTAATGGATAATAATAAATGGATCTTCACGTTCATAATAGAGTTAGATGGACAGTTAACATTTTTAAAATGTTTTTTTGCAGTTATACTTCAAACAGAAATTCTAATAATTGTTATTTCGTACTTTTTGACCCATAATAAGCAGTTTGAATGTACTGAAAAACAACATAAAATAATTATTGAACTAGGCTTTCATATAAACAACGTGTTCTTCACTTATAAAAGGTGTCGCCTGGAATAGTTTTACTGGGGTAACCACGTTAAAAACCGGCCAATTATGAGAAAAAAAAAAACATAGTTTTTGTAGGAGAACCCACTTAAACATTGGTTTTAAGCTTTTTCTAGTATCAGATGATATAGAGGCTACTGAAATACATTAGTCGTGAAAATTTTAACTGTCTAGCACAATCGCACGGGGGTCTGGAAGCTTTTGAAAATACAACTTTTTCAACTATTTGCATCGCTGTATTTCTGAAATGGTGAATCTTAGGAATAAAACGTACAGACAATTTTTATAGATAATTAGATGATAAGTAATTTTCTCCTACACACTTTTATGATAAAACTTCCCGTTTCGCTCAAAAGTTCATAAAACTGATATTTGTGACATTTGACCGTGAAAATTTTATAGTTGCGTACACCCTACCATATGTAGGTTTTGAGACCACTTTTAGGGTGTCAATATCCAAGTATTTACAAAGTTACAGCTGGGTATCTCGAATTCCGAGATTCTTACCTAATTTAAGCTTAAATGACTGGACTATAACTATTTACCATATGATCTTGGATAAACAATTGAATGATGAAAATAGATCGCTACACTTGGTATTACAAAATGTGAAATCAAACTTCACACTTACAAACAACTTCATATAAATTCAATTTCAAAACTTACCACAACAACAATCGCAAAAGTCCATTCCATGTGATACTCTTTTTGACATTTTATTGATAAGCGTTTTTTTTAATCCAACTTATATTCCCGCGATTAGCAAAGGGACCCTGTTCTTATACAGCCTATGATAAGCATTTGAAATTATATAAATATTTCGTTTTTTATTTAATATTTTGACATTGGCCATACAGATACACTATTTTACAAAAGTCTTTTATTATATTATAGATTATAACTTATCTAATTCGAATATTTTAATTAAAAGTTCAAGGGAAAGGTCCATCCATGGGTCCATCGTATAAACGAACTGGCTACTTCACTTATAATGTGGAAAACTGGAAAAGTACCTTCTTACACAAATTAAAGACATTGATTGTTTGAATTATATAGAAATTTTACTGTCGTTTAATAGATTATCTTCGAAACTTATTTTGGACTGATGCGCGCCTAATGCTATCCTTATTTTCGATGAATAATTAGTTAATCAATTGAGTAATTTTAATGTTGTACTAAGATTTATTTATATCTTTAAGTTAAAGAATTGGTTTCGGACATTCTTCATAAGAGTATTTTTATTTAATAATTGTATAGATAGTCAAACAACAAAATACATAAACAATATAATCGTCAATAACATGACACATCTCGACTTTAGCCTTTAAGTAACGGGCCTACCCCTAGTACCCTTTCATTCGTTATCCATTTATCAACCGGTTATTTTCTTAAATACATTATAATGATCGTGTCAGTCGGTCGTTTCTTTACTATATTGTGTTGGCTTGGCTGAAGCTGTTTATAGCAAGTACTATAATAGTACAAATATAGATATCATTCATTCATTCGTAATTCATACTGAATGAGTCTCTGTAGCGTACGACGACGGATGGACGGACGGCGTACAACACTAATTTCAAAAATGGCGCTTGGTCACATTTTTCGTGCGTGCTATTTTACGATTTTGTTTCGTTGAGAGCCATGGAATTTTAATTTAGAATCAAATTAGTGCACACTCAATACTAATCGATTTGTTTTAAGAATTTGTAATTGCAAACATCAGCAACATTGACCGGCTTGCTGATTTGTCGTCGTAACGCTTGGCGGGGGTTTATCCCTAGCCATTTTGTCGTATTTTATTGATTTTTCGTAGAATACCAGAATGATGATGATGTACACGGTAAGTGTTAGCCTAAATCTTTCAATTTAATTATTTTCCGTCTGTAATTTGTTGGTTTTGAATTGTCGATTTTGCCCACGCTACTGTTATCAGTTTCCTTTTGTGTTCCATGTGTAGCGCTATTATGAGGTCTATCGGCTACGTAGATATCAGCTATTTTATAACCAATATTCACAACAAGTATGAAGTTCAATGTTTAGCGATAGGTCAAAAACTTCCCAAATCGCTTGTACCTACTAGACTTCGAATGACAACAAACATAATTATTTCTCGTTGGTATACATTTTAACCTTATTGCTGGTAACTAGATAATTCGTATTTGTGAAAGTTTTTATACATAATTCTTCAATGAAAGCTGTTATATGTTTCTGTGGTCAAAAACATGAATCAAATGTTGTAACTTGTCACATTTCAGTGTGTACATTTGTATTCGTATTGGCAACAACCACACTATGTCTAACTGAACACAAACTGTATTTTGATACACTTTGTGGATATTTCGTTTATAAACATCAACATTCTAAGGCCTTCATGCAATAATAATAATCAATGAAATTTAATATCAAGGTCACACCTACTATATTTAGATGGAATGGAAAAATAGGATTTCGGTTATGGTTCATACCATGTAATAGTGAAATCAGTATGTAAAGCATATTTTAAATTGCTAAACATTTGCTAAAATTTAAATATACCAGTAATATCAGTCCTATTTATTAGAAACTAGCTTTCCACCCAGACTTCATCCGGGTAGAGACATTTAACGGATAAAACATTACTTCCTTATAGCGCAGTCGGTTAAAAAGTAGCCTATAACCTTTTCTAGGCTCTGGACTAAATCTGTACCAAATTTCATTTAAATTGGTCCAGTACTCTATGTGTGAAAGCATAACAGACAGACAGACAGAGTTACTTTCGGATTTATAATATTAGTAAGGATTTATTTTTATTTGAATGCTTTTAATTGAATTTGAAATGGTTATATTTTTTTTTAGGTTTTGAAACTTAGTTATGAATTATATGGAAGTGATAATTATTATCTATCAGATTTTTAATACTACAAACTCAAAATCAAAATGTCTTTATTCATATAGGCAATTTGCATGCACTTATAAATCGTCACATTAGTAATAATAAGATTCTACCACCGGTTCGGAAAGCCGTATCTATCGAGAAGACTCCGGCAAGAAACTCGATAGTCGCTCTTTTTAAACATGTTATACATTGTAAATGAGCCAAGTCATACAGTCTGGGTGTGCCATTGTAAAAGGTACCATATACTTTATTTACTACTATTTAAAATAACTATAATTAAAATCAAAAGAAAGAGAGCCAAGATAACAATGTTCAAAATACCATAACAAATCCAACCTGCATGACAAAGCTTACATAGGGTAGGTAGAATTTTAATAATTACAGCCATTGCCTAATTATAAATTAAACTGAATATAATAATAAAAGAACAAAAAGTTCATCATCAATGTCAAAATTAATAATAAAAAAATTAATAACAATAGAATGTCAAGAATTTAACTTAAACTATTTGTCCATGCATATTTATCACTGAGATAATCTTCTACTTTATAGTAGCCTTTTTAAGAAGACCATTCTTAATACATGATTTGAATTGTTGTATAGGTAGTTTAGTAACACAAGCAGGTAATTTATTGAACATTTTTACACCTAGTCCAACAAAGGAGCTATTAACTTTATTTAGTCTAAAATGTGAAATAGCAAGTTTATGTTTATTTCTTGTATTGAATTGGTGACTATCAGATTTTTAGGAATGTATTGTATATTTTTATACACATACATTAAGCAGTCAAGAATGTATTGGGAGGCTACTGTGAGAATACTATACTCCTTGAAAGCGTTCTCTGAGGGAATCGCGCCGTTTGAGGTTATATATGGCTCTTACTGCTCGTTTTTGCAATACAAATATACTATAGATATCAGCAGCTGATCCCCATAAAAGCAAACCATAGGACAAAACACTGTGAAAGTAACTGAAATAAACTAATCTTGCCGTTTCAACATCAGTCAATTGTCTAATTTTTCTAACAGCATATGCCGCGGAGCTAAGTCTTCCTGCCAGGGTACCTATATGGGGTCCCCATTGTAATTTAGAATCTAGAGTGATTCCAAGGAACGCCGTTGAGTTTAGGACTTCAATGGGTTCGTTATTCATTTTGATATTAGTACTGACTTGCCTTACATTGGGCATAGTAAACTTGACACATTTGGTTTTTTTGGCATTCAACATTAGATTGTTAGTATTAAACCAGTGCAGGACTCGTGAGAGAGCTTTGTTTACATCGTCAACATTTTCTTGCTGTCTATCCATCTTAAATAGAAGTGATGTATCATCTGCAAACAGAACTATCTCACATGTGTCTTTAGTAAAGAAAGGAAGATCGTTAATGTAAATAATGAATAAAAGAGGGCCCAATATCGAGCCCTGGGGCACTCCCATAATCAATGGGGCGCCAGAAGAACTAGTCCCGTTTACATTAACTTTTTGGGTTCTACCAGTGAGGTATGATTGAACTAGACTAAGTGCGTTACCCGAGATGCCATAATGGCGCAATTTGAGTAGCAGGGTTTGATGGTTAACACAATCAAACGCCTTGGATAGGTCGCAGAAAATGCCTATGGCATCCTGCTTACTTTCCCATGCATCAAAAATATGTTTCATAAGAGCTACTCCAGCATCTGTGGTGGATTTACCTTTAGTGAATCCGTATTGATTTTTATGTAATAAATTGTTTAAATACAACTATAGTACCTAATAAAATTTGAGAATTAGTGTTGTTATCTTGGTGTAAATATTGACAGGCAACTAAGATTTCACACATTGATTCATTTATTTTATTGTACAATACAATCTTAGTGTTTTCTTCAGTTAATGTTGTGCTCACCTCTATTTGGCTTGTATTACAGAATAGTACCTACTATCATGAATGTACTACTGTGTTAATTCTAAAATGAAATGAAACCAGTATTGTTATTTTTGATTGGTGTATTTGTTTAAATTATTAATATTTACACAGGGAACAAGCACCGAGCAGGACACCCGCTTCAGCGACAAGGAGAAGAAGCTAATGAAGCAAATGAAGTTTGGAGATTGTTTGACACAGCAGGTTTGTATAAAAATATATTATGATACTGGCTGTATGTTTTTGGCTTCACGTAGGTGCATTAAAATAAGCAGTGTGTCTGCTATATGCATGTGTTATACATACCTTATGTATAACAGGTCCATGAGGGATTTAACCCTCTATCCATAAAAGTGTCTGTATTATACATTGTGTTCCATAGTTTTAACAATCTATGCACATATAGTGACTTATAGTAATTTCAAAATTCGCAATTTAAAATGCCCAAATTTTTGGTCCATGAAGGATTTACATTTGAGAAACTGTAAAATGCTCTTTAATAAAATAAATCCAATGTACCAATATCACAAATGTTGGTTTGACTTCATAATTGAATTTCAGTAATACTTTTAAAGTTACTTGATGTGATTAATAATTATAAAAAATTATGTATGAATTTAAATTTTTTATATAAAACACTACAGGTTTCTCTCTTAAGGTGTGAATTACAGTTTTCCTAAATTTTATAATTTGATTTAGGTGGACATGTCCAAAGTGAAGCTGGATGTCCTGAAGCCATGGATCACACAGAAGATCACGGACATCTTGAAGATGGAAGATGATGTAGTCATTGACTATGTCAACAACCAACTCGAGGAGAAGGTGGATAATTTATTCTATATTTTTTTACATTAAATATTAATGCAGAAATGTAATCATTGCAGTTTCTTTACTTTAATATCAAATTATATATGATGTTTTATCCATATTTGATGTTAAGCTTGTGTATAAAAGAAACTGCAATCGAAGTATGGTGTCATATGTATATTGATTGCGTATGGATATTTTTATGGTCCCCGTCGGTTAGCGCGCCATCGCCGCCGCCGCCCGCCGCCGCCCGCTAGCCGCCGCCGCCCGCCGGCTCCACTCTTTCGGAGGCCTTAGCATACTAAATCGGTATTTACGGGGAAATTAAATACTTACAATGCTAACTCATATTAAAGAGAATATGCGCTGTGGAGTTCCCTAGCTTGAGAGAGAGTAAAATATAAAAATAAAGTGTAAATCGTTAAAGCCGTCGAGAGAGCGATTTGACTCGAGGTAGGGAAGCTCACATTTAGGCCTTGCGTTCAGCATAATGTGGTTGTGTTCGCAAAACCCTTACAGATGCAAGAGGAAGAGCGAACGGTTATGGCGCGCTCCCGCCGCCGCGCGCCGCGCCGCCGCCGCCCGCCGCCCGCCGCCCGCCGCTGTCGCCCGCCGCCCACCGCCCGAAGACTAATCACACGCCTCACACTGTACTTGTTGCTCGCTTCCCTACCAGAGTCATTTCAGTGCCAACTCTAGTCGTTTGAGGACTTGCCGATTTTTATCCGGGTGTCGATTTCGAGAACCCATAAAGATCGGCAACTGTCGATGTTTTCATTCCGTAGTCGATCTAAATTCGAAGGCGCTCTTGACGGCTTTTAAAGTGAACAATTTATATTTTTCTACAAATAGTTTTGTACTAAATTTGTGATAAAAGAGAATGTTAAATAGTCGAGCAGTTTTGTTTTAAATTCGTAGGTAGGGTGTGACGTTGCGTTCGTGACCGTTTAGTAATTGATTTTTTGTTTCTTTCCCGATCCCGCTCCCTCGACTCCCTAGTTCCCTTGCCCTAAGAAAATGCAGATAAACCTGACTGGATTCTTGAACGGGAAGAACGCGCGCCTTTTCATGGGCGAGCTCTGGGAGCTGCTGCTCAGCGCGCAGGCCAGCGAGAACGGCATCCCGGAGTCCTTCACGCAGCAGAAGAAAGAAGAGATCAAAAAGAGAATGGTGAGTGACACAACTGATTTATTATTCAACTCAAAAATTATATTACTCCTGGAAAATAAAACTTTAAAGTTGCGAAGCTTTTAATATGCCCTATATTTTCATCCTATTTTTTTATCTCTGTAAAATTACCATGTCTGCAAAGCAACTGCCTCAAAGCAACTTGACCCGGTCCCCCTGCTCAGCTCATAAAGGTCATTGTTTTCTCACCGAACTAGTGAGAAATATATAACTGAGAATGTAGCTGGGTTTGACCCTTTTATGTGCTGTGCTGCCTATAATATCAGATCAGGATCTTCATTGAAATAGGCTGCCATAACGGAATAAGTTGATCAACTTCAAAACCTTGAATTTTTTAATCTAAGGGTACGCCCCCACTAGACTCACAGTTAGTGAACAGTTTGCTTACAGCGGCTAAGATGCTGCTTTATGCAAATTGATAGATTGTCAATATATACATAATATATTGTCCGCCTATCAATCTTAGATTGATTAGGCACATACAGATAGGCGGACGAAATGCTGCAATCCGTGAGTCCATATGTATTTGCTACTCCTAATATTGCGTGTAGACCCATAAAGACTGATATTTAGTAGTTTCAGAGAGTGTTCCAACTCTTCAGCTTTATAACATTAGTATAGATATATGGTACCAATGTTTTGTATACCTTCACAGGAAGAGCAGCAGAAGTCTGACAAGGACAAGGACAAGGAGAAGGACAGGAGGCGGTCGCGGTCGCGGTCGCGCTCGCGCCGCCGCTCGCGGGAGCGACGACGCTCCCGTTCCTCGAGGTCACGAGACCGTTCTTCTGACAGGAAGTGAGTTGGATCTTGTATTCTCTTGTATGAGTAATTTCTAAGTAACTGCCTCGTTTGTCTTTGGTAGCAAGCGTTGCGTTAGGACCGAGAGGTCCCCGGTACGAAATTACTCAGTCCGGAGTTAGGAAGTTGGCGGTTGAACGCCCGTGCCTCGGAAAGCACGTTAAGCCGGTGGTCCTGCGCCCGATCTCTCATCGGTCATGTCGGATTGCCGTCTCACCGAATTATGAGAGTAAGGGAATAGAGAGTGCACTTGTGTTTGCGCGCACACTTGTGCACTATAATATGTCCTGCGCACTTGGCTGATCTCAATTGAGATCGGCTGAAATCGGTCGAACGCCTTATATAATTTCTAAGATTATGGGTTGTCATAATTCATATTAAAATTCAAAATATTTATTGCGTGTCACACTTTATTACATAGGTGTTACAGATAAGGCACAGTCCGTTATGTGACGCCCCCTAATGTTATGACAGTGAAAAGATCTAACAACAGTGGATAATTTTCACTTTCTCAATATTTTTACACAGTCAAATTCCAACATTGTGCCTATTCCACATTGCATGTGAGCCTTTCGTTCTGTATTTATGTACTCAATTAGTTAGTAATCTTACTAAGTATTGTTATGTCGACCTTCAAAAATATTTTTGAAGGTTAGTGCTTAGTGTGAATGTGGAGGGCTTTTTCATTTTAACTTATAAACAAAAACAACAATTTATACACATACATATTAGATTTTCATAAAGTGCCTATGCTAAAATACATAACTTGTACAACAGACATCGCAGCGGAGGCAGCCCGCGGCGCTCCAGGAGGCGCAGCCGCGACAAGACCAGCCGGGACAAGAGCAGCCAGTCGAAGACCAACGCTGATGATGTCAAAGTGCCAGAGGCGAAAGGTAACATTAAGTTCATCATCATTATCAGCCCACCTAAAAGTCTAAAATTAAGTTACATAAATTAAAAAAAAAATTCGCCCTCATGACCCCGCCTGAACTGGGACGCATTGATGCATTCGCATTGATGACTAATTGCCTGGATAGCTCAGAGGTTAGCAACCAACGCGATATCGGGAGGTCCGGTGGTTCATGTCCCCGTTCAGACGGGGTCATGAATGCGATTTTTTTCAAATTTTAAATTTACATTGAGCTTTAATAGCATTAAAAACAACAAATAAAAATATTAAGTAACCTATATGGAATTCAGGGGAGGTTTTTTACCTTACTTACTGCCTAGGATGATGGTTTGTAGTGTACCCTTGTCATCGTCGGTAGACTTTTGGTAGAGTGGATTGCTCTAACCCCTAAAAAGGAAATAAATTTTGTATTTTGTTAATTTTTGCTGCAAGAGTGAGTAACTGATTCTAAAATCACATGTGAATAAAAATAAAAAAATCTTTTAGTTCATGCTTAAGTTTTTTTTTATCCTTATGTTAAATATAACATATGACCTATTATGAGCTCAGACATAATAAAATTTTATTTTTCTTGTCAGAAAACGGAAAATCACCAGAAAACAAGGAAGATGTACCAGTGAAAGAAGAAGTGAACCACAACTCCTCTGCAGAGGTGAAGGATCCAGAGAAGGAGAACGAGACGGAAGAGAAGACGGAGAACAACGACGCCAAGTCCCGGTCGGCGTCGCCTGACAAGTAAGATTGATGTTAATTTGTTTGATTATGTGAATTGGAATCTGCTCA
This sequence comes from Maruca vitrata, assembly GCA_039566165.1. Lineage (NCBI taxonomy): Eukaryota > Metazoa > Arthropoda > Insecta > Lepidoptera > Crambidae > Maruca > Maruca vitrata. The sequence continues at coordinate 7,944,120 of CM076917.1, forward strand.
GCTTTGTAAGATAACTATTTGTGTAGGAATTATAATAGTTCAATGTTATCCTCTTCAGAACCTAACAATTCTTATGAGATCTTATAAAACCTTTCTGGAGACTCCCATAGCATATTGAACCCGAGAGAATTTTACAAAATTTTCTTAGAATGTAAGTTAACTTTTTCCTAAGTTTAGTTTTTTAATTAAGGTCAGTCACCGAAAAGCCAGCAGACGATAAACCAGCTGAGAAGACACGTAACTCCTCCAGCGAACGCCGCTCTTCCTCGGCTTCGTCACGTAAGTATTTTTAATACTAGCCCGAGCTAAATATTTGTATATTATTGTATTTTTAATATAATGAAATCTTACATGACAGATGGAAAAATGGCGCAACATTGATGTTTCAATAAACAATTTCTAATCAATTTATACTTGTTTGCAGATGGTAGTGCTAAGAAGAGATCGTCACACAAGAAGCGCCAATACCGCTCCAACCGAGACTCGTCCACCAGTGTTAGTCCCAGGCGTAGTTCGCGTCGAGAAAGGTATACTTCTATTTGTCGATGGACACTGCTCTATATAGAATAGTAAGCGGCTGATAGTTTGCGACGTTTCGCTTGCCGACTCATTCTGTATGCGACTGATCTACATTGTCGTGAGCCACATAATATAAAATTTGTGGGAAGGCAAACTGGAAACAACCTAATTAGCCACTCACTGTGAACCTAGAATCTTAAAGGCAACCTCCTGTTTATTTGGGAGATGGAGTCGGTAGTTAAATAAGTATCAAATTGATATTGCAGGAGCAAGTCCCGCCGTCGCAGCAGCCGCCGGAGGTCAGTGGATCGTCGTGAGCGCGAAAGGGAACGTGAACGCGAGAGGGAGCGAGAGAGGGAACGCAGACGAAGGGAGAGGGAGAGAAGGGAGAGGTATGTCTAGATTCAATATATTTTTCTAAAAATATTAATTATACAAGCAAGATAAATGGAATTGCAATATTTATGTTATCTTCGTTGTCGCAGGTCGCGAGAACGTAGGCGATCGCTCGAAAGGCGTAGGAGGTCGCGGTCACGGTCGCGACGGCGTTCTAGAGACAGGTAATTTTCTTTTTTTTTATATTCGTTGTAATTTGACTGCTAAATAAAAATAGTTACTTGTATGTCTGAGTGATTCGGTTCAACATTCTAAGTCGAAACTGTAAAGCTCTAACGTAGTGCGCACCGGTAATCCACGTAAGACTGTTTACTCATACCAGTTACACTTGGATTTGCTCTGAATCCACAAACCGCACACTGCGGCGCAGCTTCGGTCACGCGTGAATGGGTTCATTCAAATTCAAGGGTGACTAATGCAGCGGAACTGCGGCGCCATGTGTGAACTGCCTAACACGGCAGCAGCCCCATAGCTTTTTATGTTTATTAACAGTTCTTGCCTGTGACCACGAGCGCTGAGTTCGAAACGTCGGATCTCTAAATAAAATCTTTAGCATGAAAATACACGCGAGTTTAATCCGTAAAACTAGTTTTATTTCAAACTAGTGGTCCCGGCGAACTTTACACCGCCTCCTCATTTTTCCAGGTTTTCTTACCGTTTAAACCTACCCTAGACTATGATGATCATACCCAAAATTAGCTACATCTGCCCAGCCGTTCTTGAGTTTTAGCGAGACTAACGAACAGCTATTAAAAGTTACAAAATTGTTCATAATTATTCATCAGGTCGCCGGAGCGCCGCCGCTCCCGCTCCCGCCGCCGCTCGCGCTCGCGCCGCCGCTCCGGCCGCCGCTCCCGCGACCGCCGCTCCCGAGACCGCCGCTCCAGGGACCGACGATCCAGGGATCGCTCCAGGTATGTATGAGACGGACTGATGTGACTCCGATCGTAATCTAAACTGCTGATTGGAACACTCGCGCCGTCGCCCTCATGACTGCCGCTTGCAGTCTTTATGGGGCTGTTAATCCACTCAAAGTTACTATTTGTGGAGCAACAGAAAGGAATGCGATAACATTTGGTAACCTTCTTCATATTTTGAGACTGCTAGGTACATTTAACTAATAACATTTTACTGTCGAATGGTGTTTAGTAACACTTGGTAATGTTGATCAACAAATTATAACAGTGGTGACGATTCACCATGAAAGGGAAGAACTCTTAGCATAGATTCGCCACTGATTCGACTCTAACCGTTGTAATAACTCAAATCATTGGAGCACGAACAGGTACATAATTATAATAACGGCGAAGACAAGCCCCCAGTTTTCGAATTCTAATTTATACTATCTGATGCGTATCGTAAGACACGGATGTTTCGTCCAGAATTCGGAGAAATGCTAACTTTTATGCAGTGTAATAATATTTCATAATATTTAATGTTTATATTTTCGAGGATCAAAATAATAATAATATTAAAAAATTAACAGTATTCTAATCATTTGTAATAAGAATAAAAACCAATGATATAGTATTTCAAAGTAGTAACTGTGAATATAATGGTTCATTTATATTAATTACGCAGCCGCGACAGAGCAAGAGACAAGTCCAAGGATAGGAGTATCAGGGATAGGAGATCCAGGGACAGAAAGTCGCGCGACAAGCGATCGAGCGATCTCATCAAGGAACGATTGGAGAAATCTGTCTCCATTCCCAGGAAAGGTATGTTTGCCAAATGAACACTATCTTACTTTTCTGCTTTCATACTTAATTACTTAGTCATTTAAAGTTAAAAATATGATAGTAATGTTCATATTTGTCTTTTATTTTTATAGAAAACATCGAGAAGCTGGGCAAGAAATCTTCTGAACGAATTTCCATCGCACGCGACGAACTATCTAAGGAACGCGTTATCTCTAGTTCAAGTAGGGAATCTTCAGTGGCCAATGACAAATCGGCCGTCAAAAATGACAGCCAAGTCAAACCGGCCCATTCATCCGACGAAGACGAAAGGGAAGATTTTATTCAAATCCCAACTTTGCGGGAATATTCTAAGAGTCTCTCACGTACTCCGTCGCCATTTTTAAGAAAACATGAAGTCGAAAATAAAAAATCTGACAGATCAGGCGACGAAGTCGGTAAAGATCATGTAGAAGAGGAAAACAAGACCAAAGAGGTTAAAAAAAGCAAGCGGAAGGCTCATCACACTGAATCTGAAAGTGAAACCAGTGAAGAGGTATCTAAGGCAAAGGGCAAAGCTAAGCTTAAGCGAAAAGAGAAAGCGTCTTCAAAAAGAGCCAAGAAACCTAGAAAGGAGAGTTCTTCTAGTGATAGTGAATCAGAGGATTCCTCATCGAGCGACTCTGAGGACGATAGGAAAAAGAAAACCAAGAAGAATGCCAAGAAGAAGTTGGCGAAGAAATCTAGGAGAAAGCGAGCGCGCTCATCGAGTTCGGAATCCAGTTCTGAAGAAGAAGTCAAACATAAGAGTTCTAAAAAGCAGAAGAACATTCCAGAAGAATCTGACTCTGAAAAGAAGTCAAAGAAACGTCTCAAAGATGCCAGTATTGAAAGGTCGAGGTCAGAAAAAGTGGATGCCAAACAGGTCAAGTCAAAGAAAGGGGACAATTCGGAAGAATCCCATGATGACAGTTCTGATAGTGATGAGAAGTCTAACAAAAAGAAGGTCGCAAAACGTGATTCGACTAGTTCCGACAAAGACACAAGGCGGGGTAAAAAGGTCGAAGCGGCCAAGGAAAAACCTCCTTCACCCGACGCAGCAAAATCTAGAAAAGGTGAAGAAAAACCACCAAAACAAAAACACTCGGAAGAACATAAATCTAAGACCCGCGAGGATGGTGAGAAAAAAGGTAAAAAACGTGAAAAAGAAGAGTCTTCTTCGGATAGTGATCAAGTAAGTAAAAAGAAGGCTAAAAAGAAAGTTTCTGAATCTGAATCAGAGTCTGACAGTGATGAACCCAAGAAATCGAAGAAAAATAAGAAGCACAAGAAGCATTCTAAGAAACATAAGAAACACAAAAAACACAAGAAGGCTTCAAAGAAAAAGGACGACTCCTCGGATAGTGAGGAGGCTGAGGAAGAGGAAGAGGAGGGGAAGGTTAACAATGAGGACCTGGAAAAGAAACTGCGCGAAAGAGCTTTAAAGTCAATGAAGAAGCAAACTAGTGTTTCCGGGTCCGATTAGCATAAGGCACGGCTTTTTCGTCCAGAATTCTGAGTAATGCTGACTTTTATGTAGTGTAATAATATTTCATAATATTAATGTTTTTATTTTAACTAAATGTTACTAAACATTTTCTGGATTAAATAGCATGTACGAATACGTGTAATGATTGTCACATTGTTAGTAATAAAGATTTGAAACTATGCAAATAATATTTTATTTAGTATTTAACACTATCATTACATAATTAATACACACAAAAACACAATATAAAGACTTAAAACTATTTAATATTACTTTGGGTAGTACTTTGGTTAACATTGATTGATATTGATTACTTACTATTTGATAAACAACAATACATTAATTTATTTTTTTAGTTAGGCATGAAGATGACTGATATTTCTTAACCTAGGTACCTGACATCAAATATTTATTACTAAGAAGGCGTTATTTATTTCAAAATGTACGCCAGTGTCTAGGCTATGTGTACAATTTGAATTATTTGTCACATATTGAGGAAATGACCTGAGAATGGCTCAGCGTTATTGTACTATAGCGGTACTTTGAATGTTTATCTTCTAGAGTAGCCTCTGTAGCCGGTGACTAGGCTCGGTGTGATTCCGCTGTTATAAATGTTACCGGTTCCATAACTAGGATTCCTATATCCGTAACCAGTATGTTGTGCCCCTTGGTAGAAAGGGCTATTGTAGCCGTAATAAGAATTCAATCCCCCGTTCCCGCCGTACCCGCCGTAGCCACCGTTTCCGAAGCCGGCGCCACTCTGGTACCCTCCGTAGCCTCTGTAGCCATAGCCGCCAGTGCCGCCGTAGCCGGCAGACCCGCCGTAGCCGGCAGAGCCGCCGTAGCCCGCAGAGCCGCCGTAGCCCGCAGACCCGCCGTAGCCGCTACCCGAGTACCCGGTGTATCCAGAGTAGCCCCCGTAGCCTCCATTGTAGCCACGATTGTACTTGTCGTCCAACAATCCGTATCCTGTGGCGTAGTTGTTATAGTTGCCGGGGTACCCAGCGCTCCAATCGGAATATCTACGAACAACTAAAATGACAGCCAGTTTAATAGTTGCTTTTAGGTAAAACATTATTATTTACCTACACTGCCTATGCCTACCTTACATTCTAGGCGAAACTACACCCAGGAAAAATTCAGTATATCATAATGTATTGAATATATATCTTCAAATCCAATGTAGGAACCTACATGGTGTGAGTAGGTACCAGTTAATTGACTATGTTCTTAATCGACAAGGTAATCATTCCATCATTACACTTACATGTGCTAGCAGCAGGCTTTAAGTCGCTAGTGTCTTGTACTTCCTTCGGTGCCCCTGCACTGTCACCCTCGTTTGCAGGCGCCGGAGCTGCGCAAGCGCAGCCCAACAGCATCACCAGGACAGATAGTATGCGTAGCGACATCTATAAAAAATGCGCATATTATTTTATAGCTTGTACAATTAACAAGACTTACGTACCCACTACTTACTGAAGCTTACCTACTTAAGTACTTACTAGCTAATGAAAAAATCAAGCATAATGAAAATATCTTAAGGTAACCGTGTGACTGGTTGCTATTGGAAAACAATACAGCTTTGCTATGAAGTTTATTACTAGGAAGTAATAAAATGTGATGTTAAGGAAATATAATACATTTCCAGAATGATTCCAGATTGAATGACAATAATTAATATTAACGAGAATGTAAACTAAACAACCGAACACGGTAAACGTTAAAAACGATTTACGACTTACAACCGTTACGACAACATAGCTACCTTACACGTAAGAAAATAATTTATGTAAAGTAGCAACGTTAAAACTAATTGCTCGTAATTAGAGACATGACGACGAAAATATGAATCCAGGAACCTTTACATACTGACCCTCAAAACAATAATCGGCAGTTTGTTAGTCCATTCCCACGCTAATGTTTTGACCTACAACTGTTACGAGTGAAGTCGCGATTCATTATCATAGTTCAAGAACGGAGGCTTAGCCTTTTCTTGTACTGGACCGTAGGTACTCGATTGTTCTGGTAGAGCGCTAATGTGAACAACGTAATTTACATAAGTAAGTACTTAAAAGTTTTCGCTTGCATAAGGTTTAGGCGTAGCGCAACAGGATACTTAAAAAAACAATATCTACTTAAATATGTAGGAAATAATTACTTAAAGCAATTTCAAGTAAAATTCAGCCCTGAAATTCTTTCTTGGTTGCGAAATGCCACCTTGTTACAGGATACTACGAGATACTACGGTCAACCATTATCTTGGAGCTACGAGAAAGCTAACGTTTATTTTATTATTTTGTTTGTCATTATTCATCTGCTTTACGCAGTTAGGGTCATCTTACGCGAAATTGGGTGCTGATGAAATTCGCTGCTATGTGATGATAACATTAAATGTATGTTTAGAAATGAGTGCACCGTGTCGATTCTTGTACAGTGCACTGTTTTTATCCTTCGGTTTATAAATTCGATGTGACGGTATATTCCCTTTATGTCGAGCCGAAAACTTGTATTACTTCTATTTCCCCTTTGTCGAGCTCTGAAATATCAAAACAATATTTCCAGACTCGGTATAAAGGGAATATATCGACAGTATTTTGTCATACTGTAGTTTACATACACATGGTTAGATGTGTGTGATGCCAAGTGGAGATTTCTTACTTAACTGCAAAACGAGTTTTCATAATAGTTTTTCATCTGAAATTTCCATCGGAATTAACTACCTACTAATCAAAGGCAATGCATTTTTGCAGCTTTTATCAAGGATTTTTGCAATTAAGGATAAAACATCCTTAATCTAGCATTTCACGTGGCTGACATGTTTGAAATAATTGTCGTAAATTTATTGAATAAGGTCATAAATTTGCGTTCTATCACAAAAATGAACACCTCAACTTCGTTTATAATATTGTAAACACTATTATAACAGTTTGTTTGGAACTAGATACGCGAGTCCAACTCGCTGATATAATAATTAGATTTATTTTTGCTTAAGGACTTACCAAATCCCTCAAGTTTATCTTTTCGGGTAATTTGATAATTATATTTTGGAATCGCTGTAGGTATATTAATGCCCAGGTCGTTGGTTTCCTAGTTTGAAGTTACATATCGATTTTTTTCATTGGATCTAAAGTGATTTGGATTCAAAATAATGTGTCTATTGTTTGGTTACCTATGTTTGGTTATTCAGGTATCAATTTCTCGAGGCGAAATACCTAAGATTATTGAGTACCTTCTACTTAAGTCTGGCCACTAGCTATAATTAGCTTTTTTTTAGCTTCAACAGTAGAACTCATGAATTTGGCTTATAGTAGGTAGTCTTGTCACATCCCTAAAATTAGATTTATAATTAGTTCAGGGAGGGAGGTAGTTAGGTACGGTTGGCATGTTGAATTTCCATTAAATATACGAAGAACAAGCATAATGTGTAAATCTTTAAAATATGATGTTTCACGAACACGATTTACCGTTTGAATTTAAATTTAATATAGAATAGATATTCTTTTAAAAAATCTACTCCGAATTTTTCAGTGGAAATCACTCACTTCACATCCACGCACAATTATTCCGAAATTTATTCTTTTCAAAAAAGAATTAGAAAAACAAACTTACGTTGCACTAGTGTAAACCACCGCACAGGCTGTGTGTTTGGAGCGGAGATGCGCTCTGCGTGTGCACGCGTGCGTTCAAACCTTTATAAACCGTGAGAGTTTTTGTCTTGTAATTGACAATGGTCACTGGGGAGGTAATGAGTCCGTTTGTAGGCAGGCCGTCCTTCTCCGGAGACGTTATGACGCATGACGCAGTGCAATCATTGTCACCCTACGATAATAACGGCTCTATTGCGCCGAGTGATCTCAGAACCTGCGCGGCCGCAATTGCCGGAAATATGCGGTTATCAATATCATCAAGTAATAACATTTATGTAAACAACTAGTTACCCGCCCTCGCTTCGCTTCGGGTAATTCTTTCTTAGCGGATGCCTTCGTCATAGCATCTACCTGCATGCCAAATTTCAGCTCCATCCGTCCAGTGGTTTGGGCTGTGCGTTGATAGATCACTATGTCAGTCCGTCAGTCACCTTTGAGTTAGGTATACATTTAGATTTCATAGTTGTTCTATTAATGTTCGACTTGAAACAAACACACTCTTCAATGACTTTAGACAGTTTAGTCTAGTCGTTTCTCCTACTTTAGTAGTCTAGGTAGAGCTTGAAATAGAATTTTCTCTACATTTTATGGCATCTTCAAAGTAACGTACGTAATCGTACTTCCTTGTAAACTGCCCACACCCACATCTTGTCATTTTACTTACTTATCTGCCAGTTCCCGATTTATAAAATTATTTTCTTTTTTAAATACCTATATCTCTTCAGGTAGGCGTGACTTTGATTTTATAAATACCGATCATCACGTTTATAGAACTAAAACAAAAGATAGTAATAAATAATGGTAAACATCAAAAAAATGTCATTGATTGTCGCTTGTTTCCCTAGTTGTAACAGATTTTATTGTTTTGTTGTAGGTAATACCTATCAACAAATGTTAACAGAATTATATTTTTCATAGGAATATTTTCGATTCATTTGATATCAGTATGAACATAAAATTGATTAAAATCTGTTCCTTTACTCATAGTAGGTTTAAGTAGCAGTGGATCAGGCGCAGGACTAATGGTATAATGGAAGTTGAGGGCAAGGCCTTTTTCCTGTTGTGTTTTTCATGTTAGTCGTACTTAGTTACTCTTTCAGAATCTAAAATTATGCCGGTTTTCTTGCCTTAGGTAAATCTAAATCTAAATTATTTTAAAAAATACGAATTGCTTAAATGTAGTCGGAAGCGTTGGTATGCATTGTGCTCTGGAACGTCCTCTATTAAACAAATAACAATAATGATAATCTTAAATGTCGCTCGCATTAGAACTTGATTTGGGCAGGCGCTACGCCATTACGGGCAGTATTGTTATGACAATGTTGTTCGCAAATCGTTCCTAAATTACACCTGTGCATTTACGTAGGAGGAAGTGCGTGAGAATGACAAATTCGGTGAAAATGATTGCGGTGTCGTCTTGTATCACTCTTACGCTTCGCTGGTTGAAGGCCATGGTGGAAGGTCGTTTGTTGCGTTTTTTGGTTCCATATACGCACTACCATTGCTGGTATCATTAGTAGTTCTAGTTAGCTACACAGTCATTTGAAAGAAGTAGCTTCTTATCCACGATAAATTAGGTATACGTCGTGTCCTCGTTTCGATCGATAGCAGACCGAACCTAAAACAAGCCTATACTATTTTGCACAACATCGTTTTGCTCAAGAGACTCATTCGCAAGGAGTCCCTTGACGAATGGAACCGGAGATACCAACAAGGAACGACTGCAAAGACGACGAAGCTCTTCCTGCCCGACGCTATAGAAGCCTACAAGACGCTGAGGTCTGTAGATATGGATGGCACTCTAGCGCAAGTCTTGACGGGTCACGGTGGGTTCTCGGAGTACCTGCACCGCTTTAAGTGCACCGGGAGCCCATCCTGCATATGTGACCCGGATAAAGAGGAATCGGTCGAACACCTGCTGCTGGAGTGCCCTATAAACGGGAGTAAGCGATTTGACCTGGAACAAAGGATCCAGCAGAAGATGAAAAGAGAGGCATTGCAGGAGATGATGTCGGACGACAAGGTTCGACCACATCTCCTGCAATATTGCAAAGAAATAACAATGCAATGCATTCTAAGAAATAAAAATAAGTAGTAAGTTATTATATAATATATATATATACATATTTATTTCGATTATGTACAGCTAAGAACAAGATAGCAAATATAACAACTAGAAATAAAAAACGTCTCGGATAACGTCCGAGGGACAAAGACTAAAACAAAAAAAAAAAAAAAAAAAAAAAAAACATCGTTTTGCTATCGTCTATCGCAAAGAGCCATCCGTTCCCCCGCAAGTCCGGTGCTGATGTCGAGGCTACTCCAAGCCAGCATTGTAACTACGTCAGTTAAAAAAAAGCAACGGTAACGATACGATTACACCGGACGGAATTTGCATTCAGTGTTATACATTAGTGTGTGTTACCAATAGAAATCATGAAAAACTGTTTTAATTGGGGGACTACATGATGTACCTAACTAATTATTGATTTGTCCGATGAAGCTGTAAAAGTATTTATGGCGTTTATTTTTACATCCTTATTAACCTTACATACAGAACCTTGGCATAGTTCCTACAGGAATCAAACAGTTAAATTGATTACTCAGGTTATCTCCGCACTCCTGCTTGTTCGGGTCTTCCGTGATTTCATTAAGCAGGTGATGCGTGAATAGGGTTCGCGCCTTCATTGGTCGTGTAAATAGGCCGGAGCCGATTTACATGAGTCACGTATTGGGAACATTTAAATCGGTCGTTAACTTTATTTTATAGCGGTTTTGTGTGTAAATGGGTATTTGTTTGAGAAGCGCTCTCATTTTTTTTAGAAAAATTAAAAAGTAAAATGAATGAAAAAGTTGGTGACAGAAAATCTTCTTACAATGGCGTGACGAACGGCAAAATACTGAAAAGCCACTTCTTAATTTTTTGATTTAAACGTAATTATCCACATTTGCCCAAATTCTATATTTGAAAGGGAGTTTTCAGTTTGGATTCCTCCAATCGGCAAATCAGGAATCAAATATCTTATTATCGTTTCAGTCTTCGGCCGAAGCTGATAAGGAAATCGTTGTTATTTGTAACTTTGTAAGTGTGAAAATTAAGAATATTACAGGGTAAACAAGGAGGCAGAAAAGTGTTTGTTATTTTGTCGAAGAAATTTGAATATTATGGAAATTTGTAATCGATCATTCATTCTCGAAAGAGTTGTCTAAAAAATATTCTATCTATATTTGGGTGGTAACGTGAATACTTAGATGTTATTTATTTAAGGTATTATTTATTTAACACCTATCTACGATGCAACTGCGCAGGTGCAGTGGTTCAGGCAGTTACAATGTATCATAGAGCACTTGACGCAATCGGTGCATCCGTTCTGTCAATCTGATGATAAGTGTAATCATCATAGGGTATCAAATAACTACTCAACCTATTGAACAAGGTAGATACCCAATGCGAGATTCCTAGAATGAATTTACCTCCTATATAGAGTGCCTAAGCAATTTTTTTTAAATTCAATTTACGTTGTGTTGTTCCTTCGTAGTCGCTTTTCCTTCGCCGTTTCTAGACCTAAATTGCTTGTCTCTAAAGTAAATTAACACAGAAAAACTTCCATTAGGTAACACGTCATCTCGATGAGCTGTTTAGTCATTGTGCAGACAAAGTTTTTTTTATTTTCCCTTGAATGTGAGTCAGTAGGTATTTGTACCTTTACGATCGCGACTACTTACGCTTGCGTAACTTTGGGTTTCTTCATGACTGTACAAAAAAAGCGTTTAAGGTGTGACTGGTTCATTAGAATATAGCGTAATTGTGTTTTAGAGGAGGCGTGTAATTGTCACAGTTAATTGTTTACGACGCCATTGTTACTCTGAAAAAGATTGTTTGCTATTACATTTTGATGAACTCGTCTCCAATCCTATGATAATTCTAATAATCATAATAATGTAGTGGATTTCACATATATCAGGACATGTTATTTTTAGTTTCCATAAAGAAACTCAACAGGAATTCGTGGAAGTCTTTAAATAAACCATGTTAAGGACATTAATGTTCTATTGTACCAAATCAGACAGATCATCATCACTTACTTTGCATAATTAAAATGATGCGTTTTTGCCGTCATGGGACTACTAATAACTGGGGTTACTAACTCTAGATGCATAAAGATGAAAACCTTATCAAGAGTCTCAATTTTTTGCTCTTCATCTTGCTCTTTGGGTGCGACGATGGAAGAATTGATTTCTTATCAGAATTTTAATCACATTATTAATAAAGACCGGATTATATGCAACATAAAAAGATTGTTATATGCATGAAAAATGCTTAAAATATGCACGAAAATCTTCAAAATATACAAAATTAAATCCCTAAAAAAAAGGAAATTTACTACTTTTCTCTTTTTTTTGGGGGCTATCAATCTGCCTATCAATTTTTTTTTATTTCAAAATCAGCATATTATAATTAATATAGATTTTTTCGAAAGGAGAAAAAAAGTACAGTAGTATTGTATAAGTTTATTTATAATTTTTGTCAACGCTGCTGACTGTGTTCCGAAATGTAGTAAATGTAATTTAAAAACGCAGGGTGAGTGAAAAATATCGTCAATGTACCTATATAATATGCATCATAACTAGTTTTTAGGGAGAATATGCTATTACTGCCGAGAATGGATAAAATATGATTTGCATATGCGTATATGCAAATGCATATACTCCGGTCTCTAGTTATTATAATAGGGTTGTTGATAGTTGATATCAATTTGACTGGCTCGGTGGAACAGTGGTTAGTGACCCAGGTTTACAACCTACGATTCCAAGAGTCGTGGGTTCGATTCCCACTCGGGACAAATATTTGTGTGACGAACATCGGTGATTGTTCCGTGTCTGGGTGTATTATTAAATATATTTAAGTTTATTTGTGTTTTCACTGTTGATTCTGATACCCGTAACACAAGTGCTTAAGCTACTTACCACGGGATCAGATCAATGTAAGTGATGTTGTGAAATATTTATTTATTTATACACAATTACAAAGGCACTGTAAAAACTGGCCGAGACTTTAATATTTACACATTTATTCAGACTAGATCAAAAACGCTCCATACACACAACCACTAGATGTCTAACTAAGTTAGGACGTATGGTAGGCCGTACTTGCTCGTCTACGTTTAATGACGTCACTTGCAGGTATTTTGTAAGTAGCGCGTACGAACTTTGTTCAACAGATATCAACTGTTGCGTATACGAAAAGGTTTTCAGAATTAATAATGTTATCTACTAATACTGCTATTTATATTAGATAAAAATGTCGTTTTAAGTAATTTTCCATTTCCAATCCAACTTTAAATGTCTACTGCTGTCTCGTTTCGCCAGAAGTTTAAGTTAATATTATTATTGACTTCCCTAAACACTACTGCTAACTATGAAATGACATGTAAAATGTAAAAAGACCCTATTAAACAAAGAGTCTGTGAAAGAAATATTGTCTATAAACGAGGACTACTGTCTACGAACCTTTCTCTTTCCGAAATCGAAATTAAGACTAAATTAATTTTTCTATTTTCGCATTGACCTTTAATAGCTATATACCTTTACAGGCACAATCAAAACAATTTACGAACAAAATTAGTAAGAGAGTGGCCGCAGTACGAGCTTAAGTAGCTAACGAGCCTCCTCGCTGACCCGTGACGCCGCATCCGAGTCACGGCCACAGCCAAGTGCATACCTACTAGAATGACACACACTTGCATACAATGTACACTTGTCAATTTACAGCGTCTGTAATAGAATTATTTTAATTAGGGCCCCCTTACTTAATTAAACCTCGGAATCGGATTTGAGTTCGGAAACCAGAGCTTGTCTTTTTGATTGTCAATTAAAAAGCGGGGACTTTCCCCAAACTAATTACTTACTTATATGTCCCTTAACTAATTAACTTTTAATTTAGGTTCCTTGATAGATTATTTCTTAAAGAACAAGAAAGCGCTTGTGGGTATTTGAATGGTTGCACTTGTAATGTGATTGGTTACTCTTGGTCTTAAGACCGCAGTAATACTGTGGCCAAGGATCATTGGTAGAGGCATAACCTGAAGTGTCAATCATGTTTCGACATCAGAGGTGGAGTGGTCAACTTGAAATCCACCACCTACTTAGCTTATACATAGAAACTAACCGCCCCCATCTTCAAAGTTGATATGACAAAGTCAAAGTAGTCGGGTAATTAGCATGATCAAAGCGTTTGACAGATTTCGATTAACATTATGACAGACAATAGTAAAATTGCAGTGCAACAAAAGGATATTTTAGGTATGTTTATTAACTCAAGCAATAAATCTCTTGGTATACGGCAACTGGTATAAATTACTGTGTATGTCGTTCATTGTAAGTAATGGGTCCGTAGCAGTAGATAATTAATTAATGTTTATTTATTTATTTATTTATTTATTTATTTATTTATTTATTTATTTAGGAAAAAATACAGCTGTTTCTTAATACATTTGACTTAAGATAACTTAAAATAATACATCAGCAATTAACATTTTCCACTACAAGTTCATACATTTAGTGTTGTTTAACACTATATATCACTTAATGGTCCCACCATACGATGTTAGCAATCTAGAATTTCTAATGCCCGATCTTCCTCTCTTCCGATAACTCTCTAACTTCTGCCTGCAACTTTGGTTTGCCTTTTACCAGAGAAATAAATAGGATAATGCATTTTTGAAATAAAGGTCTTCTTGCGTAGTTGTAGGACTTACGAGTATAAATAAATCTTGAACCGTTTCGCAATTTGTCTCCGTGAAAGTCCAAATTTTATTGAGAACTTCGAATCTTTTATGTGGCTTTACAAAGGAAGAATTTACACTCAACGTAATTTGTTAGCTAACAAATTATGTTGAGTGTAGGGAGCGATGAACATTAACATTGCTTTCGAATGAATATTTTGCTAACCCCATGGAGTGCGTCCAAGATCAATACAAGCTATTTAGGGCAGGTTTCTATTGCTATCTCAGATAACAGCCTGAAATGGTATTTTATAAAATTAAATCTTATTATTATACAGGTAGTAAAGTAACTACTTACGCCACTTCAATTAATTGTATTTCTATCAAGTTGTTTGAATAAACGAGGCTTAAGGCTTTATCGCCCTAGTTTAGGGTAGGCCTGTGCCCCAGCAATGGGGACGTAAATGGGCTGATGATGATGATTAATAAATGATGACCAAAACAATCTTGATTTTCGGAATAAGTAGATAGTAATATTGATTTCAAATTTAATTCCCCTCTATTTATAAAGAGCAATAAGTAATGCAAATTAACACTTTGGTTGAACCTACTTATTGTTATTGTTTTGATTAGTATGCTCATCACAGTCTCAATTGAACCATTGTGGTGGTGTCATCTAGAACTTCATAAGGAGCGGGGTCACTGTGAACGGGGCATTGTTATATATAATACTCGACTGTGTCGGTACTACAACTCACTTCCTTGTCTCAATAATTGCAGTTAGTAAAACATTCAAATATTATTAAAATTATTTATTGTTCATAAAAATTACACTAGAATGGCAACGGAATGTTTACGTAATACATAAAAAAATATTTTGAAACACTTTTTGTAAACATTTTGTAATTACGAACATGACCAATCCTCTTAGAAACTTGACAAGCAGGCATTCCACGACGTTCGTGTTAAATAAATAATGTCGTCGTTTCAAAATTTTGAGACCGTCCAAGAGAATTTATCGGACAATCTCAAAATTTACCATTTCCTTATCATCTCAATTTTTATCTCTATATTATTCATATAATCAATAAATCTTAATTTTGACTGATTTTACGTCTCGATTTTGTTATTTCGGTCGTTTCGCCTTCGAGCACCCTGGGATGCACAGCAATCCTGCGCAAACTCTTCTTCATAGGCTTAATCTCATTACGCAGTAGACTTTCTAGTTCACCAAGAGATTTAATTTCTTTGAGATCGTTTAATCCTTCGAAGCTGCGTCCGCCGTTGAGTCTGCCGAGGTATCGGTAGACGTCCTTCTGCTGCTGCTGCTGGGCTTGGCACTGAGCGCAGTTGTATGGCACTGGGACTGCGTTGGGGAAGTTTTGTTGTGCAGAGTTCAGGCCTGTAGCGTTTCCGGGGCAGTACGGGACGAATACGACGGGGACGTAGCCTATGATGCCGTAGGGGGCGTAGGCTGCCGGGGGCTGTTGCGGTGGCGGTTGAGTGGGAGTCTCAGCAAGGCCGGTGGTGCCGTTATTTCCCGGGTTCAGGAGATAGCAGGGGCAGGAGCCGGGGCTCGGCACGATGGGCAGCGGGTAGGGAATGACGTAGATGGGGAAGGGCGGCATTTGGCCTGATGGCGGGGGGTAGTATGCGGGAGGCTGTACACCCGAGCCAGTCGGTTCACCCAATGAATCAGTACCTGACAACATAAAAATACATAATCAATAGAAGGAAAACATGGTCACTTTAGTGGAAATATACTCAAGATACAGTACAAGAAATTGCGGTTTCTGTCTAATGAAAATAATAAGTAAGTCTTTCTTATTCTAAATGTTTATTTTTATGTACGAAAGGTCTAAATAGAGAAAGTATAAGGTGATGTACTACCTCTCTAAGAAAAAGGCCAAATTTTATGTATGTATGTTTATTTACCTGGATATTGTGGCTGTCCAGGTTGTCCTTGCGTACCAGGTTGCCCGGGACGTCCTGGTTTACCAGGTTGCCCTGGGTATCCTAAAATAAAGAATTAATCTTGAATTTCAATTCTGCCTATTAGAATACAATGTAAGATGGACAGAGTAAAAATGTTCAGTTACAGGAATTAAAACCGATTAAATATATTATCTGGATTAATCTTTATAATTTCTTACCATTGTCGCCTGGCTGTCCCGGTTGTCCGGGGTATCCCTGCTGTCCTGGGCTACCAGGATATCCTGGTTGACCATTCTGTCCTGGATATCCTGAACCACCTGGGTATCCCGGTTGGCCGTTTTGGCCTGGTCGTCCTGGCTGACCATTTTGTCCTGGTTGACCATTCTGTCCCGGTTGACCATTTTGTCCCGGTTGACCATTTTGTCCTGGTTGACCATTTTGTCCCGGTTGACCATTTTGACCTGGTTGACCATTTTGGCCTGGCTGTCCTGGTTGTCCTTGGCCACCTGGGTATCCTGGTTGCCCGTTCTGACCTGGTTGGCCGTTTTGACCTGGTTGACCGTTTTGACCATTTTGGCCAGGACTTCCGGGTTGACCGTTTTGTCCGGGTTGACCGTTTTGACCTGGTTGGCCATTTTGACCTGATTGGCCGTTTTGACCTGGTTGACCATTTTGGCCAGGACGTCCCGGTTGTCCATTTTGACCTGGTTGACCATTTTGTCCTGGTTGACCGTTTTCTCCTGGTTGACCGTTTTGTCCTGGTTGACCATTTTGGCCAGGTTGACCATGTTGGCCAGGTCGTCCTGGTTGACCGTTTTGTCCTGGTTGACCGTTTTGTCCTGGTTGTCCATTTGGTCCTGGTTGTCCATTTTGACTTGGTTGACCATTTTGTCCTGGTTGACCGTTTTGTCCTGGTTGACCGTTTTGTCCTGGTTGACCATTTTGGCCGGGTTGACCATTTTGTCCTGGTTGACCGTTTTGTCCTGGTTGACCATTTTGACCAGGTTGACCATTTTGGCCAGGTCGTCCTGGTTGACCGTTTTGTCCTGGTTGACCATTTTGGCTAGGTTGACCATTTTGTCCTGGTTGACCGTTTTGTCCTGGTTGACCATTTTGTCCAGGTTGACCATTTTGTCCTGGTTGACCATTTTGTCCTGGTTGACCATTTTGGCCAGGTTGACCGTTTTGGCCTGGTTTTCCTGGTTGACCGTTTTGTCCTGGTTGACCATTTTGTCCAGGTTGACCATTTTGTCCTGGTTGACCGTTTTGGCCAGGTTGACCATTTTGGCCCGGTTGCCCTTGTTGTCCTGGTTGTCCATTTTGGCCTGGCTGTCCTTGTTGTTGGTCAGGATGACCTGGTTTAACTGGTTTAACGGGGTAGGCTGGTTGCCAAGGCTCTCCGGGTTTAACGGGTTCGGCGGGGTATCCGGGTTGAACGGGGACGACGGGGTATCCTAAAATTCAAATAGAAATATTTTTAAAATAGCACGCTTATATAATACACCTATATTGTTCAGTTCTCTCATATTGGATTTAATGCTTTTAAGTAAGTTAAATTGTTTTGAACGATTGGATTGAATACTGTGATTATTCATTGTAATGTGTAGCAAATTTCCTATAAGGAAGACAATTTATTATTTTGCGTTTTTTACTGTTAACATCTTCTTCTTATAAATAAAAATGAATTGCTGTTCGTTAGTCTGACTAAAACTCGAGAACGCCCGGACCGATTTAGGTAATTTTGGTTTTAAAATGTTCGTGATAGTCCAGGGAAGGTTTATAGTATTGGCGGTATGAAATTCGCCGGGACCACTAGTTAGGAATAAAAATAAAGGCAATAGGTGCTACTTTTTGGCTCTGGACAGTTCCAGCTTGCCTTATTTTAATGGATAGTAAATGTAGTAAAACATTTTTTAACTGTAAGTGTGGCTTGGCTAATTTACAATAATATTATGAGATGATCGGTTTATAAAAATAAAATAACAGTCTTCTCGGTAGAATCGTCATTTCGAACCGGTGAAAGATTAATTTATTTTCTACTTAATTGACAATTTATTATAGTTACATAGCCCACGACCAAAATTTTTGTCTCATAGCAATACAGTCAAAACCGCATCAAATCGATAGATAAGATTATTCTGAACTCGAAAATACCAATATCAGACATTTTCCGCGTAGCGTTTGATTCGGTCAGATCAAAATTGTCAAAGAATTCTACCGAACTGCATCATAGCAATATGTCTGATTTGCAGACTGTAGTTGAATGATGGTTCTGAGATACCGGAAACATATTTTTCAGACGTTAGTGGTGTAGCGCAAACCCGTAAAATCACTTAAAAAGATTAAAAATTGAGACAAAAAAAATGTCTCATAGCAATGCGTCTGAAAATCTTTTTTATTAGTAAATTTTGGTTATTTGATGCGAACAAAACAATTTTCAGACGGAAATGTGGACGCATAAAATTTTGAGACCGTTTTGAAAATGTAAACTAATTTTACCGATCGGTATCATAGCAATATGTCTGAAAATTGTTAGACATGATAGAATAAGTTGTCCACATGTGCAAAAAAATTATATCGGACAAATGAAGTGTAGCATCTTCTCTATCAGACAACTTTTCGATACTCAGATATCATTTAAGAATCGTATTGAGGCATCTTGAATTCCCTGTTACAAACCAATGAATAATAGTAAGAAAGGGGCAGGGGAACAAGCGCTGAGGCAGTTGAAATTAAATACTGATTGATTTGATAGTTTTGGTTTTATTTAAAGCACACTTGTAAATTTCGTTTTTGGGAGTATATGCTACACTTATAGTGTCTGAAAAATGGTTTTTGGTAATCATGGCAGCAATACGAAAAGTTCAAAAAAAAAAATTATGCGTATTGCTATAATACAGGTCGGCAAAATTTTTTTACATTTTCAAAAATGCCCTCAGGCTATGTGCTACGCACAAAATGTCTGAAAACAAACTTTTTCGTAATACAATTATAAAATCTATGTACATTTTCACTATCAGACGTATTGCTATAATACCGACTGCCTTTTTTTTTGACACAGCAGAAATGGCCTCCCACGCAGTTGCTACACTTTCGACCGTTACTATATACCTAGTCGGGTTCAGAATCATACAATCTAACGATTTTATAGGGTTTTTGCCGTATTGCTATGAGACATGGTTTTGGTCGTGGGCTCTGTAACTATTAGTGAATGTAAAAATGCCTACACTGTAATATTTGGGAGCCTCACCTGGAGTTCCTGGTTGTCCTGGTTGACCGTTTTGGCCTGGTTTTCCTGGTTGACCGTTTTGGCCTGGTCCTCCGTGTTGACCTGTAACCACGAAACTCATTTACTGACGCAAATGCAATTGAAGTTAAGTTAGTGTAGGGTATATTTTAGTACATACGATTATTCAGTTTGATATAAGTTTTTATCTGTTTGTAGATACCCATAGGCATACATGAGAACTCTACTATTATACTATGATGTGTATGATATTATAATAATGAACTTTTTTTTTAAAAAAATAACTCAATATGGATAAAAACGCAATCCTTTAAAATAATAAAATTAAGATTTATTTAACTTATCATAACATGAAAAACATTTTACTATACGGTTATCTAGAAAAGTTAAAGTAGCTTTTATGAACTTACCGGGTTGTCCTGGGCGACTGGGTTTTCCTGGTTGTCCGTTTTGTCCTGGTTGGATAAAGAATAAATGTCAATGGGGGGTTCAGATTAAAGATATATTGATATACTCATTTGCATGCCGGTTTCAAATTGCTGCTAATTTGCATGGTTAGTGGAAAATCCAGGTTCAGAGTAAAGCTTGTGTTAGTTAGAAAGTAAACGGTTTAAATGTGGGATTTACGTACTTATATTAAACCTGCACACAATTTTTAAATATACAATTCGGTCCTATCTATAATAACGTTGATTAAATTTTTCTTAAAGGTCTAACCTCTAGCAACTATTTGAGCCATTTTTATTTCTTTAAATTATGTGCAGTTTAAATGAAAACAAAAAAAAAACAAATTATATTTTTTACATAATAATGTCTCATCATAATAGTAGCGTAATGAGGATAAAGAGAAATAAGTAAGTAAAACATCCAATACCATGAGTAATAGAAGTTGTAAGCAGGTTACATGAAAGTATCTACTGCATCTATCTTACCGCTTCCAGGTTGACCCGGTTGTGTGGGCTGTCCGGGGAAGCCTGGTTGACTGGGGAAGCCCGGTTGTCCTGGCTGTCCGGGGTAGCCTGGTTGTCCTGGATGTCCTGGCTGTCCTGGTTGCCCGGGATAGCCTGGCTGGCCAGGATGTCCTGGGTATCCTGGCTGTCCGGGTTGTCCTGGCTGTCCAGGTTGTCCTTGCTGTCCGGGTTGACCAGGGGTGCCTGGGTGGCCTGGCTGTCCGGGGTAACCTGGCTGGCCTGGTTGTCCTGGTTGACCGCTCGTGCCTGGTTGTCCTGGCTGGCCTGGATATCCTGGTTGGCCTGGTTGACCGGGATAGCCTGGTTGTCCTGGCTGTCCTGGGTATCCTGGTTGTCCGGGCTGTCCTGGTTGTCCTGGTTGACCGGGGTAGCCTGGCTGGCCTGGTTGACCGGGTAAGCCTGGTTGTCCGGGCTGTCCTGGTTGACCAGGGAATCCTGGTTTGCCTGGCTTTCCGGGTTGTCCTTGCTGTCCTGGTTGTCCTGGCTGTCCGGGGTAGCCTGGTTGGCCTGGATGTCCTGGCTGTCCTGGTTGGCCTGGGTATCCTGGCTGTCCGGGTTGTCCTGGCTGTCCAGGTTGTCCTGGCTGTCCAGGTTGTCCTTGCTGTCCTGGTTGACCAGGGGTGCCTGGTTGTCCTGGTTGACCGGGGAAGCCAGGTTGTCCTTGCTGTCCTGGTTGGCCTGGGTATCCTGGCTGTCCGGGTTGTCCTGGCTGTCCAGGTTGTCCTGGCTGTCCAGGTTGTCCTTGCTGTCCTGGTTGACCAGGGGTGCCTGGTTGTCCTGGTTGTCCTTGCTGTCCTGGTTGTCCTGGATAACCTGGATATCCTGGTGTGCCTGATTCGCCTGGCTGACCGGGTTGCCCTGGGTATCCTGGCTGGCCTGGTTGACCGGGATAGCCTGGTTTGCCTGGCTGTCCGGGTTGACCTGATTGTCCTGGATATCCTGGCTGTCCAGGTTGTCCTTGCTGTCCGGGTTGACCAGGGGTACTTGGGTGGCCTGGCTGTCCGGGGTAGCCTGGCTGGCCTGGTTGACCAGGGAAGCCTGGACTGCCTGGCTGTCCAGGTTGTCCTTGCTGTCCTGGTTGCCCTGGTTGACCGGGTTGACCGGGGAAGCCAGGTTGTCCTGGCTGGCCGGGTTGTCCTGGGTATCCTGGCTGTCCGGGTTGTCCTTGCTGTCCTGGTTGCCCAGGTTGACCTGGTTGACCGGGGAAGCCGGGTTGTCCTGGGTATCCAGGCTGACCGGGGGTGCCTGGTTGTCCTGGTTGACCGGGGAAGCCGGGTTGTCCTTGCTGTCCTGGTTTTCCGGGGGTGCCTGGTTGTCCTGGCTGGCCTGGGTATCCTGGTTGGCCTGGTTGACCAGGTGTGCCTGGTTGTCCTGGGTATCCTGGCTGTCCGGGTTGTCCTTGCTGTCCTGGTTGCCCAGGTTGACCTGGTTGACCAGGGAAGCCTGGTTGTCCTGGTTGACCAGGGAAGCCGGGTTGTCCTTGCTGTCCTGGTTTCCCGGGGGTGCCTGGTTGTCCTGGCTGTCCGGGTTGTCCTGGGTATCCTGGCTGGCCTGGTTGATCAGGGAAGCTTGGTTTGCCTGGCTGTCCGGGTTGTCCTTGCTGTCCTTGCTGTCCTGGTTGCCCTGGTTGACCGGGGAAGCCGGGTTGTCCTGGCTGGCCGGGTTGTCCTGGGTATCCTGGCTGTCCGGGTTGTCCTTGCTGTCCTGGTTGCCCAGGTTGACCTGGTTGACCAGGGAAGCCGGGTTGTCCTGGCTGGCCGGGTTGTCCTGGGTATCCTGGCTGGCCTGGTTGACCAGGGAAGCCTGGTTTGCCTGGCTGTCCGGGTTGTCCTTGCTGTCCTGGTTGCCCTGGTTGACCGGGGAAGCCGGGTTGTCCTGGCTGGCCGGGTTGTCCTGGGTATCCCGGCTGTCCGGGTTGTCCTTGCTGTCCTGGTTGCCCAGGTTGACCTGGTTGACCGGGGAACCCGGGTTGTCCTGGCTGGCCGGGTTGTCCTGGGTATCCAGGCTGACCGGGGGTGCCTGGTTGTCCTGGTTGGCCGGGGAAGCCGGGTTGTCCGTGCTGTCCTGGTTTGCCGGGGGTGCCTGGTTGTCCTGGCTGGCCTGGGTATCCTGGCTGTCCAGGTTGACCAGGGAAGCCTGGTTTGCCTGGCTGTCCGGGTTGTCCTTGCTGTCCTGGTTGCCCTGGTTGACCGGGTTGACCGGGGAAGCCGGGTTGTCCTGGCTGGCCGGGTTGTCCTGGGTATCCTGGTTGTCCAGGTTGACCGGGGGTACCTGGTTGTCCTGGATGCCCTGGCTGTCCTGGGTATCCTTGCTGACCGGGTTGTCCTGGTTGTCCTGGGTATCCTGCCTGTCCTGGTTGTCCAGGGAGCCCTGGTTTGCCTGGCTGTCCGGGTTGTCCATGCTGTCCTGGCTGGCCGGGTTGTCCAGGGTGGCCTGGCTGGCCTGGTTGACCGGGGAAGCCGGGTTGTCCTTGCTGTCCTGGTTGTCCTGGTTGCCCGGGGGTGCCTGGTTGTCCTGGCTGGCCGGGTTGTCCAGGGTAGCCTGGCTGGCCTGGTTGACCGGGGAAGCCGGGTTGTCCTTGCTGTCCTGGTTGACCTGGTTGACCGGGGGTGCCTGGTTGTCCTGGCTGGCCGGGTTGTCCAGGGTAGCCTGGCTTGCCTGGTTGACCGGGGAAGCCGGGTTGTCCTTGCTGTCCTGGTTGCCCTGGTTGACCGGGGGTGCCTGGTTGTCCTGGCTGGCCTGGATGTCCTGGTTGGCCTGGTTGACCGGGTGTGCCTGATTGGCCTGGCTGTCCGGGTTGTCCTGGGTATCCTGGTTGACCGGGTTGCCCTGGGTATCCTGGTTTACCAGGCTGTCCAGGTTGTACTTGCTGTCCTGGTGGACCAGGATAGCCAGGTTGTCCTTGCTGTCCTGGTTGTCCTGGTTGTCCTTGCTGTCCAGGTTGGCCTGGCTGACCGGGTTGTCCTGGGTATCCTGGTTTGCCTGGCTGTCCGGGTTGGCCTGGCTGTCCGGGTTGTCCATGCTGTCCTGGTTGACCGGGGGTGCCTGGTTGTCCTGGCTGGCCGGGTTGTCCTGGGTATCCTGGCTGGCCGGGGGTGCCTGGTTGTCCTGGCTGGCCGGGTTGTCCTGGGTATCCTGGCTGGCCGGGGGTGCCTGGTTGTCCTG
The DNA here is from genome assembly GCA_039566165.1 of Maruca vitrata. Taxonomy (NCBI): domain Eukaryota; kingdom Metazoa; phylum Arthropoda; class Insecta; order Lepidoptera; family Crambidae; genus Maruca; species Maruca vitrata. The sequence continues at coordinate 7,967,929 of CM076917.1, forward strand.
GCTGGCCGGGTTGTCCTGGGTATCCTGGCTGGCCGGGGGTGCCTGGTTGTCCTGGCTGGCCGGGTTGTCCTGGGTATCCTGGCTGGCCGGGGGTGCCTGGTTGTCCTGGCTGGCCGGGTTGTCCTGGGTATCCTGGCTGGCCGGGGGTGCCTGGTTGTCCTGGCTGGCCGGGTTGTCCTGGGTATCCTGCCTGGCCGGTAGTGCCTGGTTGTCCTGGCTGGCCGGGTTGTCCTGGGTATCCTGGCTGGCCGGGGGTGCCTGGTTGTCCTGGCTGGCCGGGTTGTCCTGGGTATCCTGGCTGGCCGGGGGTGCCTGGTTGTCCTGGCTGGCCGGGTTGTCCTGGGTATCCTGCCTGGCCGGGGGTGCCTGGTTGTCCTGGCTGGCCGGGTTGTCCTGGGTATCCTGGCTGGCCTGGTTGACCGGGGTAGCCCGGTTTGCCTGGTTGTCCGGGTTGTCCTGGTTGGCCGGGGTAGCCTGGTTGGCCAGGCTGAATTGGGTGTCCAGGCTTATCTATTTAGTGGAAGTAGAAATGTGTATTGTTAGTCACAAACCCATGAGTAATGTGGGGTTTAATCTTAATTAAATGTTATAAATGTGCTTTAACAACAAAATCAAATCTGTTAAATTATTCAATGTCGGTTGATAATTTATTTTAAAATGTGATCTAATACCCAATGTTCTGGCTAATAAAAACTCTGGTTAATTTATGGTCCCATGAGTTCAGTTTGTATTAGAAAAATAAATCAACACACAGTCATGTTAAATTTTAGAAGTTAGCATAAAAAAAACAAATGTCAATAATCGAATTCATCCAGTCTTATTACCTGGGTTTATTTTATGGACGAACTCTGTAATTTGTTAAAAATTTGTTATTTCATTGGATTTATCAAAAGTTTACTATACCGTGGCCGGGGTGCGTTCCTGCGCCTTGTTGATCTGGTTTCCCTGGCTGGCCGGGTTTTCCTGGAGAACCTAGTAAATAAAGATCTCTTATAGTTGATAGGTTGAAGTGTCAATGTTTTTGGAATCGTTTCTGTACTGAGAGGATATATATAGTCGATCTAAATTATAATAGGGTATTTGACTCTGGTTGTTATGCTTGCCATTTTTATGATAAATAGTAAGATTTAAGTAAAGAAATACTATTAATGAAATCAAAACTTAATTTTTTTGGCGTAATAAGACAGCAAAAGACATTTAAAATTGGGTTGGCAAGTCCATTTCAAAAGTGCGAAAATCATTTAAAATTTCGTTGTCATCTTATAAATAACAGAATTAATAACATCTTTCATTATAAAATCATATCTATAAACGCAACTTTTGATGAACCTGCCGAACAAACTTCCTAGGCGTTGCATACAAAGAACTAGCGTGTGACGTCACACGCCAGTGGACGTTTGTATGGAGCGTTTTTGAGCTCGCCCAAATAATGTGCAATTAAAACTGTAATATCTCGTCGAGTTATCGAGATATCAAAGTGATACTTCCAACAGCGTCCTTGTGTTCGAGTGGTCCATACAATTTTACCAAAATAAAAAAATAGTCAAATACCCTATTACATTATGTACTTATTACACTCGTTCGTTCCTATAGTGTATAGTAATGTTTTCTTATATAGTACTTTCTTTCAAGAAAGAAAATGATGTTGGTCAAACAAAATACAGATTTGGTATAAGTTCCGATAAGAAAGTCATTTGCAAATTTGCTATAACAGTTCAATTAAGTTGATAGTTGTGAGTTGAAGTTGACATAGTTGAGAGATTTACCTGGAGTTCCATTTTGACCTGGTCCTCCGGGTGTGCCGGGAGATCCGGGAGAGCCGGGAGAGCCAGGAGAACCGGAAGTACCGGGGTAGTATCCGCCTTGTCCTTAACATAACATAATATAGTTAGATTAAATGGTACATCCAGTAAGACGAACTGATTTGCCCATGGGCAATTGGGAAATCGCCTTTTTGAAGTGCCACGTACGAAAATGCTGCGTTCGCTCAAAAAGGCGTTTGCCTATGGGCAAATCAGTTTGTCCACGTGCCCCCACATCACTCTCTTAAAACACACATTATAATCATACAGATATTTTTCGATTTCCGCGAAGCTATCTATTCACTACGTTCTATAACAATATTTTTTATTAAAGATTGAGGGTTAAAATTTGCATCTACAATTCTACATCCTACACTAGTTTACAATAGTTGACCGTATGGTGCGCGATAGTACGTTACCACGATTTAAGTTTGTTTATTGCGTAATAAATATTAATTGAAATCGGGCATTCATTTAAGAAGCTATCTTTTTGTTGCTTATCTATTGAATAATCTATTATTTACTTTGTACGTCCTACAATTCTATATTTATTAAAGTTTTAGGGTTAGTGATTTTTATCTAAATTTTACACTAGTTTACACTAGTTGACCGAAACGTGCGCGATGGTACCTAATTCCGATTAAATTTTTAATGTTTATCAATTTGAGCTAACTGAGCTTTGCACATTATTATATAATTTTCTGAAGCAAAATAAGAACGCACCTGGACTATCACCATTAGAACCGGAACCATTGGGACCTCCATTGCCATTGGAACCTCCTTGGTCATGAGGACCATCATCGCCATTAGAACCTCCATAACCACTGGGACCGCCGTCGCCATTGGAACCATCATCGCCATTAGGACCTCCATAACCACTTGGACTACCGTCGCCATTGGAATCATCATCGCCATCAGGACCTCCATAACCACTGGGGCCACCGTTGCCATTGGAATCATCATCGCCATCAGGACCTCCATAACCACTGGGGCCACCGTTGCCATTTGAATCATCATCGCCATCAGGACCTCCATAACCACTGGGGCCACCGTTGCCATTTGAATCATCATCGCCATCAGGACCTCCATAACCACTGGGGCCACCGTTGCCATTGGAATCATCATCGCCATCAGGACCTCCATAACCACTGGGACCACCGTTGCCATTGGAATCATCATCGCCATCAGGACCTCCATAACCACTGGGACCTCCGTTGCCATTGGAACCGCCATTGCCATTTGGACCACCACTGCCACTGGGGCCGCCGTAACCACTGGAACCTCCATTGCCATTGGGACCTCCATGACCATTGGACCCTCCATTGCCATTGGTGCCGCCATTGCCATTGGAACCGCCATTGCCATGTGAACCACCACTGCCATTAGAGCCTCCATTGCCATTGGAACCGCCATTGCCATGAGAACCACCACTGCCATTAGAGCCTCCATTGCCATTGGAACCGCCATTGCTATGTGAACCACCACTGCCATTAGAGCCTCCATTGCCATTGGAAACGCCATTGCCATGTGAACCACCATTGCCATTGGTGCCGCCATTGCCATTGGGTCGTCCATTTCCATGTGGACCACCACTACCATTAGAGCCTCCATTGCCATTGGAACCGCCATTGCCATGTGAACCACCACTGCCATTGGCGCCGCCATTGCCATTGGGACCTCCATTGCCATGTGGATCACCACTGCCATTGGAACCGCCATTGCCATGTGGACCACTACTGCCACTGGGACCTCCATCCCCATTGGCACCTCCATTGCCATTGGAACCTCCATTGCCATGTGAACCACCACTGGAGCCGCCGTAACTACTGGGACCTCCATCGCCACTGGGACCACCATTGCCATTGGAACCTCCATAACCACTAGGACCTCCATCACCATTGGAACCTCCATTGCTATGTGAACCTCCGTTGCCATTAGAGCCTCCATTGCTTTGTGGACGTCCATTGCTATTGGAACCTCCGTTGCCATTGGAACCTCCATTGCCATTGGAACCTCCATTGCCATTGGAACCTCCATTGCCATTGGAACCTCCATTGCCATTGGAACCTCCATTGCCATTGGAACCTCCATTGCTTTGTGGACGTCCATTGCCATTGGAACTTCCATTGCCGTTGGAACTTCCGTTGCCATTGGAACCTCCATGGCCATTAGAACCTCCATTGCCATTAGAGCCTCCATTACTTTGTGGACGTCCATTGCCATTGGAACCTCCATTTCCATTGGAACCTCCGTTGCCATTGGAACCTCCATTGCCATTAGAACCTCCATTGCTTTGTGGACGTCCATTTCCATTGGAACCTCCGTTGCCATTAGAACCTCCGTTGCCATTGGAACCTCCGTTGCCATTGGAACCTCCATTGCCATTGGAACCTCCATTGCCATTGGAACCTCCATTGCCATTGGAACCTCCATTGCCATTGGAACCTCCGTTGCCATTGGAACCTCCATTGCCATTCGAACCTCCATTGCTTTGTGGACGTCCATTGCCATTGGAACCTCCGTTGCCATTGGAACCTCCATTGCCATTGGAACCTCCATTGCCATTGGAACCTCCATTGCCATTAGAGCCTCCATTGCTTTGTGGACGTCCATTGCCATTGGAACTTCCATTGCCGTTGGAACCTCCATTGCCATTGGGACCTCCGTTGCCGTTGGAACCTCCATTGCCATTAGAGCCTCCATTGCTTTGTGGACGTCCATTGCCATTAGAACCTCCATTGCCATTGGAACCTCCGTTGCCATTGGAACCTCCATTGCCATTAGAGCCTCCATTGCTTTGTGGACGTCCATTGCCATTAGAACCTCCATTGCCATTGGAACCTCCGTTGCCATTAGAACCTCCATTGCCATTAGAGCCTCCATTGCTTTGTGGACGTCCATTGCCATTGGAACTTCCATTGCCGTTGGAACTTCCGTTGCCATTGGAACCTCCATGGCCATTAGAACCTCCATTGCCATTAGAGCCTCCATTACTTTGTGGACGTCCATTGCCATTGGAACCTCCATTTCCATTGGAACCTCCGTTGCCATTGGAACCTCCATTGCCATTAGAACCTCCATTACTTTGTGGACGTCCATTGCCATTGGAACCTCCATTTCCATTGGAACCTCCGTTGCCATTGGAACCTCCATTGCCATTAGAACCTCCATTGCTTTGTGGACGTCCATTTCCATTGGAACCTCCGTTGCCATTAGAACCTCCGTTGCCATTGGAACCTCCGTTGCCATTGGAACCTCCATTGCCATGAGAACCTCCATTGCCATTAGAGCCTCCATTGCTATGTTGACCTCCATTGCCATTGGAACCTCCGTTGCCATTGGGACCTCCGTTGCCGTTGGAACCTCCGTTGCCATTTGAACCACCACTGGGGTCGCCATAACTACTTGGACTTCCATCGCCATTGGATCCTCCATTGCCATTAGAACCTCCATTGCCATTGGAACCTCCATTGCCATTGGAACCTCCATTGCCATGGCCTTAAACATTCGAATTTATTTTGTTACTGCTCATATTCGTGTTAGATGCGTACATGTGGTTGTTTTGCGTGCGTCTTAACGAAGAGTTAGACTTGTTTATATTGGATATTATTTGCTCTGTTTAAGTTTTAAATTTTTTCTTGCTTCGAGTTGCATCTCTCTCATTTCCACTCTCTGTCTGTCTTAATGTATGCTTTATTTGTTCCATTGTTTGTTTGTTCGTTTGTTTGTTTGTTTGTTTGTTTGCTTGCTTGTTCGTATTTTGTTTGTTTGTTTGCTTTTGTTTGCGTGTTTGCCTGCTTGCTTGTTTGTTTTTATGTACGTTTGTTTGTAGGTGCCGAAAGTACTTGACGGATTCGAAAAATCATTTCTTTCTTTGGAAAGCTACACTATCATTGCTGTACATGGGCCGTAGTAGGTATATTTTCAAACAAGTTAGAGATCTCTACTAAAATCCAAAATACTTACTCTACGCAAAAATCATTTCACATTATTTAAATAATACAAAATTATTTAAGTTAAATTTTTTGAAATGATAGATTTCCAGTTCCACTAAATGACGTGAATTATTAAAAGGGTTCTGAATCGACAACATCTATTCATAATATTGGGATTGTTGCCAATTTTATATTTTAATTTACCAAAAAGAGACATCTGATTGCCAAGTGTATGATAGCGAATTGATAAATATCTTATTAAGAAATTCCGTGTACAAGTTTTAATTTTGTGATAAAATCGTAATCAATTTCAGTGTTGCTTAATCAATTGTGTTTCGGATATCACAAATAGTAGTGGTGACAGCAGTAGAGGTGTGACAAAAATGCAGTGTAAGTCTTCATAAAGTGCACATATTGAAATCAAGGACACTAGGAATACTATAGAGGGTTTAATATATTCTTAATTTCTGGATGGAAAAACCTCATGCATCATTTTAGTCATATCTGAGCACTAGTTTAAATTTTAAATAATAAATGTAAAAAAAAAATTCCATCTATAAAATTGAGTATATAACTGATTACAATGCGTGTGTGTCCTTTATGAAGACTAACAATATAATATACTAAAAGAAATAAATAATACACCCAGACAAGGGTAAAAATTTCCATAACACAAACATTTGTCCAGAGTGGGAATCGAACCCGCACGGCTTTTGGCGTAACAGACAGGGGCCCTGTCTAATGCGCCATCGATCCAGTTTAACATGATTAATGCCAAAATAAAATATGATTACTAAATATATATTAGTCTTTAAGGGTCTACCCGCGATATTAGGAGTAGCAAATACATAACTACTGAGTTCGCTCGCGACCATGATTGGTGTAACCAAGTCGAAACGTCGGGCAGTAAGTAGCTATGTATTTGCTACTCCTCTCTCCGCGTGTAGACCCAAAAAGACTAATATTAAGTGAATGGAGAGCAAAAGTTGAAAATCTTACATAAAACATAATTATTATAGTTTTATGTACCTGGTTTTGAGCTGCCAGGGCCGCCTGGGCCTCCCGGGCCACCTGGGCCTCCCGGGCCTCCGGGCCCGCCGGGGCCTCCAGGGCCTCCAGGAGTGCCGGGAGTGCCGGGAGTGCCGGGAGTGCCAGGGGCAACTGGGTAGTATCCACCTTGACCTGCAACCATGACAACTACGTCAGACGGATGGCCCATTATGAAAACCTTTTGCATTTGTTTGTTCGTTTAAATTTGATGGAACGATCAAGTAATAAGCTTTTTTATTTTTATTTAAGTAAGCATTCCTAATTACACTTGTATACAAATGGACTTTTTTATATTGCATTTTATGCTCACTCTATACAATCTTTCGCGATGGGATTGAGATCCCATCGCGGATGATGTAAAAATATAAAAGTACTTAGCGAGTTTTAGAAGAGCATATTATAATTGGGTATTATAAATTAAAACCTGGTTACCTGGTACGACTGGTACAATAGGTCCGCCTTGGCCGCCGGGACCTACTGGGTAATATCCGCCTTGACCTGTAATAATAACATCAGCATTCACTATACTTTGGTCAATAAATATTAATACTAGTAAAAGTATCATAAAAAAATATAAATATTACACAACCTCACATACATTGACCTGATTCCGTGGTAAGTAGCTTAAGCACTTGTGTTACAGATATCAACGTGCAAGTGCAACGAGTTTACCTAATAAATATTTATTTATTTATTAGGCCTTAAGGGATGAAGGACGTTATATGGGTAAAATCGTAATACAATGGGTACCTTTAGACGGATTTCGTCGAAGAGGAAAGCCTAAGAAAAGATGGTGTGACGATTTGGTCTACTTATCAAGGAGCTAGCAACCTAGCCTTGGATAGACAGCAGTATAAACGTTTGGAGGACACCTTTGCCCAGCATTAGGATAATATAGCTTAATGTTAGTATTTATGGGTCTACACGCGATATTAGGAGTAGCAAATACATAGCTACTTACTCAGTTCGCTCCCGACCATGATTGGTGTAACCCAGTCGAAACGTCGGGCAGTAAGTAGCTATGTATTTAAAAAAAAGGGTTAATTTAAATAAATGTAAAGGTATATGTACCGCCAGGTCCGCCTGGGCCGCCTGGGCCGCCTGGGGTGCCGGGGGTGCCGGGACTACCAGGAGTACCGGGTGGGTAATTGCTGACTTGTCCTGTAATATTAAGAAATATGATTGTTCCTGGTAAATTTGGAATTCGTGTATGCTGGGCCGCAAGTGTGAGTATGCCGCGGCATCGGCCGCCGAGCGCTATTATCACATTTATTATTAAATAATCATCTTTTGAAAAATTGGTTGGTGCCTTGCAAAATGTTGGGAAAAGTAAGGTTAATAATAATATGGCAAAAAAAAAGTTGATAAATAAAAATTAACAATACGTTGTTTTACCAAACTTCTTTTTACCAAAAGAAAATTTGCATTAAATTGCGTTAAAAGCTGGGAATAGCTTTCCGCTTAAGCAACTTAGCACGGAATTAGAAAAATGTACCTATGCTATATTGTGAAATATCAAAAAAATGTTTCTAAAGATTTATCGATTGAAACAGAATGTTCTTTACCTGGATACGGTCCGCCTGGGCCGCCTGGGCCGCCAGGGCCGCCAGGGCCCCCAGGGCCGCCGGGGCCTCCAGGGTAGCCAGGTGATCCAGGAGTTCCAGGTGTGCCAGGGTAGTAACCGCCTTGTACTGAAAAAGTTGTATTTAACGCATTGAATTTTTGAAAAAATGTGTTCCAGTAAAATTTGTTAAATTGACTATAGTTTAGGCTCTACACTATAATTATGATGGCCCTCAACTACTACCAATACAATCGTCTGTGATTAGTTGTCATAAACCTTTTAGTCAAACACTTCAGTAGGCTTAGACAAAGTAGACGCGATAAATCACATGGTCAATCTAATGTCAATCCCATACATTATATTCTTTCCGAACTTCGTTATCGTTTTGATATTGTTACTTTGTCTACGGCACCTACTTCATTATTTACTCATAAGACATTTGTGTTCACACGACGAAAGTAATTATTTCAACCAACAGCATTAAATACACCAGCTTCACTTTTTTCTTTATGCGAACAATTAAGCCCCTGACTAATATTATTAGGATCGCGAATAATATAATTACCTGGGTAGTAACCGGGTCCACCAGGGCCGCCGGGTCCTCCCGGTCCGCCGGGGCTACCGGGGGTGCCGGGGGTACCAGGGGTGCCAGGAATGCCGGGGGTGCCGGGGTAGCCAGGGTAGCCAGAAGAGCCAGGGTAATAACCTGAAAAAAATATTTAACAGGAACGGGTTAATTAAGCATTAATACATGTCATATACTAGTAGATAATAGAACTTAATTGCTTCGATGATATTTTTGACTGGGGCCAGGCTAGCCTGTGCTTACGTTTTCAAATTTACTTAATTTATAGGGAACGTAAAATATAATTAAAATTATATTATTACCTGGTCCACCAGGCCCGTGGGGGCCGCCTGGTCCGTGGGGGCCGCCTGGTCCGTGGGGGCCGCCTGGTCCATTGGGTCCTCCTGGTCCGTGAGGGCCTCCAGGTCCGTGTGAGACTGGTCCTCCTGGTCCACCTGGTCCAAGTGGTCCTCCTGGTCCGTGGGGGCCTGTAGGTCCACCAGGGCCATGTGGGCCACCTGGTCCGTGGGGACCTCCCGGTCCACCTGGGCCTTGTGGGCCGCCTGGTCCATGTGGGCCTCCTGGTCCGTGGGGACCTCCTGGTCCGCCTGGTCCGTGTGGGCCTCCTGGTCCGCCTGGGCCTTGTGGGCCTCCTGGTCCATGTGGGCCTCCTGGTCCGTGGGGACCTCCTGGTCCACCTGGTCCGTGTGGGCCTCCTGGTCCGCCTGGTCCATGTGGGCCTCCAGGGCCATGTGGTCCGCCCGGTCCATGTGGGCCTCCTGGTCCGCCAGGTCCAAGTGGGCCTCCTGGTCCGCCTGGTCCATGTGGGCCTCCTGGCCCGCCAGGTCCACCAGGTCCACCATGTCCTCCTGGTCCGAAAGGTCCACCAGGTCCGTGAGAACCAGGTACACCTTTAAATTACGAAATATAAATAATTTGAATGTTTTTCAAATCAGAAAACATATCGCTCGTACAAGAACCTAAATCAGTTACAAGTAGATAGTTGTAGTTCGTCACCATTGCTCTATTAAATTTTAAAGGAGATATGATAACGAGAATTCTGTTGTAAAATGAATTTATTTAACTTCATGTTACCATTGGGAGTGGATAAATACAATTTGTAGGTAAAAAAAGTAATATTAGTGTTGTCTGAATATTTTTACAAATAAGTAGATGCATTATTATCTACGGTATTTGAAGTTATACCTACTTACGAGTAGGTACTTAACGATGTGGTCAATGCGTATGTCAAGTCTCAAAAAATTCACTCACTTCTTTTTATAGTTTATTCAAAATTATTTCTGATGAGTTAAGATACCCTTCTGCAAATCCTTACCTTGACCGGGATAAACTACGCCAGGCGGGTTGCTAGTCTGTGGTGTGCTGTCTACTGGGGGGCGTGGGGGTCTTATGGGCCGCGGGGGCAGCGGAGGCAGGGGCTTGGGGGGCACTCCGCCGGGAGTGCGGCCACAGCCCTTCGGGAAGTACAGCTTCTCCCATGGCACGATCTGACCGGGCACTTTCTCTGTGACTGCATTGCCATTTCTGGAAGAAAGATTACGTTATATGTTTATATTAATTCCATTACTTATTAATTTCCTTATCCATCATTTTCAGACTACTACATATGGGTTGGTCGATCGGTCTGTGCTTATATAAAGGCAGATAAAATGGAGATATGCCACAAGGCTAGAGTATTTCTAGAGATATCAGCCAGATCCTTTGTTTCAAATTATTTGTTATGCTTGTAGGAGAATGGGCTCTTGTGCGTCCGCTTGTTCAATCACTATTAATCGTGTATTTATTAGCATTTAAGATCCTTTTGTTAAGACACCTGTAGGCATCACACTTATTTCTCAATGGACCTTTTATGATGTCTCCAACGCACTGTTTAATTGGAAACAGTTGAAGTGAGTTGTTACTAATTGGGCCGATCTAGTATTCTAGTGACTTACTGTTCGTCGTATTCGTGTTTTTCCTCCGGCCAGACCTCGATAGGTTTCTCGGGCTCCACCACTCGGTACCCGTGGCTGTCAGCCACGTAGTGAGTGGCGCGAAGGAAACCGTCAGGGTCGACGTAACCGTAGCAACCGTATGTGATGCCGTCGGGTCCTCGGTTCTCGTGGTGGAACTGGCCGTTCGGACCGACGTCGTAACCGAATCCGTAAGCGCCTGGAAATAGAGATCGATTTTGAATGAAGAATTCAGATTCAGGAGTACGTCAAAGTTAATTATGTATTTAATATGGTCGACGGTTTTTTTAGTGTTCGACGTTTCGACTGGTACTAGAATGACTTGGACTGGCTGGGCTTATAGTATTATATCATCTTATGTGACGCAAAAGTTTTAAATCATTAAGTATACAGACCTACATTCTTCAAAATGTGGGTAATTGTGCTAGTAAACAAAATCAAATTCAAATATTTTCATTCATATTATAAACCTTAGCCTTCTTACGGACACTTAATGAATCATCATTTACAACAGTGTGACTTTACCACCGGTTCGGAATACCAAAGGTCGGGCTAGGCAGAAAATAAAAATCGAAAACAAACAGACAGTCTACCCAAAAGTATGTAAAACCCGTATGATATTTGTGACTTTGCAAATGTGACTAACGTGAAGTCATCTGTATCTTTTATGCTTATTGCCTACTGTACCTAGTTAAATGAACTTATAGATCATGTGTAAATACGATATGATTGGATTAGTATTATTCGAGACAAATTAGAACCTGGACAGTTTTTTTTGCCAGATAAATTAATTTAATATCAAAGTAAACTTAGTACGTAAGCTGTCTTTTATTAATATAGATCGATTTTTGTTTGAATACCAAGAATCTAACCAGATTGTAATAGCACTAATTTCAGATTAAATTTCAAATATAAACAATTGAACTGAACCACTTTAGAAGCGATTTGTTTTAAGCTGTCTTATGAATGCTAGTGTTTTTGTTTCGCGCAAGTTTTTCAATTTAAACAATCTTTTAACAAACTTTTTCGCTGCCAGCCATCCAGACTTATCTTAAACTACTTTAACCAGCCGAAACTTTGTAGGTATTGGTTATATCATAGCTACGTATTGCTTAAAGTGAATTTAATTTCAGTCATTATCGATAATACAAAAATAATTGATTATTTGAATAATTAAACAGTTACTTCTAAATCAATAATGACTGGAATAAAAATTCACATTAAACAATACGTAGTTAAAAGTTATAAAAATACTAATAATATAAATGAACGAATACTACACTTGGCAGTTAAGTTTAAAAACTCGATAATCCATTCAACAGTAATAAATATATGTACCTAAGTATTCCCTTATAACAAACCCGTTAATTAAGGCAGATATTTATTACTTATATGCCCCAATAATTTACTGCCAAATACTTCGGGACGTTTTTACAATATAAACGTGTTTCAAAAAGTCTATCAACGAGCTTAGCTGTTATTTACCAAGGCAAGTTTCAAGTTTTCCTGCTGCCTTGGCAAAACTCTGAAACGGCACCCTTTTCAGAAAATTTTAGACTTAAATTGTAGGCTATAAAACACTTTTCGGAATGTTTTCAAGCGAAAATACTAGCATTGGGATCGCGTATTTCGTCTTAATTAACAGGCTGATCTTATAAAGGTTACCATACATTCCTAGTTTTCCATTTTCAATAACTAGGTTATTTCAATTAGGTCTTACTTGTGTCGTAGTTGGTTTCGTAATACTGTTTCTTCTCCTCGTCTTCTATGTCTACAACCACCTCATTGTTGGCCGATGGGTAGGGTCCGTAATGCCCGTACTGTCTCGCCTGCCGAGCCTCTAGAATGTCTTCGCTAGAATCCGCATGTACTAGCAGTAGCGTAGCCTGAAACAAGCAAACAGAAGGGTTAAGTTGGTCATTTATAGGGTGGAGTTAATCTTTATAGTTATTTTCCATGGAATCTAACTACTATTATACAACACTGGGCTGCTAGGATTATATTACACCGTAATGTTTCTAAGTATTTACAAAATCTAAGTTAGATGACATGTGCAAATTATCGCCAAATGTAATAAAATCGATAACAGGTTTCTATTACATTAAAAAGCGTCGATGGCCGAGTGGTTAAGGTCGTTGCTTGCCATGCGAGAGGTCGCCAGTTCAAACCCCGCCAGGTACCAATGTGTTTTTCAAATTTGAAATTCATATGTACCATCATTCGACGCTTTAACGGTGAAGGTAAAACATCGTGAGGAAACCTGCACACCTAAGAAGTAATTCTTAGGTTGTGTAGTCGACCAACCCGCACTTGGCCAGCGTGGTAAACTAAGGCCTTATCGCCCTTGTTTAGGGTAGGCCCGTGCCCCAGCAGTGGGGACGTATATGGGCTGATGATGATGATGATTGCATTGAATAAGGTGGCGAAATATTTGCTTTGACATAAAGCGAAAGATGATATTATCAGATTTAGAACGAAAACGTCACAACGTTTTTTATTTCATGTAGACACATTCGTCCATAGTAATTAGTAGGTATGGGGAAATACGCATTGTTTCAGTGTGTAACTGTACCTACAGTAATAATGCAAACAATACCGGTGCATCAATAACTCCAAGGCCGAATACCTAATACAACATTTTATTCTAAGTTTAATGTTAGTTTCAACAAACCCAGGAAATAAAAGTGACAAAATTAGCTAAATATAGATACCGCATAAAACCAATAACAACAATCTAAACGCAGATTTTCTAATTTATTTCGGCTTAAAGATCTTTTTTTCTCATAAGATTACAAATCACTTACATGAAAAACTAGCTATAACTAAGTAATATTTACGTTAAAATATTCAGTCATTTGAGTATTGAAAGTAAACTGTTTTGTTTATGATAAGCGTGTAGTTTTAAGTGTTAACCATCAAATGCAGCTGATTAAATCACAAAAATTTCGCAACGCGCCACAACCAGAAATCAGCTTAAAGGTCAACACGAGTGTTTTCTTCTCTAGACCTTTTAGGTACATTATACCTAATATTCACGTGTGTATACTTATAGTCCAGTCATTTAAGCTTAAATTAGGTAAGAATCTCGGAATTCGAGATACCCAGCTGTAAGTTTGTAAATACTTAGATATTGACACCCTAAAAGTGGTCTCAAAACCTACATATGGTAGGGTGTACGCAACTATTAAATTTTCAAGGTCAAAAGTCACAAATATCAGTTTTATGAACTTTTGAGCGAAACGGCAAGTTTTATCAAAAAAGTGTGTAGGGGAAATTTGCTTATCATCTAATTATCTATAAAAATTGTCTCTACGTTTTATTCCTAAGATTCACCATTTCAGAGATACAGCGATGCAAATAGTTGAAAAAGTTGTATTTTCAAAAGCTTCCAGACCCCTGTGCGATTGTGCTAGACAGTTAAAATTTTCACAACTGATGTATTTCAGTAGCCTCTATAACATCGAATACTAGAAAAAGCTTAAAACCAATGTTTGTGTGGGTTCTCATACAAAAACTATGGTTTTTTTTTTCTCACGCTTGGCTGGTTTTTAACGTGGTTACCCCAGTAAACCTATTCCAGACGACACCTTTTATACGTGAAGAACACGTTGTTTATATGGAAGCCTAGTTCAATAATTGTTTTATGTTGTTTTTAGTACTATACATATACGTTTCAGTACATTTAGACTGCTTATTATGGGTCAAAAAGTACGAAATAACCAATTATTAGAATTTCTGTTTGAAGTATAACTGAAAAAAATTCATTTTAAAAATGTTAACTGTCCATCTAACTCTCTCTAACCAAATTTAATTTAATGAAACGCAGAAATCTTAAATCTTCTTAATACTGAAAACAACACAGAACAATTATTTAACTAGGCTTCCATATAAACAACGTGTTCTTCACGTATAAAAGGTGTCGTCTGGAATAGGTTTACTGGGGTAACCACGTTAAAAACCGGCCAAGTTTGAGAAAAAAAAAACCATAGTTTTTGTATGAGAACCCACTTAAACATTGGTTTTAAGCTTTTTCTAGTATTAGATGTTATAGAGGCTACTAAAATACATCAGTTGTGAAAATTTTAACTGTCTAGCACAATCGCACGGGGGTCTGGAAGCTTTTGAAAATACAACTTTTTCAACTATTTGCATCGCTGTATCTCTGAAATGGTGAATCTTAGGAATAAAACGTAGAGACAATTTTTATAGATAATTAGATGATAAGCAATTTTCTCCTACACACTTTTATGATAAAACTTCCCGTTTCGCTCAAAAGTTCATAAAACTGATATTTGTGACATTTGACCTTGAAAATTTAATAGTTGCGTACACCCTACCATATGTAGGTTTTGAGACCACTTTTAGGGTGTCAATATCTAAGTATTTACAGACTTACAGCTGGGTATCTCGAATTCCGAGATTTTTACCTAATTTGACTGGACTATTACATTCAAAAATAACATCGGCCATTATGTCATTGTCTGATTTTATAACTAACGAACCTGTTCTTAGCCAATATTAAAGCTTGGCGATGCAATACCACTTTCATTTATAGTTTGTGACATCTCATGAACATGAGATAAAGCCCTAAAACATAATAAAACGCGAGGCACTGGTACTATATGGTAAAAACTTTCTTAATAATTGTGAAGGGACCACAACGTTCATCTTTTATGATGCATTCAGTTACCATGGGAGTTTTGGTTTATATCCTTTTTTAAACACTTTACAACTTATAATTACATTTCTTTGCAGGTACCAGTTCTAGACAATTGAATCTTGACGCATAATTTCGCAAGGGAACCAAAACCAATAGGGTATTTCCCCTAATGGACGATACTATGAGCCTACCTAAAATTGAAAAGAATAGGGCGAGATAATTGTGGCCAATATGTTTAACACAATGTTACACATGAATGTATACCCAAACCAATAATGTCATTTCAGTTGCCACCCGCGCTACTTTTTAACTTCGTAATAAATATCAGTAGAATTGTTGACAGAATAAATCAACGCATGTTAGTACTTGGTTGCTTAATGTGTCTATTGGGTTGGGCCTTACCCAATCGATTACTAAACACATTGTTTTACTGGCACCTCACCTAGGCACGCCTGTGCCATCTCACTAAAATTTCATTGCTTTAAATATTTCATGTACAGATGTACGATATCTTTTTGAGCTGTTTAATTACACAAAGCATTTGATGCGACAGGATCGTGTGTTATTCCACAATGTTTCTGTTTTGTTAGAAGCTCGAACGTTTTTAATTTAAAAAAACGGTCAAGTACGAGTCGAACTGGCGCACCAAGGAACAAACTAGAGAAGGGATCTCCCGTTTTAACCGTTATATTATACGTATACCGTCCCGATAGTATCTGTTGTTATATCGGCCATAGGAATACATCATCTTTGAAAACTGTCTGAATATCACGCTTCATGAGATACAGCCTTGTGACAGATAGACGGACAGAGAAGTCTTAATTTTAGGGCCCAGTTTTACCCTTTGGGTACAGAATGACGTTCACGGACTATAAACTGTTATTAAATAGGAACTATGAAATAGATTTGGCATTTTCTTTATTCAAAGTTACGTTAAGTAACTTTATAAATTATAAATACCTTCTTGCCTATTTGCGACGCTTTTATGGTGAACGAAAACATCGTGAGGAAACCTTCACACCTACGAAGAAATTCTAAGGTTGTGTAGTCGACCAACTCGCACTTGGCCAGCGTGGTCGACTAAGGCCTTATCGCCCTAGTTAAGGGTAGACCCATGCCCCAGCAGTGGGGACGTATATGGACTGATGATAATGACTTGCCTACTTATCAACTGTCACAGTTAAAGTTAAAGTTTTTATTGCTAACTCAGTCTATTTAAAGTTCTCTATGTTTAAAGTAGGATCTACGTACTTGGTTACCCTTTTCGGGAACTGTTCTTAATTTTTAAATTAAGAATTTGGTTAAAACGTAATAAAACTATTTAAACCTGTCCAAATTTAGTAGGTACCTTAAACATAATAATTATTTATTGTTATGTTACGCACTTAACACATATTTATAATATTAGTATAGTACACATTTTTCAATCCCATATGTTTACATAGACACAGCTAAATCGTTATGTCCCTGAACGGTGACATATTTGGCCGAATCTGTGCCAGAAGTTTCAGAAACATCATAAATGTGTAAGTAAGTCCTTGAGGCGGTATTTCCAAAGTATCCAAATCAATATGAGGATTTCATTATTTATTATGTCCTAACAACTTGGAATTATTAAAAGCCCGAACTTTCCCGCAGGCGTTATGATTTATATTGAATTATTTCTCGCTTCGCTGCCATTTCGTTTTCCCTTTAAATATGTTTTAATGTAGGTATAAATAATTTGATTTAACGCTATCCTTAAGAGAATTCAGATGGTTTACTATTTATTACAAACTATTGTTAGCTCACAGTATCATCCAAGCTTATTATTATTTTTTTAAAGAAAATAATACAATACATCTTAAGATACGCGCTTCAAAACATTAACGCTGATATATCTATTTATAGTTGATTGTTTGTTTATTTGTTTCGGTTAAATCGTGCCACTGATATTTTATAAAAATATTTTCAGGCGGCGTCATCGCGGCGTCAAAATATCGAAACGAAATATCGTGTGTTTGCTTGGCGCTTCATCAGAGGTTTATCGATAAACATTGCAAAACTTTCAAGGAGGCACTTAGTTCAGCAAACCGAATATCCAACGATAACCGAATATCATATTATGACCGCTAAGGAATTTATATTTAATTATCGAAATTGTTGAAGTACTTTTATGCCTCATCTCTCATTGTAGCATCATAGAGTTTGCTCATCACAATATTGAACAGAACGGCTTGGCTTGGCTATTTCTGTTAATTGAGGGCAATCTAAACAGTTTTATATCATACCCCATTAATGTCCCCATCAATATATGTAACATACGACTACTCTACAAGACAATGCTGTGAAACAATGCTAGGTAATTCATTGAATACTCTACCTAGAGTGACTAAGTAATAAAATTTTATTTAAAATGTTGTTAAAAGTACCGAACACAAATTATGTTTTGCGGAATCGAAATCGAGTCACACATCCCTATCGTTTAGAAAATGAAGAAAGTATTTACATTTCAAAACACAACATTTCAATTTTTCCCGTTGTTCTATTTAATTCAGTTACGAAGTTTTCTCAAGCTATAGACGCAAAGGTTTAGCGGTTTTTTATTTTGACGACAGTTGAATATTTACGGCCACATATATCTGTAGTTGTGTTGGAGAGGATCCAACCCAAAAAATACCAGTCACTTATCAGCAAATACCGTTTCCAACAAAGATACAGAGGGGGTTTTATAAAATGTTATCCAACGACATACAATGTACACTTGGCTCGTACATTTAGTGAGATGAATGGCGATGTCATCGGTACAGTTGTTTTTAGATTAAATGTTGTGCACAAAAATACTGAGATGTATTTGTTGTTTCAAATCTATTGGGATCTCTAAATAAGAGTGGGTTAGTCTTCTTCTTCTTATGTATGGTTGATGAACAACCTGGTGTCAGAGTTTTTAAGCCGCCCGTAGGCCTCTGACATGGCTTCACACACCGTTGAAAAATCTTTCAGGTGTGCAGGTTTCCTCACGATGTTTTCCTTGACCGTTAAAGCGTCGAATGATGGTACATTTCAAATTTTGAAAAACACATTGGTACCTGGCGGGGTTTGAACTGGCGACCTCTCGCATGGCAAGCAACGACCTTAACCACTCGGCCATCGACGCTTTAGTAACGAGTGAAGTGAGTGGGTTAGTAAACGGATGTGAATAATTTTTATACTACGAGCCAAAGTTCAATTGAAATTTGATCAATTTATTATTTTTCTAAGTTTAAATGAGCTTTAATAAATTTATTCTGAAAATATCTAAAATCTGATTGAAATTCGGTACAAATTCACCATTTGCTGTAAATAAATGTCTGCATATTTTTTGATCATATTTATCATTTTTTCATGAAGGCACGTTTGGAATTAGCTACTTAACCTTACAAGTATCAGATCACTAATGATTTGACCCTTGAATGTTTGAACAACGACGATGGAAACTGATGTTAACAATAACACGTTTCTTGTGAGACAACTAATAGCACAATTAGTTTGCGAAATGTTAGTGCTACGGAGCGATCTCAAGTATGTTCATACGCATACTTAGGTCTAATTAGAAATCTTGCCTAACGTCACTACCTAAAATTGATGATGTTGGTAATTTAGGTAATGGCATAATTGAAATGATTATTACCTGAAAAGCTTTATTAAATTTGTTCAGTGTTCACTAGTGTTAGTGTAAGTATGGATTAAGGGTCATATATTTTTTGTATTAGGTATATTTAAAGAGAGGTAAAAGAACCTATCATTCACTTTTACGAGTATCCTATACATATCTATGTTCTGATACTAAAATTGAAAGGCGATTAGCCACGTGGGTAAACTTCGAAGAAAAAGCTAATCACAAAACAGATTAAACAAAAGCAGTATTCAGACAAAACCTTTAAATCTAATTTAGGACGACAGATTTTTAAGTTGATGTAGATGACTGAACTACTCGTAAGTATTGAGTTCAGCAGGCCAACGATATAGTGCAAAATTTTTACTTGACCAAATTAAACCGTGTTAAAATGCAGCGCATGTTGGAGCCCGGCTAATACCCGGGCCGGGACAGTAACCTCGGCTTACGTTTTAAACTCACGGACGAGACAAGCATCAAAGTAAATTGTTTTTTGATCTGGGACACCGCGTCAGCTAAAGCGGTCAAAGCAGGTTTTCGAACGGCGAAAATTCGCGAAACAAAAGCAGTAGCACACAAAGCCAGCCGAAAAGGCGCGACGCATGGTGTGGAATAACTATCTATAGGTAGATTAGTCAGCCTGCCATCGGATTCCGGTCAAACCGTGAACGCTGTTCCTGCTCTATATTCATATCACTTCTCATTTATTTTCGGCAGGTGCTACATACAAGACATCATTGGAATCGTTTTCGATTGTTTGTCATTTCTTGATGCTTGAACATTTGTCGATCAGTGGAGCAGTGATACACTACGTTGAATTATTTTACGTATGTTTTGTCCATTGTCTAGCAGTGGTAGGTACTGGTAGCTAAAGTAACTTAAAGATATGAGTCATCACGATCCTATTTTTTTACTTACTTACAAATTGTTTACTACACAGAAATAATTTGTTAAATTTTAAAGGAAAAGAAAGGAAAGTAGGTAGACACTTCTATTTCGCGAAAACCTTAGAAAAGATTCCATAATATCCTAAAAGTGCATATATTTTGTGCCCTTTTAATATAATTCAAGAATTGGGTAGTCGCGATAAAGACATCATATACAATTAGGTACCTAGTTGTGTTATGATATGAGATTGTCGCTTCACGTCGTGTTTTCTTGTATCCGGGACAGGCGATGAGGACCTGTCACATACACACTTTGTTTTATGGCTCCAAACGTACCAGACTGGCGTAAGCTTGACGCGTTACAATGATTCATTGGAATCTTCTATTAATAATTTCAACTTAACGGCTCTATGATTGGTTACCTACTACGAGTAATGAACTTATTTCTAAGCGGATTTCCCTTTCAATTTGCATTTATAGGTACCTACATGTATTTGTTTTAATAGTCGCGAATTATGCATGTAATTATATATAATTATATAGAACCAATATTATTATAACAGTCAGTAATTATTTGTCAAGGAATTTAAACTTGCTTGCTTGTCAATAGTATTGGACATAGCATTAGATTGATGTCAGCGTTCCTTGTAAATACCTTAGTAGATATTAATAGTTTACACAGAACTGATGAAGACGTAACCATCTATATAAATAATTGTATAATTATAATTCTTATATTTTTATATATGCATTCTTAATTTTTACTGTTTTCTTAGTAGTAACATGACATTTTTTGGTTGGTTGAAAAGGTTTAGCATAAAACGGCTAGTCAATTTGCAATTCATTTATGATCATTGCATATTCCAAAATATTTTTATGTTTAGTCTTAACTAATTTGTACATGAATTTGTATATTAAATACGTGATTGTGAATAACACAAATATGATTATACTAGTTTTTCCAGTGTTCGGAGGAGGTGCATTGACAAACATAGTCAAGTGATTCGACTATTTACATGATTCGAAAATGAAGCAAATGTCAAATATCATGTGTGCAACATGAAACGAGGAGACGTAGAACACATTTTAATGACGACACCGCACATATAAACAGCGTTATTATCTTTTTCATAATAAAATTTATTGTGAGTTTTCGTGAATGGGCTGGGAGGTCGTCCCTGTAAGGATTTGCATACTTTATTGTGTTGTAAGGTACAGACGCAGGAGATAATATAACAGCGAAGTGATGAAACGTTCAAATATACACATATATCATTCGGATTCGGATTTCACGACTTCGCGGGTTGCATCAGCGGATTCGAATAAATATGAAACAGACGTGTCTCCACGATGTCTATCAGAAACAGAATACGAAAGCAATTAAGCGAAAGCTCGCCGAGCTTGCCCTTGACATTATTTTTTGTTGGACACGAAAGATTGATCTGTCATTGTTTTCAGTTTCAATTTGAAAATAATCGGAGTTTGCATTAGGAATGGGAGAGGATCTAGACACGCGGTAGCGTGTCAAGCCAAGTTCAAGAAACAGAACTGGCGAGCCGCACCGTGTGTAATATTACACGAACCATTTGGAACCACTTTTGAACCCCTCATAAATCAAATCAATTTCACATAAACGTATCAAATTTGGCTCATATATTGTGACTTGCGAGATAAATATGTGTTCTATATTTCATAAGCTTATCTCAAACAGTTATTTAGATATTAATGTCCAAAAATCCTCATTTTTATCATTGACTGACTGACAGATCAAAATTCTAACCCAGTTCCAAATTACCTAGAGAGTTAAAAATTTGGTATGCAGATAGGTAATTACATGAATACAAAGGAAAAAATAAAAAACTGGCAATTTTTAATAATTAGGTTTTTTTTATTTTTTTTTTTTTAGAAGAGTCTACCAAGATGACCCCACTCCACCTGATGGTAAGCGGTAGTGTGATCCACATATAAGGTCGTCAGGCAGAATTGACCATGTGGTGCCTGTCGTACTCACCCTGAAAGCCGTGAAAAAGGAGACCTTTGCTGCGGGTAGGTTCTATTATGAACGCTTAACATAAATACCTAATTAGTGCCTAATCACGCCTATATACCGGGGAAGGCAGAGCACTAAGTATATATTTAGGTATACATACTTACTTATTTACAATTAAGAGTAGGTACTTATAGTCGGTTTTCATATTTATTACTTAGGTTTATACCCCGTAAACGTAGGAAAATACAGTAACTGATTCAATTGTTTTATATTTATAAAGTCTAGTTTTAGTTTTGAATTTGCCCCTTTCAAAGGACCTACGGCGTTACGATGATATATACTTTTCTACAAAAAGTAATGATATCCAATCAAAAACATAAATGTGAAATGAGAGCCAAGTTCAATATTATGATAATTGCCTTGGTTGTTGACTTCAACGACAAAAGAAGTGAGATCTAAATGGGTGCCAAGTTCAATGGTCAACCCTGAAATTTATTTATAAGTAACACTATAACATACCTATCATATCTTCTTATAACATAAGATGGTGGTAGCCTATGAAGGTCTGTCTTGGCTAGTTTTCATTAGTTAGTTAGTTAGTAGTCTAGTTAGTTGTCTTGGTTAGTTTGGTATTTGTCGGTCGAAAATTTGGATTGTTGGTAGAAACTAGCGAGCGAACATAATAATACGTTGGTAGGTTTATAGAAACTAGCCAAGACAGACCTTCATAGGCTACCACCATACATTATCTTATGTTATAAGAAGATATGATAGGTATGTTATAGTGTTACTTATAAATAAATTTCAGGGTTGACCATTGAACTTGGCACCCATTTAGATCTCACTTCTTTTGTCGTTGAAGTCAACAACCAAGGCAATTATCATAATATTGAACTTGGCTCTTATTTCACATTTATGTTTTTGATTGGATTTCATTGACATGAATGGACGGCTTTTTGATAAATCTTTGTTTGGCCTGACTAATTTGTAAATGAGAAGTGTTTTCAATAACTAAAAATAAAATGGGATGATTTTGTATAATTATTTGCACTTAAAGGTATATTTGTTGAACATATTAAAATAAATATATATTACGTTGATGATTCCTAGCTAAACTATTAAGGTATTGAATATGTAAACGTCTGTGCACATATGCTTCATATCTAGGTGTCGTTTGTGCACAACAAAAAGGGAGGAAATTAATGCTCATCAAGTTTGAATCATCGTTCATTTGTTATGAATTGTATACGGCCACTAGGACTCAGTATTGTGTATTTATTTTTCTTTTGCGTTAAAACTTTGCAAAAGGTATGATTGATGGTTGCTTGCATATTTGTGAGGAGCCAAAAGAATTTGGTCTGACCTTTTGCATTTCAATAGAATATTATTATGAGGTTTCCTGGTTTTGTGTGTAGCCCTAGAATCAAATTATATTATTTTGCTATTGTTGTACAAAGATTGATGTTCAACGATTGAAGAAGAAAGTGTCTTTCTTAAATTTTGTGAATGTAATGTTTGAAATAAGTGTATAAGATGGGAGGATGACATTAAAATGACTGCTGGGCCAAAGTGGAGGCGAGTAGCTCAGGATAGACCACAGTGGAAATTGTTAGAGGAAGCCTATGCCAGGAGGCACACTGAGATTAGAGATTTTATATAAAATTTACACTCTATAACTGTTAATGTGACCTCAAATCCCAAAATAAAGGGCTTTATTATAATAATATAATAAAGCCCTTTATTATAATATAATGTTTGAAATAATTATTGTGTAATATATAAGAATTCCATAAATTGGTTATTTGCGTCATAAAGATAGTAACATGATATATTGAATTTCATTGACCATTAAACTAAACATAATTAAGTAAAGTTGTTAGATGACTATCCGATTTGCTTGTCTAATTTCTCAGTTTGTATTGTGCCTTATCTCTTTAGCTGTAAAGTATACACCCTGGGCGACTCCCTGTTTTGGCAGTAACTGAAGAAGGGCATGATCAAATTTCAAAGTCACTGTGTATTATTTGGATGGACATTATGGTGAGGCGCGGTCGATGACGCCAGTGCGGGTTATGTCACACGCGCACTAAACTAGACGCTAAGCGGTAAGCACACAGGTAGGGTTAGCACGTCTAGATGAAGCCTGACTGTCAGGCTTTTTGGTTAAGTGCCCGGTCGAAATAAACAAATCCAGCTTCTTTAAAATGTTGTACATTTGAAAGTAGTAAGAATGTCACCAAATAGTGCATTGAAATGTGAGCCTACGACCCTTTACGACATTACAAGCGCGTTTGGTTCTAATGCGCCACCAGCACTTTTGTATCTACACTTCGCCATAGTTAATATAATTGTACCTACGTGTTAAACTCACGTTTAATTTAAATCTGAACAAAATAATACACTTTACGTTCAATAAGTATATATTGAACGTAAAGTGTATTATATAGTAAATACAATCAGTTAAATTTGTTTTATTTAAAAGGAGTGGTACTACCGCAAGTAATAAACTATTTCACAACAAATTCACAAAAAAATATATGTAAGTGTACAATTTCATCTAGTACTGAGACACAAAATCCATAATAAGCTTGGGTGTCTATTTTTTACTCAACTGCCCGGACAAACTCTCTAGATTATCCTTCTATTAGGTTTGTCGACGTGGCAACCCTACACAGGTGAAGGTCGCGCGCATCCGGCAACCGTCCGTTAGCGAAAGTGATCAGCTTATTGACCACTTCTAGAATCAATCGGCCGTTCTATGGGTCAAGTGCAAGTTTAGTAAAATGATCTTTGTTGTGTCTATGGGTATTTGTTTGGTTGTTATCACTTGTTTTGTTTGATGTCAAACAACGTGGTTATGATCAGGACCTTATACAAATGGGAAATTTAATGACTAACTTACCCATTTTACGATACGGTATCTCGATCACAAACATATAAGAGATGCATTAATATATACATTATACATCTATGCATAAGTGTTTGTTTATCCGAAGTAGGGTTTATAACCATGTGTAATTTATAGATACAGAAAATTGCCGCCTAACCACCGCAATGTCAAGAGTTCTTTGGAATACCTCTTTAAAAGTGCATTCGAAAATTAGTAAACATTTATGTATGAAGGTTCTCCTTCTGCTCTCTTTTGGCTAAAGTCCAAATTATTTGGGGTCAGCTCATTGCATTTGCTAGAATGTGCCGCTACCTTACCACTTTTGATTTCATGTTGAATTCATGTCAAAACTTTAGAAAAACAAAATCCACCGCTATTCGGGTAATTACTGAGTTATATATGAAAATACTTCTGCAAGTTAAAGAACATAAAATAAAAAAAATATACTGTCAATAATACGAAAACTAATTATCGCAAACAGTCTGTCAAACTTTATAGTCATTAAAAGTCTAGACTGCGAAAATTACGTTACGTTAAGTACAATTACGAAATTACATTAACGCACAGTCAATAAATTATCTCCATACATGGAACCTTGTCACAAGTACCAAACTTAGCAAATTTTATTGATTCGAATATGAGCAACCTGTCGTCACTCTATTATTCAGTTGGGTAAATACCTCAACCAAAAGGTTACCCATTGTGGAGATACTTCTTGAAATTTTAAAAGGTGAATAGGTCGCGGCTACTTTGATAGGCGCCATGATCAGTAAATTACGATAAGTGATATTTGTGTTTAGTATGTGAGATTATGCAAGAATGTAATAGCAAAGCGCAGTATTATTATCAATATTTGTTAATAATATACGGTCCACGTCCTGCATTCTAAAATTCGATTCTGATATCATACACGCAAAAACATTATAAGGTCTCAATCTGCATAAAACAAATATGAATATTATTGTTTCAACATTCTAAAGTGGTGACTTATACACAAATTCTGTTCTTTCTTAATCGCATCACACTTGCGTCAAATTGTTTGTTGAGTATTTATAAGTTGGTGATCATCATTTCGTACTGTCATTGGGGATTCATTAGGACTCGTTTGTTGATTTAGGAAACATAAATATTTCATAATAACTGGCTTGTTCGCTTGTTAGAAGTTGTTTTGTAGAATTTTGCGTTACTCCGTAAGATTACCATATATGTAAGAGAATAAACGAGACAGGACCGTAATTCTGTTTATTAATAGGAAACAAAATATAATGTAGAATACGTTTGAAATAAAACTTTCATTACAAATCAAAATACTTGAGTTTGGGTCTCAAAATAAGTATTATGTTTAGAATAGTATTACACGTTTACCTATTCTAAACATAATATTTTGAGACCCGACGTTTCGAGCTCTTAAGAGTGCTCGTGGTCACGAGTGGAGTTTAATAATGCGTACCTAATCTTTGTTTTATTTCAAACTAGCTTTCCGCCCGCCACTGCGTCCGCGTAGCGATGTCTAACGGGTGGAACATTACTTCCTTATAGCGCAGTCGGTTAAAAAGTAGCCTATAACCTTTCCTAGGCTCTGGACTATATCTGTACCAAATTTCGTTTAAATCGGTTCAGTACTCTATGCGTGAAAGCGTAACAGACAGACAGATAGACAAATAGAGTTACTTTCGCATTTATAATATTAGTAAGGATGTGTAGTGTTCGCGCAAATACAATACTATATGCACCATAATACGTTATGGAATTTACATTATTGTGCAGTGTATGTGCATTTTTGTAACGTACTTATAGGTTATTTGTTAAAGAGAAAATTGTTTAGCAATATTTTATAAAGTTCTGTTCAATGTAATGTAATATTTTTTACTTGGCTTACAATATATTTTAGGGTGTAGTTCGCTTTATTTTTAGTACAAACGTTCGTGCCAAAGCTAGCTCATACAATAATGCAAAAAATACACATTTTGTGTATTATGAGTCAAATATTTGCATACGCATCACCAAGTATCCAAATGCGAAATCTTCTAGAACATCATTTTTATCACTAAATTATGCAAATCACGGTTTTATGGCGAATCGTATGGGCTAGAGCAAGATAGCAGTAATGGTATATCGTTTTAGTCAAAGCAGCTACATTGTTCTAAGTAAATGCGTGGCCCAATAGGTGAATGGGGCAAAGAAAACGAGCACCGGTTGTTCGAACTACTTCGGACATCGCGTGAGAATGAGAACGATTGCTTAACAACCCTCGTTATCCCTAATATACCTACTTTTTAATCATCTTATTATTTCTAGCTAAAGCGGTAACAATAGCCAATAGTAAACCTACTTAGATTTCCCCTTTGGGTGTAATCAAGGGTTTGATTGTGGTTCACACGTTAGAAATTATAATTTAATTGCGTTTGGATCCCACCCTGAATTTTAATCATGTTGTTTGCGAGTGTATCATTTTCTAACTCCTGATTTGGTCCAACTTGTTTCACTCCCGAAACTCATGTATATGGTAATTTAATTAACATGTTTCCGTGTTTACGCGGTAGGAAAATGCTGGCATTTTCGAGCATGTGAGGCGGGCCGGACCGATTGTGACCCTCGATATATTCACTGGCTCACCTAGTGATGATGTAGTACAATCAATAGCACAAGCTAATCAGTTTCAAGGAATTTCCTCAAAACGTGAAAGATTATTCGATATTTAACAAATGTTTTGCGGTATAAAATATTCTTTATGTAATTTTTTTATTAGTAGCTGATAGTATGATAGGTTCCGGTTTGCCGGAGTCTACGGAATTAATTGTTTTTTTTCAATACTCTGTAAGATTTGGGAAATCGATGAATTTTATAAAATGGTATTTTTTTTCATTCGTTAATATTATATTCTATATAAAAAATAGACAATACTATAAACATAGGACACTTAATTTGGAATCTTAAGATAATTACTAACAGCGAATGTGCAAATGTTTTGTTCTTTGGCATGTTGTCTGAAAACACTTTTGTGCACGATGAGCCAATTAAGCTTAGTAAAAGAATAGTCTGCCATCGTTCCCAAACCTTCGCTAGTGGAAAGGCCGTCGCATCCACCGTTGCTTACGTCATGATCCGCAGAGGTGAGCCGCTGCGCATCCTCAACCTTTAAACTATTCTAACTCCAGCAAATCCGCCATTGCACAATGTCCCTGTACGCATCATCTCGCCTTACAACCGGTATCAATCGAATCTGTTTAAAACTGGAGATGACTCATAGATACATTCTACGCTATAAATTAAACAAGGTGCGTGGAATTAATTATGGAAGGTTGTTTTTACCCAGCTTTCGGCTTTGTTGTCCTCCCTAGCAAAGTCCATTCACTTTTCATGGTGTTTGTATTACTGGCGGGTTTTTGTTTTGTAATGTATGTACATACGAAGTAACTAAGTGGCTTTTCGTTTTATTACCAAGTCTAACGTGTGAATTGTGGATGTGTACAGTTGTCAACGCTACTAATGCCGTATGAATTGATATTAACTCTTATTTGGTGGACATTAAGTTCAAATCGGTTAAAAACTTTGACTGTCCTGTGCAGTAGTTATGTCGAACTTGGCGGATAGACAGGAGCTTCTTTGAACATTTATTGAACAACACAGAGAATGTCAAAGCTATGCCTATAAGATGGAATGTTGTTTTAAGGTTTGACGAATACGTGTAATGCAAACATTGTAAAAAGGTAACGTTAACCTCTATAGAAGATCGATGGTATACTTGGTGGAAATTTTGATCGGTGTTTCATAAATCAGAGTATGAGCTGCTACGTGCGAGCGACTCATTACTAGGATGTCAGCCCTGAATCCCATATACATATATATAGTTTGAACAGCCCGGGTTTAAAACTTTACATTAGAAAACTGAAAGTGTCCGGGATATTTACCATGTTGTTTTGTTTTAATGAGCTCCCGATATTTCGGCACTGTTGCAAGCGCCATGATCACGGGTGAACTGTAGGACTGCGAGAATGACGGTAGGTCTAACAAAACAACATGGTAAATATCCCGGACACTTTCAGTTTTCTAATGTGTGTAACCATGACAGTTTAAAATTGTATATTAAAACTTTACATTAGTTTCTGAATTAATTAGGTAAATAAATCCTTTTCATTCGATTTGAGACTAAGCTTTCAAATAAGATATTAACTCCAATATTGTCTAAAGGGTAGATTTAATAACGCTATAATTAATAACTGCTAGTATAATATTAGATAAGGGTTGTCCAAACAGTTTTTTGGCACGCCCATAACAGATTTTGACGTAATGATTGACAGGACAATGGGTTAAATAATATCATCAGACGGAACATCGTCTCAAGGTTTTGGGCAATGTCAATGTCCTACATAACATTGTAAGCCGTACCTGTGCCGTTATTCGCGTAATCAAACACAAAAACAATCAGATTTAACACGTAACTTAAGGGGAAGTCGTCATGACCGGTTCGCGAGCGACCACCGTCTGTCCAGTTCACGAGGTGAGATCATCCAATGTGGACTTGTGCACTTATACAAAAAGTCTTATAAGGGCACGCGGAATAATAAAAGGATTTAAATGGCTAATTCGTTTTGAGTCGGGTACGATTATACTTGGACAGTAATGACGTGGAATTTGTTATTATTATAATAAAATGGTACATGCGTGCGTTTTTGATTATAATAATAACATTAGAGAGACAATTGTATTTCTTAGTTTTAGAAAAATCAATCATTAGGTGTAAAAAAATAATAAAACGTTAAGTATAAAAGTTTAACCCGTACTATTTCCAGGGACTTTTTTACTTATTGCATAAAATTTTTAAGAGGTATAATCAATGATTGTGTTAAGCTTCCTTTTATAATTATTATTTTTCAGCAATAGGTATAGATATATCAACTTTATATAATGTTTAGTCAGTTAAAAAGATTTTCATTCTATAAATAACTATTTCACTGCAGGAAGAAAAGGATTATTCATGGAACATTAAACACCATTCAGTATGTTTACGAGATAAGTACATTCAGAAAAAGGTGTGTTTTTCTTTATACGACGCTAAAGTAATGTCAAACGAGTGGGTCTACACTTAAATAGTTTCAAGATGGTAATAAAACGTTGTTTTAAATGCCACAATACAGTTGATTTTTAAAGATTATATTTAGGCATCGGTAGGCACCACATGAGTTATATTTAAGGAGGAAACCCGTTTCTTCTGGGCGATGTAGCGGCAAATTTACAATAAAAAGAATCATTTGAGCTGCGTAGCCGGCCGTCACCCTTGTATTTATATATCCTGTTAAGTTATCGGATTAATTCGAGAGCGTGGGAGGATGATTTCATTTGATTACAAAATTAATTTGTACAAGATCCGAATATTATCTAACTAGCTGTGCCAGCGACTTCGTTCGCGTTTACCCCGTTTTTTACACATTTTCCATTGTATCTTTGCTCCTATTGGTCGCAGCGTGATGTTATTAGTCTAAAGCCTTCCTCGATAAATAGTCTATGCAACACAAAAAGAATTTTTAATCCAAACCCGTAGTTCCTGAGATTAGTGCGTTCAAACAAAGAAACAAACAAACTCTTCAGCTTTATAATATTATAGTAATAGTATAGATTTCATGTAGGTATAGCTTTAAAAAAAAATATTACGAATTTATAGGTTACATCTATGCAAGAATGCATACCTAATCTAAATCTTAATAGTAAATTATTTTTTAATTCTGTAACACTTTTATAAAAAATACGTCTTTAATCGGGTTAGTAGTTAACTTGTATAAACTTAATTTCGTGCCATGAAATACTTAGATATTGCCAGCGATAGAATATTAAAATTAGGATATGTAAATGTGCTTGATGATTCTTTTCAGATTATGCAAGAATACGAATAGAGGGAACCCTATAGTTTCCTCAAACCTTATGGACATTAAACACGACACTTCTTAATCAATCAAAAACCGAGGACTAATCTTGATCCTTGCGGTCAGTTATTATTTAGGCATGAAGAAATCGGCTCACTAAAAAGGGATTAGTGGTCTAGACTTAGACTTAAGCCTCACGGAAAAGGTGAATATTATTTACGAATGTTTCTGTTTCACATAATCTTGCTACCTGATTTGTATGTATGTATGCTTAGGTTTATGCTCCGATTTAGTTTATATCAATTAGATATGCTTTTCAAAACGATACTTTACTAACATAATAATTTTCTCCAGGTAAATTAAAAATTAGTTCTTTTTTCCATGAAAGGGGCGACTTATGGATTATTACAGGAGACAAGTGAGTCACTATAATAAAATTTCCATTAGACATAATTAAATTTTGGATTATAAACGTTTTTAAGAGCTTCATTGCTCTATAAATTTTCAGCCTAGCTTTTTTTAGATACAACAACATTGTATACAGTGTACCTATTAAGAGATTATAGACTGGAAAGCTTGTATTCATTACCATAATTAAAGTATTAGTACCTAATTACATTACGCACTCAAACGAACGAATGAAAGAAGTGAGAATAAGTGACAAGTGTTCCCGCTCTCTACAAATCAGTTAATCCGTGAATGGACGTATACGTAATGTCCTAGCAACAATTTACAAATCTGGACAGTCCCCTGACTCACCAGACGTCACGGAGCAAGTTTCATTCATCCATTAACGGGTTGCTTTTGTCAGCTGATCTCGTTAGCTACGGCTCACTATCTCGCCATTTGTTATGTAAACCAAACAATGCGTGTAACGTTCACGTTAATGATGTCTGCGAAGTGTATCTTGTCGAGACCAACCCATTTCTTTCCCCTTTTGTCTTCCGAAAAAAAACCCATATGCGATGGACAATAAAATTTTTGACAAACGATTTTGGACGTGTCCAAATGTTGGTTAATCTTTTAGGACAGGACCTGGATTATTAATGAGGTGAGTGAGAATTGAGAGCAAAATTAAAACTACGGCGATTTATGTTTTGACTTTATATGTTGATAGTAAAGGCTCAGATAACACATTGGTAACGTGTTTTAGGTCAAAGGATTATTTACTTTTTTTAGGACATTGAACTAAAAACTAAAAGCTTTTTTTGAAAAGCAAAATTTTCTGCTCTTAATTTATTGTTTTCTTCTTATAAATAATTTAAATAATGAAAATCTGAATAAAAAAAAAGTTAGTAATTAGGTGCAAGAACATAAAATTTCACAATATACAACCTTTAGAAGGTGCAGCGCAATATCTTTGTCAAAGTGAAATGTATAACATGTATTTAGATAGAAAAAGGGGCCTTTTATTATTTTTTATTTAATAGCTACCTATTTCAATCAAAAACTACAGACATATATTTGTAGACTGTTGATATTTCAAGTCAATAATAGGTACCTTACTACTATAAGATATTTTGCAGAGGTTTTGTTCGGACTACAGCCTACGCCTCTGTTAAACAGAGCAAAGATGGTTGGTTACTGATAGTCCTAAAGTCGCCCATGGAACTGACGTGACAAAGATAATAATTGAAGGACATTCAACTCTAGATACTTACTATATTGTTATACCATTGACCAATGATTAATGATACAATGATGGTAATCCTATTATTGCATGGAATTGGTCGGTCTGACATTTGGTCTAAGAGACAATTCAATACATCACAAAGCTACAATAATGTACAGTTTTACTATATAGTTATTTTAATGTAATTTAATGGTCACAATGCAAATGTATCACTATAATTTTCTCGAAACAAAATGTTTTACACCTGGCGCGCAATTAGGGTGGACCGGGTGGAAATGTTAAATTACATTAATTTACAATCTTTTTTTTATACCTGCTTGCCTACTCTTTCTTGTCCTTCGAGCTGATTACCTTGCCTATTTAATAGAAAATAAATATTTCGCATAGTAAATAAAACCTAAATATAAATACTTTTAATTATTTGTTTACGCCCGACTGAGTTCGATTTCGACTATGATACCCATCGTATAACCCAGCCGAACTCGGTGTATTAAGATTTTATAGCGTGTATACCCATAATAATGTAACGGAACAAGAAAATCTTAATCATTTAAACCTAACCTAGTTGTAAAGTAATTTTTTTCTTTACGTACTCTAAGTAAATTATTAGACCATCACTAGTAGATTTCCACAGCCAAGAAAAGTTTGTTTCGTAATTGAAAACTGGGATCTGAACTAGAGACCTCCCACGCCTAGTCCGTACTACGTCTACTGTGCCCGAGGTCATCGAAGAGAGAATATTAATTATGAAACTTATTTTATATTAGATAGGCATTAAAATTGAATGTGAAGATGAAAATCTTCTTTGTCATTGGTCAGTATATGAGGTCATTTTGTCTATAAAATACTTAAAAAATGCTGTCATATACAATATTCTTACATCTAGTAAACTTTTAAGGTCTAATAATGACATATTAGCGTAAAAGCTCTCATCTATAGGTATATAAAAAATCAGGTATAAATATTCCTTTATATATATGACGGCAGATAATTGGTTCCTGAATTTGTTTCATTCATATTATTATAATCCTGTACCTATAATGATTTTCAGTTTACTGTATCGAAGTGATTCTGTATTTTGGCACAATAGAATTTAATTGATATGCTGACGGGCGGTATGATTGATTATAGAAATGTGCATCTTTGTGAGCTTAGATCGGTTAAATGGGAGTTTGAAAGGGCACACCATACATTTTCGATAATACGGTTTCTGGCAACATATAGGCCGGTAACAATACCTAGACTATGACTCATGGTTACTTTGATCCAGAGCTTTAGTAGGATCTTTTTTCCATTAGCAGACGCGTTTACACAGAAATAAGTTTTTTTCTTTGATACCCACTGCGTAATATAAGCTTACCAATATTATTACATCAGCGAAGTGTATTTACTTGTGATGTAGGTCTCTAGACAATTTCTGCTGTTTTGTTTTCATAAATTAAAGGATTTTATAGATGCCTTTCTAACTTGTGACAGTACAAAATGGAATATTTGTTAAATATTAAAATATAAAGTATGTTTAATACATGAACGTATGATTTATATTTTTCTTAAATTTGGAGCAAAAATGTAAGGTTAAATAATAATAAATAAATATTTGTTTACCTACAGATACTAAATAAAGCACCAAGAAAACCCATCGTCTTTCCATCGTCATCGTCACCCTTTGAAATATTAAATATTGAAAAATAAACGAAATAATTAATGGTTAAGTGTGAAATACGTATGATTATATATATGTAGTTCATGTGTACTATGACATGGGAGATGTAGTCATCCCCATTTAATTAATATCGAACTAAAATAATTATTTACCAGTCAACATGACTGGTTAATAAGACAAATTTCGCCATTTTAAGGTTTTAAATAGTATCTAATTGTTTTAAGTAGGTATTCTTTACAAAATAAATTATACCAGAGCCGCTCTAAGTTGGCCGATTTGACACATGTCAGACTGACTGCACTAGTGAGGGACGACGGTAAAATTGCCGAAGTATATAAGTAACAGTTATTTCCACTTTATAACCAAGCAAGGTCTAATAGGGTATTCGACTGTGGTTGTTATGCTTGCCATTTTTATGAAAATCAGTAAGATTTATGTAAATCAATATTATTAATGAAAACGAAACTTAAATTTTTAGCGAAATGAGACTACAAAAAACAATTTAAAGTTGGGTGGGCAAGTCCATTCCAAAATTGCGAAAATCATTTAAAATTTCTTTTTCATCTTATTAATAACAGAATTAGTCACATCTTTCATTATGAAAACATATCAATAAACGCAACTTTTGATGAACCTACCGAACAAACTTCTTAGGCGCTGCATACAACAAACTAGCGTGTGACGTCACACGCCAGTCGACGTTTGTATGGAGCATTTTTGAGCTCGACCAATTAATGTGCAATTAAAATTGTAATATCTCGTTGAGTTATCCAGAGTTCGAGTGGTTCATCCAACTATATCAAAATAAAAAAATAGTCAAATACCCTATTATAACAATTTTTTATTAAAAACATTTATTCACATCCAGAAGATTGAATTGAAGTTTCTTATTTAAAATTATTATTAAAAACAATAATTATTAAATCCTTCATCCTATTTCTAAAAAATACCTAGTGAGTATTACCCATTACGTCACTATGAAAACGTGTCAAACGGCGTAACCTTGTAAAAGCGTAATACAGAGTGGAAATTGTACGTTTTCGTTTTATAATTCAATTATTTTAAGTAATAAAAGACAAATAATTAGATAATTAGGTGCATTTGACATTTTGAAATAACGTCTTATTTTTAAAAGTTGTTCTTTATGATTCGCTAAATATGTTCCTCTTAACAAGGATAAATGCAAAATATAAAATAAAAAGTGTCAAATCGGCCAACTTAGAGCGGCTTTGGTATAGATTATTTAACTGTCTAGATTGTAAATATATTTTTTAATTTCAAATCTAAAAATTATAAAAATTAAATATATCTAAATATATATAATAAAATATAACACTAATATGTATTTAATTATTATATGTCAGTAATTATTTCAAACTAAACATTAAAAATTAAAACTAAAACTCACCAGTAAACAAAATAGTGTTCCCGGCCCCATAGCGCGGGAGTAGGCCCTTCAGGGCTCGCTGGTCCTCTCAGTGCACACTCGCCTAAGCCCAATGCCCGGCGCTCGGATTCGCTAACATCACCCGCTCTGCGGCGGCCGTCTCTTAAAACTAAAATGTGCAAACTCGAAGATGCGCCTCTTATATTACCTCTTACGTTAAGTCGGATACCGCAACGTATTTGGCATAACACATTCGCGTGTGTGTGTCAATTCGACAGTGTGCGTTTTCGGCGACACCGGTGATAATGGCACGCCCCTATAAGCCGACGCGAATTCCCTGTCGCCAAATTTGAGACGACTCCCAATCGGCGTTATTAATTACACACTTTTTTGTTCACGTCCTTAACTTCCATTAGCGTAGCTAATCGCGTAAAAGCTTCCGTTAAATTTATTTAATCGAACGGCCGAAACTCTTCTCGAGTTCAAACTCCTGCTTAATATTCTCGACGCGTGCTAGCTGTGCGGTGTGCTTATTTATGTATGAAATTATGATGTTTTTGTAACTACTTTTAATAGTTGAGCATCATGGCACACGTGGGCTTATCAGAGATTCCTTGGGTGTTTTCAGAACATGCAGGCATTTGGAGGCACGAGGAGCTGGGTGTCTGGGACTTGCCACGTTCCCACCACGGACCCGGAACTGAGCTAAAAATAAACTTTGGTTTCGTTTTGGGAAATTACGTGTTTTTACAAAGTTCACCTATATGGATAGTCTAACATGTACTTCTGTCCCGAACGAGACTAATACGGTCTGCAACATAGTAGGTACTTGTTGTAATAACCATAAAATCTTAATACTCTATTTAGGGATTATTTCGATAATGCCCCTAGCAGTCTACGCACATAGTATGTATAATAGTCACAATTATCACTGTGATTACTAATTACCTTCATTCGTTTATGTAGGTATCTACCTATTTTATGTATATTTTACATTGATACCCGATATGATAACTGAAATGAACTTGGAATACATTCATTGGTAAATACTGTTACCATATTTTGTCTACTAGAACGTTTACATAAAGGTTTATTGAAACTCTACGATTTGTACTGGTTCTCTTTTATTACTTTTATTTTCCTTTATAATGGTCAACGTTATCGTTTGTAGAGGAAAATTCGTTTGTCTTCTGAAATTTCAAAAGAAAAAAGGAATGCTTTGATCAATTTTTCATTTCCGTCGGTAAATAATGTACTTTCAACATCAGAAAACGTATCCATTATCGCGTTGTAAAAAGGTTGAGCAATCTATATGGTCTCAGACTTTTAGTGTGGGTTAGGGCTAAGCCCGGGGCAATTAGTCACCGTCAAAATAATTAATGATATTGGCATGGGAAGAAATGTATTTGCATTTCTTGGCACTTCGGTTTCGCTTGGAGTACTCGATCCGAAAGTAAAGAATAAACTGATGATGTTCTAACCGCAATTTAGATGAATTCAAATTGATCATTTGGTCCCAAGAATTGAGTTATTCGAATTTAATCCTTTAAACGGATCCATTTACAACAATTATGGCCACATTCTCCAAATCATTGGACAATGGATCGGTTTAAAGGATTAGATTGGAATAACTCTAATAGTTTATTATAGTTTTCAATCGATGATGTATATCTACAGAAGATTGGAAGTTCTTCAGTTATTATATTTTTTTAATGCAATTACCAGCTTGCATTGTTTTTCTTTATCGTTATCAATAAAGATCTTACCTTCATCAAGGTATGGTGGAGAGTTAAAATACAACCTAAATACTTAAAAATAATAATCTTTATTTCCATAATAATATCCTTAAATCTAGCGACTCTGCACTAAGCACAATTGCCAGCAGCCAACACCCGGTATTTACAGTAACATTTTGTAGACACCTGGCAATAAAGTTACTTAACTATAAGAACTAATTAATAATACATTTCTTTGTTTTACTATTCTTAAGATCTTACAATATCGGCACGGAATGTATTGGGGAAGTAAAAAACTCACTAACAGATGAGAAGGTGGGTGAGTAATGAGTTTTCTTCCCCATCCGCATAAGCACCTACTACTTTTTGTATCTTCAAAGATACATTTCTAATACCTACGTTACCAGAATGTCAGTGAGGACCGTACAGTTTCAGTACCGATTTTCAGTGACGGGAAATACCTGTGTAAAGACAGCGATAAAGTGTCAAATAAATTGTGACTCGCGTGTCACCTTTCACTGTCTTAGCTCTTTCAGGTCAGCCTGTCTTGGGTTTCCCTACCACTTGTCTCTATCTAAATGCTTGTGTATGGCCAATCGATGACTAAGTAGAGCGGTATGTTTTGTTTCGATCCGATAAGTATTACGTACCAGATAAAGTAAGATAGTTCGATGATTATCTACGGTCATTCAAGAAATGTTCTGCATGTATGTTATGAATGAGATTTATTATCATAAACTGAAATCGATGTAAGTTATGAAACTGTACATAAATCATCTTTAACAGAGGACGATACAATTAGATAGAGCTAGAAGAATGAAAAAAAGAAAATCTTAATTTATTCACAACGGAATAACATAGTACGAATATTATTCCCGTGACCTATCAATTATTTAAGAAGTTAGACAACAAAAACAACCGAGATAACATAATTGTAATGAATAGGTGTATTGAACTTATATTAAGCGGAAATAGGAGTTGATTTGCCGGTGGCGTGCACGAGTAAAAGAACTCGCTAGACGCGCGTGGGGTCATATTCTAGTATTACTCGCTTTGCCAAAACAGGCAATTTATTATTTGCCTACAGCCAGCGACTTCGTCCGTATTAAAAAGAGACTTTAGGCACCGTTTTTAAATATATACGCGCCTACGAACGCCTTGCAAGTTCAATGCGATTCTTTAAATTAGCAGCATAACTATTTTATTTATGAATCGATTGACATGAACCGAACACCACATTTTGAATAGAGCGCGAGCGTGTAGTGATACAATATGTTACTGAAGACCACATTTAGATCAGATTAACCGTTTCTGAGATTAGTGTGCATAAATAAATAGACAAACAGATAGAATTTCGACAGATAGAATAACGAGTTCACCCGTGATCATGGCGCTTGCAACAGTGCCGAAATATCGGGAGCTCATTAAAACAAAACAACATGGTAAATATCCCGGACAATTTCAGTTTCCTAATGTGTGTAACCATGACCATTGTTTTGGATACTATTGTGTTGATAAAGGTCTCCATAATATTTTTTTTTATTTTATAATCCCCATGTGCAGAAGATACAGCGATGCGTTAAATTTTTATTATATTATGTAGGTATGTATAGTTTTCGTAGGTCTTTTTAGATATTAGATATGATGGATGCCAATACAGGCAAAGCAAGTATCAACTCGTAAAGGTATCACCACTCACAATTTGGATGCTTTTTGGATTTTTAAAGTACTCGCCTCGCCGTGAGATGGATTTAAAAACCGGTCAAGTGCGAGTCAGACTTTACACTTACTTTCTACTTATAGCAGAACGGAAATACATCATCTCTGAAAATGTTAGCGGTCTATTGCGAAGAGTTAAGAGTTATGTGACCGACTGACAACACAGGCATATTAATTAGGCCCTTTTGGCACCCTTCAGGCACGGAACACTCAATGTTGTGTAAAAGGGTAAAGATCTTTTGCCAACTTTATATATTTTCGTTCTTCAACAGATACCTACTGAAAATACACAAGGAAGATTTATTATAATCTTGAAATGATTTTGGAAAAAATACAAAGAGGTGAGTATACAAGAGCTTATTACACACCACTGGGTGAGAACCCCCTCTCCTAGTGACGGTGCGAAAAGCATTCTACCGCGATAAATAAAAAGGGTACCCATACATAAAACGAAAAAACTGGACCCTATTACTAAGACGTTACTGTTCGACAGTCACCAAAAGTACGATTTTTAGCTAGACAGTGATATACTGATGGGACTCGGACGTTTTTTTTATTTCCTAACTGACTAACGATGATGGCTTGGAGGAGCCTTGTCATCATCACCGGGCTTGCGGGGGAGCGGATGGCTCTCACCCCTAAGGGACTCGGACGATATACTTTGCCGTTAAGCCGATAGGAACAAATATTAAAGTGGGGCTCCCGTGCCACACTTGAGATTTTCGTGATCTTTCAACATATTTAATGGCAACAGGTAGATGCTATGTATATTTTACCAGAAGTAATTTTCAGCGTTTACCGCTTTCAACCCCCAATCTGACAGGTGCAAATTATCCTTGTTCACGTTATTTTTTTACTTTGTCTTCTTTTAAACTCTCTCTGAAGTTACGTGAATATTTCAATATCAAAATTAGACAAATCGGACCAGTGATTTTCCAATTTTAGCGAGAAAAAGCGAAGTGGAAAACACCTATTAATTTTATTAGACAAGATGACGAAAAGGGATACATATGATCGAATATCCATCCTAATCGATATTGAATCAATCAAAAGTTCAAACTTTAAGTTCATTTGTTTCATTTTTACAACAGATTTATTTATATACTAGTGACCCGCCCTTGCTTCGCTTCGGGTAATCCTTTTTTAGCGGATGCCATCGTCATAGCATCTACCTGCATGCCAAATTTCAGCTCGATCCGTCCAGTGGTTTAGGTTGTGCGTTGATAGATCACTATGTGTGTCAGTCAGTCTCCTTTGAATTACTTATATATTTTTAGATTAACTAGTGACCTGCCCTCGCTTCGCCTCGGGTATATATACATAAAAACTTTCCTCTTTAATCCATCATATATTTAAAAAAACCGCATCAAAATCCGTTACCTATGTAGTCTTGAATATTTAAGCATACACAGGGACAGACAGATGCGGGAAGTGAATTTTGCTTTATACTATGTATCCTTGCATATGTGTTCTATTTCATTGTGTGCGTTTTGTGTCTTGTGTATGTATCTATGTGTCATTGTTACCTCAAGTCGTGGTCAATAAATGTTTTTCTTTCTTTCTTCTTTCTTTATTTCTTTCTATGTAGTGGTATAAGTGTCCTCGGTGGGGACGTATGATAAATATATATTTTTTTAAATAGTCATTGTAAAAATCTATTATAATGTTAACTTTTATGAAATTAAAAGACTTCATAGATAGTCAGATAGACAGACTACGTCATTTCATTAGACAGTAAATCATAGAGAATAATGGGGGTGAGTTTCAGTATTTCGATTGGGTCGGTTCTGTGAAATCCCGTATAGAATTTGTATCGACAACGGCTTTTGGTAAACTTTACCGTTCGAAAGTTCGCCGCAAATTCCGCGAAATCTGTGAAAGTCCCTTCGACAATATTTAGTTTTGATTTATTAAGTGGAATGGGATATTGCTGTCATTTTAGGCGCTATTGTAAACATCTATTTCATAAACATAAATACTTTTTGGTAAATTAATTTGTATAATATTTTCGGAAAATAAACACCGTTCAATTTTCCGGCCAGGCAACATTGAGGTAGGAAGCTATAGGGATTATTTTTGCTTGTAGCTTTTATGTTTATGTGGGCAACACCTGTGTTTAATATTAATTATGATTACGAGAAAATTTAACTCATTGTTGATTGCCGGGTAAGAAGCCATGTTGGTTAAGATCTGAACTTTGTTTTAAAGCAGCAGAGTTACTGTTGTATAACTGAACTTATTTGTAATTATAATGACAATCAAATAATTGGAATTAAAACCATGTTATATACCTACATTGGCTATGTAAAGTTACATAACTGCTATAATAATGATAAATAAATATTATTTATGTACACGTATGTATCCTACTACAAAAAAACTTACTGTGTAGATATTATGCCTGTTATCTTATCGATAATAGTTGTTAATACAACCATATTAATATAACGATATCATTACATAATATATAAAAAAGTCGTGTTCGTCTGTCTCTCTCTCTGTGTAGTCGGCCCCTCATGACTGAGGATCGTGGTCATCATTGGATGTGCATTTGGAGCGAATTATTTGCCTCCATCGATTTCTGTCCATCGCATCATGAACGAGTTGGTGGAACTTGCTGGTAGACGATTCTTTGATCTGGTCTGTCCATCGTGTTGGCGATCGGCCGCGTGCGTTTGCCTTCTGTATTGCCGACTATGATGAGTCTCCAGATTTTCGTCGTTTTTCCTTACAATGTGTCCGAAATACGCAAGGATATTGTATGGACTGTCTCTATGTATGCTAAAATCTTTGAAACTTCTCAACAACGGATTTTTATGCAGTTTTTTGATACATAGAGTGATTGAACTTGAAGTTTTATCTAAGTATAATTTTCGAAGCGAGGGCGGGTCACTATCGCTTGTGTGAAGATTAATCACAGAACTGTAACAATAAGCACGAATAACATGAACCCATTTCGACTAGCTCGGTGGAACAATGGTTAGTAGTAATCTTGGCTGATGGTTCAAAAGTCGTGGGTTCGATTTCCACTCGGGACAAATATTTGTGTGAGGAACATCGGTGTTTGTTTTGTGTCTTGGTGTGTTATTTATATATTAAGGTTTATTTTTGTATCCACATTCGATTTTTATATCCGTGATAGAAGTGCTTAAGCTACTTACCACGGGATCAGATCGACGTATTTATTATTTATTATTGTATCTTTTATTTCTCATTTTTTGCATTATTTATTATTAATGTTTGTTCCACAAATTGCTAAGTAAATAAGCTTTTTTAAATAAATATCTGAACCCAGTACGGGTTAAAACATCGAAAAAGTTTGTTGACCTTTACTCGTTTAATGTTATTCGGAACGACGTCATATTCGTGACTTATACTCAGCTCCTCCCAATATTTCTAATCATATTTGATTTAATGGCTTATTTTTTATAAGTATTTTTGTATAATTTTACAGTTAACCGCTATGAAATTGAATATTAGAGACTAGTAAGGATCACACTTTTAAAATAAAAAACACTTATTCTTTTACGTACAAA
This sequence comes from Maruca vitrata, assembly GCA_039566165.1. NCBI lineage: Eukaryota > Metazoa > Arthropoda > Insecta > Lepidoptera > Crambidae > Maruca > Maruca vitrata. The sequence continues at coordinate 8,010,414 of CM076917.1, forward strand.
ATGGGCACATATTGACGGGTTTTTTTATTTAATAAAATAGTGCTTCAACATTATTAAGTCTATGATTGTAAGTGCTTAACTGAAGCGTACTGAAAGCTTTTGAACAGCCCGAAACAGGAAAATACAAAAAAAAAATAATTTGCAATATCGCATACATTGATCTGATTCCACGCGAAGTTGTTAAAGAACTTTATTGCGGATGTCATAATCAACAGTGGCATACATACATTTTAGACCTGAATAGATATTGAACCCATGGCCCCTCACGCAAGAGAACGAAACGCGCCATCGAGCCAGACCATTAACATGAATTCATTTCGTCTGGTTCGCTGGAACAGTGGTTTGTGACGTTGACTGGCGGTTCCAAGAGTCGTAGGTTCGGTTCCCAACCGGGACAAATGTTTGTGTGACGAGCATCGTTGCTTGTTCCGCGTTCTGATATGCGTTACACAAGTGCGTAAGCTATTTACCATGGGATCAGATCAATGTATGTGATATTGTGTGACGAAATCGGTGTTTGTTCCGTGTCTGGGTGTGTTATTAAATATATTTAAGTATGTATTTAAAAATATCTATGTATGTATATCAGTCTCTGACGCCCATAGTACAAGCTCTGCTTAGTTTGGGGTCAGATGACCGTGTGTGGAAATGTCCCAGATATTTATTTATTTATTTATTTATTTATTGTGTAACATTTTGTTCACTTAATTTTTTACAAAATAAAGAGATTTTTTTTCTTATTAACGCTAACAAGCTCAGTCGTTGGAGTGTGTTGTTGGTAATTATGAGATATTACTGAGTAATAAAGTATTATGAACGAAAATAAAATTTATTTTGTTTTTCTCAGACAACATTGAACACAATATCAAAACGTTAATTGAAGAAGGAATACTGTGAACATCAGGTTCAATTAGTAGATCCATTGAAATACATTTAAGACGATACTAAGATACAGTGTACCTGTCTGTAATTCACTACATATTATAAAAAAAAGTCCTTACCTTTGTCTGTCGGGCCCTGTCAGGTGTGCTTAAATCTTTGAAACTAGGAGGTAACGGATTTTGCTATAGATTTTAAGAGTAGAGTCATTAAAGAGATAATCCTCTTTTATACATGTATAATATAACAGAAGTCTAATCAGAGCGGGCCGCTAATAAATTGTTTAAAAATCAAAATAAATGTAATTTATATTACGATGAATTCAAATTATAATACAAAGCCCTACAATTAGAATGTTCTCTTCTTCTCTTCTTCAGCCCTGTATCACCCATTGTTGGGTATAGGTAGGGTTGCCAACTTTTTTTTACCAGAAATAGAGTATATCTGACTTTAAACGAGGTAAATAAAGAGTACGGACCTACAAAAAAGAGTATCTTTTATTTTTTACTTTAAAACGGTAAATAGTCGACTTTTTTGTTCTGATTCAGGATATTTGCATATTATTACAGACGTGCACTAGTTTTAGTAAATTTTGTAAAAGAGTACTTTTGCGTACTTTATTAATGTTATAGATTACCTACATGATATAGAGGATAATACTCTATTTTAGAGTACGGTTGGCAACCCTAGGTATAGGCCTCTTGATGTGCTTTCCATTTGACCCGGTCTTTTGCTGATCGCATCCAGGTCTTGTCCAATATTATTAGAATGTCCAGTTTTTAAGCACTGAAAATTCGTGATAGATAAACTCGTACATGACACCTAACCTATAGTATTCAACAGGTGCTCGAACAAAAAAAAACCGATCGTTCCTTCATCCTCATCGTTGTTATTGATTTGTGGCAGATAAGGACACATTAAAATTCCGTGTTCAGTAAGTATTAAGATGTATAAGATGCGTGGAGGTGCAAGTATCAGGGACCGGTTTTGTGACTTACGCAGATCCTTTCTCAGCAAATACATTCTCTGCGTGCTTTTTGATGACACACGTTTTGAATTTATATATAAAAATTAATTTGTTTTTTATTAATGACTGTCGTCTTAATGGGTTCGATTTAATAAATATTTGAAAGAGCTCAATTGAAATGTAGAGATAATCTCAAGTAGGTGTGTCTGCACTCTACTGAAGTCGGCTTTGTTTTGTAATGTACGAATAGATAATTTTCTTTCTTCTGAAGTATGAATGAAATGTAAGTGTTTTCGTGTTATCGACACTTGTGCCAGTCACTCATAATATTAAATAATCTGAAATTCAAACTGATATGATGAAAAACCACAAGAATATACCTAATTCTATCGGTTCGTTAACTCTACCTCACAACTACTCTTATAATACCTTGTAAACGTAGATAATTATTGCAATTAATGATTGGATTTACAAGCCTGTTCATCCATATTAAAATGGCGAAGGACCTTTTAGCTAAAATAACTTTTATTCGTGTATTTGTTATAAAGGTTGCAATATGCCATCGGCACTATTAAGTCAGAACGTCTAAAGAAAATTAATCAATCCTATTAGGTATTTTGTAACTAATTAAAATGCTAAAATGTATAACATTATTCATTTGGTTATGTTGACCTGAAAGAAGAACATTGTCCCAGTATGGTAACAAGATTGCAAAATGCTCTATAGACAACTGACATGGCGACATCGCTCGGTAAAAGAAGAAAGCCTACAATATATGTATTAACGGTATTGCCAAATCTCATCTGATGTTTATGCTTTCGCCTAGACTCAGCAGATATGAAATTCGGCCGGTCCTGTAATCTTATAGGCCTTTTACGCTCCGGTCACAAAACCTAATGGTCTGTACGTACACGTGTAGATGACATTGCTTTTCTCTGTATTACCTACTACATAGCATAATTCTATTCTTACCACTACATTTGGCAGTTAACTAGATGCGGGGGCGGGCAGTAAAAGGAACAAGTATTTTGTGAAGTGCTTCGTAATTATAGGAACGTCAAGGAAGCCCGGTTACATGAAGGTTGCTTTAGCTTATGTTGGTATGCTTGTGCATAATTCTCATGCATTTTTCATGCGACTGACGGGTAATAGAATTGAGATTTATGACTTAAGTTATTGTTTTGATTGCATTGTAAGATTAGGTGTGTGGACAAAGAATGATGGACGTATACGTCATTATTGCCGAATTCTATATATTTGAAATAAAACGTATTTTAAGGATTGAACTCGCGTGTTATTCAAAACATTATTTAGAGATCCGACGTTTCGAGCTCTTTACAGCGTTCGTGGTCACGGGCAAGACTAAAGTTGACAGTTGTCTTCATAATAGACAATACTATTAATTATGTATATATAAAATTTGTTTCATAAAATGCCCTAGCAAATGATTAAAATGGTTGACGAGATGTATAGAAATTCACTTGGGAAAATATATGTATACTTCCTTTGATACTTTATCATACCCAGTGCTCGTGTCTTAAGTAAAGATACGGTCGGCGATGGGACGTGTTTCTAAGGAGAGCTTATTCAACGTTACTGTAAATGGATGGTCACTTATAATTTCCTACTGAGTTCTTGGAAGAAAGATAATGATTTTCTTCTTATTAGTTTCACAAAATTTTGTACTGTTTTCCAGGAATCGCGTGCCTATCCGTCTTTGATTTATGTTTACGGTAAAACTGTTGAAATTCATTATTATACTATTTTATTAACAAGTGATAAATTATGATATTTCTTGACGCTTGTTTTTCAAGAATACAGGAAAATTAATTATGTTGAATGATCTTCTAATACTTCGAAAAAAAAATAGGGTTTGTACTGTGATGGTCTGCACGGAAAATTGGCGTCAAAAAGTAAAGAACGCGAAATTTATCAAACTGTGGTTTTTATTGCCTGAAATGTGTATCAATATCCACTTTAAAACGCCTCTGTCTCAAAACAAGTCGTAAAGCAATGCACCGTAACATTAATTTGGTGACCGGGGTCTCGCAAATCCGCCATAGCGGTAATCTTCGATTCTCGCCCATTCTTCGAAGCTGCATGGAGCAGGAATTGTGAGATCCGATATACATGTAGAAGATTTTTTTCCTTGTGAACGCATTCAGTTCATTGACCTAGAGCTTCCAGTTAGGGTACCCAAGTTTGGCTTGCACCAACCTTCTTTTATCAGCCATTTTACGTGATTTAAATATAACATTTCGTTAAAATTGTCCGATAAGAAATCTCTTTAGTTATATTTATTTTACTATACTTTAATAAATGTTATAAGGATATTGAATTAATATGATATATTTTTTTAAAAGATATATTTAAAAGATATATATTTGATATTTTTTATTTTTTTATATAATGTTTTTTTTGTGACGTCGCTTTGTTTTAGTGATGTTTTATATAATTGCATTAATTAGTTACAACAATTATTAAATTAGCTGTATGGCAGCCCTGGGTAAGCCGTTCAACAATTTTCGCTGCTTACCTGTATCCTTATTAAACAAACAAAAAATAATCAGAATACTTTCTTGAATACTACAGCCAATAAATAAATAAAGAGAAGGTAACTTTTATAAAGCGTTAAAGAAACTGTATTTTGAATTACCTATTATTTTTATCATTATTGTATACAATAATTACTATTAATTATTTATCAATCTTAATACAAACACACGATCAATTGGTACTTCTTTTACATTTTTCTTAATTGAGGGATAATAGAATCTATCTACTGACACTTTCACATATTCACGATTTTCGGCAATTCGGACGTTCATGTCACTGAAACTGAAAAAATTGATCGCAAGGTTCAACTAAATGTTACTTTAGTGCTAAAAATGCATATTCCATATTCCCAGTGAGAATTTTTCCCAATAGAGCGCCGGGCATCCATAGAAATGCATCGGATTTTGAGCTTTTACCAAATACAGTGAAAGACACCATTCATAACAATGTTACTGTACTGTGAAATGCTCAAGTCTACAGAAGGACGAAATTCTAAGAGGAAAGAGTTACGTAACATGTTCAAAATCAGCGAACCGAAAGGATTAAGGAAGTTGGCGCGACCCCGCCTCTTAGAGGACTCGTTAAGCCGCCCGATTTTTTTCCAGTTACATCGGCCTGCCAACTCTCGGGACGAAGACGTATTATAGCGTGCATTTATTTTTGGGCTCACTTTGACGTCTTATTATATTGCTACCTCGAGACAGTAAATCTCTCTTGACAAATCGGTAATGCGAAAAAATCGGTAAAAAACATTTTATTATGTTGCTGAATTATGTGTCGAATATGTAATAAGGCGTCCAACCGATTTCAGCCATGGCGGCTGATCTCAATGGAGATCAGTCAACTGCGCATAACGTTATTATAGTGCACAAATGTACGCAAACACAAGTGCACTCTCTGGTCCCTTAACCTTATAGTTCGGGAAGACGGCATTCGACATGATCGAGATCAAGCGCAGGACCACCGGCTTAATGTGCTTTCCGAGGCACGGGGGTGTATCCGCCAACATTCTGAATTTCTTAACAAAAAACTCACACAATAGGTACAAATTTTCCCGACCCCGGACTCGAACTGGAGACCTCTCGTTCCTAAAGCAGCACTTGCTACCAATAGACCAACAAGGAAGTTAAAAAAACCAGTTGACTAAGTAAATTAAATACATTTCCAAGAACATCATGATGAATCTGAAGATGAGCTTATGATGCACTTGTCTGAGGGATATCAGTACTAAACCAACTCTATCTACAACGAACTATAGACACTTATACAGGTAAATAAATTACTCAGATCAGGGGAAACACAAATATTTATCACATAAATCTTTGTGCCGGGCGGGGGTCGAATCCAAGACTCCTGGGGCAATATATACAGACACTATCAATGCGCAATCGAGCCAGCAACGCTTTATATAGTCAATTAAGTTTGCATGAGCCCGTTTTACTTATGCATGGGTTAAAAATTGCACGGTGGCTACATAGGTATTCCTTGTGTTGGTTGCTATACTTTTTGTCGCTGTATAAGGTCAAGGGCTTTCGCAATGCATGAAGGTTTGTTTTACTTGTTTTATTTTTTTAGTTTAAGTGATTGGTATGTTTTGATCAGGATAAGATCATTTATGTGACTGTCTCAATGAATACAGTTTATATTTGAAGTTATTTTGTAATTACTAACTTAATACAATATTTTGCTTCTTACCGAAAACATGTGCGAATAAGTTGTATATTTCAGGTACCTGTATACATAGCTCAAGTAAAAATTATCTTCGCCAAAACGTTCCCAGACTTTTGTGTACAGTAAATTATTAAATTGAAAAAAATTGTAAACAAAAAAAAACCGCCTTCAAAAACCCGACTCACTAAAAATTACAAAATAATATAATACGAACATTAATCTGGGTATGAATTTGATATGTTGTTGAAGGCGGTGCCGTTTATATTTCATGCAGTTTTCCTCAAAAATTTTATTGGCACCGCCTTCAACAACATATCAAATTCATACCCAGATTAATGTTCGTATTATATTATTTTGTAATTTTTAGTGAGTCGGGTTTTTGAAGGCGGTTTTTTTTTTGTTTACAATTTTTTTCATCCTTTTTAGTGTTACATTTTTTTAGCACCCTATTAGTTCAGCTCACCTATAATTCTACTGATATTATAACTAGTAGTCTTAATATGTATACAGTATTGAAAGAATTATCCTTTTACTCCAAACAATTAAGGAGTTGACCTTCCATCATCAGCTCAACATTATAACATTATGATTACAAGAAGCAATGCCAATATAACTTCAGAAAATATGTGAAACGTGGTACATGTGCCTATAAAATTTAAGGGTTGCCCTCGATTTCTCCTGGATCCCATAATCAGATCCTAGATTGGACCCTATTAGTTCAGCTCACCTATAATTCTAGTGGTATTATAACTAGTAGTATTAATATGTATGTTACGGTTAATGTGGATAGTGCGGTTATTATGTATAATTACCGGTAACTATGCATAATTATCAGTGCTCGCGGTAAAGGTAGTAAAAACTATCGAATTAATCACATTTACCGGTAATTATATAAAATTACCATACCCTTTGTGTAAACGTGGTAAATAATAAAATCAAACTGACCAGTCAATGGCTCGGTGAAACAATGGTTTTGTTAGTGACCCAGACTGGCGATTCCAAGAGTCGTGGGTTCGATTCCCACTCGGGACAAATATTTGTGTGATGAATATCGGTGTTTGTTCCGTCTCTAGGTATGATTATGTAGTTAAGTATGTATTTATAAATAACTTTTCTGAAAAATTTAAACCGCGTAAGATATATGATTGAAATTTGGCATGCCCTAATAGACTTGAAGCTTACTTGCGACGCGATATTGCAAAATTCCTAAGGGATCAGGAGTTACTGGGAAAAAACTTTTGTATGTAAAATCCTGTAGTCCACGCGAACGAAGTCACGGGCACAGCTAGTTATAAAATAAACCAATCAAGTATCTGGAAACCCAAATTCATGTTTGATTTTTAAAAATATATTTTCTTATAAAAATAAAGTTTAAAGTAAACAAATTGGCAGGGAATTTTCAATGGAACTCTTAAAATTCTTTCTCATCAATATATTTTTGCTGGTTTGAGATTTGTGACATTTGGAATTGCAGAGTATTTGTGATATTTGTCAGCAATGTCAACATTTACCACAGTTGAGTGGGAGTTTTATATAATTACCGGTAAATTTGGATAATTCACTACATTTACCATGTGCGTTGGTAGTTATCTATAATTACCGGTGATTATAGATAATTACCGATTGCTCACATTGACCGTAACATGTACACAGATTAGAAAGAATTATCCCTTTACTCCCAACTATTAAGGAGTTGACCTTCCATCATCAGCTCAGCATCATAACATTATGATTGCCAGAAGCAAATGCCAATATAACTTCAGAAAATATGTAAAACGCGGTACATGTGCCTATAAAATTTGAGGGTTGCCCTCGATTTCTCCTGGATCCCATCATCAGATCCTAGACTGGTCAACCTAATAGTTTAGCTCACCTGTAATGCTACTGATATTATAACTAGTAGTCTTAATATGTATACAGTATTGAAATAATTATTCTTTTACTCATAACTATTAGGGAGTTGACCTTCCATCATCAGCTCAGCATCATAAGATTATGATAGCCAGAAGCAAATGCCAATATGACTTCAGATAATATGCAAAACGCGGTACATGTCCCTATAAAATTTGAAGGTTGCCCTCGATTTCTCCAGGATCCCATCATCAGATCCGAGACTGGTAAAAATGGGACCACCTCGGAAGTGAACCCTATCCAACCAAAAAAAAAATTTTGAAATCCGTCTATAATTGACGAAAATATCGGTGAACATACATAAAAAAAAAATATATTATACATACAGACGAATTGAGAACCTCCTCCTTTTTTTGAAGTCGGTTAAAAATATAGTTGCAATGAGAAAAAACACTAGCACTAACCTACATTGCGATACGGATTCAAATGAAAGTTTCATAAAACTTTGCAAGTGAAACAAAGCTGATTCTGAAATTGTAAAGCACGAAGTTTTAATAAATCCGGTAGCTGAATTAAAACTTGTTGCTAAAGATGATATGCAACTTGTTGAAAAGACAAACGGCTTTGTTTCGAGATTATTCTTTTAAAATAGTAGTAGAAGTGTATATTGAAATAAAATAGTAGTAGTTGTGTATGAATTAATGTTTACGTTTTACCTAAGGTAATTTTACCTCAACTCTATTGGACTGCTGATTATAGAAGCCATGTAATTTACAGAGTTTTACCTAATCTCATACTATATTACCAGCCCGCTCATACGCGATAGTATGAAGTTACAGCTAAAGTTTTCCGCGTATGCAAATACAATTTACTTACATTTACAGCCTATAAATATCTGGCTCCGAGTACTGTAAAACTGTAGAGCAAATAATTTTACATTTCATTCATGTAATCAGCGTATTCACTGACATTGGCTAACTTGTGTTTTAATGGATGGGGGTATTTTTATAATTTTCACATATTTTATGTCATCATCGACCTTCATATCTTCAAATGACACTTTAATATAACTGTTCTTCCGCCTTGCATATCCTTATATAAAATATAATTTAATATTTATTTAAAAAACAAGGTGTAAGCATTGATATATAATATGCATATCGAATATACTTACCTAAGCTAACTATGTCTACGGAAGAATTGTGAAAAAGGTGGGATTATAAAAAAGCATACTTTTCCCGAGTCAAGCTAGATAAAGTTAAATATATTTAAATCACGTAGGCATTGGTCACCATCCTACTTTTAGGCAATAAAAATATAGCAGCTCTTTTATCTCGGACTTGCATCTTTTCCTGTTTATTTAAAAATCAGGACCTTTTTAGCAAACAAGTAACTGTGTTATTTAACGGTTGTTACGCAGTTTACTTTTGCTTCTCCCCCATGTAAGTAGAAATACTTTTCGTGCTTACGTATCTTCAAACATAAATCGACTGCAACGGCTTGTCGTGGCCCTAAAACGCTATTTGTTTTCAAATGTCTTAGTCATACTTTCTTAACCTCTTTGCATTAAGCAACGAACACAATTCGGCCAAAACAAATTGTGTGAGGACGATATCATCACCCTGTATCAGTGGTGGTTAATATGTCAGTATTGGTAGTCGATAGGATTTGAATTTGATTTTATTGAGTGTACGTACACCTGCATACTCGGAAACTGGCTGCGACTCCGTATACCATTAGGGGATTGTTATTTGAAATTGCATCGAGTGTGAACCTTTGTAAATCACTATTTGTTGTAAGTTAAACTTGCATAGAGGACTGATTTCTTCGAAAATACCGGTCTACTATCGGAAGCGGCTCAAAGCTATAAAACTCTAGCAGCCTCGACATTGGTACAATTTGGCCTCTAACAGAGGATCGATTGCAATTAACCGCACTGTTTAATGCATTATTATTATTGCCACTAGTACTTATTGCGAAGTGATAACCATAAGTATCAGTATGCATGGTGCGTTAATATTTACTCATTAAATACAGTTTTATTAGTACACTAGCAGAACCCGGAGAAAACTTTACTGCCCTATTTTTTCTGCTGCGAAAGAAGTAGGATCGTATATAATTGACCTTATGTTATGAATTATGATTAGTATGAGGTTGTGATTTGTTGGGTAAACATGTGGATTGTGGACCACATTATGTAATTTACTTACTTTTCAATATATCATGGGGTCTGTCTGAATCTGATTTAATAATTTAAAATATACAAACTTTTTCCTAAACAGATGCAGTAGTTCGTAAATGATGCGCGTACACACATTTAGGCTATTCGTTTTATTAGTACTTATGTGGAATAGCCGTTTTGGGTCGTTACATTAAGCGTTTTGTATAATACCAATGACTACTACAGACGGTAAAAATGATGGAGGGATTACAATATACTAGTAAAATAATATAATTGTTGCCTGTTCGAACGAACTAACGATAACCTTTATATAACATCAATATAGAAAATCATTAAAATGTGAATGCGAGTGAACTAACAGGGACCTCCAGGAAAATAATTATGAAAGTTAAATAAAACCGTGTAAGGCAATAAATAATGAGCAACATTAATTAGGCATAATAGCGGAACATTTCATATATTTTCTTGCGTCGTGATAAATTAAAGGCGATTCATCAAATTTTAATTGCGTCAAATTGTGGACCAAGTGTCATCGCACCGTTTATGTTGTGAAGTACAGTCCTCACGCATTAATTTCTATAACCTATGTGTTTATTTTTATTATTTTTGCTGATGGCAAAAATACTTTCTTTAGAAAAGTTAACCATAGTCCTAGAATCAATTATATAGTACTTGATGCACTTGATGAACTGATTATGTAGAGATAATTTCCTATCATAATGTAATTGTCTATATACATTAGCACGCACACATTTATAGTTTTCTAATATTATCTGTTATAATCTGAATATAAATTAAAAATTAAAATCATAATAATACAATTACAGCTGAGTAGGTAACTAGACGTATTATTGATATTAACAGTTTTAGTAAGTAATTGACACGGACTGTACCTAGTGTTTGATGGATGAGTTGATTGATGTATTTTGATGTAGGTGTGCGAGTAACAGGCAATCATTATTACCTAACGCAAAACTATTTTGGAAGAACTTAATTTGAGTTGCAATTCGTGTTTTATTGTCTTTTATATGAAGAAAACATTTTCTCTACAGATGTCATTTAAACTTTAAATGTTTGCGCAAAGACAATTTGAATGTTTCCTTCAGGAATTATATTATATCATGCGCACTTGCGTGGATCTACGTGATTGTTCCTTCTTTTGTATATTCTTATACATGCAGGGTAGTCAATCTAGCATTTGCATTGCATACAGGTACGTCGAATTTTGATGATGTTATCAGGAGTTTATGCATTTTTGTTTAATTTCAATAGGTATTAACGCTCGTGCTTTGCTAAAATTAATTAATTACATTCCATACATTAATAGAGACTGCGCGACAACTACGCTAGTGACAGATGACCAATGTAAACATTATTGACTTTGCTGTCAAGCGAGGTAAGTAAATATTGTGGAAAATATATACCGTCTTTTCCCAGTTGTCAACACTGTCGTTGTCGTCGCTGTGGATAAATGGGTAAAAAATATCTCGCTTGTCACCAGTGGTGACGTACTGGTGGTGGATCTGGTCTTACTTGACTTTTATTTTGAATGCCTATATCATGCATAGTGACATTTGCGACAATATGTTTTGTCGTACGTCCGCACTGGCGATTATTGGGATGTATTTTTCTCATTCGTCAACAGTGTCGAGAAAGCCAGTACCTACCTACATCTGGGAAAGTGTGTGTTGTACGTCGCCACTGGGATATTTTTTCCCATTTATGCACAGTGGCGATAACGACAGTGTCGGCCACTGGAGATAGACGCATTTTACTACCTTAGACAATTTTGAACAATGGTAATCAATAAAATTATTGCCAAAACCATTTAAGATGTTGTGTTCAGTGAGAAAGGAGCTTAAACGGTGACTGAACGGGGTTTTGTGCTATCACCCACGAAATCATTTTCCAAACGCAGAAGATGAACGCTGGACATGTCATAGCATGAAGATGTTTGCCAAGAAACCCGTATTTATCAAAGCCCGCGTGGTTCGCCATACATCTGTTACGGCATCGACGCAAGACAACTTTGTTGTAACATATAATTTTAATAAACTGTCATGGCTACACTCATGAAATTGAAAATATCTGGGATATTCGCCATGTTGTTTTGTTTTAATAAGCTTCCGATGTTTCGGCACTGCTGCAAGCGCTATGATCACGGATGACAACGGGTGACGATCTGCATTTTGATTAATTCAAAAAATAGTTTAGTTATTTCTTTATTTATCTAATTCACATATTGCATACAAACAAGGTTAGATAAAACTAGTCTGTAATAAAGTTTTTAACTCAAGCGTGCTACAGATTAAACATTTTATTATTTTTAAATTATGTTGAATATTTTAACAGCAACTGTTTGTACTTCACCAATCTACATAATTACTTTTACCGAAGAAAAAACATCTCGATACTAATTTTGATCCTTCAAATGAGATAACCTATGGTAATGCATAAATAACATTTAACGGTTGCCACACTTCAAGCAAGCTTTGTAAAAACTTTCCAGCGTTATTTTGGTATAGTCCGGTTTGATATCCACGAGGAAGATCCCAGAGCCGCCAGACATCACTTATTTTCTAATGGACAAAATATATACGATTGAGTAGTGGTGGGGTGTACTATCATCATATGACTAGTTGCTACCTTGACCAGACGGCCATTTTTCAGATATCAACCAATCAAGGTACATAGAAACACTGCTCACCTCACTTAAATTCTGATGGCTGATTTTAACATATATTTCACACAATATCCTTAAAAATCAGGTTTTATTACTCCCAGACACATGCGGTCGGCGGTTTTACCTTACAGACGCTTTAAAGCTATGAAAAAAATTTTACTTTTACTTAATTTTACTTATTTTGTGATGCTTGATTTTTGTATATGTTATTCAAACAACTATTTTAAAACGTTTTGCAAACAGACAGACCGATTCAAGGGGCCAAACATTCACCAGACCCAACTGTTTTAGATTTTTTTTTTAAATTGATTTTAGTTAAGTTTTTCTAATAAAATAATTTGTAAGGTACAATTCTATAATTATTGCGGTCAGATGAGCACTTTTTAGTTGTTTGAATAACATTATATAAAAATCAAGCATCAGAAAATAAGTAAAAGTAAAATTTTTTTCATAGCTTTAAAGCGTCTGTAAGGTAAAACCGCCGACCGCATGTGTCTGGGAGTAATGAATCCTGATTTTTAATGATATTGTGTGAAAAATATGTTAAAATCAGCCATCAGAATTTAAGTGAGGTGAGCAGTGTTTCTATGTACCTTGATTGGTTGATATCTGAAAAATGGCCGTCTGGTCAAGGTAGCAACTAGTCATATGATGATAGTACACCCCAACACTACTCAATCGTATATATTTTGTCCATTAGAAAATAAGTGATGTCTGGCAGCTCTGGGATCTTGGACCATAAATTAGATAGACCAGTTTGAACAGCCAAATTTTCTTTATGTCTTGGCCAAAAATAACTGTGAATTCTTTTTGAGGTTATTTATCGTATATTTAGTCACGCCTGCTTGTTTGTTTGTTAAATCTTACGTTAATTTTGATAATATATGCGACAGAATAAGTATTTTTCAATATTTATAGAAAAATTTAGGTATGGTCAAATAATAAAAATCTAATTATTTACTTGTAAATAATTAGATTGGTAATGACTGTACCCTTGTAAATAATTAGATTTTTATTAATAATTAAATTCCGTACATTACCTCATTACCTCGTCGTGTTTGATATGAAGAAGATGCTACACTTTGCAGTCGCTTACTTATATCTATGTACTACATTCATACTTCAAGTGTATTATTTTATTATATTTTAAACACAATAGTCGGGAATTCATTAGAAATCAATATACTTTCCTTAATAAAGCTTGTTTTACATCATAAACCACACAGGGGTGTTCCATACGGGAGGCGACCCTAATATTTTTGGTATATGATAAGGGGCGGCCGAAATGTAAAGTCATTAGTGTCGGGTATCACAATCGTACATTAGTCAGAGATAAAAGAATGATGGAGTTGGAGGAATATTTAATCCAGCAGAGAAATAAGTCGACTCATTTTCAGATTTCAAAGCACGCGACGGTTTATGAGACGGTGCATTAGGCGCAAAACGTTTTTCGATTGACGTTTATTCTCGATAATATTTTGCAACTCATCGATCCTGGTCCAAACGGAGAATTTAGGTTTAAAAGGTATCAATCATTCCCAAACGTCCGTAAGTACTTTCAATTATTATTTTTTGTTGATATTGATAAGGAAAACTACTTTTTAGAGCATGCTTGTGAATTAGGGACAGGGATAACTATTATATAATTTTAAACTGTCATGGTTACACACATTAGAAAACTGAAACTGGCGCTTGCAACAGTGCCGAAATATCGGGAGCTCATTAAAACAAAACAACATGGTAAATATCCCGGGCAGTTTCAGTTTTCTAGTGATAACTATTATATTGGTCGTAGTTGTCTATGTATCAACTTTTAGGAGAAATCGATTGGATTGTGCCAAAATGACATTATCTCATTGATCAATAAAGGTTTAAATGTGCAGATAAATTATATAATCCTGATAACAGTGATGACGGTCCCCTCACAAGCCAGGTTTAATCAAATTCGATAAACAACAACGGAAGTCCGCATATGGTGTGATTATTTTGTTAACATTGTTCATAATTATTTGACAATAAAATTTAAATGACTACACAACAAGAATAAAATAATTATTTGTTTGGTACAAATATCTCGAAATATGGTTAATATCTTAATCATGGTTTCATAATTTGACAAATTAATTATTTAAAAAAAAAACACCAAAAAATGTACGAAGAGTCAGTTAGTCACATTTTCTCAATTTAGGAATACCTTTTATTTTATTTATAACGAGTATCACCAAAATCTATATAATTATGGTGAACTGATTTTGCTATGCCACACGAAGATAGAAAATATCCGAGACGGCGAGAATTTTGAAGAATCTAGCAAATTACCGAACATGATCTTACGGTCTCCTCATAAGCTTCTAATGTAATACCCTAGGGTCTTAGCTAGTGAAATTCGACTTTAGCAAATCATCTAAGTCCCTTATACGGGGCGATTCTGAATCCGAGATTTTCAATAGTTTTTTCACTTTTTTTTTGCTATAAAACTATCGCATTAAGGCAATTGCCGGATTCTTTTTAATATTATATTTAGTACACATTAAATCAACTCGTAAACGGAACGAAAACGTATTAATTGTGGCTTTCAGTTTCACTGCATGAGACTCCCTACGGTAAAGCCTCGTATATGCACCTAACACTCCTTAGCGTAACTGCTCAGTTAAAGAAAGAAAGAAAGAAAACATTCATTGATCATAAATTAAAAAAAAATACAGAACTAATAGTAACAGTTACACTACAGTAGCGCTACCATGAGTTTAAAAGTTACGGACTCGATATCGCCTACGTAAATATGTCTGTGAAAAACTTGTACAGCGCCCCTGGTGGTTACGCTAAGAACTAAAATCGGTCGTATGAAAAAACAACTCGATAGGTTTTTAACGTACGTAAGTTTTCGATAGCCAACTCATGGTTCCGCAAAGATAACATAATATTTAGGAATATAGGTAGGTATTACAATATATGTATTGTTCTTTATCACTTTGTTATATTCCGTGGGTGTTACAGTATGGAACTCTATGTACTGTAATATATTCCGCTACGAAATAGTCGCTCATCAATTGTCTGTTGTGGGCGAATGCCCAAAGGGCATTTATTGCCCTTTGGGCGTTTGAATGTGTTTGAAATGAATAAAAACTCTGCTGAGAAAAAATATACTGAAATATTTTCCATTCATTTTTTTCGTTGCCAAAAATATATCGCAAATCATTCAGAGTCCAATCAGGAAACGCTGTGAGGCGTGGGTATTTTAGCAATAGCTTGAGTGACTCCATAAAGTAATAAATGGATTCATTTTTAATCCTCACCATCAGTCTGTTACAGTCAAGTACCTTACTAATAAAAGGTACTTATCAGACTTATTTACAGGAAACTTCATGCCAATATAAGATTCGCGATTTTATTGCAGGCCTATACAAATATAATTAGAAACTGAACTGAATCTTTCATTTAGAATACCAAAAAAATTACGTCTTCTTAAAAATATAATAAATTTAGAACATATTTACTTTGTATTGTGACGTAGACCCAAACATATTAAAAGCTGTAGGAATTAAAATCACACTTTTTTAAAATAAATCCTTCGTAAGTCTTGGTATAAAAGTTTTCTTGTAACGGTTCGTTAATTTTATTTGGAAGTCAAAGTGCATAAATTAAAAGGTTGTGCATTTTTAAACAAAGGCTTTGTTACCTGCTTCTTCACTGAGGACTTTGTTTCAGTCGTGTTAACTTAAAGTGCATTTTTAAGGTCTGACAAAAAATAGATGGCATGCAACTTTAATGTCTTTGATATAAGACTAACATGCTTGAGCTTGAATGTTGCTTGTGAACTTTTAAATATTTATTTTTTTACTGATATCTCTTTTAGAGACACAAACGTCCATTAGAGGAGGATCCAGTAGAAAACGTAGGTATACACGTATATAGATGTAAGTTTTTCTGGTTTTCTTTTCAAAGCGACAATAGGCCATCGCTCTACTTTATCTCATATGTATAAAACTATGTCCGACCAACGATAGGTGTATTCTGATAGATCTATAGCAGAATAAAAACATTTATAGCTTCGTATTCACAGTATTTTGCCAATTATATTATCTAGCAGCTATTATTATTATCTAGCAGATCTGTAGCTCCTCAAACCGTCACTTATTAAGTATGCATTTTCCCATTTACCGATCAATTAAATAAAAATGTCTCATTAATAACACGACCAGAACTATTTAACGGTTCAGGCAAGGTGATTGACCTGATACAACACTGTCCACTCAGTTCCACCTACGTCCTATTTTGCATTTCAAGTTTGACATGAAATCTTTGTTATGATACCCTTATTTATTCGAGATCAAACTTCAATATACAAATTTAACCTTTTGATAGAATGTTTGCATCATTTACGCTTCTGATATTTAATATTTTGCTATAATAATGATGAAAACTAACAAACTAAGTTTATTTTGGAGAAGCCTAACCCAATTACTTGTGTGTTAATTATAATACAAGTCTGTCTGTATTAATTTTATAAAACAATTTAATGGACCTTGAATATTCTGCAAAATATGTATTCGTGTAAGTTATTTTTAAATTAAGTGTTTTAGAATAGCGACGGAAACATTGGAGGGTTTAACCGCAAACGCTAGAGACGTGACTACAGTCTACCTGCTTTGAGATAAAATCAAGCTGCAGGATAAAAGTGCTCAGAATATTTTATGGCTGTAACGTTAGTCGTTAGACACGTCTAGATGCACGCCACTAAATATTCAAGCTTTTTTATTACATTTGTATTGAAATATTTTTGTGTTATCCTTCAATATGATTTACGAAACGGAGACGCGCGACTCCTAATTCTACGTAATCTTGTGATTGATTTTACTAGTAGTTTAATAGCAGGTTCTTGTCTGTATTTCAATAATACCACTATAACTATGGAATTTAGATAACAAAGTATGTTACTTAAGTATACATCTGTATACTTTAGCCACAATTTGTACAATAACACTGTATTTAGCGTATTCAATCCTGACGCTATACCTAACTTTTAGATTAAATTACATTTAAAAAATCATCACGTTTGAGTTTTGGAAAGCCAACCTTAATCCTACATCAAATCAAATTATTTATTGCGTGTCACATTAACATGTTACAGGTGGTCGTAAAAATTAGGTCTACATGTAACGCCCTGTTAAGTAATAATATTGTCACGCTTTATAGACCTAATGTTTATGTATCACCACTTTGTAGCATAGTGGTGAACGTGCGTAAGTTGTTAGATCAATATCTGCTTTATCTATCGATTGTTTCATCTATCTATACTAATATTATAAAGCTGAAGAGTTTGTTTGTTTGTTTGAACGTGCTAATCTCAGGAACTACTGGTTCGATTTGAAAAAATCTTTTTGCGTTGTATAGACCATTTATCGAGGAAGGCTTTAGGCTATATAACATCACGCTGCGACCAATAGGAGCAAAGATACAATGGAAAATGTGTAAAAAACGGTGGGAACGAACTGGCACAGCTATCCCTTATAAGAATAAAAATAGCAAATAATTAAGTACCATGAAATATGCTTCCCTGAAATGATTATATTACAAAAAGGGTAGTTTTTCATGAATATAGCTGTATTTTATTGATTCATCTCCAAGTAGACAGTGTTTAAAATGTTTTTGTTTGACAAAACAAACATTTATCCAGAGTTTACAAATGAATTTGTGTTATTATGAACTGCCATTTTATTAACAATGATGCAAACAGCTGTGTTTATTGTCGGCTAGGATAAATGTTTAATGCTACCAATTTAATTGAAATGTTATCTGATTAATTAGTTTTGCCAATAAATATTCATTTTATTGCGCCAATCAAAACACGGACACTCTTCGGTATTTGATGATTGATTTGTGGCGGTTATAATTGGGAAGGCGAATTAAGCGCTTGTAAAACTGCGAATTCTGGTTTGTATCCAATTAGGTATTTAATTCAGATACGTTACATATAGTTACAGGACAAGCTTAGTGAATAGGCGACCTTAGTCTTGGTTTTGACTTTTTATTTTAATTACTTAGTTGAAATTAGCAATATTTATGCTTATATCTGCGATGGGTGACCCAATACAACTGGGAAAAATCTAATTACGATATAGTATTTATAAGTTATAATTATGTTCATATCCGTAGGGTTATTAATTAAGGGTAGGCTCGTGCCCAATAAGCGGGGACATATAGGGGCAGATGTTTATAATGTTTATATTTATTGTCCTGACAATAATCTAATGATAAAATCTACCTGCTACTTCTAAAAATAAATGAATTGACCGCAATTTCCACTATAATACAACAGATCCTCTACTGGCCAAATATGTATGGTTCAGCGCATGCGCGCGTTGATGTCTTCTCAGTACTGTTATGATTAAATCGTAATTTCACCAAACCAGACAAAATACTATAACTTACTTTGGCTCGATTTCCGGATAAGGCAACATAATTTGGTTTATCCTTTAACGAAGTTCTGAAACTAAGAGATTACTTATGCTACTGATTTTGGCATATCAATCAAACAATTAACTAATTGGAACACCAGAGTTTCTATGTAAGTAAAGTAACTGCGTAGTTACTAAGCAGATCAATGCCAACAGTATCATTTTAGCCGTTTGCTAAACAGGTTTTACACTAGTTCAAAAGTAGTTTATTGCTTAAATTTATTTTATTTTTAGAAAACCTAAGTATCCATGATAGCTACAATAGATTTTTCGACCCCCTTGATAGATAGAGAACAAAATGTATTAAGTCTGTATTTTGTCATTTTTACAGACGGGTTTGCTTTAATGTTGTTATTATAAAAATGAAGACCTTTTAATGAGTTTTTACGGGAACATTAATTTTCTGTAAGGAGCGTTGAACTTGAGGGTTTGTTACAAGACCTCACCTGGCCTGTGAGTCAAGATTTAGAATGAAATACACACATTTTATTCCGGTTCAAAATATAATGTTTTATTTTTGCGGTTAAAAGGTGACGCATTTACTTGAGTAGACTGTACCTCAAGACCCACGCATATCCGCAAAAGGTGGTGTTTATTTTGAAAACCTACTGACTCCTAACTAGTGAGGTAATAACTTTATAAATACCAGGGGTAAACATGTGGTTATTGTGATATTTAAGTGAAACTATCGGCTGACTCAGCCAAGTTACCTATAACTATAAGTTGCCTAAGTAATAATTGTTTTACATAAATAGAAAAGCTATATTTTTGATTGTTGCCATTTTTTTATAATGTATAGAAGTAAGTGTAATTATGTAATACGTAATTTCAGTACCTAGATATGCTTTCTATCTAGTTACAGAGGACCAACAGTATCTGTTCTATTTTAATCATACGAGTGAGAACGCAAGCACTCACTCACTAAACACTGCATACAACATGACGTACAAATCGACAATAAAGTGTTAATGTAATTCATATCACGTTAATTTATCACATAACAAGTGCAATAGGAATCGTAAGTTTTAGGACATACTAAATTGTAAATAAACCAACGACACATCCAATTAGTTTCAAGATTTCCCCCACAATGACAAAACGGAACTAATGTTACATAATTTTTATTTATGTTTTGATGTGGCCTTCAACATATTACTGAGTGGTAATTTGATTATCACGCACTCATATGCTTGAAAAATACTCCTGTGTGTACAGTACTTACTTGAAGTGTACCTGTCTACATTTAGTGCCTAGAAAACTTTTTTTGTAAACATAACATAGATTTGGGAAAATGCCTATTTTCCATGAATCAAATTATGAAGTAAGAAAAATTTCATGATGATATCGATATAAAGGAATAAATACTATTTTTGCAAAATTTTACCTACTATTCTTTCGAAAATATGTTTGTCGGATATATAATGACTTTACGTTGAACTGTAATTTTCAATTTTTGGTCAGCTGAGGACCTAATATTAGTGGAGCGCCTTAAGGTTTATACCTCGGAATCCAGGGCCAGTCGATGAATCTTTATATCAAGTTTTGAAATGTGTTTAGAATAGTATATAAAAAAATGTTAAAAAAAATATTTTGTGCGATCTCAACTTTTTAATTATTATTTTTCTATACATAGTATAAAATTAAGTTGCGAAGGGCGCCCAAAATGTGTTTGTTACCTAGGATCTCAAAAGGTGCTATATCAATAACTATGCGGTTTTCAATAATGGAAAGAAGACATTTCAGGGATTCTATAGGTGTATAATTTAGGTGTACCTACTTAAGTAATTATTAGAGTAATCGTAACAGTTATCAGACGGACGGAAGAAAAACGACTTCTTGACACGATCACGCTAGATTTCCGCAGAAATGAGGAATTTTTCCGCCGTAAAAAGTAGCCTGTGTCCGTGTCTAGAATCCTATTTTTAAATTAACCAAGTCTTATAAAAATCCGTTCAGACGTTAAGGCGTGAATGAGGTAAACTTTTAAAACAAATGATTAAAAATCACTAACTTTATTAGTTTTCTGCCTACTGCCTACGCCTTAAGTACGATAGCATGAATATTAATAGCCTATATCCTTTTCTAGGTTACTATCTATCTCTAACTAAATTTCATCACACTCCGTGCAGGCGTTTAAGCATGATTGAGCAAAGCTACCAGCAAAAAACAATAAAAAATCAGAAATTCAATTCAGTTTTCTGCCTACTTCCTACCCTAAGTACGATGACGTGATTATTTACAGCCTAAAACCATTTTCAGGTTATCATCTATCATCATACCAAATTTCATCAAAATCCGTTCATCGGTTTAGACGTCGAAGAGCAAAAGTCCTAACAAAAACGGCTAAAAATCACTAACTCAATTTAGTTATCTGCCTACTGCCTACCCCCTAAGAACGATGGCGTGATTATTTATAACCTATAACCATTTCCAGGTTATCATCTATCATCATACCAAATTTCATCAAAATCCGTTCAGCCGTTTAGACGTCAAAGAGCAAAAGTCCTAGCAAAATCGACTAAAAATCACTAACTCAATTTAGTTATCTGCCTACTGCCTACCCCCTAAGAACGATGGCGTGATTATTTATAGCCTATAACCATTTCTAGGTTATCATCTATCACCATACCAAATTTCATCAAAATCCGTTCAGCCGTTTAGGCGTGAAAGAGTAACAGACAGACAGACAGACAGACAGACAAAGTTACTTTCGCATTTATAATATTATAGTATATAGTATATAGTAAGGATTAATACACAAGATGCATTTACTATGCCGAGGGCAGAGATGGCGGCGGCGGGGGCTGCGTTCCGTCGTTGTGTCATATAGTTAATGGTAAAATTATTTTTGTAAATCATTATTTTTTGTAAAAATTTAATAAATTAACATTGAAATTACTCAGTAAACATAATTTATCACATAAACAATTGAAATTTCAAATATAAAATTTTTTTGTAAAAAAAAAATTGTTGTAAACGAGATCGGCCATTTTTTTTTTTTTTACTTTTTTCTTTCAGGTTTTAATAATGCAATCAAGCACTTTCTATACACATTCATTGACTGGCCCTGGATTCCGAGCTTTTACCATTTTCATGTTTTACGGAACTCCACTATATGATGATTTCCTCAATGAACAGAATAGTACAAAAGATAATATTGTGTTTGCGCAATAACGACCGTTTTCGTATAATCTAGACTAGACCTCAAGGAGGGCCATCTTCCCATCTGGTCGCAAATCTCATTTGCCGCGCCAGTCGGTACGAAACAATGCAATTCGCATTTTCGCTTGCACCGATACTGAAATCTCGGATCGTATGCCGCATTCTCGCACATTAGCATACGATTTGCACACGACACACGTCTATCAACATGTTATTGCGGATTTGACTTGTATCTCGGATGTCGTTTGACGAGAACTGTTTCAGCGGATGAGTGTTGAATTGTAAGCGGACGGGGAAGTAGAAATTGAGAGCATGAAGTGAAGAGATCTGCATTGATTTTTTTAAAGGTGGCATCATACAAGGCTATCGTACAAGGAACAATTCCATAGTGCACTTTTATACGCCCAGCGCAATGAACACGATTTTTCTATAACACCCCCTAAACGTATGAAAGGATAACTTAAAATGGAAATGTTAATATAAAATGAGATAACTCCATTTAACTTAAACATTGCATGAAAAATTATATGCAGAAATGAAAAAGTCACAAACATTGTCACAGCTAAAAATTTACCAGTGTAAATCCTTTAGCGTTCGATATAATATCCGTTTTGCTTTGGATAGTCATAAGTTACACCGGTAAATTTGATGTATCATGGACTATGATATAGGGTTCCTATTGAACTCCAATAACCAGTAACCATTTTTCGGCGAAAATTCTGACAAGGAATTTCCAAATGACATATTTCATATCCTCATTTCAATGACAAGGCGAAATAGTACACTTCATAATAATATTTTGATCTAATATTTATGTAGGAAAATAAATATATGGCGTTAAAATAAATGAAGCACAAGATATTTTTATAATATGGTCTTTTCAGCACAATATTAATAATTATTTTTTACATATTTAATAATTATGCGTGAGTAAGTATTACATAATAAATAATTTTCACTTTTGAAGTGTCAAACACAAAGTGAAATACGACGGCTTAAAAAGTTTGATTGAGGTCTCCTTTCGAAGTGCTGAAAAAAGGGAAAAAATGTTTCGTAATTGTTCAAAGTCACTGAACCCATCCCATCTCACGTAAGCTTGGCACATCAGAAAGTGCTATTTCACTCTGGCTCCACGGCAACCAACCAGATATTATAGAGCCAGTAATAAATATGGCATGTTGTCCTTATTAAAATGTGATTGATAGTGTTTTCACTCCCGTGCAGTCGACAAAGCTACTATCAATCATTGAGAGGATTTCGGGAGCATATCATTCATCAGCTAGCAAAAAACGTGCGTGGGTACTATCCGTTGTCTTTTACGTACGTAAACTGTATGTCTGAGATTGTATCATCATTCGCGGGTTGAATATCAAAATTCTATAGCATTTTTTGAATGTCCGACCGAGTAACAGTAAATACCAGTCCGTGGCAATATTGTTGTCAAGTGTGACAGTTAGCGGTATCGTACGCCCAAATGTATTTCGGATTTGCGACGTTGTGTGTAAAAGGGAAAACCTTATCGACAATGGTGGTCAGATACGATTTATTAAATTGCCTGTCGAATTTGAGATTATGCTGAGCTTTAGATTGTATAACTTTCTTTTTTTGTTTTTCGTAATTTTTATAAGTTTAAGTAGGCAATCCCAAAATCACGATGTAGCTGAGTGTAGTACTAGTTATTGAAGGATTACTTTTAGAATCGCTAAAGTTCGGCCTATAGGATCGAACTGTAAATACGTACCTCGTAACTATAATTTTCTTAATATTTCCCTGTGTTAACACATTAATCATATTATGTACAAGTTACTTACCTTACCCACCTTGGTACCTAATACCAGTCAGTGTAGGCACATTACACATACTTAGCAGTTAAATTTGGGCGCAGATAATATCTTAGGGTCGTCCATAAAGAGGGCATTGCCATTACACCGGTATTTTTGAGATCCTGTTTTTTTTATAAAGCTATCTATGACATTCGCTAGATACTTCAGTATAATGACGAAAACACGTTAAAACATTTATAAATTGCATCATAATTTGGCTATTAGGTTAATTTATTTTGATCGGATCGGAGATTTTTTTGCTGTCAAAATCGCTGCTCGAGATTCCTTGGTTCCAATTAGATCTTGTTAAATATATTCGGATTATTCGTTAGAGATAGTTTTATGCCAAATTATTTTCTTTTTAGAGCAATTCTTTGATCAATGTATTAGTCATTAGTCAGTTAACTGTAATCCTAGATCATGGCTTATCAAATAATGTGTGAAATTTAAATACATAAAAATTAAATTGGGAAAAAAATAAACATGCATTAAGTTGTGATAATGTATGTAAAAACGTTAATCGCATATGTCATGTTAATAGTTACCTACTAACAGAACATATCAATTTTTTTATTACTGTTTCCATATAAATAAATACTTTTCAAAAAGGCTATCTTGAATGATAAGGCTCGTTATGTTCTACATACACAAGTATTAGGTTTAACGAATAATTAATTGCACATCTTATTAAAAAATAAGAGTTGTATTTCTCCGGTCTATATTTTACATGGACAAATATTGATAATAAATAAATAATTTATATGCTTATTTACAATTTATACACTTCGTAATTAGGGTCGGCTATTACATCAGGCTCTTCGTCGACATGGATAATTTTCTCCACATTTTCATTGAATGTGACTACGGACTTTCTCCTTGCCTTTTTTCTTTCACCAAATTCATCGTCATCAGATTCTTCAATAGCATCTTTTAGTTTGTCTTGTATGACTATGGGTGCCATTGGGTCTGGTAAAGGTATTTTAGTTACAGCATTCGTTTCTGATGTGCTGGGTTCGGGGTTGACTTCATCTATGGGTGCATTCAGCATGTCTTGAAGCCTCTTTTCGCTTCTCTTAAGTTCTTCTATATTTAGCCTCGGCTTGGCGACCGCGACGCCGTCTAAAGGCTTAGGTGGCTGTGGCGGTGACTCATTTTGTGACGCCAAACTGTTCGCATCGCTAAACTGGTCGTAGTTTTTTTTCTGTATCCTGCAGTTAACAATGAGAATGAGTGATTTATTTATGGTCATGTGTTAGGAAAGAATAAGTGAAGTAACAGTTAGTCTTGCCTTTTTAAGACGAACCATGCAATTATGGCTACAATTAGAAGGAATAGAAGTACGCTTAGGATGATCGTGGAGACTAATAAGCCAGTATCACGTCCCGGAGCGTCGCATATCAAGCGGCCGTCGAGATGATCTTGCAGCGATTGTATGCTCGCTATGTTGGCCGCTACGACCGCTGCGTTATTTATGTCACTGGAATTAATCATAGATCCTATTAAACAACAAAGTTTAGCTATGCACACAAATTTCAACACGACAGAGATAATTAGCGAATATTTCACACGTAACATACATGTGAAATATTAATTTAAGATGTTAAGACACCGTGCACAATAGATGTGCCGACTAAATAATATGCAGAATTTCACAAGATTAATCTATTTATGATATGATTTAAATTACATACATAATGTGGGTCACATTGTCTAAAAAATGGAGCAACTACGCTATAATAACTTTCATAATTTTTCAAACAATAAAGTAATGCTGAAAAATGTTATTGTCTTGGCCATTATTATCAGACCGGGTAGCGAAAATCTTGAGATCTAAATTGTTTTGAGTACTACATTGGAACTTTTATTGGGATAGTACCAAAAGTTATCACTAAAGATTATAAAAGAATGGAATCCGAGAGTTAAAAATTTATTTGAAGCACTTACTCAGCAAGTTTTTCCACAGACACTGGCTCCCTCTGGATCAATCCATAGACATGTACCTCAAGGGAGGCACCTGTGGTTGCCGACTCTCTCTTCGTTCGCGACCCTCTCGTGAGAACCTCCTCCGCATCAGACACTACCACAGACCTGAGGGACCTGACTTCGTATCCAATGGCATTACTGATGTTACCCAAGATTTGACCTTCGTCTTCTAAGAAAGCATCTCGTACTGTTACTACAGCTATATTAGTTGAGTCTAGCAATTTCACCTGGAATACAAAACAAGTGGAATCAGAAATCGCTAAGAAAACGCACATCAGGAAAAATACAATTCTTTTTGATAGTAACTAGCGATATTTTCTTGATAACAGATATTAAATGAAAACATTTATTACTAGATAGAAAGAAAACATAATGGATAAAATTTACAACTAGTCAAGTCAAGGGTCGAAAGTTAATCATAAAAGATAGAATGAAAATAAGGGATCAATTCTTTATTATGAATATGTAGAACTATCTTATTTTTATGTCATCATTGGTTAGTAATTTTTAAGCTATTGCAGAGCTTTTATCGCGAGCTTTGAGCGCGGCGACCGAACCAAGAAATTCTGTAACGAAAAAAACCTCACAATCGTCTAACGTCGTTTCAGTTCGGTAGACTTCGGCACGGTGTTTGTGTGCGTGCGGTTAGACCTTATTGTACGACTCTACGAAACTCGCACGAATCGAGACGAGCTGCTTCGAAATCGGACGATGCTATGCAATAGCTATACCGCGGCAGTCCCCGAGTGCCACACGTTTTTTTAACCAATTCATTCGTATACTGACTATCCATGTTCTAAGTAATTTATTATTTATGTACTTGTGCATTAGTGTAAATGACACAAAAAGGTTTTTGTTTAAACATAAACTGCAAGATACCGAGGATATATAAAATACAACAGGATATGCTGCCGCGATCTATTTCTGAAAGGATAAAGATGTGTTTTCCCCAAAATCATCGGACCCGGACTAACATACTAAGTTTTAGCGAGTTAAATTGTAAAGATAAACATCTGGGTATGAGTTCATATATTACACGTGTTTTTTCTCACCGACATGTTAACTTAATTTTACTTGAATTGCTGGGTAATGGCATATTTTGACGAAATTTTATTGGGTCAGACTTACGTTGTTAAGGCAATCTGTCGTTTTTTGTTTCTTTGGAATCAGCGTAAATCAATACATAGTATAAAAGAAAGTCGCTTTCGCTGTATGTCCGTATGTATGCTTAGATCTTTAAAACTACGCAACGGATTTAGAGTAGATTATTATTTAGATAGACAGATAGAGTGATTCTTAAGGAAGGTTTGTATGTAAAATTTACCCGAAGCGAAGCGAGGTCGGGTCACTAGTTAGTATATAAATTCATTGTTTTTAAAGTGGCGGTACTATTTTAATCGTATCTGGTGGTAAGCTTTTGTTGCACTCCTGTTTCTTTACACACGAAGTTCGGTGTGATGGAAATTCTGTTGGATTTTCAGGACAGATGATGGTTCAGGCGCAGGACTAACGATTCCTCATGTTTCCGAGGCACAGGCGTACATCGGCCAATTCTTGACTCACACAATTTTGTCGAGACGCGGGATCACCTTTAGGTACAGGGTACTTGCCATCAATAGAGCAAAGATACACTCGATATTATTTTTTTTATTCCTAGAATTGCTTACCATGAGAGTTATAGAACCAGTCAGTCCTTCCCCGTTCAGGTCGGTGGCGCTGACGGTCAGTATCTGGTCCTGCTCCAGCCGCTGGTTGCTGGTCACGTGGACGAATCCTGTGGCGGGGGAGACTGCCAGCTCTGGCTCCGAACTCCAGTAGACCAGAGCAGCGTTGATGCCTACGTCAGCATCCGTCGCCTGGCAGTTCGATCAAAGCTTGATTATCAAATCAAATCAAATTAAAAATGTCTTTATTTATATAGGCAATTAACATGCACTTATAAATCGTCACATTACTAATAAAAGTACACGAAAAGCTTAAGGAAAATGTTAAATCGCTGCCTTCAAATACATATAGGTACGCAAGGACAAATCATTTAAACAAGATTGTGCATAGAAAATACAACCGTCTGTGTTAAAAAAAAAGAAGTAAAATCGTAGGGCGCAATGCACTTATAGAAAGAAATTATACGCGCCCAGCGATTTTATTTTTGGTCTGACCAGTGCGCTAGATTATAATTTTTAATCTGTTAGTCAATTAAAAAAGTTTACGTTAAAAATCACTTATTTTTACCTTCATTTATATTTTATTAGTCTTATTAAAATAGTCGAACTTCTAAAATATTAGTTTTCCAATGCACTACAACTCAAGATTAAATGATGCAATTACACTACGGTTAAACTCCGGGAGCGATTTCGCGTCATCAAAAGAACATACGTACTTAATAAATGTTAAATAGAATGCGTTAAATTTAAATATACGGACATAGTAACGTTAGGTGCTACCTTAAATTTATTCCGGTTGACCGAACGAAATATTTGTTGTAAACACGTTGCCTTTTATATTATTAAATTGAAAATATCATCCAGGTATATTGTTCTGTAATAATGAACATACCAATATAAAACTGCCTAATTTACTTCTGTACCACACATTGTCACTCAATAAATTTCCTACGTGCGTGTTTTAGTAATCTCTACTTGTATATTCTATTCTATATTATACCCTATGAAAAAATGGTTGGTAAGGAGATATTCTTTCTTCCATTGCTTCACTCATTACTTATGACCACGGTTCACAAAATATTAAGTCTTATAATTACAATGTTAACTAAGAATACCCTTATTATTAAATATTCTGGCAAATTCTTTAATCTCTGAAGTACACTCATTAATATACGGCTGAGCAGTTAAACATACCGCGAGGCAATAAAAATAATTAACGATCGAATGTATTGAACAGTCCATCGTTTATATCACTTCAAATTAGGTAAATTATTTTTGAGGTTCTGTGCCTAGTCAAATAAATCATTAGCCTTCGGAATGTGGCGGTGTTATATGAACGATAAGTAATCTGGGTTTAAGTTAATGTACTAGATATATCTAAGTATCTATTGCTTTGGAAATTTGTAAAGTTTATGTCGAACCACTGTTCAAATAATATCAGCTAGTTAAATATCTCTACTTAAATAACTCTTGGTTTGTTCATTTGTCAACAAAAATGTTTCTTAATTTTTTTTTTCGATTTAAAACCGATGGTTTGTGAAAATAGTAAACATTAAATTGATAGCTGCTAAGCATATTACTACCTTACAAATATGCCAATATCTACATTCACGTACCTGTAACTCTGCCAAAGATCGGGGTAGCACGGTTTCTTCAAGCTCCGGAATGGGGTATCCAACTATTATAGGTTCGTTTTCCTTCCCAATGAATATCGGGTAGTTGTCATTAATATCATTCACGATCAAGTTGACAATACTCCTTCTAGAATTGTATCGGATGGTCTCTCCTAGGAGCCATGTGTTTGTCCCGTAATCGTAGGGCCCGAGCCAATCGAGTCTTTCATCTGTGGACCGTTTAGTTCTCGTGACGTCACTGTCGCATACTAAGGTTAGTTCGATTTGGATTTGAGAGAGAGCCATGAAGGCGATCGATGGATGTTCTCTATCGATAGCGGTGGCATGCAAGCCGGTTTCATCGACGTACAACCAGTTCTGGTTGGCTGGCCATCTGTTAGCCAGCGTGTACCGGCAGCCAACGTGTTCTGAGGGGTCCAAAAGCACCAGGTCTCGTAAGGGTTGTTCTTCGTCTCGGTCAATTACTATCAGTGGCGCTGTAACGGTTTCGTCCCCACAGACTGTTAACGCTTCTACTGATAAATGTATCTAAAACAAAAAAAAACACTCATACACGGCCTGTCTATATCATAGAGATTTTTTGATGTATTGTACTTAACCAGTAAATAATAAATAACTCGCAGAGAGTAATATGAAATCATACTTTCTTACCACGTAGCTTTTCTGGGTAATAAGCTAAACCATTTATGGCCACGTACGTATCTTGTCTTATTTATCAGGTGAATTGAACCCTCTCCAAAATAAAATGCAGGTAGTTGAATAGAAAAAAAGTAAACCGAGTTAAGCGATATCGTAATTAAATCAATATGTGGCTAACGCTAAACGCTTCTAGGTAAAGTTTAAATCTTTACTTGTTTAGAAGTGATTGTGAGGATATACAATTGTGCTGTTCACTTTAAAAAGGCGTTTACATACTTCGAAAGAAATTAATTTTAGTAATTAATTGATTGCGTTATTTGATAAACCTGTTGGTGTTATCTTATTTTCAAACATTTCTGATGACTACCGAGTATTTTTAATACACAATAGATGTTTTATGCTACTTACCGTAGCAGACCCCGGTACTTGTGTGAATACAGTGGTTGCAACTGCTTCGAAATTGTAGACGCCGCTATTTGCAGGCGCTGTTAGCAATATTTCGCCAGCAGAGTTTATAGATATCCTAGCCCGGAGATGGTCTGCAAAAGAACCCCTTTTTATTTGCCGTTCCGATAAATTTATTTCTCTGTTCGAGATTTGTATTTGTAACTTTGTGATCAGTCTGCCATTATATAGGTGAACATATCGCTACCTTAAATCTCAAATGGCGTAACCGCCAATTTGGTCAAAATGACTTTTTAATGCAGTTTTATTCAGTTTTTTTTTCTCTATCGATCTGTATATTTAAAATCCTCAAATTCGCAAAAAAAGGTTATTACGACCCAATGTTTTTTATAGATTTGAACACTTTTCATAAGGTAAACAGGTCGTAAAAGCCTTTGTCTAATTTACTTGGTGTTAACGCCCCTAGAAATTATTGTGACGTGAAAAAATGTCAAAAAAAAGGGTGTAAGGGACATAATTTTCCGGCGTAACTCGTAAGACACGCTATTTTTCGAAATTGCAATACAAAAGAAAGGCGTTTACACCCAAAGTCGCTGAACACATGATTGTCATTATTATTGTTAGTATTGATGCGCGGGGGGATTAAGATTGCGGAGACATTGGCTATTTATTGCTTTTCCTTGTTTCGGCATTTTAAATCAATGTCCAAACACAAATCAGAATCAAAGACCAATAACGCGCCAAAGTCAACGTAACGGTCACAAAAATAATAAATACACGGAGGAACGTAATCTATGCGCACAAGTACGCAAATGGCTGAATACATAGATAAATGTATGGTGAATACACATCAGCGGGGGTTTCAAATGACAAAATTAATCGATTTAGATACGTAAAAATCTTAGTGAAGTTTCCCATATTCCAAAATTTTTCATCCAATTCTAAAAATTACGCGTTGAGTCACTATGAAAAAGTGTCAAACGGCGTAACTTTGTAAAAACGTAATACAGAGTGAATATTTTACGTTTTCTTTTATTATTAAATGAGTTTAAAGCACAAGAAACATTTTTTTATTGGAGATACGACCTTCACCTCTTAAAAATCGTGATTTTTATGGGGCGTAAACGCCTTTTTGTAATATTTTCACAAGTCGTAACCGACTTCTAGTTTCTTAAATATAAGATTTAGGTACAAAGAGTTCCTACTGAAGCCTTTATCTCAAAATTCTAAGAAATTTGATGTATAAAACATTTTCATTGTATTAAAATTGATAAAGTTATGAATTAAAAAACCATTTTTTTTTTTGTTTTTCTGCTCTCCTGAAAAGTAGTGTTTTGGTGGTTACGCCATTTGAGATTTAAAGTATCGATATATACTTGTCTTGTTATCATCGACTAGGAATAATAGTTATGTCGCAGTCATCTGGTTGAATCAGCGATTTAATTGGATCACTAGCGCGTTCATTAAATGACGACGTTTAATTGAATGACTAAAGGACAACTCGTGAAGTTGTTGAATATAACGTTCAACATCTTGACTGAATGTCATTTAGCGTAGTCGTTGATTGGGATATAGCTGACTTTGTAATGTTTTATTAGGGTGACCATAAGTACACAACTTAAAAGATAACTAACTTTAGATTAAAAAATGAGGAAATGACATAACACACCTTAATAACCAGCCAGTTTTGCCAGATTTTTTTCTTTTAAAGTAGCCGGCGACAGCGTATTAATCGGTACCATGCTGTCTCAATTTTTTTACGAATAAGTCACTTTAAATCTCAATTTTACTCTAAAAAATATCTACACAGTGCTATTCGATTAGATCTGTACCAGCTGTTTGACGCCATCTTTGTTTTGATGAGCACTTACGCCGCAGTGGAAAAAAAATGAACTAAATTACAATCACCTGACTGATTTTACGTCCGCTATGTTCAAAGGGCTATGTTTCAATCCGCTAACTTGCTGGACGTTGAGTGAGGATTGTTCATTCAACATTAGACCTAGTCATTCAATTGAACGTCGTCATTGAATGAACGCGCTAGTGATACAATCAAATCGCTGATTCAACCAGATGACTGCGACAGTTACAAAACGGAAATTTTCTAAATATTTTTCTATGATTCAACTTGAAATAAAGTAATGAAAATTATGAAATCAATTAACAGCGTATTTTTTGCTTTTCTAATATTGACAGACGGTAAGCACAGGAAAATTTTACTTCATATTAAAATGAACATTCCGGTAAGTACAAGGCTGAACAGGGCTTAGACAAAGTAACAATAGACGATAACGAAGTTCGAAAAAAATATCATATTCTTTTAGAATTTCGTTATCGTTTTGGTATTGTTACTTTGTCTACGGCAGCTGTAACTATAAGTAATTATGTGTACGTTTTTGTGTAACTGAAATGTATTTTTTTCTTTGTACTAAGCTATCGTACCATTGTTGACTATTAGGGAGTAGACGACGTCTTCGTTGTTGTCGGCTGAGGCCTGGACTCTACCCACTAGCCCCACCTGCCCTATTTCCACTCGGAGTGCGTATGATCCCGAATCGAAAGTCACCGTTGGCAGCTCTGGGCCATCTGTAAACGAAACATTTTACATGTGATCTTAAATTTATAAAATTAAGAAACTTGATATATTTTTTCGCTATAAATAAATCATCATCATCATCAGCCCATATACGTCCCTACTGCTGGGGCACGGGCCTACCCTAAACCAGGGCGATATGGCCTTAGACAACCACTCTGGCCCAGTGCGAGTTGGTTGACTACAGAACCTAAGAATTTCTTCATAGGTGTGCAGGTTTCCTTACGATGTTTTCCTTCACCGTTAAAGCGTCGAATAATCGTACATATGAATTTCAAATTTGAAAAACACATTGCAACCTCTCGCATGGCAAGCAACGACCTTAACCACTCGGCCATCGACGCTTTTACATATTTTATGTATAAATAAATATGTCAAGTTATTACCATGACAGTCCACTCCTGGAGATAGGCCTCCTCGTGGACTGCGATGGGCCGATGATGATGATTTGTTCTTATACTATACTATTCTTTAATCTGTGCCCTAATAAAGCTACAGCTAACATAGGTACGTGGTCCTTTGAAGTTTCATCTAATGCCACTGCAAGGTTTTTAGTAGGTAAGGTTGTCAGTCATACCAAGAAGAAATGAATGCGCCTATATCGAGCCACGTGTTTTATAGTAATAATATTTTGTAAAAAGAAATAGGGAATGAATTCATTGCGCTGGCAATGCAGGAACAAATTAAATTTATTTCCTCGGAATATGAACGAAAACGAGAACGATGAAAGGAAACTAATAAACCGTCCACTAAGAAACTCATTGCCGAGTTTGGTCTAAGTATAAACTAGCTACGTAGGTACTCCGTTAGAAATATCTCATCATTTCAACTGCACTAATTAACGTAGATGAATTCGCTGATAGCATTTGGAGGTTTGCTCGCGTCGAGTATTTGGGCGTTGAATGCAAAATGCTGAGATTCTGCTAAGCAGCTTTGCCCACGTTGTTGGATTATGAGCTGCAAATGTAGGTGGCTAAGTTATTTGTGATTTAAGGGAAACATGATGTTGGTTCGTTACGTATGCATTTGTTTCCTCTAGTGTTGTAACATAATTTTATAAATGCAGTACCTACTCTTATAAAGAACTTAAGAGTGTATAAACTGAGCGAATTGTGTGAAAGTCCGTGGTGCGAAATCAACATTAAATTGCTTGCATGTTATTTTGCTTATGCCAGTATTATAGGCGCTCAATAATTAAAATGTATTTTAGACTTTCACAAATTTTAATTCCGTCTTTTAGTTCTTTGGGAATGTTTACTAAAACCTAAGTTAATTTTTAATGCGTATAGTTTATTTGGCCCTCAATCGACACACACAGACTTTATTGACTAATAAAATTATGTTTCAAAGAGTAATGATAATTTTACTAGAATACGAACATGAAAAATAAGGAGAATTTAATCTTATAATACACAATTTCAATAATGAGACGCTTGAAATTTTAATGCCACGCTGCTAATGCCGTTGGGGCTTTTGGGCCAAACGACTGGAATAAACAGCACCTGCGGCAAAAACGAAATAAGAACGAAAAATTGTAAAAATAGACCCCGATGAAAGGAATCGTTCATTTGAAAATGATAAAAGTTGCCAGTTGCCAGGTACTCTTCGCAGAAAAGATATTGACGACGAAGATATCTGAAGAGAGAGTTCTTTCAGAAGTGATTAGTGAAAATCTAGATAAACGTATTTTTTTTTACAAAGATAAACTCTTAATTTTCAATCAATAAATCTTGTCCTCTTACAATTAACTGCAGATTTAATACATTTTATGAGGGAAATAAGATAAACGATTAATATTGCAAAAAAGAAGATTTAATAAAAAGAGAGTAAATATTTGAAAGGCGACTGAAAGGAAAACAACAACAAATGAACTGAGCTGTTAAAGTATTACGTATAAGAATCATAATGATTATGATTATAACATCTCATATATCACACACAACAACACATACATTGTACTGATTCCGTAGTAAGTTGCTTCAGCACTTGTTTAACGGATATCAGGAATACACAAATATACATAAATAATTTAACTAATAACACACACAGACGTGGAACAGACACCGATGTTCGTCACACAAATATTTGTCCCGAGTGAGAATCGAACCCACTACTCTTGAAACCGTATCCAGTGTCACACCTTACCACCATTCCACGGAATCAGTCAAAATAATGTTCTAGTTTTTATTTCCTGATGAATATGTAGGTCTTACCTAATCAGAGCTTAGAGATATTGAAATAGTTTAGTTAGGAATTAAAGCCGATATAATTACGATTATCGTAATCCTGAACTATTATTAGTTTGTTACAGTTGATTATCGGAACTTTTTTATTAACAACGCCCAAAAGAATTTTGCATTTTTCCTAATTGACATGCGATGATGGCTTGGAATAGCCTCGTCATCTGGGATGGCTCTTACCCCTTAAACTAATAGATGTATAAGAAATTTATATTAACATAGAGCATAACGTTTAGTAGTTCATTTATGGGCTAGATAGTGACCAAAAAACTCCTCTGTTGTCTAAATCACAGTTTCAAAAATACTTAAGCTTAATCCCTTTTTTGATCAAGTTAAAATCAAGTGTCAAGATTTAGATGATTGCGTATTTAAATACAGTGAATAATTAGGTACATTCAGAACAGCGCTTCGAGAAACTTTCAAATCCAAATGTTCATTAAACAAAATCACTTACCAGTAGAAGATACTTCAAGTACAAGAACTGCTCCAGAATTGGCTACTCGAAGTTCTAAAACTACATTGCTGACGTCTGCAGGCAAAGTCAGCGCGTCTAACGCTCTTACGTTGGCAGTCCCATCGGTCAGGGTGGCACTGAACAACGAAGCATACACTGAAATAGTAAATACATTTTCGTGGTTTCTATGTATTTGTTAAACACAATTAAGTAAGTCTAGGTCAACATAGACAGTTTTCACATGTGGAATCAGAGTCCATGAAATATATGTGAACTACAGTTTATTAATGATTGGCCAAAATCGTTTCCCAAAATATCTCATCGCAAACTATTTTATGCAAATTATCAATTGAAAAAAAAAACGTTTGGTCAACGTATTGCAAATTTTTATTTTGCAATGTTTCATTTAACCAAATATTATATGGCAAATGTTTCATTTCGCAATTAAATATTGCTCGGCTGTAGATCTTGATAATTTTAACAAATGAAGTATATGTAAAGGTTCATTTGCGAAATGAAACTTTGGCGATAAGTTTTTGGTGAAGTGAAATTTGACAAAACAATTTTGCTAAAAGGTTACGAAAGCTGAGTTTAGATACAATCCTCACAAGTGCAAGGCGGAATCGCTACGATACCATCAGATAATATTAAATTGAATTATAAATTTTCAAATTGAGAAGTATGCACATTTAGAAATTAACAAACAATATACATATTTGATATGAAATTGAACAATCTACTTTTACCTTTTGCTTTCAAATATTTAGCAAAATCTAAAAAAATATATACAAAGAAATGTAAGAGTAATGTAGAGTAAAGGTGTGAAATAAATACATTATCTGTAAAACTGTGTAAGAAGTCAGAACTAATCAAAATGTTTACCTCCAGCAAGATTGATGTTTGATCCTTCGAATCCTGTGATCGTAATGGTTTCATGCTGCACAACACCGCTTTGTATTATTCCTTCATAGAGTACTTTATCAAAGATCACCGAGGAAATATCTACGGAATAAAAAGAAAACGGTTAGTCAATACAATAGAAACAGTCACACCTTAAAACTAGCTTATAAGTAGGTAGTAAGGGTTTGACAAAGAACGAAAACCACATATTGGTAAGGGATTGAATCAGTGTCGTGTGTATAGAAAAAAATACTAATATGGATTTTTTTTTCAGTTTCATATTAAGACAATACAATGTTATCATGTTCTGATAATTGGCTTATTACAAGTAGTTTTGTCTTATCTCTAGATAAGAGGTAGAGATACGTATTTAGGATCATGACATATAACTTGATATTGAAATGGGATAAGTCACTGTTCAGTGTTCATATTGTCATTGATAGTATAACAACCTTCCCTATTTTCGATATTTCGCTATCAAGATAATATGCTGAATATCAAAACAGGTGGATTATTATTATGTACTCAATAACAAACACCACGATCACGACCTTGGCTTTCCATTTACTAAACATTGGCTATGCATTCACTTAATATGGCGTTTGCTTAACTTATGACTGCTTATTGTGTTATATTTGGAGTAATACGGATCCATTTTCCTCTGAAGGAAGTGTCTGTGTATAAATTTTTAGTTTATCTTAAAAAATTCGAAAAGAATTGTAATCAATTTTTCTTTTTAACACAAACCTTGTTCTAAAACAATGATGATTGTAGCTCGAGCCGTTTCACTTCCAGGTCTTTCAGCAGTTAAAACGAAGACTAGTTTTTGATTATCAGCTATCACATTCGGTGGTAAGGGTTTGACCAGACCAAGGCTGACGGTGTTACTCGATGGTAATAAAATAAAGTGTTCTAGGTAATCTAAAATAAAAATAAACTCAAAGTTGGCTTCAAAGCTCATAAAGAATATAAAATAATACAGCAATTACATATAATTTGGTTAAGGGGTTAGAACTACTGATGATGACATGGCTATTCTAAGAAAACATAGAAGTCAGTAAAAAAAAACATATGAATGATATCAAAAATAAAAACCTGCCGATGGCCTACTAACAAAAATAAGCAGGTACATTTACAGGAACTAATATTGGAAAAAAGGATGGGTACAAACCTCCGGAGAGTGCAAATCTGACAGTTCCATCATAGCCTTCAGCCAAAGTAGCTGGAGTATTGAATAAAAGAACATTATTTGAAGTGTACGTTCCAATATAATAAGTTTGATCGAAAGCCAGCTGAGACAATGGCAATGGACTTTCATCTCGAACGATTTCGAGCACTATTGTGGCGAACGCAGACAGAGTTGAAGGCGCGGACGCTTGAATCTCGAGCGTGATTATTCTGTTAGCTGGTATGGACGTTTCTGGAATAGCTTGGTTAAGTGTGATACGAACGGT
Organism: Maruca vitrata; assembly: GCA_039566165.1. Classification (NCBI taxonomy): domain Eukaryota; kingdom Metazoa; phylum Arthropoda; class Insecta; order Lepidoptera; family Crambidae; genus Maruca; species Maruca vitrata. The sequence continues at coordinate 8,048,612 of CM076917.1, forward strand.
GGAACCATCAATATCAGGTGTGAAGTAATTTGCGAGATCTGTAAAGATAAAAAGAAAAAAGGTAACACGTAGGTATGGTAATTCGTAATGATTAGCTACTTAACTACAGTGAACACCGATAATATACCTCCATGTAAGCTGAACGACACAGCAGATGAGTATCCTTCGATGAGAGTTATCGGATCCAAGTTGACAGAGTTATCTTCTATCGAGCCCACGTAGTTGATGCGGTCGAATCCGAGAATCACGTCTGAAGTTATTTCTGAAATGAAATCATATTAAAAAAATATTATTATGAAAAGAGTATGCAATTTTGAACACACCGACACATAATCAGAATCACGCACGCACCATCAGATAGCGAAATAACAATAGCAGATCGAGCCACCACGCTTCCAGCACGATGAGCGGTAATGGCGAAGACCAGTTGGTTGTTGCTGGCGACGATAGCAGGCGGAATAGAGCTGGCCAGGCCGATTGTTACTGAATTTCCTGACCCTTCCACACGGAACCATTGTGCATGTTCTGAAAATCAACAAAATCATAAGTGATGCTCACATACATTCTATATTTTGTATTTAAACTCGCTTTAGTTGCACAACATACCTCCTTCGAGAACAAATTCTATTGTGGCATCATACCCATCAGCTATCGATATGACTGAATCAAATACAAAACTGCCCGTCGTGGAGTAACTGCCTACATAGAATGCTTCTGAAAATACTGGTGTTATCGGTGGGTTTACGTCGTCTTGAACGACTTCGAGCACTATTGTGGCGAAGGCAGACAGAGTTGAAGGCGCGGAGGCTTGAATCTCGAGCGTGATTATTCTGTTAGCTGGTATGGACGTTTCTGGAATAGCTTGGTTAAGTATGATACGAACGGTGGAACCATCAATATCAGGTATGAAGTAATTTGCGAGATCTGCAAAGTTAAAAGGAAAAAAATTAACACGTAGGTAAGTTAATTTGTTATGTTTAGCAAGGTAACTAAAGTGTACACCGATAGTATACCTCCATGTAAGCTGAACGACACAGCAGATGAGTATCCTTCGATGAGAGTTATTGGATCCAAGTTGACAGAGTTATCTTCTATCGAGCCCACGTAGTTGATGCGGTCGAATCCAAGAATCACGTCTGAAGTTATTTCTGAAATGAAATCATATAAAAAATTATTATTATGAAAAGAGTATGCAATTTTGAACACACCGACACATAATCAGAATCACGCACGCACCATCAGATAGCGAAATAACAATAGCAGATCGAGCCACCACGCTTCCAGCACGATGAGCGGTAATGGCGAAGACCAGTTGGTTGTTGCTGGCGACGATAGCAGGCGGAATAGAGCTGGCCAGGCCGATTGTTACTGAATTTCCTGACCCTTCCACACGGAACCATTGTGCATGTTCTGAAAATCAACAAAATCATAAGTGATGCTCACATACATTCTATATTTTGTATTTAAACTCGCTTTAGTTGCACAACATACCTCCTTCGAGAACAAATTCTATTGTGGCATCATACCCATCAGCTATCGATATGACTGAATCAAATACAAAACTACCCGTCGTGGAGTAACTGCCTACATAGAATGCTTCTGAAAATACTGGCGTTATCGGCGGGTTTACGTCGTCTTGAACGACTTCGAGCACTATTGTGGCGAAGGCAGACAGAGTTGAAGGCGCGGAGGCTTGAATCTCGAGCGTGATTATTCTGTTAGCTGGTATGGACGTTTCTGGAATAGCTTGGTTAAGTATGATACGAACGGTGGAACCATCAATATCAGGTATGAAGTAATTTGCGAGATCTGCAAAGTTAAAAGGAAAAAAATTAACACGTAGGTAAGTTAATTTGTTATGTTTAGCAAGGTAACTAAAGTGTACACCGATAGTATACCTCCATGTAAGCTGAACGACACAGCAGATGAGTATCCTTCGATGAGAGTTATCGGATCCAAGTTGACAGAGTTATCTTCTATCGAGCCCACGTAGTTGATGCGGTCGAATCCAAGAATCACGTCTGAAGTTATTTCTGAAATGAAATCATATAAAAAATTATTATTATGAAAAGAGTATGCAATTTTGAACACACCGACACATAATCAGAATCACGCACGCACCATCAGATAGCGAAATAACAATAGCAGATCGAGCCACCACGCTTCCAGCACGATGAGCGGTAATGGCGAAGACCAGTTGGTTGTTGCTGGCGACGATAGCAGGCGGAATAGAGCTGGCCAGGCCGATTGTTACTGAATTTCCTGACCCTTCCACACGGAACCATTGTGCATGTTCTGAAAATCAACAAAATCATAAGTGATGCTCACATACATTCTATATTTTGTATTTAAACTCGCTTTAGTTGCACAACATACCTCCTTCGAGAACAAATTCTATTGTGGAATCATACCCATCAGCTATCGATATGACTGAATCAAATACAAAACTACCCGTCGTGGAGTAACTGCCTACATAGAATGCTTCTGAAAATACTGGCGTTATCGGCGGGTTTACGTCGTCTTGAACGACTTCGAGCACTATTGTGGCGAAGGCAGACAGAGTTGAAGGCGCGGAGGCTTGAATCTCGAGCGTGATTATTCTGTTAGCTGGTATGGACGTTTCTGGAATAGCTTGGTTAAGTATGATACGAACGGTGGAACCATCAATATCAGGTATGAAGTAATTTGCGAGATCTGCAAAGTTAAAAGGAAAAAACTAAGCACATAGGTCAATTAATTTGTTATGTTTAGCAAGGTAACTAAAGTGTACACCGATAGTATACCTCCATGTAAGCTGAACGACACAGCAGATGAGTATCCTTCGATGAGAGTTATCGGATCCAAGTTGACAGAGTTATCTTCTATCGAGCCCACGTAGTTGATGCGGTCGAATCCAAGAATCACGTCTGAAGTTATTTCTGAAATGAAATCATATAAAAAATTATTATTATGAAAAGAGTATGCAATTTTGAACACACCGACACATAATCAGAATCACGCACGCACCATCAGATAGCGAAATAACAATAGCAGATCGAGCCACCACGCTTCCAGCACGATGAGCGGTAATGGCGAAGACCAGTTGGTTGTTGCTGGCGACGATAGCAGGCGGAATAGAGCTGGCCAGGCCGATTGTTACTGAATTTCCTGACCCTTCCACACGGAACCATTGTGCATGTTCTGAAAATCAACAAAATCATAAGTGATGCTCACATACATTCTATATTTTGTATTTAAACTCGCTTTAGTTGCACAACATACCTCCTTCGAGAACAAATTCTATTGTGGAATCATACCCATCAGCTATCGATATGACTGAATCAAATACAAAACTACCCGTCGTGGAGTAACTGCCTACATAGAATGCTTCTGAAAATACTGGCGTTATCGGCGGGTTTACGTCGTCTTGAACGACTTCGAGCACTATTGTGGCGAAGGCAGACAGAGTTGAAGGCGCGGAGGCTTGAATCTCGAGCGTGATTATTCTGTTAGCTGGTATGGACGTTTCTGGAATAGCTTGGTTAAGTATGATACGAACGGTGGAACCATCAATATCAGGTATGAAGTAATTTGCGAGATCTGCAAAGTTAAAAGGAAAAAAATTAACACGTAGGTAAGTTAATTTGTTATGTTTAGCAAGGTAACTAAAGTGTACACCGATAGTATACCTCCATGTAAGCTGAACGACACAGCAGATGAGTATCCTTCGATGAGAGTTATCGGATCCAAGTTGACAGAGTTATCTTCTATCGAGCCCACGTAGTTGATGCGGTCGAATCCAAGAATCACGTCTGAAGTTATTTCTGAAATGAAATCATATAAAAAATTATTACTATGAAAAGAGTATGCAATTTTGAACACACCGACACATAATCAGAATCACGCACGCACCATCAGATAGCGAAATAACAATAGCAGATCGAGCCACCACGCTTCCAGCACGATGAGCGGTAATGGCGAAGACCAGTTGGTTGTTGCTGGCGACGATAGCAGGCGGAATAGAGCTGGCCAGGCCGATTGTTACTGAATTTCCTGACCCTTCCACACGGAACCATTGTGCATGTTCTGAAAATCAACAAAATCATAAGTGATGCTCACATACATTCTATATTTTGTATTTAATTTCGCTTTAGTTGCACCACATACCTCCTTCGAGAACAAATTCTATTGTGGCATCATACCCATCAGCTATCGATATGACTGAATCAAATACAAAACTGCCCGTCGTGGAGTAACTGCCTACATAGAATGCTTCTGAAAATACTGGTGTTATCGGTGGGTTTACGTCGTCTTGAACGACTTCGAGCACTATTGTGGCGAAGGCAGACAGAGTTGAAGGCGCGGAGGCTTGAATCTCGAGCGTGATTATTCTGTTAGCTGGTATGGACGTTTCTGGAATAGCTTGGTTAAGTATGATACGAACGGTGGAACCATCAATATCAGGTATGAAGTAATTTGCGAGATCTGCAAAGTTAAAAGGAAAAAAATTAACACGTAGGTTAGTTAATTTGTTATGTTTAGCAAGGTAACTAAAGTGTACACCGATAGTATACCTCCATGTAAGCTGAACGACACAGCAGATGAGTATCCTTCGATGAGAGTTATCGGATCCAAGTTGACAGAGTTATCTTCTATCGAGCCCACGTAGTTGATGCGGTCGAATCCGAGAATCACGTCTGAAGTTATTTCTGAAATGAAATCATATTAAAAAAATATTATTATGAAAAGAGTATGCAATTTTGAACACACCGACACATAATCAGAATCACGCACGCACCATCAGATAGCGAAATAACAATAGCAGATCGAGCCACCACGCTTCCAGCACGATGAGCGGTAATGGCGAAGACCAGTTGGTTGTTGCTGGCGACGATAGCAGGCGGAATAGAGCTGGCCAGGCCGATTGTTACTGAATTTCCTGACCCTTCCACACGGAACCATTGTGCATGTTCTGAAAATCAACAAAATCATAAGTGATGCTCACATACATTCTATATTTTGTATTTAAACTCGCTTTAGTTGCACAACATACCTCCTTCGAGAACAAATTCTATTGTGGCATCATACCCATCAGCTATCGATATGACTGAATCAAATACAAAACTGCCCGTCGTGGAGTAACTGCCTACATAGAATGCTTCTGAAAATACTGGTGTTATCGGTGGGTTTACGTCGTCTTGAACGACTTCGAGCACTATTGTGGCGAAGGCAGACAGAGTTGAAGGCGCGGAGGCTTGAATCTCGAGCGTGATTATTCTGTTAGCTGGTATGGACGTTTCTGGAATAGCTTGGTTAAGTATGATACGAACGGTGGAACCATCAATATCAGGTATGAAGTAATTTGCGAGATCTGCAAAGTTAAAAGGAAAAAAATTAACACGTAGGTAAGTTAATTTGTTATGTTTAGCAAGGTAACTAAAGTGTACACCGATAGTATACCTCCATGTAAGCTGAACGACACAGCAGATGAGTATCCTTCGATGAGAGTTATCGGATCCAAGTTGACAGAGTTATCTTCTATCGAGCCCACATAGTTGATGCGGTCAAATCCGAGAATCACGTCTGAAGTTATTTCTGAAATGAAATCATATAAAAAATTATTATTATGAAAAGAGTATGCAATTTTGAACACACCGACACATAATCAGAATCACGCACGCACCATCAGATAGCGAAATAACAATAGCAGATCGAGCCACCACGCTTCCAGCACGATGAGCGGTAATGGCGAAGACCAGTTGGTTGTTGCTGGCGACGATAGCAGGCGGAATAGAGCTGGCCAGGCCGATTGTTACTGAATTTCCTGACCCTTCCACACGGAACCATTGTGCATGTTCTGAAAATCAACAAAATCATAAGTGATGCTCACATACATTCTATATTTTGTATTTAATTTCGCTTTAGTTGCACCACATACCTCCTTCGAGAACAAATTCTATTGTGGCATCATACCCATCAGCTATCGATATGACTGAATCAAATACAAAACTGCCCGTCGTGGAGTAACTGCCTACATAGAATGCTTCTGAAAATACTGGTGTTATCGGTGGGTTTACGTCGTCTTGAACGACTTCGAGCACTATTGTGGCGAAGGCAGACAGAGTTGAAGGCGCGGAGGCTTGAATCTCGAGCGTGATTATTCTGTTAGCTGGTATGGACGTTTCTGGAATAGCTTGGTTAAGTATGATACGAACGGTGGAACTATCAATATCAGGCGTGAAGTAATTTGCGAGATCTGCAAAGTTAAAAAGAAAAAAGGTAACATGTAGGTAAGTTAATTTGTAATGTTTAGCAAGGTAACTAAAGTGTACACCGATAGTACGAGTATACCTCCATGTAAGCTGAACGACACAGCAGATGAGTATCCTTCGATGAGAGTTAACGGATCCAAGTTGACAGAGTTATCTTCTATCGAGCCCACGTAGTTGATGCGGTCGAATCCGAGAATCACGTCTGAAGTTATTTCTGAAATGAAATCGTATAAAAAATTATTATTATGAAAAGAGTATGCAATTTTGAACACACCGACACATAATCAGAATCACGCACGCACCATCAGATAGCGAAATAACAATAGCAGATCGAGCCACCACGCTTCCAGCACGATGAGCGGTAATGGCGAAGACCAGTTGGTTGTTGCTGGCGACGATAGCAGGCGGAATAGAGCTGGCCAGGCCGATTGTTACTGAATTTCCTGACCCTTCCACACGGAACCATTGTGCATGTTCTGAAAATCAACAAAATCATAAGTGATGCTCACATACATTCTATATTTTGTATTTAAACTCGCTTTAGTTGCACAACATACCTCCTTCGAGAACAAATTCTATTGTGGCATCATACCCATCAGCTATCGATATGACTGAATCAAATACAAAACTACCCGTCGTGGAGTAACTGCCTACATAGAATGCTTCTGAAAATACTGGCGTTATCGGCGGGTTTACGTCGTCTTGAACGACTTCGAGCACTATTGTGGCGAAGGCAGACAGAGTTGAAGGCGCGGAGGCTTGAATCTCGAGCGTGATTATTCTGTTAGCTGGTATGGACGTTTCTGGAATAGCTTGGTTAAGTATGATACGAACGGTGGAACCATCAATATCAGGTATGAAGTAATTTGCGAGATCTGCAAAGTTAAAAGGAAAAAAATTAACACGTAGGTAAGTTAATTTGTTATGTTTAGCAAGGTAACTAAAGTGTACACCGATAGTATACCTCCATGTAAGCTGAACGACACAGCAGATGAGTATCCTTCGATGAGAGTTATCGGATCCAAGTTGACAGAGTTATCTTCTATCGAGCCCACGTAGTTGATGCGGTCGAATCCAAGAATCACGTCTGAAGTTATTTCTGAAATGAAATCATATAAAAAATTATTACTATGAAAAGAGTATGCAATTTTGAACACACCGACACATAATCAGAATCACGCACGCACCATCAGATAGCGAAATAACAATAGCAGATCGAGCCACCACGCTTCCAGCACGATGAGCGGTAATGGCGAAGACCAGTTGGTTGTTGCTGGCGACGATAGCAGGCGGAATAGAGCTGGCCAGGCCGATTGTTACTGAATTTCCTGACCCTTCCACACGGAACCATTGTGCATGTTCTGAAAATCAACAAAATCATAAGTGATGCTCACATACATTCTATATTTTGTATTTAAACTCGCTTTAGTTGCACAACATACCTCCTTCGAGAACAAATTCTATTGTGGCATCATACCCATCAGCTATCGATATGACTGAATCAAATACAAAACTGCCCGTCGTGGAGTAACTGCCTACATAGAATGCTTCTGAAAATACTGGTGTTATCGGTGGGTTTACGTCGTCTTGAACGACTTCGAGCACTATTGTGGCGAAGGCAGACAGAGTTGAAGGCGCGGAGGCTTGAATCTCGAGCGTGATTATTCTGTTAGCTGGTATGGACGTTTCTGGAATAGCTTGGTTAAGTATGATACGAACGGTGGAACCATCAATATCAGGTATGAAGTAATTTGCGAGATCTGCAAAGTTGAAAGGAAAAAAATTAACACGTAGGTAAGTTAATTTGTTATGTTTAGCAAGGTAACTAAAGTGTACACCGATAGTATACCTCCATGTAAGCTGAACGACACAGCAGATGAGTATCCTTCGATGAGAGTTATCGGATCCAAGTTGACAGAGTTATCTTCTATCGAGCCCACGTAGTTGATGCGGTCGAATCCAAGAATCACGTCTGAAGTTATTTCTGAAATGAAATCATATAAAAAAATAGTATTATGAAAAGAGTATGCAATTTTGAACACACCGACACATAATCAGAATCACGCACGCACCATCAGATAGCGAAATAACAATAGCAGATCGAGCCACCACGCTTCCAGCACGATGAGCGGTAATGGCGAAGACCAGTTGGTTGTTGCTGGCGACGATAGCAGGCGGAATAGAGCTGGCCAGGCCGATTGTTACTGAATTTCCTGACCCTTCCACACGGAACCATTGTGCATGTTCTGAAAATCAACAAAATCATAAGTGATGCTCACATACATTCTATATTTTGTATTTAAACTCGCTTTAGTTGCACAACATACCTCCTTCGAGAACAAATTCTATTGTGGCATCATACCCATCAGCTATCGATATGACTGAATCAAATACAAAACTACCCGTCGTGGAGTAACTGCCTACATAGAATGCTTCTGAAAATACTGGCGTTATCGGCGGGTTTACGTCGTCTTGAACGACTTCGAGCACTATTGTGGCGAACGCAGATAGAGTTGAAGGCGCGGAGGCTTGAATCTCGAGCGTGATTATTCTGTTAGCTGGTATGGACGTTTCTGGAATAGCTTGGTTAAGTGTGATACGAACGGTGGACCCATCAATATCAGGTGTGAAGTAATTTGCGAGATCTGTAAAGTTAAAAAGCAAAAAGGTAACACGTAGGTATGGTAATTCGTAATGATCAGCTACTTAACTACAGTGAACACCGATAATATACCTCCATGTAAGCTGAACGACACAGCAGATGAGTATCCTTCGATGAGAGTTATTGGATCCAAGTTGACAGAGTTATCTTCTATCGAGCCCACGTAGTTGATGCGGTCGAATCCGAGAATCACGTCTGAAGTTATTTCTGAAATAAATAATAATAGTTTCAAATTTATTTGTTATTTCACCCGCGTCCCGAGGGAACTACTTCCCGTACCGGAATAAAATATAGCCTATGTTACTTCTGAATAATGCAGCTTTCTAATGGTGTAAAAAATATTGCAATCGGTCCAGTAGTTTTTGAGTTTATTCATTACAAACATACAAAAATACAAATATTTCCTCTTTATAATATTAGTGTAGAAAAGGAATACTTGCGCGAAATCTTGAACTGACTACCGCAAAAATGCATGCGATCAAAATGCATTCATTGTATCTTAGTATTAGAGAGAAAAAATTGTTCTTGTTCAAAAAAAAATATTTCTTTAATAATTAAACTAGCTGTGCCCGCGACTTCGTTTACGTGGACGACAGTATTTTACATACAAAAGGTATTTCCCAATAACTCCCGTTCCCGTGGGAATTTTGTAATATCGCGTTGCATGTAAGCTTTACGTTTAGATTTTTTCATAAAAATGTTTTTTCCGTTCCCGTAAGAATATCGCAATATCCTGTTGCAACTGAGCTTTAAGTTTACTAAGGTACCTGCATGCAAAATTTTAAGTACTAAGCGGTTTAGATTTTTCATTCATAAGAAGGCGCAGGAAATTATGAACTGGCAGTCTGAAATTAGCCGGGACACTAGTTTATAATAACATCCAAAAAAGCTTAGGTACATATTGCCAACTGTTTAATTGCAAAATTTTAGTCTGTTGTACCTATTAAAATTTTTTTTTGACCATATAAAGTACTACATCTCTTACCTTTAGGTAAATCAACGAAAACAACTGCTCTGCCATTAGCCTCAGGCTTTGTCGCTAAGATTGTGAATAACAAATTATTGTTAACCTCTAAAATGCTGTCTGGAATACTATTTACGTTACTAATAGTAGCGGAGTTGTTGTTTTGAGTCACATTAAACCATTGCGAAAATTCTGTAAGAAAATAATAAAAGATAAAGCAAATAGATACCTACTTCACACCATTTATAATATAATGTATTTAGGAATAAAGCAACAGCTCCATCGCGGCATAAAGATTCGAAATCTATGTATGCAATATTACATAGACTCGGTAGAACAGTTGAATTATTATTTTAATCTTAATATTTAAAACAGCTTGTGCCAGCTTTAGTACCTAAAATATAAAATCAATTGGTAATACTGGCTGCGTGGAACAGCGATTAGTGACCCTGGCTACGGTTCTGAAAGTCGTGGGTTCGAATCCCACCTGGGACAAATATTTGTGTGACGAACCTTGGTGTTTATCCTGGTAGTGTTATTGTATATATTTAAGTATCATTGTGTATCTACATAGTTTGACCTTGGCAAAACTATGTTGTTCTTGAGAGCACGGGACTTGCTTGGATGGTGGGGTCCTTCACCCCCAACCCCCGCTGTCCTTCCTTTTGTGTTTTTTTAAACCTAGGCCATATATCTACTGTTGATTATGATATACGTAACACAAGTGCTTAAGGTATAAACCACGGGATCAGATGAATGTATGTGTAATATATGATTTATTTATAAATCTCGCCTGCCTCGTTGGTCTATTGGTAGCAAGCGCTGCGTTAGGACCGAGAGGTCCCCGGTTCGAGGCCGGGGTCGAGCAAAACATTGTGTGAGTTTTTCTGTAATGAAATTACTCAGCCCGGAGTTAGGAAGTGGGCGGTTGAACGCCCATGCTCGGAAAGCACGTTAAGCCGGTGGTCCTGCGCTCGATCTCTCATCGGTTATGTCGGATTGCCGTCTCACCGAATTATCAGGGTAGAGGAAAAGAGAGTGCACTTGTGTTTGAGCGCACACTTGTGCACTATAATAATATGTCCTGCGCACTTGGCTGAGCTCAGTTGAGATCGGCCGCCATGGCTGAAATCTTTCGGACACCTTATTTTATTTATAAATAAAGTGCATTGAACAGAACATGATGAAAAATTTTATTACCTCCTTCTAATTCAAAACGTACTGTTTCGTCAAAACCATCCGTTAAATATATCTCTTCTTCTAAGTGCAACCCAGTCTCTGTTGTATACACTCCTCGGTAATAAGCTTCATTAAATACCGGCGCCACTGGTACATCTTCATCGGATTGTATCACATCAATGATGATAGCAGTGGTTACTGGCACGGCCCTTAGACCTTCGGCTTGAAGTTCTAAAGTTATGAATTTGTTGGCCAAAACTTCCGGCGGAACATTGTCAATAGTTGAAATAATCACACCGTTTGCAGTGCGCGTATAAGTAAAAGACGAAGAAAAGTCTGCGAAAATAAAAAAAAAATCGTTGAGAAGCTAAATGAAAGAAGAACTGTTGTTTATTATAGTAAAAAAAATATTAAAATCAGTGCGGCCAGTACGCGTACTAGCGAAGAATCGATCACAATGGCCAGTGCCACAATGGGCAGAATCTCACTATGCAAATTTGGGTCGCTACATATATTCTATACAATTGGATTTATATGTATTGCTATTGTTATACCGTAACGGAAGATCCGCGACGGATTATTCACTTAGTTTGAAACTGGCTGAACATATAGGTTCATTCATTTCTTTAAAAATTGCGTCTAAAGACCGTTGGTCAAATTACCATCCAGGCGGGTTCATGAATGAGATTTTTTTGAAATTTTATAATTGACCTGAAGATCAAAATATTTATAAGTATTTAAAAAGACATTTTAGTTTACCTCCGGTTAGTGTATAGTCAGTAGTTTCAGTTAATCCATGCTCGAGTATAATATTTTCCAAACTTAGCGTATTATCTTCCAAGGAACCAACATAAATATTTTTGGAGAATCGTAAAGCGGTCGGATGAGTTAGTACTGAAAATAATAAAAATAAATTAAAATAATGCAAGAAAATAAGATTCACCATCTTTTAACATAAAAAAAAGAAAAACCGCCTTCAAAACCCGACACACTAAAAGTTACAAAATAATGTAATACGAAGCCGAATTATCTGGGTAGGAATTTGATAAATGTGTTTGAAGGCACTGCCGTTTGTATTTCGTGCACAGTGCTTTCCATTGTTCTAAAAATTTTGGTTTGTCACCGCCTTCAAAAACATATCAAATTCCTATCCAGATAATTCGGCTTCTTATTATATTATTTTGTAATTTTCAGTGTGTCGGGTTTTTAAGGCGGCTTTTTCTTTTTTGTAAAATTTTGTTTTTCATACTTAAAAACAAAAAAACCGCCTTCAGAAACCCGACTCACTAGAAATTACAAAATAATATAATACGAACATTTATAGTAATCATCTGGGTATGAATTTTATATGTTGTTGAAGGCGGTGCCGTTTATATTTCATACAGACAAGCACAGAGTGCTTCGTTTTCCTCAAAATTTTGATTGGCACTGCCTTCAACAACATATAAAATTCATACCCAGATGATTATAAATGTTCGTATTATATTATTTTGTAATTTTTAGTGAGTCAGGTTTTTGAAGGCGGTTTTTTTTTTTGTTTACAATTTTTTTTCATAGTTTTTATTGTTAAATTTTTTTTTCACCCTATTAGTTTAGCTCACCTGTAATACTACTGATATTATAACTAGTAGTCTTAATATGTATACAGTATTGAAAGAATTATCCTTTTACTCCAAACAATTAAGGAGTTGACCTTCCATCATCAGCTCAGCATCATAACATTATGATTGCAAGAAGCAATGCTAATATAACTTCAGAAAATATGTAAAACGCGGTACATGTGCCTATAAAATTTAAGGGTTGTCCTCGATTTCTCCTGGATCCCATCATCAGATCCTAGACTGGTCAACCTAATAGTTTAGTTCACCTGTAATGCTACTGATATTATTACTAGTAGTCTTAATATGTATACAGTATTGAAATAATTATTCTTTTACTCATACTATTAAGGAGTTGACCTTCCATCATCAGCTCAGCATCATAAGGTTATGATAGCCAGAAGCAAATGCCAATATAACTTCAGCAAACATGTAAAACGCGGTACATGTACCTATAAAATTTGAGGATTGCCCTCGATTTCTCCTGGTTCCCATGATCAGATCCGAGACTGATGAAAATGGGACCACCTCTGAAGTAAACTTTATGCAACAAAAAAAAAATTGAAATTCGTTTATAATTGACGAAAATATCGGTGAACATACATAAAAAAAAATATTATACAAACAGACGAATTGAGAACCTCCTCCTTTTTTTGAAGTCGGTTAAAAACTATGTAAGTGTTAGATTTTTTTGCACCCCTTATTTTTTTTTGTTCCGCTCACCTTATATACCTACTACTAATATTATCACTAGTAGTCAATATGCGTACAGTATTAAAAGAGTTATAATTTTTAACCGACTTCAAAAAAAGGAGGAGGTTCTCAATTCATCTGCACTTTTTTATGTTTGGTACCTCATAACTTCCGCCTGGGTGAACCGATTTGGATGTTTTTTGTATTATTCAAAAGCTGGTGCTTCCCGTTTGATCCCATAGCAATTTGGTCTAGTTCTCACAATGGCTTCCATGAATGATGGAAGGTCAACTCCTTAATAGTTAGAAGTAAAAGGATAATTCTTTCAAAAGCAGAAGAAAAACTGCCTTCAAAAACCTGACACATTAAAAATTACAAAATAATATTATACGAACATTATATTATTTTGTTATTTTTAGTGTGTCGGGTTTTTGAAGGCGGTTTTTACTTCTAACTATTAAGGAGTTGACCTTCCATCATTCACAGATGCTACTGTCGGAACTAGACCAAATTGCTATGGGACCAAATGGGAAGTACTAGCTTTTAAATCAAAAACAAACATCCAAATCGGTTCACCCAAGCGAAAGTTCTGAAGTAACAAGCATAAAAAAATACAGACGTATTGAGAACCTCCTCCTTGAAAAATTGGAAACACCTGAAGGTTTTTATTGATTCGTGTCGCTTGAAATTAGGAATAACAACCATATTTTGTCATTAGGGGAAACTTTACACTTTGTCAAGTAACTTAGACTTGGCTGGATACGTGAAATGCATGCCTTGGTCCTATGATAGTGATAAAAGAAAATTGCTTACCAAAGTTTTTAGTTAGTTTTTAGTTACCCTATGGTTTATGGATTCTGGGTCCCAATAAAATGTGAGACCATTATCTCATCCCTATGGAGATCAAACATTTCCTGTCTTGGTATTTTAAGAAAGTTATATGTGCTTAATTTTACACTCACCAGTTGGGAATCTGACAGACACTGTAGCAACTGCACCTACAGTCAATTCTTTCTCGGCTAAAACGCTGAACGTCAGAACTTTCTCTTCAAAAATAACTTGTTCCGGAATCGAAGATGCTAATGTTATAAAGACTTCATTGTCTGTATTGGTAGATCTAAAATACTGCGAAAATTCTGAAAATACTTATTTGATTACTTTATATTCTCAAATAACATGATCCAGATTGTGCTGTTTCGATTTTAAAAAATACGAAGTCATTATTTTAACTAAATGCTTTTTGCATCTGCAGGTGAATCTTAAGTGTTATTAATTCAATGATGATATTAAAATTGTGAAGCAACGAATATCATGTACGTTTACCTCCGTCAACTCGAAATGTGACCGAGCTATCGAAGCCCTGTCTCAAATAAATGCGTTCGATTTCAAGAGAATTGTCCGTGTAAGTGGCAAAGAAGATGTCTTGATTAAAACGGGGTGTGATTGTATCTTCTTTTACGATCTCCAGTACTATCGTGATCGAAGTCGATACCGCGTTCGTCGCGGACGCAGTTAGTGACAGAAGCAGGAAATTGTTTTCTAAGATCGCCGTTTCTGGGAGCTGTTCTCGTAACTCCAGCGATACTTGACTTTGTACATTAGGAGTGTTGAAATATGACGCGTAATCTGAAAATGCGAAGTGAGTTGTGGTTGAGTACTAAATTTAATAAAAAAGTAAAAGTAAGACTGAAATCAGTGCATATAAATTAAAAAAAAAATAATAGTTACTTCTGTTTCATTAATACAATTTCAAGCGTTCAGGCATTTTTAATCTTTTATTGTTTTTTGTTTTAGATAAAGATTAAGAAATATAAAAAAAGTTTCGTATTTGAAACTGACTCACCTCCAGTCAGGGTAAAATTCACGTCCTCAGTATAACCCACGTTTAAATCGATAATTCCAATAGTGAGAATGTTATCTCTTATGGTTCCACTCTGTGTTTCGGTTGCAAATCTCAATTCCCTGTCTAGGGTAAGAAAAAAAAGTTCTAAAGCTAAATAGTTGTCAAGGAAATATAGAGAAAAGTGTGAATATACAAGTGAAAATATACAAGAAAAAGTAAGAAAGACAGTTCAAATCTACTTTCCCAAGTGGACTTACCTACCTTTGGATAATAATCTCCTTTAAACTGTAATCAATAAATTACAAATTGCTTTGGATTGGGGTGAAAATATATTTGGTTTCTCCAATATGTGACGTCATTACCGTACATAAGTATAAAGTAAACATATTGATTGAATAAGTTAGTAAAATTTTTGGTTCAGGTAAGAGAATTTAGTACAAATTTTATTCTTCAACTTATTATTAGCCATACGGTAGTTGTAAAGTTCTAAAAAACTAAGTTATAACCTCAATATCTGTGGGTACTATATGAATATACCTTTAATATTTAGGGAATACTTCTGTAATTATGTGGTGTGTTTTAGAGATTGCGCTATTCAAAATATTGGAAATTAGAATGCTGAACTAGAGTTTGTTTTGTTACCTGTTGGCAAATCTATCGATATGGCAGTATGAGCACCCACAGTGCGAGGTTTGGTCGCTTCGACAGACAGCAGTATGTTTCGCTCATTAAAGAGCGATTCTGGAATACTGGCCGCTGTTAGATTTATGTGACCACCATCTCGGTCTATTTGGAAAAAGGTAGCATGATCTAAAACAACACAAATACGTCATAAATAACAATAAAACACTGCTTATATACAAACATACTTTGAATCAAATACAGATTCGATCTATACTAATATTATAAAGAGGAAAGATTTGTATTTTTGTATTTTTGTATTTTTGTATGTTTGTAATGAATAAACTCAAAAACTACTGGACCGATTGCAATAATTTTTTCACCATTAGAAAGCTGCATTATTCAGAAGTAACATAAGCTATATTATATTTTTTTAAAATTAGGGATCCTTACTAAAACTCCAATAATGTAACCCAAGGTGTAAAAAATAGACCTGAAAAATTCCTTACGTCGCGTGCGCTGCGAAAACTATTGAAGATAGAACAAAACCATTTACTAAGACTTTGCAGAACTCATCATTATCTACAAAAAGTGTCGCGACAGCATATGTCTAAATATTATAGTTATGTCACAGCAAGCGGTTTTTATTCTTAAAATTTAATTTATATGCCGCCGCTTGAAAGGGCTCTTTATTTGTACCTTGGTATTAATCCTTAAAAAATAAGTTACTTTATATTCAAGACGGCTTCAATGCCTTTTTATTACTTTTTGAATTATTAAATTCGGACATTTAATTCGGAAGATATCACGAGTTTAAAAATGCAAGTATTAGAAAAAGTCGCGTGGTTTGCCGCCACCGCGCTCAGCTAGCCAGCTTGCGACGATGTAGGCTCCATGTAAGCGTCACTGGGGTACGGGGAGTCAATGTAATATGTAATATACTAATATTATAAAGAGGAAAGGTTTTATTGTTTATTTGTCTCAAATAGGCTCCGAAACTACTGGTCCGATTTGAAAAATTCTTTCATCGTTGGAAAGTTACACTATCCCTGAGTGTCATAGGCTTTTTGATTTCTCTTACGGGGTTAAAATATATTACATAGAGATATCCCCGAAGCGAAGCGAGGGCGGGTCGCTAGTTAACTAATAAAAACAATTATTTCATCACTTTAAAAGAATAAACTACTGAATATATAAGAAACCCAATAAATAGCAGTATGTTTCAAAGTACTTTACGAAGTAGTTCCTCGTTCAATTTCTTCAAATATTTGCTATTCCAAGAAACATTAATACGGAAAATACGTTTTAAATCTGTCCCTAGTGCTTGATTTATTTAGGCGGGTTTATCGAAATCGTTTTCGAACACCACAATTGGTTTATTCATTCTATTCCATGAGACGAAATCTGGGTTTGGATTCGCGCTAAAAGGAAATCTAAAACGAAGGCGGCCGTGGTTATCGGCCATCTTATTTCATATTCAAAGCATTACTGGTAAATCTAACAAATGTCAAAAGCCATTGTGGAACGAGGGGATTGAAAATAAACATTATTACTTTTATTGCAATGAATAGAATTTGGATTGAGTCCGTCGTAGAGCATTTAATTCCGTCTGATAATAACTAAGCACACATCAATACAAAGATCTGAGGATGTGCCTTTATATTAATATTATCTTTTTTTTTAACTCTGTTTTTCATGTACATTCAACTGCTCAAAAATTTATATTCGTATCTGACAGATTTGAAAGATATCGGACACAATAGGGTAGTTTCCTAAGTCTGATTTTACATACAATTTCACAATTAACAGTAACATATAGGTAAATCAATAACATAAGTGAAATCGAAAATAAAATTTCTTATGAAATGAGACAATAATAGGCATTTGAAGTTAGGTGGGAAAGTCCATTTCTAAAGTGCGAAAATTCAATTAAAATACTATGCCATATTATTAATTACAGAATTAGTAGTAACTTTCACTATAAAAACATATTCGTAAACGCAACATTTGATATAGCTGCAGAACAAAGTTCTTACGATATGCGTACAGTACACAGAGCGGTGACGTCATAGCTCTGTGCGACATTTGTATGAAGCGTTTTGAACTCGCCCAAATGATGTGCTGTTGAAACTGCAATATCTCCGAGAGTTTTCTAAATATCAAACCATTCTTTAAACAGCACCTTTGCAATTGTGTGGTCCATCCATTTATCAAAAAATAAAAAAATAGGAAACTACCCTATTCACCCGGTCTGGTCAACACAACACGATCAATATGTCTAGTGGCGTATATTTCAAGGCCAAAGTCCACAGCTGGGTGAAAACTGCTGGAAATTTGTTTCGTATGCATCTTTTTTTTTGTACTGCGGCACGTGTTGCACTGAATTTACCCCGTAGCAATTTTAATGTTTTTTTCACGATACTAAATGGTCACCATTTGACACTGTTAGCGTCTGAATTGCTGACTCGTTTCAAGCTACGTTCTTTTCAATGAAAAATGTGCAGGGAAAGACGCTAACTTGTTATTTAAAGAAGATGCTTTGTAAGAAAAGATTTGAGTAATTATATTTTCTCTTCACAAGATTATCCTTTTATTACTGAATGAATACATTAAAGTTCACTTAAATTAATATCTTTAATATTTTGTCCTTTTTGGTTTTTAAATCTTCCGGAAGTTCAACTCTTGGTTTGATGAACGAAAAGTACCTATTAGTTTTTACTCACAAAAAGAATTTGATCTTAGCCGCGTCTGATTCTGGCTAAGCAAATTTTGTGATAATTATAATTACAATTATGTTTTTGTGGTTTAAAATTGAACAAATAACCTTACCGCCATTGAGGTAAAACTGAACTGTTGCATCATATCCTTGCACTAGAACGATTTCGGCGAGTGTCAGCCCATCTACCGGGTTGTAACTGCCCTCGTATAAAGTCCGTTCGAACACCGGTGTTACGTTGTCATCCTTTATAATCTCCAAAGTAACTACAGTTGACGCAGAGCTCCACTCGGTAGAGGCAACCACTTGTAGGTTCAAAAGGGTATTCGATTGAATTATATCATCTGGTAATTGTGACATTACAATTGTAATTCTATTATCTTCGATATCTGGAGTGAAGTAGGCGACGTGGGCTGCTCCTAAATATAAAAAAAAAATGTTTTATTTCAGCTAAAAACGATTGCAATTGTATTAAATAAGACAAAGATATACCGTTTTGGATTTGAACTGATACAGGACCACTCTCGTAGCCTTGACTCAATATTAGTGGAGAAAGTTCTAATATATTGTCTTCTATGACACCTTTATAGTTTTGTTGTTCGAATTCCAGTTGAGTTTCTGGGGAAAATAATAAATCGTTAAAAGTAATGCCAGTTTTTTCATTAAAACAATGTTTGTTCTGTCTGAAAAACATCAGTTTTATGCTATAGTAACTTTATTACAACGATTTGCATGAAAAGAACCAACATTTTTGTTTTTTAAGTAAGATGCCTACATGTTTGAATGTTGAAAACGATAAATAAAATAAAAGAGAAAAAAAATATTAGTATTAGGTATTTTATACGATAAATTTATGAGCGAAATCATAAAAAGTTTTTGGTAATTACTTGATGCAACTTACCAATGGACATGCTGTTTTGAAATACACTTACCATTACCATTTTTCACTTACCATCCAGCCTTTTCCATTGAATGTAGATGTATTTTTTTTTCTTGTACACAAACATTTAAAAATAATGTGGTTTCGTTCTTTGTCAGATTTTAAGTGTACATACATAAAAGATCATCGCGATCAAGATAAAATTTATTTAATATGATAGAATATTATCTTATCGAAAGCATGAGTACAAAGGTGACTTTACCATAGGGGAAGGAATGCAGCACATGACACCTGCCCTTCACAGACTTCAAAAAGGAGGAGGTTACTCAAAGTTATCTTTTTGAAGCTCCTGCTTTTTTAGGTCTTGGACATCAGTACATGACGCGGATGGAACCTTCTAAACACCATCATAGCATACAAGCGCTTATTAGCTAGATTATAGGCTATAGCCATAGCCTTAGAAAACTGTAACTGTCCGGGATATTTACCATGTTGTTTTGTTTTAATGAGCTCCCGATATTTCTTTTGCATGCTTCGATATACACTGTTGCTAGCGCCATGATCACGGGTGAACCGCAGTTCACCCGTGATCAGGGCGCTTGCAACAGTACCGAAATATCGGGAGCTCATTAAAACAAAACAACATGGTAAATATCCCGGACAGTTAAAGTTTTCTAATGTGTGTAACCATGATAGTTTAAAATTACATATAGCCATAGCCACCCAATTGCTGTGATGTGCTACGGCATGTGAAAAAATACCTGCTGGTAGAGAGATAGCAATAGCGGTGTTTGCTCCCACTGTACGAGGTTTGGTAGCAACTACGGTTAGGAGTAAGTTTTGTTCTCTGAACAAATCTGTTGTTAGGCCTGTCGTATTCAGAGTGTAAGTTGGCCCGTCGTCTAACAGTTCAAAGAACGCTGCGTGTTCTGAAAATAAAGGCAATTGGAATAAGCTTGTCCTATGTACATCAATCATAGAGAATGAAAAATAAATGATTTTATTTTTATTTAAATTTTGCATTAATTATTTCTCATTCTCTGTCCGTGCGCGGAACTATGGCAAAATTTATTTTAACTTATTGAATGAAATGCAGAATGTAAATAGTCGTCCTTCATTAAAAATAAACCTAGATAGTATTTTTTTTAAAGTCGCGTTGGATAATCCGCAGGTCTCCAAAATATAAAGTTTATTAAAAATATTTTCTCGCTGGCTTGAATTCGGAGCGTTACTTAAATTTAATTTCAGCACTTGGCCTCATGCCAGCACAAAAGCGCTGAATTATAAAACATTAGTGCCCTGTAGCCACACTATATGAGCTTTAACAGTATTATCTGAATCTTTTATTCAATGCCGCTTATGATAATTTTGAAATAATTGCATGCACTGTTATTGTTATTACACAATAATTGCTATGCTGTAATTGTAAGTTATATTTGTTTAAACTGATGTTACTGGAACTGCTTTCTATATTTATTGCTTTTTTTTTTAAATCCAAAAATTATTTCTTGTGCATAGTAATGTTCTTTCTTTATCATAGATATTTAAATGTTTTACTTTATTCTTCTGACTTCATTCTTTATAAAGTTAGAAATCTGACTCAAGTTTTACTAGTTGTAATACAGTTAGGATTTGTATAATATATTTTTAATTCAGTAAATAAAAACAGGAATACGAAAAAATAAATATATAAATCTTAACGGTAAAAGGTAAATAAAAAAATTACAACAATGAAACCTCACCTCCTTCTAAAGTCACTTGCACTGTGTTGTCATAACCCTGCACTAGTACGATTTGGTCTATGGTCAAACCGTCGTTAGGGTCGTAAGTTCCTTCATACAGGGTGCGTTGGAATACAGGCGTCACTCCGTCGTCCTTCACTATATCTAGTATTACTATCGTCGACGCAGAACTGCGGCTAGTCGACGCGACAACTTGTAAGTTCAAGAAGTTATTCTGTTCAATTACCGCCGGCGGCAGCGGTGTCATTGTTAGTGTGATTAAATTCTGTTGGATGGTGTAACTGAAGAACGACGCATGTTCTGAAAGTAAATTAAAATAGATTTATTTATTATGAACTACAGACAGCATAATATTGAAGGTTATGTAAGTTCAAAAATGGCAAAATTTCAGCAATTGTCTTGGTTACATTATTAAGACAGATGAAATAATTTCATTAAATAACACATCTCTCAATTTGTATTGTTTTTCACAAATTTCGTGATCCTTGAAAGTTATTTTACTTATGGGGAAGGTAAACCACCCAATTGGTAATATACCTGATATGATTTCCAAGCCTACAGGCTCCGCATCATAACCTTGCGTTAAGACCATTTGAGAAAGTTGTAAGATGTTATCGACGATGCTTCCTTCGTAACTAGGCTGCTGAAAATTCAATGTTTCTTCTGAAAAATAAAAGTGAATATATAATAGGTATATATAACATAAACATTTAAGTTAAGTGATCACACACATGATAAAAAAATAAGAATGTCATTATCAGAAATTTGGCACTTAACTAGATATACTTATAGACTTTTTAACCGACTTCGCTATAAATAAATTTCAAATTGGAAATTTACATAAACTCAATTCAAATTCATTCATTTGCGCAATAGTGTCATAAATGTTTTGTATTCATTCAAACATTCATGAATACGCTGAATTTGTTCCTTTTATATTACTTTTAATCACAAAAAAGTTTTCTTACCTTCTGGTAGCTGTAAGATCACAGTGGCACTAGCCCCACTAGTGTGGTTTCTCTCAGCATTCACTACGAGAAAGATTTGGCGCAACGAAAAAAGATCCACGGGTAGTGGGTTTGTGACTCCAATTGTAATTTCCTGGCCGTTTTCTGACGGAACCAGACGGAAGTATTCTGAGTGCTCTGAAATGAAGATCGGTATGGTAAAAAGTAATATCTGAATGATAAATGAATAGTGTGCTACTAAAGCCAAGCACATCAGGCACAATCTTTGTACGTTTTAAATTCACATTATTTGATTCAATTGGTATTCAACCCAAAATTCGTAATGATTATGGTAAATTAAGGGTACAAGGTAAAAATCGGTGTGAAAATGTGTGGGTTCAGCATATTTGTTTCAATTGTATTTGTCATCTTTTCTATAAATACCTACGTGTGGTCAACTGCCTGTATGTTGAGTTATTTGTAAATTATAGTATCGTGTGTACTTGCGGGAGCAGCAATTTTTTTTTAATATATTCAATTTTACGAATGAGATGTTAAACATAATTACGTATTTATATGTTTCGTGCTCTTTACTGATACTGGTTGAATATGTCAGGTGCCTAGAAAAAGTTTCGACACTACCGCTATTTAGTTGATACCAATATTCTGTTCTGTGACACCGAGTTCTGTGTTCATGCACACAGTGTTTATCATTCATAAAATTTGTTTTATTCCTAATAATTTTAAAATAACCATGAGTTATTATGTCGCTAGTTGATTGTTAGATTAAGTTTTGTAATACCAATAGATACTAGGGGATATCAAATAAACGATTATTTTATTATATTTATTTACCTCCTTCCAAAGTAAACTCAACTTCCACGTGGAAGCCTTGTCGCAGTGAAATATTATCGTCCAAAACTACTTGGTTTTCATCTGTATATGTCGCCGTATAAAATGTTTCTGAAAATACCGGTTCCTCAGGTAATTCGAATTCACCATCGCTTATTATTCGTACTGTGGCATATGTAGTTCGGGGCGCATCATTTGTCAAATCTACGTCCTGAAAAAAGTAATATTTAGGTACAGTGATCAGAAAACCTTTACCTGATTATGTTTAAAGTGATTACCTGTTGGTTCAATTTGATTTTAATAATTTATGTGAAATCAGTTAAACAATGTAGACAGCAACATTAGGAAATAATAACAGCGTTGTGGTGGAATAATTCATTTCAGATATTTATCAAAACAGACAGCCAAACTTACCGTTGCACTGATTGTGAACACAAGAGGCTCGGAAATTGACCGTATAAATGTTGTCGTACGTAGTCTAGCCTTGAATTCCTTAGCCACAGTCGATGACTCTGCGTCATAAGCGATTTCGAAATATGGACTGTCGAAGATCTCGAAATCTACTCTCTGAGTTGTTAGATCTATGTCCCTGGTAATAATATCATTCCAACAGCCCGTTATTTCGAACCCTGGTGGCAGGGGCGGTACGACCGTGAAATCTAGCTCATTGGTGGGCCTGAACTGAGGGTCATTGTTGTTTGTATCAGTGATGCCTATCACAAACACCTGGAAAAAGGATGGTTCAGTTGAGTTACTAGTGTTGTATATATAGAATGTATAGAATAATGTAAATTTTTCATGTAAGGTTCGGCTTTAGAAATTTTAGTGACGTGTCATGTAAAAAAACCGACTCGCAACTGGCCCGCTTTGTACTATCGGAGTACTTGGCGGTCGACCACCTATAAGGTGAAAATCGCTTGGCACTTATACGTCTGTCAGAGCAAGCCCCGCCCAAATTGTGGTCCGAGAGCCTGCAAGAATTTTTCGGTAGGTATATGAGGCAAGCTGAAAACTTGTCCTATTATAACTCAACTCAACTTGTTAATATTATAACTCAACACAAAACCGCAGACCTGGCTGAGTACCGGGGCTAAACCAAACCCCCAATTTTTCTTATTTTAAAATATATTTTATAATCCAAAAAAATATATATAGGTAGAAGTTCCATCGAAATAATTTGTCTTACAACGTGAGTCTTATTTTTTAGTTATAAATAAAAAGATGAAAACATTTTTTGGGGGTTTGCTTTAGCCCCGCTACTCACCAGGCAGGTCTTCAGTGTCGTGCTGGGATATAATACGAGAGGTTCAGGATAAGTTTTCAGCTTGCCTCAAATACCTACCAAAAAATTCTTGCTAGCTCTCCTACTATTGGAACGTTTTTTCTTGGATTTTGACAGATTTTCTTTAAGTGCTCTTCTATTGGCCAGTGGGCGGGGCTATTGGCGTTTAAAGAAATCTATTTGAAAAGTGTACTACCGCCAAGATTGCCGACCGTACATTTACATTTTATTAAACACGTACCTTACACTAATTTGAAATGATTTTCCCAACAATTATTTTATCTTTGATTGATTAATTAATAACTGATATCGATGTAAATATTCGAAAATTTGATAATTAGTTATACTTACAACATTCCAGAGTACATAAATTAAAATATGATAAAATTCGTTCGAGTTGGAACGTTACAGATCTATCTTGTTTATAAAGCACTGAATTATTTATTTGTAGCGATTTTATAAAACGTTAAAATATATAAACATTCATTTGCGGTAAAAGAAAAACATACCATTGATCGCATAGTGCCACCTACGCAGTTGAAATAGACAGTCGCACTTATAGACGTCTCTGTTTCATATTCTTCATAGTCGGCGTACGCATCGTTAGTTCGGATTAAAAATTCAGAGTTCTCATGAACAAAATCGAAGTAAGGTCCTCTGTTTAAGTCCTGATTAATTTCTACTGCGTTGATCCCTGAAAAAAACAGACAAGTACGCTTCTGAGGTATACATTTTCAATGTGTTATTTCTTTATGTTATTATTTTACCTCTTTGTTTATATCTTAATCAACAGTTCATGTACTCTCAGAGACTCGAGGATACCTACGTACCCTAACCTAGAGCGTCCTACTCAACTACGCCAGCGCTCACTAAAAGCAGATTAATCAGCCTTATAAATTTTTAAAATAAACATATTGTATTGTCTATTATTTGCGCGAACACTAAAACACTAACTTTACTGATGAAACTCGCGTAGGTATATTGCTATTCCAAAATACTATTAGATAGAGAGTCAAAAACAACTGTCATCTTCAGTCTTGCCCGTGACCAGGAGCGCTGTAAAGAGCTCGAAACGTCGGATTTCTAAATAATATGTTTAGACCCGATACACGCGAGTTTCGGCCGTAAACTTAGTTTTATTTTTAATAATATTGGATTCTCTTACCTGATATGCTGGTAGTCCCGGAAGAGAACAGCTCCCCTCTATACACGTCGAGAATATTCAGATGTTGGGCGAGTAACCAGTTTGAAACATTATCCATTTCACACCCTGTAAACGTTGAGTGATAATTAGTACATGTTTATTATATCATCGGTACAAATTGATGCATCTACCATCAATCAAGTGAAATCGTGCAAATAGTGTCCATAAACATATTGCTTGATTGCACTTCTTCAAATTAGTGATCTTACTATGATTATTTATTTTGATTTAATTCTTCGAAAGTTAATAATAACGTTTGTTATGAAATTGATTATACTTGCAAAATAAAAGTGCATAGATGACATTGTAGTTTTGCAATTACCCGGACTGCGACCATCTATTGCAATAATTGAAGTATTTGCGAAATAGATCACGTATGGTTTTGATATGTACTCGTAGTAACTGTGGGGTAAACGATTTTACAGTAGGGCTACAATGAGTTTAAAACTCTCGCACTCAATATCGCCTACGTAAATATGTCTATGAAAATCTTGTATAGCGCCGCTGGTGGTTACGCGAAGAACTAAAATCGGCCGTATGAAAAAAAACAACTCGATAGGTTTTAAACGTACGTAAGTTTTCGATAGCCAACTCATGGTAGGCCCTCAGATAGCTACAGTTTTGGCTGGTGGCTGAATGAAATAATAATATTTTGATGTCATGAGATATCTCTAAAAAGTTTTTATCTCTGACATACTCGTATGATTCCATTATAGGTGATAAAACAACAAAAATGCCTAGGCATATTTAAGACAAGTTTGTATACTCGTAGTACATAATAAAGCTGAACTCAAACCCTGATATTACCATGGCTGTAGCGGATGTATACAGCCAGTGTGCAGAAGAATATGAGATTTGACTTGAATCTCATTTTATCTTTGAATATTGCACCTTTTTACTGTCATACCTGAAAAGAAAAAATAAGTATTATATTATGTAAAAGGTAAAGGCATCATCGACATTAGGAGAAGAGATAAGAAATTACGAGTTTAATACAGAACTCGATTAATAATTTTGGTTTCGTACCGAACTTTATACCCATTGCCACAATAAAATTAATGCAGTTTTTAATATCGTTGTAAATATTCCCTCAGTCCCATAGGATCCACTATTTCGATCCACCAGTGGATCGAATGGCACGCCGAAGTTCACTATGATCCACCAATGGTCTCGGTGGATCCTATGATACTTCTATCATCTATCTAATATGCTCCACCAGTGGATCGAATATAGTTCAGCGAGTTTCTTAAGATCCACCATTGATTTCAGTGGATACGGTAATAATATAATCTATTTATGCATGGTATTATATTATTAGGTATGGTATAGCCAGGATAGATAACTTATAGTGAATTAATATATAAAAACTATAACAAAAGAAAAAATTGTCTTCTAACTTAAATTTTACCCTACTAGGCATAAAGGAAAATTTTCTCTGATTATTTCCAAAAAAATGCAACTGATATTTCTCCGTGGAGTAATTGAAATTGGGTATCATGAACAAATTCGTCGTATTTAATTTGGCTGAAGAAACTCCCTGAACTACCTGTTCACTGGTGGAGCTGATAGAAGTATCATAGGATCCACCGAGACCATTGGTGGATCATAGTGAACTTCGGCGTACTATTTGATCCACTGGTGGATCGAAATAGTGGATCCTATGGGACTGAGGGAAAATACCCTTTAGGTCCTTGCAAATGAAATGGCGTTTTGTATGTTAGGAACAAAAAGTCGAATATTTTTGAATATAATATTGAGCTGAAATGAACCAATATTACCCATTGATTTTATGAAAAGTAAACGCAATCTCAATTTTAATACTAGTTTAGTTTGATTTAGGTATTTTAAATATTTGAATCCATCGCTATGTGTAATAATGATTTTTAATAAAATGGTAGAGAGCTAAGCCCGATTTATTTTTTTGTATTGGAATTAATTACTGTTATATGTATTTGTCAATTTATTTCATTTACAATAGTAAAATCAATAGAGCACGGGTGTTTTTTGTGGACTTGACATTTAATCTTATGATCAACTTAGCTTATTGGCTATTTGCAGATATATTTAGGGTTCCGTAGCCGAAGGTTTAAACCCTTAAGGACCCTATTATCAAGACTCCGCAGTTCGACTGTCCGTAGGTAGTTCAAATGTTCACAAATGGTGTATTTGTGTGGCTTAAACAAAAAAAAACAAACCAATACTCATTCACATTTTCGGTAATATCATTCATCACTGTGTAGAAAAGCGTTTCATTTTATTTCTGAGACACGAGGTTCAAAAAGAGTAAAAATAATACACCAACTTTTAAAACCAACCAGTGGAAATACTATTCCCAACTTAAAATGATTGGGTTATCTATACCAAACAAGTCTGATAATATTCAATCTTCTTGGCGGTTATTCTTTTTTGTTAGAAGATATTTGTTGGAAATGAGTATTTTTGTTTCATTAATATAGCTAGCTTTTCATTTGTATGATACACAAATCGTTTTCTGTAGATTAAAATCTTAGTAAGATTTTAGACTTTCGCGTTCCATTACACTAAAATTAGTCTTTATGGGTCTACACGCGATATTAGGAGTAGCAAATTACATAGCTACTTACTGCCCGACGTTTCGACTGGGTTACACCAATCGTGGTCGCGAGGGAACGTCGACGAAACGTCGGGCAGTAAGTAGCTATGTAATTTGCTACTCCTAATATCGCGTGTAGACCCATAAAGACTAATTTTAGTTAAAATCTTAGTGTCGCAGATTTGATATAAAGTGGTTATATCTTAGCGATGTCTGTGTTACAGTAAAGAATTATATTAAGTAAAGAGAATTACATAGAAGCGGAATGAAAATCCTCATAGTCGCATTAAGTGATCAAGCAAAAAGTACTTACCGACTTTGTATAAACCTCGTTTTGTTTGTTTATTCGATTGGGAGCACCAGTAATTCACTTTCACAATGTCACTTTTTCAATGAGAACGTTTTATCAGCTAGTTCCCAATGCCACCAGGCACAAAACTTTTTCGACGTATCCAATTATAACGTCAATACTCAACTGAACAAAATGATTATCAAAATTGTTGGGCGATTATTACTATCAATATATAGATTCATATCTCGGAGGAAATAACGTGATAATACTTATTTTATCTTTAGCATTATATTATGACGAACTCTGTGGCGATATGTAAATAAGCATTTTTACCAAACGTTTGGAATGATAGATATATTATATACAATTTCTTGATGTTTACCTGAAAAGAAGATACTAAAGTGTTCAGTGGTCTTAGCGTATTGTATCGGTATTTTTCTTTGTTACCTATTTAAGCTGCAACTGTTGCCAAAGGTTATTAAATTCATCAATCAATTTCAAATTGTATTCATATTAAATCTTGCGAAAACGCTACCAAATAAAGATATGCGTCTTCTTTAAACTATTTTGGATAGAGGACTGGCTGCTTTAGACTGTTTATTTTTATGGTTTCAATTATGATCTGGATACCAGTACTGCTGTAGAGAATTTTGAGAGCCAATAAATATTTTCTTACTTTTTTTTCCTTTTTTATTTTGTTTTAATTATTAAAAAATATTATGTTCATTACATAGTATTTCTGGGTGAATTTCCCGACACCAAATCGTAAACGGCACGGCTGAAACTGCTAGTGCAGGATGGCACTTTTAACTTGTAATATTTTTTTTTAGATAAAAGGTGTTGTCTCCTATAGGTGACTATAAATATTTTTAAATTATGATTATCGCTAATTAGGTAAAAAAAATCTTAAACCCCCAATTGTATCATATCGGTGACGCGGCACAATTTGTTTTTCAGTATACTTTTAATCATATTTTAAAAACAGTTGATTTTTTAGGGATTTAACTTTTTTTATTTAAATCCTTAATAATGACAGTACCTTATTGCGGAAAGTTCAATACAAAATCTGTTATATTTAATGAATGGTAAGTACAAATTCACGTGTCCAAATGAGATATGTCATCGCGGTGAATTTTCGTTGTACGCGAATATCTAGGCATCGAAAAACACTAGCTTCTTGCCACTGCGCAGTAAATCTGCGCATCAGTGCCGCCTAAGCGCTTAACGTAAGAGGACGTGTATTGCTGTTTGCAGTTCCCGCCAAAAACGTAAGTAAGTCGGTTTCGGTGACTGCGTACCGTTTTTTTGTCATTCACGTGAATGGATATAAGTTGTGATCCAATCATTCGGTATGTCTATAAAATCTATGTACTATTACTAAATGTCGCTCAATTAAGTAGGTCGTATCAATTTATTTCTTTTATTTATATTTTCCTTGTTGTGCTTATTTTTATGGGCTGTATATAATATCGGTGACCTCATTCCGGTGAATTCGGTGACCTAAATTGACCACCGGAATGAGAAAAAATATCATTCCAGTGAGTTTTTTCATTTCGGTGAGAATTTGGTAATTTCGGTGATTATTATCTTCATTTCGGTGATTATTATCTTCATTTCGGTGATTTCTTTTGTCATTCCGGTGTCAAATTACTTCATTTCGGTGAATAAAGACCTTAATTTATTTTGTTACATTGTAATTTCGAAAGGAATATATTTTTATTTTTATTGTTGATAATTACAATATATTTGTTGATTTATTCTTACATGTTCCCAAATGAATTTCAGATTAAATTATTAAAATCTATGTGTGGTTGTAATCAATACCTTTATTTTTCACTAGCTGTGCCCGCGACTTCGTTTGCGTGGGCGATTTTTCATACAAAAGGATTTTCAGGATTATTCCCGTTCCCGTGAGAATTTCGGGAATTCCTTTCTTAATGCACCTCTACGGTACCTAAACTACGTCCTTACCAAATTTCAAGTGCCTACGTTTAGCCGTTTAGACTGTGCATCGATATGTCAGTCAGTGATTCTTCTTTTATATATTTAAGACTCTGGATTAAAGTAATAACAGATTAACTTGAAATGTTTGTCAACAGCATCTAAAGTCAAATGATGAAGTTCAAAATGGTAAGTTATTCTTCTTCTTCTTCTTTTCGTGTCGATGGCAAAACACTTAAAATTATTTTGGATAATTCCGCCACCCGGACCGCGGTTGTTGACCCTTCTATCAGCTCAATTTGTGTACAGGAGTCGGGACAGGCGGGGCATGAAGTGAGGTGAGCCATGGACAATGGTGAGAGACCACATAGGCACGCGATATCCTCCTGTCCAGGAAACCCCCACCTAAACATATTATCTTTGCATTGGCCAACCTGGCTACGGAGTCTGTCCAGGGACCTTCAGGTTAACCATGGCAAATCGTGTCCTGTTGGAAGGCTTTCTGAAGGTAGAACCAAGGGGACGGGTGGAGCAAACGTGTTAGACCAGAGGTTAAGACGAGCAGAAGGTGGATCTGTGTCAAGATTCGATACTTTCTAAATCTAAATATAAAGCTATGCCGACTTTAACTTCTGTGGTTGTCCCTGCCATGTTATATTTAGTCTGAGAGTGTCTGAACCTTAAAGCTGAAGTGAGGTTTATTTCTATGTTTTCACAGGATTGTGTTTGTGATATGAGCGCCAGGTCATCGGCAACATGGTCGGTCTTTTGTGTAGATGTTGAAAAGTAGTGATTCCAACAAAACGGTCATCCCCAGGGTAGAGACCCTGGGGATTAGTTTTTTGGGATCGCCATCTGCTTATTTCTTCAGACAAATGGACCTGAAAGCTACGGTTGCGGAGCAGCTCACCAAGTATTTTTATAAATTTCTAGTCATTGACCATCGAGTAGACTTTCCACAAGAGACGCTTCAGGTTCACTGTATCATAAGCTGCTGTCAGATCCACGCATACAGCGCTGTAATCATTCCCATTTCAAAACTATCCTCTTTGTGTTATTTATTTTGGTTCACAAAACAGAATAACATCAGTGTAGCTTCTGAATTACAAATACAAATCTTATGGACTAGACGTTTATGATAAAATGGCATGTGTTGGGTGAGGTTTAACGTCTGGTTACAACATGATTTTTTAGGTCTGAATCCTACCTGTTCTGGAATTAAGTGCTGATCTAATAGGTGATAGGCGGTTAAGCAAAAGTCGTTGAGGTAATTTGTATGTGTGACTGAGCAAGGATAATGGGCGGAAGGTTTTTAGGGTCATCTAGAACTTTTCCCGGTTTTGGAATGGCAATATCAAGATCCATAGACGTGATAATTTCGCAGATTGTAGAAATCATTGAACTTCGGTTGTAACCAGCAAATAGTCATATTCACAGATTTCAAGTATCTAACACTAAAAATGATATCGTCAAAAGGCTGGCTCAGTAAATTCTCTTTCGGAAGGCATTGTACAAGTTGAATTCTGGGAAGGCGAGTGTACGATTTCTTATTCAGCAACAGTTGATGAGCAATTTTGTTTGCAGTAACTTTACTTGGAACTTTGGAGGAGAGGGCTCACCGGTCCATTTACGGATTGTGGTCTAGGCCTTTTTACTATTGTGGGTCATGTCAATGCTGGTGACTGTATTAATCCATTTGGTTCGCTGGTTTGCATGGATAGACAGCATTAAGATTTCACAAGCATCACATGTGTCTTGTGAAAATGGATCGGCATTATAGGCGGATTCATAATTTTTAAATGGCGCAGATGACTCTTGAGTCAAATCCGGGACGTTAGAAGTACGACAGCCTCTTGGGATATGTTGGCACGACGATTTCCAGATGATACCTACGAATCGTTCGTAGTTCGGTAATGAAGCTAGCTTTATAATGGCTTTGTCA
Organism: Maruca vitrata; assembly: GCA_039566165.1. Taxonomy (NCBI): domain Eukaryota; kingdom Metazoa; phylum Arthropoda; class Insecta; order Lepidoptera; family Crambidae; genus Maruca; species Maruca vitrata. Next base: position 8,080,793 of record CM076917.1, read on the forward strand.
ATTGTTTAACGAATTATTGCACTACTGCATATTGCACTTAATCGGTCTATGTAAGGTTAGGGGTATTGATTGGTAGATGGACTTTATGCATTGAGAGCTGAATCTGGAACTGACAAAGATCAAGACTGGGTTGTATCCACGTTTCCATCGACCACTGTTAAACGATTAACGGAGATGCATTTTTATTGATAAGGCCGAAGTTTTAATTTTAGTAAGAAAAATCTGTTACTGTGTGATGAATACACTCTTCAAAACGTAGGTTGTAGGCTGTATACTTGGTAACAGTTTACTTTTTTCGGTGACTACATAAGTAATTTCATTTCGGTGTATTGCGTTTCTCATTTCGGTGATGAGAAGTTTCATTTCGGTGAACTCTTCTTTCATTTCGGTGAACTCTTCTTTCATTTCGGTGACACCAAAATTTCAAAGTACTATATCTCTTAAGTATATGAATTTAATTTAATGTCGTGTTAAAATTAATTATAACGATAGCGTAAATAACAATTCTACATGGTTGTATTTTCAAAAAAGTAACAAATAAAAAAGTTCACCGAAATGTTAAAAAATATGGACTTGTTGAAATTGACCCGTCTATGCCAGGTAATAGGGGCTAGAAAAACGTCTCATAAAAAAGCAATATGTGGATGTAACTAGCCAGCGGCAACGGTAGCACAACAATCCTTTGGTCTCAAGCCAAGTCAATTTAGAAAAGTTCTTAATCCTGCGGCTGACCTCAAAGCCGCTGTTACACTAGTTTTAATTGGATACGTTTTTAGTACACTATCAAAAGAAAGTGTGTTATCCCTCATGAGACAAAAAAAAAGTACTCTATTGCATTGTTTTTCCTTTTCATTTCGGTCACGGGACTACAAGCCCCGCAAAGAAGTCGAAACGTCGTAAAATATTTTCAATATACTTATTTATTTTGGTAATAAATCTGTAAACGATTATGTGTAGTGTACGTGCAAATAGAAGACAATACTATCATCATCATCAGCCCATATACGTCCCTATTGCTGGTTCACGGGCTTACCCTAAACTAGGGCGATGAGGCTTTAGTCAACCATTCCTCCAGGCCATCGGGAAAACAAGTAATTTCGAATAGAGAAAAACCGAATCAGAGAAAAAGTTGTTTGTCTTCGCCTCAAGTGTTATCTCATCTCTAATTGAAGCTGTACGTAAAAACGGTGGGTGTGTCCGAATTTTCACGGTGAGGGGGTGTGTCCGAATTTTGACGGTGAGGCAAGCGCTTTCGATATCAAAAGGTATGTGCCTACTATTATGAAAAAAAAACCTGGGGTTGATCGCACCGCTCCCCCGCAAGTCCGGTGATGATGACGAGGTTACTCCTTACCGTCATTGTAGTAAAACAGGAAAATAAACTAATCAGGCTACCGGGATCACTGTGTAGAGGCCTTTAGTTGCATGAATATGACACAGCTAAATAGATAGTATATTTTATAAATACCTCAAATTGTACGTATTACCTTTTTATCTTTTATTTCACAATAAAAGTTGATGATTAAGATTGGAAGATTAAGATTAATATAAAATTAAAACAATGGGGAACTCCCTATCAAAAATGTATCTCAATAAACGTTCATGAAACTCGTTTTTAAGTGAGTCATATATTAATCCATAATAAGGGTGAAATTTTAATCAGTGGCTAAATTTGATAGCATAAGTGCCTATAAAATTATAATATCTATAAAAATATATATATCGCCGGATCACGCTGTATTACGCTTGCAATAAACATTACAGTGGCGCGTGCACAGGCTTATATTATTGATGAATTGTAAATAAACACCTTAAATAATAAATTTTTAGCTATTTCTTTCAATGCCACCACAATATTATATTATTATGTTATCAATAGATACCACTTTTTTATCGATCACATCAATATTATTATCACAATCAAACGAATAGTAAGGCTGCTGTCGGACAAAAACGCTGAATTACATATAAATATATTTTATCAAATTTTATTGTTACCCTGAAATAATGTTAGTAGCTCTTACTGATAATAAGAGAATAAACACAATATTCAAAATATATATTCTAAATATAAGTTAAACATTAAGAATAATACTCTAATTAATACTCGAAACTGCAACGATTACTAACTGTTAAACCCAATTTTAGTTACTATCCGGGAAATTTAGTTAAGTAAATATTTATGATATACCACTAAGCTATAAAGGATTTCCACCCGAGCTGACCACGATATCCACATTCGCCACAAATTGCCTAATAGTTTTAGAAATTCGGTGGTTTACACAGCCAACCTAAATAATGTAGTTTGTAGGAATAAACTCACTGACAAATTTATTGTCTTCGTGAAACACCTTGTAAAGACCGATCTTGTAAAAAAATATACCTCTTGTTTTGTTACGATGTTTTGTTTACGAATTAACGAAGCTCACCAAAGTGTTTACTGTTTATAAATCCGGGGCTGTATGTAGGCCCGTGGATAAACACACTTTAGTTCTATACTTATAATATAATGTTTTGCGTATATTTCATCCGGTAGCATCTTTCTTACTGCACCGGTGGTCCGTCAGCTGTGGTCAGCGTAATACGTTTTTCGTCCATTTCCTCCGTTTACCCTGTTATCCTTTTTTCCATATTCGTTTAATCCGCCCATTTTTTTCGTTGCCCTTCCACTCATTAAATTTCATGCGTCACTTGTCTTGTAGCTGCGTTTTTGTCCTTTGTCATTATTACTTTTACAAACCAAAAATAGCCGTTTCCTTGCGTTTTATCAGCTTTCAGGAAACCGCCGGGTCATGAGGAGGGTTTTCTTTGAAGGTTTTTTTTGACGACGGTCAACTTCTGAAGAACATGAACAAGACATGGATGTTTATAAAACAAGAGAAAAAAAGATACCCCTGCCTGCATTGTGATCGTAGAAAATGCTAAATTAACAGACAAAAACGCACCCGAAAGCTGAAAAAAAAACATTTATAATTTATTCCTGATTGGTTGTGAGAGAAAAGGGGGAAACCGTTGCAAAATTTGACAAGTTGCGAACACATATTTATTATCTTCAATTCATATGCACTTGTCCCGATTGTCTTGATTGATTTTTATGCCATGATTAAACGTTTATCTGCAGTGATAAAATAAAGGTAGGTAATTGCTTTTTAAATAAACACCGCGTTTTATATCATTATGATAAATTCGTGTATGATATTAATACATATCAATGTGTCATTCGAATATCTGAAAATTCCTTGATAAGCCAGATTTACCGTGTATAACAAACTCGAAAATGGTAGTAAATAATACCAGTTTGTAATTAGGATAATATCACGCTCAAATTGGAATGAAATGAAATACCGATATCAATGGTTTGTATTAGCTGAAACTAATACATAAACCACTGATTCATTCAATATTATTCATACGATTTAGATAATATTTCGACCCGCTATGAATATGAGTTTAGGGTTCTGATGTTGCGGTTATGTTATCCGTTTTGTTTAAATTGTAGACAGAATGTAATTATACGTAAATCATACATATAAAAACCGATTGAAATTAATGGGTATAGCTTGGTTGTCCATACAGACCTGTGGATTTCTATAAGTTTTTTTAAACAGTAATATTTTAGGGAAATAAATTTTGCTAAACACGTTTAATGCGAATGGATCGCTTTATCCTCGGGGACATTAACCATAAAACCACTAAAATTTTACGGTGTATCTAAGCCCTTTAGATACACCGTAAAGTTTTAGTGGTAGTTTTCTGGTAGTAGACTTATTTACCTTTAGTAGTACTATCAAAACATGCTAGTTATTTCGTGAAAAAAGTTTTTTTTTCAATATTTCGTAATAATAACTATTCGACTCGAAAGCGTGAGAAGCGATAGTTCTTTTAAGTGATGTGACGTAATCAGGTACTGCTTGCCGAATGAAATTGATGATTAATGCTAAAGTAGCTCCATGCCCTAAGTAATAAAGCAGTTCGAACGTGCTTTGGAGTTTCGATTGTCCATTTCGTAAAACCGGTATATATTGATATGAATAAAAAAAAGCTGCAAAAATCTATTTAATTACTATGATTGAATCATTTTAATGCGGGAAAACAACTTTCCTTTTCTAAGTTTCTTTGCAGGCCATTCAGAATTGACATGGAAGTCAAAAATACTTTCAGTTAAACTCACTTCTTTCGTCATTGTGTATTAAACAACTGATTTCGACAGCTGACGCTTAAAGGAACTTTTCCTGTCTTACTTCGGAGAGAAACGATTTGCTATTGTTTGGATATTTTATTACTTTCACTTAATGTCTATTTTATCGCTTTTCTATAGACCATATAACATTGACCTGAAGTGTGTTATTACTAAACTTCTAACTTTTTTATTGTTGTTCAGTTCATCCAACCAAACCTTTGTATGCTTAAGGATGAGACTTGTTCGATATTTTGTCTAGAAACTATGATTTACGCAAAGGTATGAATTTCATCAATACTAAATGACAAGAATTCTAATAAATTTATTTGTGGTAACAAAATGGATTTGTCGAATTGGTTAGTTAGTTACAAGGTCTAATGCCAAGTATCAACAGTGGTCACATCGTGATTTTGCTCCATACTATCCTGTGGTTTTCGATTGACCGATACATTTAAAGCCAGCAGCTGTTGTATGGGCAGTCTGGGCGATAGGTTCACCATACTGGCCCACTGACCAGCACATAATTCGGGAAACTTTAACTTCTTCAAAAAATGGCCCTCAAGGAACCAGGGAGATATACAGGTCGGAGAGTAGTCCCATATCTTCATTTCGTTTAGACGCACCCACCTGAAACAATACATAAGAAAGTTTAAGACATTATTATGGAGCTTTACGTTTATAACTTCAACAGTTACAGTAATAAAATAATTAATTCAACTATGACCAATGATTAAACTTTAGATAATAATTATGTTGCCTTCATAGTAATTTTTGTGTTTAAATCTGAGCCGTGCAACTTTTTAAAACTTTACTGGCTTATCAAACAAAAGATTAGATATATAGTTAGATATAGATAAAAGATAAAAAAGTATTTATTAAAACAACAAGGCAAGTTACATAAATAAAATATTAACTAAAACATATTACAACAGTTATATCACAAATTGCCCGAATTAGAGCACTTTGTGTCTCAGAAAGCGTGCGCTTATAACATAATACCTGCTTCTCGCTTATTATATCAACAATAACTATGTAGAGGCGATGAGGGTACTATCAGCAACGCTGGCGGTCGACCACCTATAAGGGGAAAATCGCTTGGCGCTTACGCGTCTGTCAGAGCAAGCCCCGCCCAAATTGTGGTCCGAGAGCCTGCAAGAATTTTTCGGTAGGTATATGAGGCAAGCTGAAAACTTGTCCTATACCTTTAATATTATAACCCAACACAAAACCGCAGACCTGGCTGAGTAGCGGGGCCAAACCAAACCCCCAATTTAGTTTATTTAAAAATATATTTTATAATTCAAAAAAATATAATTTGTCAGCTCACCTGACAGGTAGAAGTTCCATCGAAATGATTTGTCTTAGTTATATATAAAAGGATGAAAAATATTTTTGGGGGTTTGCTTTAGCCCCGCTACTCACCAGCCAGGTCTGCGGTTTCGTACTGGGATATAATAGGAGAGGTACAGGATAAGTTTTCAGCTTGCCTAAATACCTACCAAAAATTCTTGCTAGCTCTCCTACTATTGGAACGTCCCCAAAAATATTTTTCATCCTTTTATTTATAACTAAAAATAAGACTCACTAAGACAATTATTTCGATGGAACTTCTTCCTGTCAGGTGAACTGACAAATTATATTTTTTGATTATAAAATATATTTTTAATTAAAAAATATTGGGGTTTGGTTTAGCCCCGGTACTGCGGGTTTGTGTTGGGATATAATAGGAGAGGTACAGGACAAGTTTTCAGCATGCCTCAATATCTACCAAAAAATTATTGCCAGCTCCTTGACCACAATTGGGCGGGGCTTGCTCTGACAGACGCGTAAGTGCCAAGCGATTTTCACCTTATAGGTGGTCGACCGCCAGCGTTGCTGATAGTACATTAGTAAGTTCCACGAAAACACAAGAAAAATGAGATCGGAAAAAAAATCGACTATTTGTTACTATGTTAAAAATACCAATTCTGAATCGTTGAATCGGATCCTTCCCATTGTTAATATTTGGCTTCATTAAAAATTTAACTCTACTCAGAATATTGCGTCTATTTTATTCATACCTTTACCGAGAATACATGGATGCCCATCACTCGTAACGATTATGCAAGGATTTCCGATGAAATATCTATGAATATTTTATTAACGTTAAAGAACTGACTAACGTTTTACAGAATGAATGTAGTAGGTAAAATCAGTTTCGGACCCTCGTTGAGTTCGGCCAAGGGCTATTACTAAATTTTATTCATGTCCCAAAATAGTAAAATCCTGGTTCTTGGGGCACAAGTCCCGAGCGCTTGGAACAAAACGTAATATTCATGTTTAAAACAGTGTTATGTTTAAGTACATTATTTCGATATTTTTAAATCACTTAACTTTTATCAAATTATGATAGAATTCCGCTAAGAAACGACTTATAAGTCTCTTTGTAATACTAATCTAATTAAGAACTGAAAATGTCCAAGATATTTACCATGTTGTGTTTTTTTGATGTAGGGCATCCAATGATTCGTTTATCCTTCGTTTGGTTGTTTATGTAAAAATAAAAAAATGTCCGTTTTTCAGAAAAAAAGAAGTGATACCATGAGTCGCGACACACTATGCGATCGAGTCCGGAGTGACAATCTTGTGAACTGTGGTAGTTAGGGGTGTCACGCGTAATAAAAAACTCAGAAAGAGGATAGACCGATAAGTCTATTCTTTGACTTACCGTCATCCTCGCAGTCCTACAGTTCACCCGTGATCATGGCGCTTAAAACAGTGCCGAAATATCGGGAGCTCATAAAAACAAAATAAAATGGTAAATCTCCCGGAAATTTACAGTTTCATAATCTTATTTTTTTATATAATAAGCTATCAAGATGACCTAACTCCACCTGATGGTAAGCGGTAGTGAGATCCAAATAAGTATGAGGTCGACAGGCACAATAGACCATATAGAGCCTGTCGCACTCACCCTGAAAGCTCACTTAAAGAGGAGACCACTGCTGCGGCAACAACGAGACAAGGCGTGGAGTAGCTGTGCGGGTCCGAGTTGGCTAGTCCGCCATACGGAAGCGCCCCGTTTCCGCGGGTCTCCCTGGCCGGCGGGCTGACCCGCTCCGCCCGCACAATACCGCCGCTAAGACTTCACTGGTCCGGCGCTTGCCGCAAGAATGGTCCCCCCTGGTTTCGGTTCGTACAGTGCTGCCCCCGGAACGCGACCTGACCGAGAGAGGCCAGAGTTGGCCCTTGGCGGGTTTTACGCAACTGTATGGTGGTAACAGCAACCGGTCGACAAAACGTCTCCCACCTGGAAACAGAAGAGGTACTAACCACCGCACGTATTATAAACTTTGTAATAAACTTACGCTGATATATACAGGGCGTGGCAATCACAGTGCCAAGGGTTTCCAGACAATTTCACTATTGCCAGCTTAGGCATGTAATCTAGCGTCCGAGACGGCAACGACGGGAACATATTACCATCTATGTACCTGAAAAAAAAAAGGTTATTGTTTTGAGGAATTTTCATATTTAAAGAGTTAAAGCTCAACCTAATAAAGTCGGCATTATTTTATATAAGCTTTTGGAATTTTAAGTAATTTCTCGGACACTTTACTAAAGTTCATACAGCAGCGTACATAATTTGTTGTATTTTATTAACGTGAAAACAACTTACAAAGTAGTAAGATTTCTAAGAGTTGAAAAAGTTTTGAAATGCACTTCATGTAATTTATTGTCGGACAACAGCAAAGATGTCAGATTCTCCAAGCCGTGAAATGCGGAGTGGTTTAAGAATCGTATCTTATTTTTGGACAAGTCCAACTTTTCTAGCCTGGAGCACTTTGAAAAAGTATAGTCCGGTATCTCTGCCAAAAAATTGTCCCGTAGATCAAGATTATGTAACACTCTTAAGTGGTCAAACTCTACCCCTGTCAGCTGAAAGAATAAGTTTAATTAAACTTCATAATATAAGATACAGTTTGTATTAAACCAGTATGGATTAAACCAGATACTTACGCTTATCAAATGGTTATTTGATAAATCCAAATACGTCAAGCAGGCAAGGTTGTAAAGCAAACGACCGGGAATGTTTTCCAATTTATTTTTATCAAGCAGCAATGTTTCCAGAGCGGTCAAAGTTTCGAAGGCGTTTTCAGTTATATTACTTATTCTATTATCGGACAGCTTCAATATTTGTAGTGTTTTTATCACAAAAGTTCCATTCTCAATTCTCTGAATTTTGTTCTTAGAGAGGTCTAATATTGTCAGAGAGTCGAGACCAATAAAGCTATCAGATGGTAAATAGACGATCTGATTGTTGGATATGTCAATAGTTTCTAAAAACGAATTATTTACGAACGCCCTCTCCGGAAGGGTGTACAGATAGTTATTTGATAGATCAATATGGAATAGTTTTTTTGTTGACCGGAACGCCTCTCCATCTATTTCCTCTAAATAATTTCTTTGTAGGCGCCTGAAATGTAAGCCCAGTTTTATTGTTTTAGCTAAGTAAAAGCAAGATTAAAAATAAAATAAGTGTATAAAAAACAAAAAAGGAAGGTTAAGTTACTTTTTATAAAGCTTATATAATAGCAATCTTTTGGATTATAATTGATTGCTATGTCAGTGTGTCTAAGTGTCAGTCTACGGCTCCGTAGCTCTGAGACGGGTGCTCAGATTTTGGTCAGGATTTTTTAATTTGAAAGCACTTGTTGTAATTGGTTTACCATCGGGAGCATTTTTAAGAAATTTGTCAGTTGCGGTATGTATTTTCCACGCATAGTTCTCAGCGGTTTAAAATTTTATGAAGAACAAAAGAGGCCAGTTACTTACAGTATCCTTAAGTTGACCAGAGGTTCGAATATCCCGGACGGCAGGTATTCTACGTGATTGTCGAACATGTCTAGCTCGGCCAGAGAGCGCATGCCTTTGAAGGTGGTTTTGTGCAGCGTTCGCAGTTTGTTAGTGCCCAGGTCACTGGAATGCATTCGGTATGAGTGCACTTGCATCCGGACTTATCTTACTTATCTTAAGAATTGGGGTTTCTTGCTTGAGCGCACCCATTGGCACGTACATAGGTGTAACTAGACCTACTGAATTCTGAACCAAAGTAAGCTCGTATTTCTAATACATCTAAAAAGTTTTTTTTTTGTAGCGGAACTTCTTACCTAATAAAATGTTAGACGGTAACAGTAAAGTCTTATTGACGTAATTTTGTGTTAAAATGGTTTAATTGCATCTTGTTTTCCCTCCCTCCTATGATCCCGGGCTCTTGAGGCGGGGCGTGAAACGGCATTTAAGCAGGCCTTCAGGGTGAGTGCGACAGACTCAATAAGTTATTGTGCCTGTCGACCTCATATGTGGATCTCACTACCGCTTACCATCAGGTGGAGTGAGGTCATTTTTTTATTACAGGCTAACAAGATGACCTCACTCCAGCTGATGGTAAGCGGTAGTGAGATCCAAATATGAGGTCGACAGGCACAATAGGCCATATTGAGCCTGTCGCACTCACCCTGAAAGCCGTGAAAAAGGAGACCACTGCTGCGGCAACAACGAGACAAAGCGTGGAGTCTCGCATTGGTATTGAGCTGTGCGGGTCGGAGTTGGCCAGTCCGCTGGACGGAAGGGCCCCCGTGTCTACGGGTCTCCCAGGCCGCCGGGCTGACCCGCACCGCCCGCACAATACCGCCGCTAAGACTCCACTGGTCCGGCGCTTGCCGCAACAATGGTCCCCCCTGGCTCCGGTTCGTACAGTGCTGATCCCGGAATGCGACCTGACCAAGAGAGGTCAGAGTCACTTGGCGGGTTTTACACAACTGTATGGTGGTAACAGCAACCGGTCGACAAAAAGTCTCCCACCTGATATTGATAGCTTATGAAAAAAAAATATTACATAAAGAACACACAATATTACCCGTGTGAACGATCAAGATCATGATTCAGTTGGTTGTTTCATAGATGCTTCCGTTATTAGCAGTACAATAAACAGAATTCGAAAATTATAATAAAAAATAAGGAATGAAGAGAGAGATGTTATCTACCGTTCCTTATTTTTGAAAAATGAATTCATTAGGTCATAAAATGGCATAAATATAATATTAAATAGTTATAGTCCCATTCAATCTCTGGTATCATAAATTTTCATCATTAATACTTTTCTCTATGGCTTTTGTAATAAGTAATTTGCCGGTTACTACACCACACTCTAATCTACGCTGCAAAGTTCCTAAATCAGTTAATGCATCCAATTAACTCACCTAAAGTATATTAACTGGTGAAGAAGTTCGAGTCCAAAAGGGTCCAACTAATTTGATAGTAAATCTTCCGCTTACTCTGAGAACTTTATGTCCAAATAACGTTTATTTTGGGCACACAAGTTTATTTTCTCATGTGTATTTTATGAATAGGTTAAAGACGTTATTAAGTTGCTAACTGGAACAAGTTTTCTACTATGCCAGAACTAAATTGAACGTTAGGGGTGAGAGCCATCCACTCCCCCACAAGCCCGATGATGATGACAAGGCTATTCCAAGCCATCATCGTATGTCAGTTAGGAAAAAAAGAACCAAATTTAACATTCAGTTTGTTGAGAAACTTTGTCAGTTTTAAATTACCTACAATATTAAAATATTTCTTTAATTTTTAAGGCTAGACTTTTGTGGTAAATGTCATTAAAACATACATACATACATAGTAAGCAAATCAGCAGGTACAACCAACTCCGTCGTCAAGGCTGACAAGCCAGCTCTCCAACAGTTCAAGGACCGTCTCGTGACGTCACACTGGCAAGCATTCCGAGAACACTGACGCCATCTTGATTGTCCATAGCTTATGGTCCATGCTGAAAAAAAAAACACTAATAATACTGTTATATGTCAACGACGCAAGGAAACCAAACGTATCAATCTGTCCATCCATTCAACTCAACCATTTCCTCCCCCGGCTCTCTCAGAAGGGAAATCCCTAAGGCCCTCGCTAGCCTTTGTATTCTGTGCGATCAGGTTAACTGACAGAGCTTTTAAGCTGCCAATTTGTTCTATATCTACAATCATCAAATTCGTGTAAATAAGGTTTTTTTTGCTGTGAAACTTTCCTTGTTGTTATATTATTGATATGACAAGACAATCTCAATCAAGAGATTATCAACTCAATAGTTTTGGAGATGTTATAAATAAATAGTGACCCACCCTTGCTTAGCTTCGGGTATATGATACATAAACACCTTCTGTTGTGTAGTTTCAAAATTTAAGCATACTTAGTGACAGACAGAAGCGGGAAGTGACTTTGCTTTATACTATGTAGTGATTACGACTGCCAAGGTTCATTATGGTTGGGCAAGTTTAAGGGCCCTTAAGAGATTTCCAATCTATTTCCTAATTCGATAAATGGGACGACTCGGTCTCAACAAAACGAGAGAAGTACACTAAGCATCTTAGTTTTCTTATTACAACGTATCTCCGAAGGGTTACCAAGGGCCATTCTAAATTTACTGCTATCAATATGAAGACAAATGTGTATCGAAAAGTATGATATTTATTTATAACCGAAAATATACATAACGAGATGAATACATTTTTGTTAATAATTTAGGTAGCAGTTCAACGAAATTTTCGTTCAAATATAAGTATCCGGAAATATAGAGCTACTTGAACATTTGAAGTAGGTATCGGAATGTTACAATTTAATTTAAAGGATTAAGAAGCTAAATTAATAGAATTTAATTAGAATATTGTACTTTAATCTATTAATATCAGTGGAATATAGGTTGAAGATGGTATTATAATCACAGTAATTATGTATATATATTTCAGTATTTTGAATTTCTATTAAAATCGTGTTTCTAAGATCGTTACTTATTTTCAAAAATATTTAGCAGTACAAAAGAACAAGCAAAATCATTATCATCAATCCATGTACGTCCCCACTGCTGGGGCACGGGCCTACCCAAAACTAGAGCGATAAGGCCTTAGTCGACCACGCTGGCCAAGTGCAGGTTGGTCGACTACACAACCTTAGAATTTCTTCGTAGCTGAGCAGGTTTCCTCACGATGTTTTCCTTCGCCGTTAAAGCAAAATAATGCTCAATAAAAACTTGTATGATTTCCTTTGCACAGATTAACAAATAAAATTTCCGTTATGTATGCGCAGGTACCTAGAGAGACTAATCGTAGGTTAACAAGAGCTACTTAGCTTAGTAACCTACGATTAAGTACTAACTTACTAGACTGTTCTATGGCACGAAGTCTTCGATCCAGCTGCCTCCAATGAACATCAGCAGTACAGGGTCCTGAAGGCTTTTGATGGTCATCCTTTCTCAATCCACGGGTCAAAGTTTCAAACACTTCGCAAGCGGTCAAACTACATTGCGCTTCTGCTCTGTAAAAAACTGGAATAATAATGAGAAATGCGTATTATTATAGAACCTTTATAAACGAGCAAAGTTTGACACGATGTTGTCGATTTGTTTAGCAGACTTTACTATTAATAATTGGGATTCCGCGAAATTCCTTCGTTAGGGAATTACTACAATATTTTGTTGACAAGGTGATTTCCCCGAATTGTTATTTTGGTGAAGGGTCTTTCGATATTATATTTTTGACAGCTAGTTGATTATTTTTACGGCATAACAAGCACTTTTAACATTGTTCTGTTTCCATAAATAATGTTGCTTAAATATAAAAATCGGCTTATTCAGTCTCAAATTTAAGTTTTACTTTGCACGAGGGATCTGATTTATATTTTCGAACAACCCGCTCTGCCGGGAACATTGACACCGCTTACCGCAAAATATGGAAGCTCTCAACTAAAACCAATTTCGACACGTATGCAAATCCTATCAAGTTGCCAACTTGCCAGATTCCCCTTGAATAAAATTACGGTGGCCGGGGACTTACACATTCACAATTAATACAGGAATTGCCTTCTGGTTCCTTTATGTCCTCGTACACATAATTCTTCCATATTCATTGTTCTAATATAGTTATTTGTCACAAAAAATATGTTTACGTAATAAATAATGAAAATCACAGACAGTTTTTCGGTTAACCGAAGCTCGAGAATGGGGAAAAATGTTTTCCCAACGTGTGTAAGCATATTATGTGTGTAATTATTTGGAAAACCACAGATTCTTTTTATGAGAATGCTAATATAATGAGTCTCAATTTTTGACGTCAGAAATTCAATCTGGAAGCCATTAACGTGCGCAAACAGTATATTTGATCAGGCGTGGCTGGTGAAGTGGCTGCGCTGTGCCCGCGCAAACTATTGACCACATGCGATGGTTATGTAGATTCGGAAATTCTCCGTATCCTAATAAATATTTCATTTTCAATATAGCCTCGTGTAATATAATACTGCGTGGATGGTATCTATACGTATAGGGCCAAGATTGGTAATAGCATATTTGGTTTAACTATATTCGTATTTTAGTAGACTTGATAGTAATATGTAAAAATGTGTTACAGATATCTATTTTTGACTAGACCTATTCTTCTAGATTTATTTTGTAATAGATATTAAAAAAACTATTACCTTTGGCCTGTTCTTTCATTTTCATTAAAACATTCATCCGAGTTAGTTATTCAAACCGAAATAACAAGGACCGTACTGAAATTTGTTTCCTAGAAACCAGAGAACGCAATAAAATCTTTCATTTCGGTTCTGTTACACACGTGATTCTAAAAAGTTGGGAAAATTTTAATATACGTTCATAGCCAGAGAGCGTTTAGCGTCGCCGATCGGCTTAACATGCTAGTCACTCACCAATGTTCAGAAGCTCAGTAATTTAACAGTAACTCGCACAAATTTGACTTGCTCGGTAGAACAGTGGTAGTGACCCAGGTTTACTACCTACAGTTTTAAGAGTCGTAGAATCGATTCCTACCCGGGACAAATATTTGTGTGACGAACATCGGCTTTTGTTCCGTGTCTGGGTGTGTATTATTTAAGTATATTTGTAAATCCACTGTTGACTCTGATATCTGTAAAACAAGTGCTAAAGCTACTTATCACGGGCTCAGAACAATGTATGTGATGTTGTGAAAAAAAATTACCCTAAGCACGACCAGAAACTACCAATAGTCTAGTAAGGCGGTGTCTTCTATAGCTTGGCTATAGCTTACACCCTAAACGGCCTATTAAAAAGTTGTTTTTATGGGTCTATACGCGATATTAAGAGTAACAACCACATCGCTTCTTCCTGCCCGACCGTTTCGACTGGATTGCACTAGTCATGGTCGCGAGCGAACTCAAACGCTATATTAGTTTCACGCTATAACGCTAAATTTCAAACTTATGCTGAGTTATATGGAATATTTAATTCTAAATGCAAGTTATTTACAAACAATCCTCATTATCAAAACCGTTTTAATGGAATAACTTTCATACCTGCACACAAGCTTATCAAACATGCGGTTTCAGTTCTGTGGAAAATTCAATGTTTCCACAAACAGGAGATAAAACCGTCTGGTAAAATTTAATTTCGAGTAAAACTACAGTAAGTCAGCATATCTTCGTTCAAATATTTAACATTTGCACCGTGCTGTGTACGACACAAATAATACATCTAAGTTCTGCGGAAACTTTTATTAATGTTTTCTTTACTAACGTCAGACAACAGGACATATTATGTATCTAAGTTGATCCAAATTTTTAAATTAGCACATTCAGATAAGAATGAAATTGTGCTAAACGTAATTGAACGAACTTGTATCCATGTGAACTTTATTGTGAGAGTACATTTTGCCATTTCTTTAGCCACGTATAGTTCTTTGACCAACTTACTTCTCTATGAAAATACTACAACGAAATCTGCAGAATTTGTTATGTTACTATTAATATTATTCTATACTATTGATATAGTCCTTTTAGGTGTTAATTTTGTTTATCGACTCTTATTCGCTCATCGAAAATACGTAGTTTGAATTTGAAACTAGCGTTGATTGGCTAGCTCCTCGTCTATACTATCACAAAAGCAAAACACTATTACGGCATGAAAGGCTTATAGCATAGTTGATACATGCTTTCTGCATCCTCAATCTACAGAGTAGCAACAGCGCCATAAATTCAAGTTAGACAGGCATATCGCTTTCACCAGAACGAAGCTGCGACACCTGTCACAATATATTAATCTTGATCCCTGAAGCTGCTTGTATTTATAGCCTCTGTATATATATAACGTCACTTTACAGATAATCTCTCGTGACGTGATACAATTTAATATCAAAAATTAACAACGAATAAAATTGGTAAATACGGTTTGAAAATTGTGTTTAAATTATCCATTTACCATAAATGAAGTTATCTTATTTTCATTAGCTAGATTTTGTAATACAAACTAAGTAATTATAAAATGTTAATGTATAACCACTATACACATAAAATGTACGTATAAGTTAAAATCCAGTGTTATAAGGCACAGTCTAAAATTAACTGTTTTCTAAGTAACATCAGATTTTGCAGCAATCTGGGTTCGATTTTCAGTTTTCAGCACTTCCTCCACAAATTGACGAGGAAGCCCGCTACAGCTTAATTGCAGGAGCTTACGTTGCGCTATTAAATCCAATTTTGATAGGTATACCGTTGGATTATTATAGGTACGCTATTTATTTTAAGAAATTCTGTACGTTAGTTGATGACAATACGGTTAAAAAAAGCTATTTGAGGTTGCAAAAAATTTCGTAAAACTGAAAATTGGTCCCCACCGATCCGTGCAAAAATAATATGAAGTTTTATGTTATAAATATTGGCTTTTCGCATTTTTCTGCACCAGTCGGTACGGTGAGGACTTTTGAAATTTGTTCTTTAATTGTTTTATAAGACTCCCATAAATTTTCAGTGCTACGCGAACTTTTGAAAGCTTCCGGTGTAGTTTTTACAGTCAAATCAGTCTACTAGACCTTCGAAATCATCGTTATTTGACTTTGTAATAGAAGGTTATGTCGTTGTGTACGGGTACCGTGTAAAATGTAATTACAAGTTGTAAATTGTAATAAGGGCCCGTTTGACGGCATTTTGTCGGAATTTGGCCCTTAACGTTATTTTAACGACTGCTGTTGTGAAAACCCCTAGGACCAAGGGTTTACAATCCGGTGGTTTTGAAATAAAGAAAGATAAATGAGGATTTTAGAGTACTTAATAGAAAAAAATATTGCAGGCTGATCTACCTACACAACTATGAAAATATTCTGTGTCTTATATTTTAAAGGAATGGTTAAATAAAACTTCTTATATAGTAAGAACAAGTTCTGGAAATCAAATTTTTATTTAAGGATAACAAAACCTTTTCCATTATAGATCTATAACTATGCATTTTAGACCCTTGAAAGGGAAAAGGTCTAATGGGCCCATATTCGTTCCCAAGAAGGGTACAGAAATAGCGAAATGGGAAAGTATATTTTTTATGGAATACTAGGATAAACTTGATTTCTCGAGTATCGTATAACTATAACGGCCTGTTACCCAAACCTGAGCTGATTCAGTCATCAAAATAGTTAAGATATAGATAATAATCAATAAATATTATACTACATCACATACCTACATTGTTCTGATACCGAATTAAGTTGCTTATGAACTTCTGTTACGGATATTAGAAAAAAGAGTGGAATTCACAAATTTACTTAAATGTACATACATTTATTTTTATGAATGTCATAAGTCGCATACACATGACATGTCATAATAAGTAGCTTTATATAATATTAATAAGGACTTCCCAAACTATTGAGAATTCCAATTATAATGATAACTCCATAATTATACTTATGATAGGTAATGGCCAAAATCTTTGTAAAAAAGATATACTGTTCGCTTTTTCTAAACTTCTGGCACTAAATGTTAAAAAGGTGATTATGTGTGCTATTCCATTCTCAAAATGTTACACATATGAACAAAATAACAGTATTCACATATTGAATACACAAATGTATAATTTATCATATAGTCATAGCGACAAATTTGTGTTTTTTGACACAAACAAATTTATAGATAATAAGTTTTTATTGACTGGTAAAACCTTTTATTTGCCTGCAAAAATTAAAAACAGCTAACAGCATTGTTAGCATATAATATAAATAATTTATTTATTAAGACTTTGGAATTCGTTCCAAATAATTTAAATTTAATTATAAGACAATAGAGGACGTCTCTAGCCATTCCATGACAAAGGAAAACCTACCAATCTTGTTATTATTCATCAAAATATACAGGGTCTATCCGGCAAAGAATTAGAATTAGAATTGTTTTTAAATGAAAAGAATGTCCATGTGTTATGTCTCACTGAACATTGGTTGAGACAACATGAATTAATTATTAGTATTAATGATTATATACTAAGTAGTTATTTTACTAGAAGATCTCTAATAAGTGGGTGGTCACTCATTTTATTAAAAAAATCCCTTAAATATAAAGAGCGTCGAGACATTGTCTCATTGTCCATGGAAAGGACAATTGAGCTGTCTTGTGTTGAAATAGAACAATATATTATAATTTGTGTATATAGGCCACCATTAGCTAATTATTTCCTATTTGAGGCCCCTATGGAGGAAGCTTTAAGGAAAGCATGTGCCAGCAATAAACAGGTGATTGTATGTGGGGACTTTAATATAAATATCCTAGAAAATTCGTTGAACTCCTTAAGGTTCATAAATCTTTTTAAATCGTTTAATTTATCTCACATTTTTAATGAACCAACTCGCATCACTCCTACCTCGGCCACATGTATAGATAATATTTTTTGTAACTGTTCTGTAGAAAATAAATCTATAGTTAATTTTATTAACTCTGACCACTGTGGTCAAATGGCAGCTTTTGAGCATCATTGGACTCCAATGCCATCTATCATAACATGCAGACCAATAACTACAAGTCGAATAGAAAAGTTTAAAAATAATATTAGCTATAAAGTTTCTGTAATGGACTTTCAAGCAAACCTTAACAGTAATGAGTTATATAAGAAATTGTTTAATGTTGTAGAAAAAGAGTTTAACGGAATATTTACCAAAAAAGAAATTAAAATTAATAACTCTAAAATAAAATTTAGTAATTGGGCTACAACAGGGATATATACAAGTAGACGGAGACTTTTTGAACTGTATGATCTCAAAGCCAACTCTAAAGACCCGGCCCTTACAGATTATATTAGAAACTATTCTAAAATTTTTAAAAAATCGTGTGCAGTAGCTAAATCGCTCTATCTGAAAAATAAAATACACAATGCTACTAACAAAAGCAAGGCCATCTGGCAAATCATTAATAAAGAGACTTGTAAAAACAATACTCAAAATCACAAGATTTCTCTTAAAGTAGATGATGTAATATTAGATTCTGATGCTGATATAGCTAATGCATTTCAATCATATTTCTCAAATATAGCTGTTACAACGACAAGTTGTTTGTCTTCTAGTCCGATTCTTGCTCAATCGCTTTTAAAGACTCATGTAAGTGAATGCGCGTCTTCCTTCAAGTTTGACTACATCAATGCGTAAGTAGTTGTGAAAACCTTTAAAGAACTTAACTTAAAAAAGTCAGAGGACTTATGGGGACTCTCAGTGGACATACTAAAAATATAATATACACAGTTGCTCCACTTTTTAGCAAAAACATTCAACAAATGTGTTAATGAAGGCTGTTTTCCTGATTTGATGAAGTTAAGCAAAATCATTCCTTTGTTTAAATCAGGTGATGATAGTGACCCATCTAATTTCAGACCTATATCCTTACTACCATCATTTAGTAAAATTTTTGAAAAAAGTTGTATTTAGTCAACTGCTAAGCCATTTTAATTTAAACAATTTATTACATAGCAATCAATATGGATTCTCTAAAGGGAAATCCACAACAGATGCTGGAGTAGCTCTTATTAAACATATTTTTGATACATGGGAAAATAAGCAGGATGCCATAGGCATTTTCTGCGACCTATCCAAGGCGTTTGATTGCGTTAACCATCAAACCCTGCTACTTAAATTACGCCATTATGGCATCTCGGGTAACGCACTTAGTCTAATTCAATCATACCTGACAGGCAGGACCCAAAAAGTTAATGTAAATGGGACTAGTTCTTCTGGCGCCCCATTAGTTATGGGAGTGCCCCAGGGCTCGATATTGGGACCTCTATTATTTATCATTTATATTAACGATCTCCCTTTCTTTACCAAAGACACATGTGAGATAGTTTTGTTTGCAGATGATACATCACTTCTATTTAAGATGGACAGACAGCAAGAAAATGTTGACGACGTAAACAAGGCTCTCTCACGAGTTCTGCACTGGTTTACTACTAACAATCTAATGTTGAATGCCAAAAAAACTAAATGTGTCAAGTTTTCAATGCCCAATGTAAGACAAGTCAGCACCATTATCAAAATGAACAATGAACCCATTGAAGTCCTAAACTCAACGGTGTTCCTTGGAATCACTCTAGATTCTAAATTGCAATGGGGACCCCATATTGGTACCCTGGCAGGAAGACTTAGCTCTGCGGCATATGCTGTTAGAAAAATTCGACAATTAACTGATGTTGAAACGGCAAGATTAGTTTATTTCAGTTACTTTCACAGCGTTTTGTCCTATGGTTTGCTTTTATGGGGATCAGCTGCTGATATCTATAGTATATTTGTATTGCAAAAAAGAGCAGTAAGAGCCATATATAATCTCAAACGACGTGATTCTCTCAGAGATCGGTTCAAAGAGTATAATATTCTCACAGTGGCCTCCCAATACATTCTTGACTGCTTAATGTATGTGTATAAAAATATACAATACATTCCTAAAAATCTGATAATCACCAATTCAATACAAGAAATAAACATAAACTTGCTATTTCACATTTTAGACTAAGTAAAGTTAATAGCTCCTTTGTTGGACTAGGTGTAAAAATGTTCAATAAATTACCTGATTGTGTTACTAAACTACCTATACAGCAATTCAAATCATGTATTAAGAATGGTCTTCTTAAAAAAGGCTACTATAAAGTAGAAGATTATCTCAATGATAAATATGCATGGACTAATAGTTTATTTATTTATTTATTTATTTATTTATTTTAGGTACACAAAACAGAGCGACAACAATTACAATAAATGCAAACAATCACAAACAATATTGGTAGGCTGTAACTCCAAAAATATGTGTACACAACATAACATTCGTAACATAATATAGGCGCAGCTAAAGCGCTAATTCGTCTAAAAGAAACAGCAAACACAAGCAAGAACATTTATATAAAACAAAAAGACATACAGAAAAAATAAATATAAAATAAAATAAAATACATATATAATAATAATAAACTAAAGAGGAAAAAAAATACATTAGACAGAATCGAGGCATGCCTGTACTAGCCTGCCTATCTCCAATTTCCATTTAACAAGCGAAGAACTGTGGATGTCAGGCACTGCGGGTTGCTTACATACTAGGGCATTGTATTGACGACACATTCTAAGAATAGGATTGTGATGGGATACATTGTTATTGCAGAGTGGGATGCTAAACTTAACTTCGCGCCTTGATGATCTGTTAGGGACTGTCATACGAAATTCGCCCAATAGAGAAGTGCTGATAGAGCCGTTAATAATCTTATATAGGTAGGTTAAGTCCTGCCACTTGCGACGGTTCTCAAGACTCAGAAGCTTAAAGTGATGGAGACGATCATCATAGGTGACTAGTTCACGCTTCAGACCGAATCTGTGTGTCAGCACTCTAAGGATGCGCCTTTGAGTCGATTCTAGTCTATCGATATGTGTGTTGTATTGTGGCGACCAGACGACAGCGGCGTACTCTAGTTGACTTAAGACAAGAGACTTATAAAGTAAAACCAAGCTTTTAGGAGACTTAAAGTCCTTAGTCGATCGGCATATAAAGCCCAAGAGTTTATTACATTTTCTCGTCACTGCTTCATAATGGTGATTAAATCTCATTGCAGAATCAAATTGGACACCTAAATCTCGGATGACATCCTTCCTTTGAAGTGGTACATTATCAATTAAGTACTCGAATGTGATGGGAACTTTTTTCTTAGTGAATGTAATAGTGGAGCATTTACCAACATTGAGACTCATACCGCTAGTCTCACACCATTCCGAAAGGCAGTCAAGATCTCTCTGCAACCTGATACAGTCGCGAACATTATTAACTCTGCAGAAAACTTTAAGGTTTAAGGTAAGTTTAAATTAAATTTTTGACATTAATTATGATGACATTCTATTGTTATTAATTTTGACATTTATCATGAACTTTTGTTCCTATTATTATATTAGTCTTATTTTTAATAAGGCAATGGCTGTAATTAATAAAATTCTACCTATGTAAGCTTTGTCATGCAGACTGGATTTGTTATGGTATTCTGAACATTGTTATCTTTGCTCTGTTGCTTTTTATTTTAATTATCGTTATTTTTTAAGGTAGTAAATATTGAACTGGTACTTTTTGCTATGGCACACCCAGACTGTATGACTTGGCTCATTTACATTTTGTAACATGATTGTCGTTAAAAAGAGCAACTATCGAGTTTCTTGCCGGAGTCTTCTCGGTAGAATCGGCGTTCCGAACCGGTGGTAGAATCTTATTATTAGTATTATGACGATTTATAAGTGCATGTAATTGCCTATATGAATAAAGACATTTTTGATTTTGATTTTGATTTTTGATTATTAGATGTAATTATTAGGTATTTTTTCTGCAAGTTAATTTTAGTTAAGGTTTGTATTTAACCGGTAAAAGGTCCTGTCATAGCTAATGAGAGACTCGGTGGCGCTGAGAGCCGCGACGTCTGAGTTTGATGATTGATGCGAGCCAAGCCGAGCTTTTACTAAATGCTTTTTTTACACGAGCTTCGTAGGTACTTGGTAATTGGATCAAATGCAGCGCGCTTCTCTGCTGTCTTTTTGGGTTATTCCCATTTATCCCTTTCAAGCTTTGTCCCCTTAGCGGTCACTGAGAGTTTTTCTTAAAAATGACCCTAGGAAACTCAAGTAGAGGAATATGGAACAGTTAAAAATTAACACATATATTGGGAAGATTGACTTCTTTTAGGCAAGAATCGTAGCGGACCTTAAAGGGGACAAATGGAAATAGACCGTGTTTTTATTTTTAGTTTTAATTGGATTAGATCTGGTAGTACTTAGAAGTATGCAAGGAGTGAAACTTAGTGATAAAATTATAAATGAAATAATTAGAGATCTTTGTGGTGTGAAAGAAGATGTAGTGTAGTATGTCCTATGTTCTGTCTCGTTTCTGTATGTTAGCTCGCACGTCACCCAGGGCGAAGCCTGAAAACCATAGCTTCAGCGACTTTAGCTGCTGCAGCAAATGCTGAGGCTTCGTCTTGTTGACCACAGTACATTGTCCTTTTTTATTTTTATTTTTTGTCTTGTGTTTTAGTTTTGTTATATAAACTGTCTTGTACTTTTTTCCTGTGCTGTGGTTAATAAAGTTTCTTATCTTATCTTATATTATCTTAGTAACTAGAGTTGAGAAAGGTATACTGAGATGTTGAGAGGATGAGTGAAAAACGATTAACTAAGGGTGTAAATGAAAATGTCGACATGGGAAGACCAAGGAAGACCTTTCATGACCAAATAGGTCAAATCTTAAAGGGAGGTCAAATCAAAAGTACCCATAATCGACGAGTGTG
This sequence comes from Maruca vitrata, assembly GCA_039566165.1. NCBI lineage: Eukaryota > Metazoa > Arthropoda > Insecta > Lepidoptera > Crambidae > Maruca > Maruca vitrata. Next base: position 8,103,592 of record CM076917.1, read on the forward strand.
CATGAAGAGGTTAATGGATGGGGATGAAGCGAAAGTGGTGTGCCAGGACCGTAGCACATGGCAGGAAGTGATCTGTGCATACCCCTCTAGGAATAAGGCGTGATTTTATGTTTGTACATCTGTTAGTTAAGATATGTACTTTTTCTCTTTCTTTAACGAGTATATTGACAGTATCAAAACTTATTTTGGGTTCCGTTTTTGAGACGTTACTACGAATTCACATGTTGTTTTTCTAAATAGTTACTATTTAAATAGCTAAATGGATTTTTATTGGTTATACTTATTGTTTCGTATGTCATCACGGACTTTTCAGTTTCTGTATCTATTGTGGTTTTTGTCCTTACCTTTATCCGTCAAGCAAGGAGCAAAATATAAACCTAAATTTCAAATAGGTTTTCGGCAGCGTTAATAAATACTACCTACACATTACACAAAATCACATACATTGACTGATGACTTGATTCCGTGGTAATTAGCTTAAGCATTTGCGTTAATGACATCAGAATCAACAGTGGATTCACAAATATACTAAAATATATTGAATAACACAGACAAAGACAGATGTTCGTCACATATGTATATTTGTCTCGTGTGGAAATCGAACCCACGACTATGGGAAACGTAGGTAGTAAACTTGAGTCACTAACGACTGTTCCACCGAGCAATAAAAGACAATATTACCTGCACAGATGCTGAAGTGAACGGCAGCAAGCAGCCGTAACAAGTTCATATCGGATTTACTGATTCGACGCCGCAGCGCACGATGCATGAATGCGAATCGCAGCTTTGAATGTTCTTGTTGACAACATTTAAATATAAAACGGCGTTAAGCCACATTGAAGCAATAAAAAAAAGTTAAAAACAAAATGGTACTTCATAATAAGCGCTGATCATCAGCGATCCAGTAAGTATGTCATTGTAAATATTATGTGCTTTTTTTAAACTTAATTAAGTTAGATGATCAATGGTATTCTGTCTTTTGAATTAACAGTTGACCTAGTGATATACCCTATAGAATACCTCTCGATAGACATGTGTTCTATTAAATAAATACATAGTGTGACGTAAGCTGAAATGTTCCCTAAAATATTGAAGGAAGATTAAACCGGTCATAGCTACGTACGTTAAATATAATATAGAGCTACTCGGTGTACGTTTTGGTAAATGTACGTATCAAACTGAGACACTTTTATGTTGTTCGCCTGAGGCATATGCCGAAATAAGGTGTTTAAGTATAATCGGGGTTTAATTAATTTACTCATCATTTACAATCATGGTTTAAGCAGATGAAAGTAACTCAATTTGCTTGCAATATCTTGTACCGAATACAAAGTACCTTCCAGGAAATCTACGATACATACAAATACTCCAGAATGAGCAGAGTCTTAAAACTAACGAGAACTTTGTGAGCATCTGGTTTGAATGGCTCTACAATAGATTTCAGTGAAAACTTGTGTCGATGTAAACTTTCCTGTACGAGTTAATGGCCTTTACAACAGGTGAAAACGAAATGTTTAGCAATTTCTTCAGCTACGTATTGTACTTTAAAACGACTTTGTTCTCTTTGAACGTATTACAACAGAAGTTTATTAGAATGAAGGGCGGAATTCGTTAGGTATTACATTTGAATACTTGATGTCAGTTGATACCAGTTTATCAAATGTATAATAACTTCATGTACTTTTAAGCTCATCTTAAGTATTTAACTTGAAAGTTATTATTCTTCATAATTTGTAGGTGTTAAATTAATCCTCGTACAAGTGGAATTCCGCTGGAAAAACAACCAGACAAAGACTTAATTAAAACCCCAAGAGCGTATTTTTAATTTAATTGGTATCATTTTACTCCAGACGTAATGCAACGCTGGTAAAGGGGATTTATTAAAAAAATACTTCAAGTAACTAACTTACGAAGTGATATTTGAGCACCTGATTACTGATTAAGACCGGGGTGTTTACATAATGTACTCTTTATAAAAAGATAAATTGTTTTTTTTTATTATTCTCTTTAGAATGAATATTTCATAAATAATGATATTCTGAAAATTCTTTGTTGTCTCTGGTTACATTAACCCATCCAGTGTTATTACAAGGAGCACGCAATTAATCAGTTAGCCAAATTGATTACGTCCGCTGTAAGGGCATTGTTTCTAGCCGTTGAATTAGGGTCAAACAAATCTGTGTAAAAATAATCATCCATTATTGACACAAAACTTCTACAAACGTACAGAAAAAGGAAATAAGAAGTATTTCCAAAATTTAAAAACCCTTTGTAAACAGTATATCTACGTACAACCTAAAAGTCTTCATGAATAAAAACAAGATGAAAGTGTTTGCGGATCTTAGGCCCTAAATTCCAACCTGGGCACTCTGATGTAGATAGAAAGTTTGGTACATGCGCTAGACCGTTAAGATTTTTTTAGGATATTTTCTCTTATCGCAGGCACTATATTTTAGGGGTTGGGTGACTAATGGACTATTACGAAAACTAATCGAGGGGGTTTCCTCTAGAATCCGTACTAAACCGTCTCGTCTAGACTATAGATGTATGTATTTTTGATGCCTGAACTTAATGACGCAACAAATGAGATCTAATCATTCACAAGTCTGACGATCGGATAATCTATACGTCACTATTAATTCTATATGTTAGGAATAAAACAAATCATAGTTTATGTAATCGAATCCGTTTTCGACATCTTGTGAAAAGAGGTTGGTGTTCGATTCAATGTTACAGCAAGATCGGACGGGTTGACTTCCGCATATCAAGATCACCGGAAGGGGTGCCCGCACATTATCATGCAAATTGAGTCTGGGTTTAGATAATCGGGTCCCTAGACAATGGAACTCCTCAAACCGCTTAAAGCGTTCCTTAGAACTGGGTTGGTGTGAGTGATAATTATGCAGTCTGGTATTAAAATGTATATGGCTCTGAAGTTGTGACATTGTTGTATTAGGTATAATAATGTCTCTAAGCAGATTACCGCGCGAAACCCTAATCAGGTAATTCTAGTCTAATATACGTAGAATAAAATTAAGAACAATGGTCTCCTTTTTTTCCTTTTATGAACCTGTTGATATTGCGAAAATCTATTCTAAAATAAAAAAAAGTAATTACGTTATAAGTTAAATGTAAAATTAACTTATAACATTTTTAGCGCATTAAAATGAAAGTTAATTTTTGAAGTAACATTTTTATACACTTGACACTGGTAGAACCCGACGTCTCCAAGTCACGTTGGGGGAGTCCATACAGGAAATAAAATACAAAGAACCATTGATACTTGTATCTGAACCCGGAACTCATCTCGTAGCTTACGTAATGAAAATAACTTGGATTGTTTGTAATTTTTATCCTCCTGAGACCAATCGCATAACGTGCCTTCCCAAGTCCGGAAGGGTCAGCCATAAATAATTTTGGCCACCCATCTGGGTTCAGACCGCAAAGATCGTGACTTGACTCTTATGATTAAGTGTTCAGGAAAAAATCTTAACTGAAATGAGCAGGTATGTATGTAGGTACAATATTTTACTCAGATAACCGGCGGAAAGATTGTAATATCGTAAATGTTAATCTTCCTTAATTAAAAATCCTAATCTTGTCATATACCTAAGTAATTACTTGTAATTAATTTGTAAAGTAATGGAGTTAATTCATGTGATAAACGGGCTGTATCATTTATGGACTGGAAAATCAAATTATCGGCTTACTTTAAACAATGTCAAAATATTAAGTCGAAATCGGAGTTTAGAGATTGGATTGAACACAAGAAACGAAAATTAGAAAAAAGAATATTGTTTTCACAACTAAGAATAGAAAAAGTTTTGAAAACAAACACTTTCAGGCCCCTACTATTTTCATAAACTTAGATGTTTACTTTGAAACCGAAACTAATTACAACATAACATTACATGGGGTAACTGTTCAAATAGTCAGAGATCAGATGACGCTAGCCCTCATTATACCTAAGGATACCAAAATTGCGGATCCTAAGAACACGGTTAAACAAAACTGTCGCATCAGGAAACGTGTCAAAGGACACAGTTCGTATAAAATGAAGGCGTTAACATATAGTTTTATAGGTAACGTATTTTGCATGCACGGAGATTTTTTAGGGGAATTTACTCGACACTTTTCAAACTTACGGTACCCACTTCTTGGGTAGGTATGAAGTTTTGATGGATGAGCTAGAAAATTGTTTCAATATCGCATATTTTGTAGTGCGAACATTGGGTAGGCCAAACATTGTTAGTTATTTATATTCCGAGATGTTGGAGATACAATGCCACTCTAGCCCGACATCATGACAACTTTTTGACATTCTGAAATTAACAGTGTCTGTTACTATCTGTCGCATAGGTTAAGAAGTGACACAGCATAGTTTCCAAATTGAAATCCGAATCGCGAGTTGTGAATAGAGGCAGAAATCGAATAAATATGTTACTAGCTTTCCGCCCGCGACTTCGTCCGCGTTGAGACGTTTAACGGGTAAAACATTACTTCTTTATAGCGCAGTCGGTTAAAAGCCTATGTCCTTTCTCAGGCTCTGGACTATATCTGTACCAAATTTCATTTAAATCGGTTCAGTACTCTATGCGTGAAAGCGTAACAGACAGACAGACAGACAGAGTTACTTTCGGATTTATAATATTAGTAAGGAAGTAAGGATATGAATATGTTATATTATGGAATTTTCAAACCGAACGTACATCATCGACTTGCAGAACCAGTTAAATAAATAAATAAATATCTGCGACATTTCCACACACGGTCATCTGACCCCAAACTAAGCAGAGCTTGTACTATGGGCGTCAGAGACTGATATACATACATAGATATTTATAAATACATACTTCAATACATAATCACACCCAGACACGGAACAAACACCGATATTTGTCCCGAGTGGGAATCGAACCCACGACTCTTGAAACCGTTGTTAGTGAACCTGGGTCACTAACCACTGTTCCACCGAGCCAGTCTAGGTAGGGTAGTTAAGTCATCTATACATATAATAAAAAATGTAAAGGATCGATGTGTAAAAAATATTATAGGAGACCTTTATTAACGCAATAGTAAGTGAGTAGTTTTTTTACAAATAAACAATCTCATAAAAGACTTATCGATCTACATGTGATTTTCAATAAAATATTATGATAAGCTCAACTTAAAATTTTGAGTTAGCTTCATGTCAATCGGTTGACAAATAAAAGAGTAACGCTAATTTTGAAAATCACGGCAAACTTCTTGGGCTTTGAAGGCGCAAGTATTTTAAAAAATGCTGGCTTAAGTCTCTTCGCAGACGAAGTCGGCTGCACGGGTAATACCTAATATACCGAGCAAGAAACTATATTTAGTATACATAAGAACCTCTCTAACTGAGCATCAACACTATAATTATAAGGTATTCAAATATACATTAAGGAGGTAGTACTTGTATACCTAGTACTTTTTCTATGATAAAGATTCGACTTAGGTGCTCAAAATAAATTAAACGGAATTTTCTTTCAAGAATTCTTTCCCCTTCGTGCGGAAATCACTATAATATGATTACTAGTGCATAGTAGTCTCTCCGAAAGAAATAAAGAGCGATTAAGCCTATAACGGACTTCCAACATAAGGATTTTTGGTAATCTTATAAAAATAGACTGTTCACCTGCAAAATGTATGAGCCACAAACACAAATTCGGACGTATAGCTATTAATTTATCTAGCTATACGTGTACCATGGCTTTAAGGTACATGCGAGTATATAATTATTTCAAGTAGTAATTTAGTAGTAGTAGTAGTAGTAGTAGTAATTTCAACAGAAAAATGTGCTCCACGGATAAATGGCTTTTTTCTTAACCTGTCATCATCTCACTTCCGGGCAAAGGTTTCCTGCAAACAAAGTATTTTTAATCCTTATAAATTAATAATTTATTTAGTCTTTGCTCTATTGGTTGAAAGCAAGTGCTGCGTAAGGACTGGGAGGTCTCCGGTTCGAATCCGGAATCGGGCAAAATCTGTGTGAGTTTTTCTATAAATAAATTGCTCAGCCCTGAGTCAGGATGTTAGCGGTTGCACGTCAGTGCCTCGGAAACACGTTAAGCCAGTGATCCTCGCCTGAACTCACCTCGGTCATGTCGGATTGCCGTCTCACCGGACTTTGAGCGTAAAGAAACATAGAGTGCACTTGTGATTGCGCGCACACATGTGCACTACAATATTTCCTTCGCACTTGGCTGATCTCAATTGAGATTTTTTTCGGTGAGGAATTGGTCGGAAATTATATTATATTTATTTGGTATTCAAATAAGGTTTCCGTATTTCCTATTCACATTAAGTAGCGTGGTGAAAATTCTACACGTTATTTGAAATTGCGCTATTTTTAGTCACAGTCACGTTTTCCGAGCAAGAACTACTCATACAGAGGTAGTTATTTACATCCACCAGCTATCAAGTTATTTAAACTTTATCACCACGCCCCCGCACAATCACCATAATATTACTAAAACTTGTTGAATAAATAAGGAACAGCTTTAAAATTTCATTAATCCAGATTATTATTTTCACGGCTTGCGTTCGAAGTCATCAACCCGAATTACTTTGTTCGTGCCTAACTTTCGCAGCTAGACAAGGGTACTTAGGGGTAGTAAATTATGATATCAGTTGAGGTTTAAGTATTCTTATAGGTTACACATATTTTATTCATAAACAACGATGAATTAGAAGGTATCAGTATGTAGGTAGGTATACAAGTGTATCAGTAGGAGTACCGTACAGTACAGTAAGGGAAAGTGATTAGTAACAATATAGGTCAGGAAGTATACCCGGCTTAGACTAAAAGTATTCATGATTTTCCGACTAAGAAAAACGTCGGCTTTAGGTACAAATGTACTTCTTAAGTATGTACTATAACCCTAAAAAAACAAAAAAAAAATTCGACGGTTTCAATTAATAGCTGCTGGTCTGGTGTGATGGTAATGCACGTCTGGGCGCAATTCCCGGAAGGACGGGTGTTCGAATCCCCGGGCCGCGGTGAGGCAGTAGAATTTATTCCGTTTTTTCAAATATTAGAACAGCTAGTGCAAGCTTTAGCACTTAAAAATTTTAAATTTACATTGTATGTATAACCCGTTGTATCGGAATGTTGATCTCGGGTCGGTAGAAACCGGCCTAAAGAGGGCTGTGAGTAAAGGAAGAGAATGTACGTACAGTACATGTGTTTAAGTCCATACCATATTATAGTATTTAAGTCAAAGCCATCGTTTTTTACTGCGAACGTACGGTGTACAGATCTTCAGTTTATAATTGGATCTCAAATACTTAGTTACCCTTTCGTATACTGCAATAATGAGGGCCTAAACCAAATAAAACTATAGTTTAAGTTTATGTACAGTAAACATTTCTTAGTTGTTGTTTTTTTTACTTCATATTACGTACGACGACATACATCATCCTCCTTTGTTCTCATTTTTGTAATAATTTAATGGTTATTTTTTCTTAACTCTTTTTTGTGTAAGAAAAATTACCGGGTACTAAACTGTTTTCGAATACGATCATGTTATAATATCAATACATCAGTCAACGGGAGTCATCGGGCAATTAAATAAATCATATCAAACCATGTCGTTGAAACTTTACTCTAGATGAAAGAATAAACATGTTAAACATTATATGACTCAATCCCCTACAGTCTGAGGAGTTGGGTGGAACGCTCATTGCTGTTTCATAACATTCCTCAGCCACGAAGCAACGGCAGCATGTGGAAGTTAGAAAATTCTTCAAACAATAAAAACATGTATAACAAAACACTTTCAAAGAGGATACTGTTAACAGGCCGAGTAGGTAATAATTAAATATTTTAACTTTTAATTGAAAGTAGAAATTGTAAATTCGTATGAAAATGTTGTAGTAATAAGTAGAACTCGCATACGTTTCATGTTTGAACGAAATATTTAGGGTGCGAAGGCGGACTTTCATTTAGCCAATATTTTTAAATGATACGGTAGTCCCACGCCTTATAAAAATAGCATTTTAAAAACAAAACACTGATTAATTGTATTTAATAAACATACCCACGATATAATGCGAAGGAAGCTACATATTTCATTCGATTCCAATCAAATATTAGTCCAGCTACGTGGATGTAGTATTAATGAGGCAAAGTAAGTAGGCGTGTTGACTCGTGAAACATTTTGTCGGTCCGTCGTGAGGGTGGGCGCGCGGCTGAAGCGTACCATTCGCCTCGCGCCGACCGTCGCGGCGAACGCCTCACGCCGACGCGAACATTCACTCTCTGAAAGTTTAGCGGGATCGAACGACTCGAACTTACCGCACTACACAAGATAGAAAAGTAATCTATAACGCTTAGTCCATAAATAACGCTTCATCTACTTAATACACAAGTGATTTAAACTTATCTGTGAATAAATAACCAAATCCCCAAAAATCTACTTTAATAACCAATCATAAAACCATAAATTTCAATAGTTACAACGCAAAAATTCAGCCACAAACAAAATTTGATTAAAATACAGCCTGATTGCAAACATGTCATTCTGTGTGAAGTGATACACAAAAATATCAGTTGAAGTTTGCCCAACTAATTTCTACGTGAAGGTTGAAAAATCTGTAAGTGCGCAATGTCAACTTTGGAAGCGGGGACAAAGATGCTAATCGTTCTGCAAACACGCTGTAAGGCTCCAGTCGAGAGCTGCTTGTGTGTCTTGTGTGTTAGCACAGTGAGCTAAGCAGCCTCCTCGCGCAAGAACAAAGGAAGCGATCGCTAAAACATCACCATTCTCCGTTACACATTAGAAAACATAATGGACACCGGGTGAGTGCCAAAATCTCTTATCTAATCGCGTATCCTATAAATTGTGTTAAGTATATTCGTGTTACAATTAAGATTATATGTACATATTTACACAGGGATGACGTCAAAACAGTAAAACACGAGTCTGGAGATTATTTGTTTATCATTGATCTAGTTTAGTCGGAAGTTGGACTTCTGGAAAACATGCACGAAAATTTGTGAGATTAAATAACAAATTTGATTATAGGAGGCTTGACGTTAACAACGCCTTGTATTAAATTCAACAAAATTATCAATGTCAATTCATATAATTATTTTCATTTCTATGAACAATCCTGGTTAGTTTAGTTTATTTTCGATGTGTGTGTCTGTGTGGATGTGTTCTAAAATTATGGTTAAAGTCTAATATATTAAAGATAATGTTTTAAATACAACAAACTTAAAATAGTACAAATTCGTGAGATAGTCAAACTACCCAAACAATCCTGTTTTCTAAACAAGTTTTAGCTGATTACGCATTAGTTGTAATTTTGATTAATTTTTTTGGTACCAAACACTGAAACGCATCAACAGTTTTATGGTTAATGAATAGTACAGGATAGCTATAACGATGATCACATTATCTGGGTTGGCAACACAGCAATATTTATTAATAAATTTATTATGGATCACATACAGATAATTAGTATTACACTTTTGAAATAAAACTAATTTTACGGATTAAACTCGCGTGTATTGGTACCTATTCTAAACATTATTTAGAGATCCGACGTTTCGAGCTCTTTACAGCACTCGTGGTCACGGGATAGACTAAAGTTGACAGGTGTCTTAATTAGTAAGTTTAATTACTACCGTCATTTGGTGTGATATTTTGTGTGTTCCGGTTCACGCATACATAACTAACAACATCCTTAGGTTTAATCCGTTAAATTAGTTTTATTTCAAATGTAGTGCTCGCGCAAATAATAGAAAATACTAAGTATTACACTTGACATGACCTGATCTGAACATAATTATCATTTATGTTATAAAGAAGTATTATACGTATTAGACCAATGAGAGTAGGTACAATGATAATTAGAGGTACATTATCTTACATCTAAATATATGACTCAAAGGTGACTGACGGACTTACTTGTCAATCAACGCACAGCCCAAAGCACTGGACTGATCAAGCTGAAATTTGGCAAGCAGGTAGATTTTATATGACGAAGAGGATTCCTTTGCTAAGAAAGTAATTACCCGAAGCGATGCAAGGGCGGATCACTAGAAAAAAAATGGTTTTATAGAAAAAAAACAAAAAAATCGTTTGGTGTCAAACTTATACTGGAATTGTATTACTGATAATTTGCCAAATGTGTATAATGAGATACTATCTTCTTGCTGAATTATTTTTGTTCGTTTAAGAATAGAAAATGGACATCAAAGTTATACAAAGGGCTGTTATGTTCAATTCCATACAATTGTCTCACCGCGTAAACAAATATGACAAGAAGAGGGAAGGTATCATATTTACTACCAGATCACGTTTTATTTACACTTTTTCACGGGAAATCGGCCTCAAATATGGCATGAAAAAACAATGCTCTCGAGAGGGACTCGTATATACAAGATTCCATTTTGGGCTCGATGTATGCCAAAACGGATCTTTGTCAACTCGCCCCTATAAAATGTAACTTTAGATTTTCCTGTTGGGTTAGACTTTAGTAGGTGAGTGGTGGATACTAGATTTACACATAGCAAACTTTTATAAAAGTAAGGTTCATTTGTTAAAAAGTTGGTGTGGAGGGTGAGTAATTCGAATTGTAATATCTGGAGACCTTGTTGTGCCTTGATAAAGTTGCTTTGCCTGGTCGAACTTTAATAACAGTGCTGTGTCATCACCATAACAAAGGCAGTCCATTAGTTAATTTCATGTGTAAGATCGTCTATGTAGATGCGAAAATAGTTGGGTTGGGCCCAAAAATCGCTATCCTACCAAAGCAATGTGCGGTGTATTTACTAGGAATTGTACTATTACTTATCACAATATGCTTAGGTCTTAATATATGGGTTCGGTTAAGGTAATTTGTTTGTAGGTAAATAACAAAATACAGAAAGTTTTATTATCATAAAATATATTTTTATATATATATTATTTGCTTGCTTTTTGAATGCTTATGTAAGATTATTAACTACACGTGGTTGTAATGTTAATTTAACTAATCTATACTAATATTATAAAGAGGAAAGATTTGTATTTTTTGTATTTTTGTATGTTTGTAATGAATAAACTCAAAAACTACTGGACTGATTGCAATAATTTTTTTCACCATTAGAAAGCTGCATTATTCAGAAGTAACATAGGCTATATAATATTTTTAAAAAAATTAGGATCCTTACTAAAACTCCAATAATGTAACCCAAGGTGTAAAAAATTTACCTAAAAAATTCCTTACGTCGCGTACGCTGCGAAAACTATTGATGATAGAACAAAATCATTTACTACGACTTTGTAGAACTTATCATTATCTATAAAAAGTGTCGCGACAGCATATGTCTAAATATTATAGTTATGTCACAGTAAGCGGTTTTTTATTCGAAAAATTTAATTTATATGCCGCCACATGAAAAGGCTCTTTATTTGTACCTTGGTATTAATCCTTATCAAAATAAATTACTTTATATGCAAGACGGCTTCAATACCTATTTATGACTTTTTGAATTATTCAATTCGGAAGATATCACGAGTTTAAAAATGCAAGTATTAGAAAAAAGTCGCGTGGTTGCCGCCACCGCGCTCAGTTAGCCAGCATGCGATGTAGGCTCCATGTAAGCATCACTGGGGTACGGGGGAGTCAATGTAATATGTAATATAATATAATATTATAAAGAGGAAAGGTTTGATTTTTTGTTTGTTTGTTTGTTTCGAATAGGCTCCGAAACTACTGCACCAATTTGAAAAAATCTTTCACTGTTGGAAAGCTACACTATCCCTGAGTGTCATAGGCTTTTTATAGATAAAAAAAAATAGATTTCTCTTACGGGGTTAAAATATACAGGGTGTCCCAAAAAGTAGTGTCAAGCGGAAGTCCTGAGATAGAACACCTCGTGGAGCATCCGAAACACCCCCATGTATGTTCCGCGATTTTTTATAGTTGTCGAGTTATGATTTTATTTCTTAACTTTTGAAAACAATTGACCTAACCGACGAAAAATATTGTAGAGAAAAAAGTATTCCACTTTTTTGAGTAATTCTTCATTTTCATAAGTTTTTCTTTAATTCCTAAAATATTTGTCTCCATAACTTATATGGAAAATATCAAAATTATGGTACTAACTGAAAAGTTACGTTCTGTAAATAATGTCTTACAATTTCAACGTTAAATTTAAAATATTAGGAGGTAGTTGCATGGCTCTAAAATAATTTGAAAAACTGCGCTAGACTCTCACCTTTCATAATCATTAATAAAAAATCGTACTTAATGGGCTACTTTTGCTGAAATCGGACTTCAAAGACAGAGAGGTGGAAAAATCATAAAATTTTCCATTTGAATACGAAGTATTATTTGGACATTTTTTTATTTCTAAAGTCAAAAAGATTGTTAACAATCAAAATTATACCATAATATAATGCTATAATGCTAAGAAATAACCACTTGAAAGTTGAATTTGTGATACTTAAAAATTTAATTAAGTTTAAAAATGGGAACTTTATTAAAAAAAAAAGTTATCGTTTTTGATTATGTATTGTAAAAACTTTATAAGTAAAAGTTTATTAAAGTCCATAAAGAAAGTAAAGTTCGTCAAGTTCGCCGTAACAAAGGTATTGCATGTGAAAACAGAGTTAGCGCAATGAAGCTTAAATTAAACAAAAAAAAACATCCAAATGTTTCCATCTGAGTGCTCCTGTATTAAATTTAGGTTTGTTAACAAACTGACTAACTTTCGGAATAATAAAATGTCTAAATAATGCTTGTTCATCAAATAGCAAATTTTATGATTTTTCCATCTCTCTGTCTTTGAAGTCCGATTTCAGAAAAAGTAGCCCATTAAGTACTAGTTTTTATTAATGATTATGAAAGATGAGAATCTAGCGCAGTTTTTAAAGTTATTTAAGAGCCATGCAACTACCTCCTAATATTTTAAATTTAACGTTGAAATTGTAAGACATTATTTACAGAACGTAACTTTTCAGTTAGTACCATAATTTTGATATTTTCCATATAAGTTATGGAGACAAATATTTTAGGCATTAAAGAAAAAACTCATGAAAATTTATTTTCAAAAAGAGTTACTCAAAAAAGTCAAATACTTTTTTCTCTACAATATTTTTAGTCGGTTAGGTCAGTTGTTCTCAAAATTTTAAGAAAAATAATCATAACTCGGAAACTATAAAAAATCGCGGAACATACATGGGAGTGTTTCGGCTACCCCACGGGGTGTTCTATCTCAGGACTTCCGCTTGACACTACTTTTTGGGACACCCTGTATTACATAGAGATAGAGATATCCCCGAAGCGAAGCGAGGGCGGGTCGCTAGTTCCATAATAAATTAGTTCAAGAAAAAATATGAGTAGCCGTAGTTAAATTTTGTATTATACTTCAAATTTTGAAGGTTAAATAAAACGTAGCCCTAAGATTAATAAACTGAAACTCATCAAAATTCCTGAGGCTCCGTTCGTCAATACAAAAAGATATTGATCCAGCTAGGGCAAGCAAACTTCCTTTTTTCATTGAATAATTTAGCATTAAAGCTGCATTAAGTTGCAAATTGTGTTCGCCTTTCCTACTTTAAAAGGGCCTGACGCGTTAACAGAATATTAGAAATTTGAGACAAAAGGCCGGAACCGGGTTGTAAAAAATAGGTTGATGTTTACGGGGTTATGGGTACAGCGGACGTAATACAACATATTCATTCAAGTCAATTTAAGTATGGGCATCGGCTGACTTCGTGCTTCTAGTACACTTAGGCCGATTTTTCAATGGCCAGATAAAACTAATAGGTGACATAAACTATAAGACGACTAAATGTGTCGTGTCCTTATTTTTGTCGGCTTATAGTTTATTCCTCCGTTTATTTTTATCTAGCCATTAAAAATTGGCCCTTAGTTGTGCGCTATGGTTGTGAAATCATACAGGCTGATATAACCCTTCCATTTATGTAAATATTAAAAATAAGTAGTATAATAATAGTATAATAACAGCTCTTTATCATATACATAGCTACCGATGCCCATTTTTGTACTGAATGAAATTAAGAGGTTCTAATACACCCAATAGGTATTACAATTTAACAACATAAATGCCATTTATCAGCGATTATTTTATTATTGTCGTCATATATTCCTGATCTCCTCCATATGAGGCATACTTAGAGTTTTTGTTTGTTGGATTGGAGAAGGTCGAGTCATATTTAATCACACACATTTTATACTTCAATTCTAATGGTTCGAATCTTTTATATCGGTCAAAGCTGGAAAAGCGTCCCACATTGGAATCGCGGCGCAAAACCGATTTTGTGTCCTTCATTGTTGATTAAAAACGTTGGAGTCATTGATGCTGAGCTGAGAACTGTTCACTCAGTCAGAATTTTTGGAAAATCGTAGAATCTAGGTCCACTCTAATTCTCTTCGCACACATCAGCCAATCCTAATACTGAACAGTATTGGGAATAATCCATCATCCATCGTCAATGTTGCCTACCTGTTACCGATACTCACTTGTCTAACATATCTAATATTAACTGTACTTATTTTGTATTTGTTCAAAAACTTTGCATAATGTTTCCTCAGCCTTTGTAAAATAGAAATCAGAATTTCTTTTACCTTCGCTTCAGTTTTTCAATGCCTTTTTCTTAAGTGAATGACATTGACTTCCCGTTATAAATTTTTTGAAGAGTAAACCCTTTAAATTAAATTATTGAAGTGTGCTGATTATTGCTTTCTATTGAAATTTTTGATTCCTTTCATGAAACTTTGAACGAAAACTTTTCCACTTTCACGAAAATTCTTTTTTGTTTCAATATCCGTTTTACAGCGTCATTTCGCATCAGGAAATATAATCTAAAAAAGGTAGAGAGAAAACGAAATCTGTAAGGATCCCTGTGGTCAGGCATCCAAATGCTATCAGCATTACCTTGCCGAATGGCGATTGAGTTACGCCGAGCTAGCGAGCTGCCAACTCTTGAGCCACCATTTATTTTGGAGGCGCGTCTGGCCTCCGTGGGCTTCCCGGAAAAATGGTTTTGCATTGAAGGAACGTGCAAAAATGTTTACTGCATAGACTAATATAAAATATACTACATAAACGAGTATGTTTCATATTAACATACAAGTCTGTATATAAAAGATAGTTGTGTTAACGGCTTCTAACGGTAAGAAAGGCAGAACTAATTTAGCTGGACTTTTTGTTCCGTGGGGTGACACGAAACGACCTACGTATTAGAAAACTGAAAGTGTCCGGGATATTTACCATGTTGTTTTGTTTTAATGACCTCCCGATATTTCGGAAAATTTTACCCGTGATCATGGCGCTTGCAACAGTGCCAAAATACCGGGAGCTCATTAAAACAAAACAACATGGTAAATATCCCGGACACTTTCAGTTTTCTTATGTGTGTAACCATGACAGTTTAAGACCTACGTATTACTGTCCAATACTTGTGAGCAAGGATACTATACATACATAGTTTATTTTGGCACGTGATGTTGTATTGTTGTAAAATAAAAATGTCGCTTGATATCCAAACTAAACGATTTTAAGATTACATACATATTCTCGGATGATAACAAAAGATACCAACTTTTATGAAAAAACATCACACGTTATCTGAATAAAGTTTCATAAAATGTTGTAGTCAATGTTGATAGCATGCTAAAGCTCTGAGCCATTATGGTATTTTGAGCTCACAATATCTTTTTATTGGATATCGATAGTTTACTAAGCTTTATGCATATTGCAATGAATGCAAGCAACATTCGCTATATGTGCCGTATCTTAACTACACCAACGGAAAATATGATAGCGGCTGCGTCAAAGCGCAAGTCGTGGGTTCGTATCAAGTTTGCACGAATTTGATATTAAATCCATCCAATATATTCGATGTTAGTGTCCACATTTTGGTTATCAATTTAGTGCTATCATGAGTGCTACTTTCGGTGTCCAGATTTCCATCATATTTCGGGAGATATAAGGTATCAGTAACACTAACAACACATAACCTGTCTCTATGTAAATGAAATCGGTAATTGGAATCTATCTGCGGAATAGATCTTCAGGAAATGCGGGTTAATGTTTGCAAATTACGTTTCGATACCGATGCTGGATAGCAAGTAGGTATGTGTACGTCATATACGGTATTTGCTCACGGAACTATCTGAATATTCTGATTATTTACACTGACTAAATTTGATCTACTCGACTTTAGTAACGCCAGAGCTGGATAAACTAAATTAGGGCAGCGGTAACAACCTAGTTGTACCTACGTTTTAAGGAAAGGGTAAAAAGTAACAATATACTTTTTAAAATTATCTTAAACCTATCTATTTTCCATATTAAATATTAGGTATTTCGTCATTATTTTCCATGACGATAGTGATGTGACTGTAGCATGTGTATGTGTGATAGTGTTTATGGGCAAATCTTTTAGGTGTTCTGCTGTAGTACCTTAGGACGCCTTTAATTTATGCGTTTCGTTATCGGACAGCTGCCGTGCCAATGCGGTCCGTTTGTCGTATGGTGCACGGACGGTCTTTCGTTCTCATACAAAAAGCACTGAGCGGCAAGCAGAGTCTAAATAGAAAGAGCCTTTATCTAGTACTTATATCATTGAAGCAGGCAGATCAAATACCTCTTTACGACTGTAGCTTAAAATAGCTATGCATTATGTTTTATCTTTTAATTGAATCACTGGATTAAATTGAATGGTTTAATTGAATGTACACTGGTACATTTTAGTCACATACCAAATCGATTCGTTGTCACATTTGTTTAACTCAAATATTTGAGACGTATTGTTTCTTAAGATCCGTATAATGCTAATAATCCGTATTACGCAATTAATCTCTCAAGTTATCGGAATGTTTAATGATTTCCGACCCGCATACCTTCATCCTAAACGGGTTATTGCAAATATTAATGAAAATGAATTGAATTTTGCTTGGAAACTAAGTGTTCCAAGATTTGCTCGGGTCAATTTAACTAGTACGAGAAAGTGAGGAATGTATCGTTGAGATGTTATACATGTCGCAAATATACAAACATTTAACAAATCAAACGTATTAAGCAGATTCCTAAACTTGTCTTCATATTGCAACATGTCAAAGATTACCTATGGACATAAAAAATATTGCCACTGCTAGCGTCAACCAATCAAAGAGCTGTGTGTTATTTTCCGTCTTATAAGAAACGTAAAATGAAGCACTCTTCTGTGATTGGCCGAACCACTTAGAATCTTACGATGAATATCCGTCAGTTTATATATTTACCACACGACGTCGCAAATTGATAAACTTTCTAGAATTTAGGCGTAAAATAATACATTTTATCTCTCGTGTACAATCCTACGAAAGTTTATAATTTTCCTCGGAAAGTTATAAATTTACGGTTCTGGTTATTTTCCGGTGACATACATATTATTCCTTAATAAAATGCTAATATACCAATAGAACGCGTAGTTAAACCTAGTTACAATCAATAACTTCAATTTGTAGAGCTATTTCAGATGCCCCACTGGTTAAATTTTAATTTTGATCACAAATTAACCCGTCATATGCCACGCATGTTTATGTTAACGAATATTACAATATTGCGGCTTTTATGGCTGGTCTATTTCGACGCTGCTGACGGCAGTGGCATAAGCCTCATCAGCTCACCCACAAAACATTTAACTATGTACAATGATGAGTTAAATACGTTGCCAAATTTACTTCCTAAACGGGTGGTTAGAATTAGTTGTTTAGTTAGAGCGTTAACGTTGAGATTGCTTTGTTCTCTTGATACAGGTGTAAGGTGTAGTGAATCAAATATATTATTCCTTGGGACTGTTTCACAGATCTAAGTCTTTGTCAAATATTTCATACTTATAAACTGTAGTTCAAGAATATGGTTATTGCTTTTAATAATAGCTTTAAACTGCTTTACCTAAAAACATTATAAATACAAGAAACAACAAACACAACGAGTTCTCTAAAGTAGCGCTACCATGAGTTTAAAAGTTACGGACTCGATATCGCCTACGTAAATATGTCTATGAAAAACTTGTACAGCGGCCCTGGTGGTTACGCTAAGAACTAAAATCGGTCGTATGAAAAAACAACTCGATAGGTTTTTAACGTACGTAAGT
Source organism: Maruca vitrata (assembly GCA_039566165.1). Classification (NCBI taxonomy): domain Eukaryota; kingdom Metazoa; phylum Arthropoda; class Insecta; order Lepidoptera; family Crambidae; genus Maruca; species Maruca vitrata. The sequence continues at coordinate 8,121,717 of CM076917.1, forward strand.
TTTCGATAGCCAACTCATGGTACCGCTACTGAACTTTATTTTATGACCGAAAAACGTGGCGAAATAAACTTTTTATAATGCGTTGGTTGTTGGGTTTTATGGCTTAGTATCTAATCTAAAGAACAACGTAGACTCGGATTGAATCTAACAAAACTTTATCGTACCCTAAGTACTGATTCCCTGGTATGGCATTCTTCAAATAACATAAAGCAGTAGCATCATAATTATTCACAATCAATATGTATTTAAGAGGTAATTTAATCATTAAAGTAAATACTTTAATTACGTTCTTTAATTTTGATAAGTACCAACATTAAATTATGTCATTATGTTGTTATTTTTAAGACGCTAAATTTGGTCACTTCGGTTTAGTTATAGCTTCGTTTCTCTAATAAACCATAATTAAAGTTTAGTGCCAATAACAATAGGCTTGGTTAATAATTACGCAATAACTTTTCGTGTTTTTTCTTCACATTTAATTTCACCGGCGATGATTTCATCAAAGTTGGTAGTTAATAAAGTGTGTGTAGTCTAATATATTGTAATACAAGGAACAATGAAAGGGTGGTATACAAATCACTTTTTTGCGTGTCGAAACAGGATGAACAGAGAATGTAAGTAATCAGCAATAAATACTTATCTGAGTTCGCATTAGGTATATAATGTAGACTTTAGACGATCATCATTGCCTCTTAGATTTCCGGCATATTATGTTGACAAAGATACATAAATGTGCCGCCTATACAATGATTTACTTATAGACAATTACAATACCATTGATGTTTTCAACGATACATTGCCCTTATTTAAAAGAAACATCCTAGCTCTCAAAAGATTAACTAAATTGAATCTAACCTACCTATGTAATATGTATATTAAGTCTTAACATGTATAAATTGCATTTTGTTGTAAAATTCCATTTATTGTAAGCTAAACTCACCGTTTGTAATAATATTATTAATCATGATGTGTACACATGTTTTAGGATAACATCTAGTCCATAAGTTTTGAATTTGTAATTTAGAAGCTACATTGATGTTGTTCTGTTTTGTGAACCTAAATAAATAAAATAAATAAAATAAAAATAAAATAGGTCACTAAATACGGAATAACAAACGGGATTTATTAAAGCTAGGCCAACACGTGCATGCGCCAATTAGCAAAATAAATTGCTACCCATAACATTAAATGCCTCTCTGGCAATTTGTAACTTTCGTTCACGTTTTTTCTTGCGTTTGTTTTCTCAGCTTGTAGCGTTAAAACAATTTTTAAGAAGAACTTAATTTTAAGATTTAACTTTTGAAATTTACTACCACATACTTACTTGTTATCCGCGTAACTAGCAGGTCCGCATAACACAACCTACTCACAAATTTCGGAGTCAGATTAATGCGTAAGTTGTGTTTATGTAGGTATGTATAGTTTTGGGTGTTAGTTATCGCAGTATGTTTATGGTGTAGGGACGACGTTACATTATAGAATAGGTAAACCTTGCGGGGCGGAATATCATCATCTCATGTCCTTAAGTTGGAATCGAACCTGTGTTGACGTAACGCCTGGGTAGTTCAGTGGATAGAGCAGTAGCCGCAATAGCTAAAGACCGGTGGTTCAAGTCCCCGTCCAGTCGGGTAAGAAACATAATTTTTCCAATTTTAAAATTTAGTGAGTTTAAAATTGAGATACTTACTAATTGAACATCAACACAATTTACCTATCGTAGAAAATCATCCATTCGATTTGTGCTATATCCTCCTTAGTTAAATTGGCGCCAGGACCACACGAACAATAGATTTCTAATCTGTCTAGTCACTCCGGCGCTGGCCCTATTAAGGTAGGGAAATACGTGATGGTTTGCTTCCATAAACCCATTGCAATGATTTGATCATGACTGGTGTAAGTCACTAACATTCTGCCTGCGACTTCGTCTGCGTGAAATTCTTTATTGAACATGAATATGTAGTAATGTTAGAAACGAGCTTTACTTCTTAATCTCAATGCTTCGTTCCATGTTTTGTTTCATTGTTTCAGTAGTGTCGGTGTGAAAGCGCGAAAGACAGACTGATTTTAAATTCACATTTAAAATATTAGTAGGTATGCATATTACGCTCAATATTAGTCGCTATGCGCTTAGTGTTAAGTTACTAGTGTTTTACTAATTTGACGGATTAAATCGCGTGTATTGTTATCCTTAACATATTATTTAGAGATCCGACGTTTCGAGCTCTTAACAGTTTTGCCCGCGCTGTGACGAAACGTCGGGTCTGTAAAATTAGTTTAATTTGAAATGTGTAGTATTCGCGCAAATAATAGACAGTACAAGTATATTAGACAGTACTAGCTTATAGACAGTAGTACTAGTGTACTAGTAATTCGGTATACGTAATTTGTTTAATAAATTACTCCACACGAATGAAATCTACAAGAGCTAGTTAATCAAAATTAATTAAAACTTGTAAATCAAATAAAAAACCACATAGACCTTGCACTGCACAAAGGTATAAACCTTTGTTTAATTAAATTTGCTACAATAAATGTTTGTGTATCTTTTATGTTTGTCTTTGCCGACATACCGGTTTACATGAAGTTATATTGAGATTTTACTTTGTCCGCATACAGTAGGTTGTTTTAATTAATATTTTTACTCTTGTAATTTACCCACGTATGTTGAAACAGTAAGTAGGATATGAGTATTTTTAAGCATTTAATATAGCTTTACGGCGAATTCTGAAGGCAAATTCTTTTTTGCGTATTTAATAATATCGTTATTTGCTTTTGGTTGTGAATATTGTACAAAATTTACAAATATGTAAATACTGAATTACAGTCATGTTTCATTGCTTGATGTAAAATAATAAAAGACCTAAAGACCTAACGCGGCTTTACAAAGAGACAATGCTAAATAGATCTTTGTAAATACCTCACTCTTAGTTCGCAATTTATTACTTTGACTTTGATCAAGTATATTTTTTTTTCTTCGACTATATTTATTTATTTGTTACACACACACATTACACAGTACTTTTTATACATTCTGTTACAATAATGTACACCATACATATGTTTACATGTCCCCTGTAAGGGCACTGCAATATTTGGACAGCTGAAGAAAGTCCATAAAAAACAACATTGCACAAATAAATTTTCATTGTACCTATCCAATTGTTGATAGGCCGGCTAAATGGCGTAGTATCAAACTAATTCTGTTTGTTTTCTCTCGTTTGTTTACATGTCGTAATCAAACGATGTTATCATTGTTTTCCTTATTTATCTCGTCTACAAAGACTGTGTGTTGTGTGCACTGAATGTGAGGACTTGATTACACCTAACTAGGCACCTAACAGGGCTATCACGTGTGCTCAAGCATTCCTAACTATGGTGAAGGTAATTCACAGTAAGTAAAGCCGTGAGCACGCGAGACGTATTGTAGGTAATAGTTTCTTTCAAGAGCTTATAAACATTTTTATAAAATTCAGTTTTTGTATTTTTAACATACGCACTACCATTTTAAGCTATTGCATAGATATCGCGGGCCTTGAGCGCGGGGACCGAATCTAGAAATTCCGTAACGAAAATAACCTCACGCTCCTTACTCGTCTAACGTCGTTTCAGTTCGGCAATCTTCGACAAGGCGTTGTGTGCGTGCGTACGAAACTCGCACGAATCAATGCGAACTGCTCCGAAATCGGACGATGCTATGCAATAGCTTTACCGCGGCAGTCGCCGAGTGCCACACGTCTTTTATTTTTATGTTTTTTTTAAACAAGTGTGTAAGAAGATTTAGGTTCTCCTTTGGTATTTATTGTCTAATAACTCCTAAACACTTAGCAAACAATATTGAGTAATAATTTAATAAATTTGTTTGCGCTTTATACGTCAAACAGACGGATTGAAAAGCGGCTAGATGACCTCCGATAGACTTTAATCTGGCAATAAATTTACCAGCAATATTTTTTTAGTGCCTCGAATTAAAATAAAAGATTTTGGCTTTTTTATGATGAACAAACATCTTGTTTTTTATCCTTAAGTAAACAACTTGATCGATAGTCAACAGAATCTCGAACTTTTTTGTACTTCTAAAAGCTTATCGAGATAAGTAATAGAACAAAGAGACTTAAATGAAGATCTTGATTACAAAAAAAAACAACTTTAAACTTGGTCTGCGTATTGATTTTTTCTTCTTCTTACTTTGAACAAACCAACTTTATATTTGTATAACTATCTTTTGTAATATAAATGTATTAGTAGGTATAATATTATCCTTTAAGATAATCTAATTGATTTAAAACAATTTTACAACTAAATAAATTATTATTTATTGAAATGTGGAGCCCGAGGTGTTACTTATATTTGACAAACACAAATTATGGTAATAAATCATACCAGTGTTTATTATGTTTGTTAGTTTAAGTGAGCTCCGGCTGATGAATGTTCGTCCCGAACGATTCGAACCCCTTGTCACTCCTTCAATATATTGTCATGTTACACAGTCAGAGTCGTATTGTGTGTCTCAACCTTCATACGAAATATAAATAAAAGAAATAAAAAAGAAATTAAATCTAAATTATACTTATAACGATCGTAAGACTTCGAATATACCTAAGGGAAATAAACGACCTATTCAGGTCATTGTAACAATATCTTTCTATTTTAATTAAACTTTGCGGGTTTCGTAAGATCGCTTGTAAACTGAATCCATACACTTATATATTTTAAACCCCCCTGACTGATAGGTATGTATGCTGGATATGGAACATAATTTTATCCTCATAAAAATTTGTTATATCGTCACTAGTTTGAGCTGTGCTTTAAAATTTGAAATTCATATTTACGATTTTTCGACGCTTTAACGGTGAAGGAAAAACATCTTGAGGAAACCTGCACACTTATGAAAAAATTCTAAGGTTGTATAATCGATCAACCGAAACTTGGTTAGCGTGATTGACTAAGGCCTTAGCGCCCTAGTTAAGGGTAGGCCCATGCCCCAGCAGTGGGGACATATATGGGCTGATGATGATTATATGTAGTTACACAAAACATTATGATTAACTACTTCCGTGCTTTATTTTAAGTAAGTTTCTGGGTATAGGGAAGTTACAACACATGTTCATTACAACAGCAAATATTGACGAAGGACAATTCCATAGCGGAGCATGGAGCGTAACGTAAACAACCCTAATCAATATTTTGGTTCTATTGAGCTACCGAGAATCGGCTTATAAAAATGAAAGACCCAGAAAGTTACTTCGTTCGTCTTCTTTTCTCGGAGGACACAAATATGGGAGCTTTTCACGCCCGCTGAGCTTGTCGTAACCAAAATAAACGACAACTCCCTTGTATTCTATTGTTTGAATATACGAGCGCTACGAAGACAGATAGTTGGGTCTATTTAATTTGTTGACTTGAAAAATGTGTGTCATAATTTTACAGGTCGTCTAGATAGGTCTTTGTGCTGTGTATCTTCAGTTAGTCGGAGGGAAGCTTTTATTATAAATCATAAAATTTACATAACTTGATTTAAGGCGCCCTACTAATTAGTTATTTATAATTTTTAAAGTAATGCGGTACCTAAATGTCATTTCGTATATTTTATACGAGATGCACCGCGTATGCGGTAATAGATTTTCTATTACCTCAAAATTCTAAGCAATGATTTTCTGATTAATATAAAAAAAATTGTAATGAAAATGAAAATCTCGATCATTGGTAAATGGAGCTTTGAATTAATGAAACTTCATCATTGTATTTACCAATGGGCAATTAGCACCAATAAAGCAAAAAAGAGTGATGATGCGTTTACTCGTATTCCTCCATCCATACAATCAGATAATTCAATTTATTGCAGACTTAGCTCTGTTTATTCGTTTTCAATTTACACATTCAGTTTTGATGTATGACGCTATTGTGTAGGCAGCACATTAGAATCAAGCGATTCTACTGAAATGCAAATGTATCGGCAATTGTGCGGTGAGGATTAAGTTTATATAGTTTCAAATTCGCATGATTCAATTTGCTAATTTCTCAAAACGTCTATTTCAATATAATTTTTAGAATTCAAATCACAAAAAAGCATTTTATATGGCATTTTAGAAACATTTTATAAAGTTATCTTTTCAGTCAGTCGAAATACAATTTCGCTGTCATTTGAATTCATCTATTCAGCGTTTTAAAAGAGAAAAATAATCTAATTGTATTAATTTGATTTTCACGTATTTCACACTCCAACTGACGTGAAAAGTGATGATATATTTGAATAGTGAATATGATTTGAATAGAAATCTAATGAACCGTAAGAACTCATGGCGATGAAAACACGAATACCAAATAGTATCTGTAATAAATAATATGTGAGCAGTAAGTATTAAGGGCTATCTATACATATTATATTACAATTTGTAAGAAAAGAAGTATAATATGTAATGTAAATACGTATAGATAAGCTTGTGTAAAATCAATCCTATTTTAAACTGTAAAACGTTCCCGTGAGAAATAAGAGATATTTACTAATAAGACCTACCAAAAAAGCTTCGTTCCTTTTGAGGTAGGGAACCCTGAAATAAATTAAGCTTTAAACCTCGACTTAAAATGGATAGCCGAATGCGGCGATCAATAAACGAAAATAATGCAGTATTATGTACGTGTAACTACTCCATTGTGCAAATCAAATCATCGTGTTTTTTTACATGAAAATATAAGAATAGGTAATACTGCGTATAAATAAATAAATAATATTTTTTTTCGTAAACAAGGTTTGTATGATTTAATAATTATGACGATCCTTTTATCACAATTCAACAATCGATAAGGCGCACTACATCATTTGTTGTTATAAGATACGGATACAAACATTACGTGCTAATAAACAAAACTCGAATCGATAAAGAATAATATGAAATTTTAAAGGCCATATTAACTAGATGATATGAAATGATTTTGTAGACCTGCTAATTTGTGTCAAATTGGGTAATACCTAAACTAAACAGGGTGTGAACGACTCCTGCACATACAATTAACTCTGAGCTAAGTAGCTTCTAAGTACACGCTTATTTCCTTTGTTACATTTATGTATTTGATATTAGAAATAGTGTACACTTTTGAACATCATCTATTCTGTTATTATGTTTTGTTGTAAAAATACCTATATGACAAACAGATATTAACACAATTGCACGATCAGCCAGCCAATCACAGTGCTTGAGTAAATTTTGAAAAATTTATATTTACGCTTAAATTTATTAAAGTCTTGAGTAACTCTTGTGTGTAGGTGAATATTGTGGATTGCTAGAAATTGTAGTCGTAATAGTCCTTAATTAGTGCGATTTCACTATTCCATTAACAGGTTTCCGGCTAGAATCAATAAATTGATTTATATTTTTTTAAAATCATGTGCTATCCGTAGAAATCAGATGATGGGAATCGTTTTCATTACCTATTTAATTTAGTTTGCTCATATCAAGTCATACGTTACACTTATTCATGCTATAAGCACATATGCTATTGTATTTACATGATAACACAAGTTATTCAAATGATATGATTAAAACCTCGCGTTTTGCTAATAATCATAATAAGGTAAAATCCACGGGTAAGATATTCCGTATAAGTTATATGAAAATAATATTTACCACAATTCGGAAAAATTTAACCCGTTTTATGAGTAAGCTATTAAATATAGTTTCAATCTTTACGAAAAATAATTGAAAAGATACGATTTTTATTACTGAAACCATATAAATGACTTTTTATTTCCGATCACGTTGTTCGGTATTCGAAAATAAAATTAATGGAGAATATGCCCGGAACGTTGTACATTAAATTCCTTTCAATTATTGGGAGAACATAATCTCTGGAACGAAGTAATTGAGTTCAATAATAAAGCAAAATTTTAATAAATCTTAAGTCGATCAATTGTTATTTTACAAAATCAATTTGAGTTATTTTATATTAATGAATTAAATGAAGGAGTGCTTTTTTTAGTTACGTTATATAGATTACGCTTACATGGTAAACATTTATAATAAAACTAGTGACCCGCTCTAGCTTCGCTTTGGTATTTTATACATAAAAACCTTCCTCTTGAATCCCTCTATCTATCAAAGAAAATCTATCAAAATTCGTTGCGTAGTTTTAAAGATTTTAGCATACATACATACATACAGACAAACTCGGGACCGACTTTGCTTTAAACTTTGTAGTGAAGTTAAGTTTCAATATCGTAATTTTACTAAATACTATTAATAAAACCATTTTTAAGGTTGCGTGTTAAAGTTAAATATAAACGTTGTCTCTATTAAGCTCACCTTGTATAATTTAACGATATATTGTATCAAAGGCTAGTATTCTCGCAAATGCTATTTATATTATGACGGCACCTACCCGATGAGGAACGGAGTTTCCTAATACAAGCATGGCTTTAACTAAAATGAGCTGCTCCAGCCCATTTATGAATAAGTTTTGCTGATATTTTTCAATAATTGCCTACAAGATTGGATTGTTTAATTAAACTTGGTAAAACAGTTGACGGTCTTGTATAGTTGAATTTGGTCATGGGTGTCCCCAACGAAGAAGGGACACGAGCCTACCCTAAACTAGGACGATCAGGTCTTAGTCGGCTACCCTAGCCAAGTTGGGTTGGTCGACTTCAAACAAACCCAGAATTTCTTCACAAGTTTGCAGGTTTCCTCACGATGTTTCCTTCATCGCAAGAGCGACGAATAAAGGTACAAAAAAAATTTAAACACATTTGTACGTGCGGGGTTTGAACTGGCTACCGCTCGCATGGAAAGCAACGACCATCGACTCTGACTCATAAAAGTACAATGTTGATCTCTATATATCTTACCTATGTATAAATATCGTATTAAATTGGAAAAGGGCTTTGACCATATTATGACAGTAAAATACAAACAATATGATAAGAATTAAAAACGTTAAACAATACCAAAGGAAATTCGCCACATCAAATTTGAACATTGTTAAAGGAAATACCTGATCTTTTGTGGAAAAAGTTCGGAGTGTTAATAAAACTTTACTCGTTTCTCGGCTGATTAAATGGTAGCTTTCAACGTAAACTTTTCAACCACTAAGAGTTTTTCTACGATCAGTCATAAAATGAATCGTTATTATAAAATCGTTGCCAGTTAATGTTTAATAAAATGTCGTTATTGACGTTATCTTACTATTATCTTTATATTCATTAGAAAACTGAAACGGTCCGGGATATTTACCATGATATTTCGTCACTGTTGCAAGCGCCATGATCACGGGTGAACTGATGGTAAATATCCTATAGATTTTGTTTTAGATCCTAATTATTAATCATTATAGCTTTAAATTAATCGTGCTGTGTACACTACCTTTGGGTTTCTGTCTTGCTTTTTACACTTAAGTTATTACATATTTCTAAAGTGTTAAGTGACTGTAACCTGTAAGTGTACCTTATATAAATAAATAAATAAATAATACCCGGACAGTTTCAGTTTTCTAATGTGTGTAACCATGATAGTTTAAAATTATAAATTTTTATTTTCAGCCGATAGGTTTAAAAATTCAGTTATATTGACTGTGTAAGCAACCGCCTTAATACAAGAGATGTATTCCTCTTGTTACCCATAAAATATTCATAATCTTAGTATCCACTCAATTTTAACAATCTTCGTATCGTGAACAAAATATTTAGAATATTATATTAAAATATTAGTACATTTGTGCTTAGTTACAGCTATTTCATAGATATTTTGTTACGTAGTTATTACCCCTGTTTAATTAAGTCGTTAACACGCTATGAGCTATGACCTAGACTAGGTGTCTAGTTTAGGTAATAAATTATTTTGTTGTTCCTATTAAGTGTTGATACACATGTAACTTGTTTATCCAGTCACGCTATATTAAGAAGTAGGAATAATAGGGAAAATTCATAAACGTAATGTACACATCCAATTAAGGAAGCTTTGTAAGCACTCAAAAGCGTATTATATTGGAAAATTATATATTTATACATTTATTACATTGATCTTATTGTCCGTTAATCTCATTGAAAATATGAAGTAGGTATATTTGTGACGTAAACAGTGAACGTTTCTTATAAAAAGTGTAACATCAATACAACATTATTTTATTTCCTTTTCAATAAAAAAGGTTACAGGGCTGTAAATCTAGTATTTCACATAACATATTCCACGGATACATTTTATTGACCCGCCTTGGCTTCGCACGTCTGTTGGGTGATTTGTTCAAGCAGAACTAGAATACCTTTGGTAACTTTATCCTCCAGGTTACATACTTAGTTACGAGGTCGATGGAGGCGGCCTATGCTTTCATAGATACATACTAGACAAAAAAATAAGGATATGTATTTTTTCTATACAACTAAATAAAATTGGAGTGCCTTTTGTAAATGACCGACTCTATACTAAGTATGGGTGACAAAAACTAAAACACAATTGAATAATTGTTTGCCTGTCTGTCTGTTTATCCCGGTAAGTAATCTCCAAAACGGCTGGACCGATTTTGACGGGACTTTCACTTACAAATCTGAAAAGGTATATTGAATTTAAAATAATCATTGCTGCTAAAACTATTTCCATGCGGACGAATACGTGGGCTGCCGCTATTACTAAAAAAAAAAAAGAGTACAGTTTAGGCGATCTCTGAATTCCTGCAAATGCTCCAGGTTTTTTGGTCACATCGAGTAAGTGCCTACCTGTAGCATTACCTACATCAGTCTTTGCCTTAAAACATATTGCGTGTCTCTATCTCTCTATCTAGAACTCGTATCTATCTATCTTCTCTAAGGCAGCGAGGGCAATCCTTTAAGAATTTAAAATTAGTATGTAATTACAAAATCCAAATCATCCATTTGAACTCAGGTAAATAGATTCAAAGTGTGTCGATGCCTTTGTCTCTACGTCACATCTCAAACCTAAAAAGCTTAATTATGGAACTCCAGCGTCAAAGTTAAAGGAGGAAATCACTCTCTCTTTGATTTCTTGAGTTTATTAAAAAATAATTAGAGAACGCTGCGTATTTTAAACGATTAAACTTTTCTTTTTTTTTCGAGAATGAATCTCCAGATAATATCATTATCTAATTGTGTGTCAGTGTAAAAGTTTTGACTCACATTTTTAGAAAATTGCCTTGACGGAAAAGTTTGAAGAGATTTGTATTAGGTGTGATTATTATGAGACGACTTCTTTTCTTTTCTTCAGCTACATTTTTTTTCTCATTAATAATGAATTAAGCTTCTAAAGCTCATTAGATGCATTCTTGGGCATTTAATAAGTTAGATAAAAGATTTCCTTTGGTAAAGTTATTCGTATAGAATTCTTAAAAAAGCGTCGATGGCCGAGTGGTTAAGGTCGTTGCTTGCCATGCGAGAGGTCGCCAGTTCAAACCCTGCCAGGTACCAATGTGTTTTTCAAATTTGAAATTCATATGTACCATCATTCGACGCTTTAACGGTGAAGGAAAACATCGTGAGGAAACCAGCACACCTGAGAGATTTTTCAACGGTGTGTGAAGCCATGTCAGATGCCTGCGGGCGGTTTAAAAACTCTTGACACCAGGTTGCTCATCAACCATACGATAAGAAGACGAAGATAAGAAGAAGAAGAAGAAGAAGATATAGAATTCTTGGAAACTTCCAAAATATAAAGACCCCTAAAAAGCCATAAGCGAAAAGGACACGAGACGCTTTGGATTAAGCCATGAACATTTATCATTCAGCCACTATAAAACTTAATGTGAAGATCATAAGTTAATATAGCGAACTGGCGATAATAATATCGTCATGACAGTCATATGAGTCTACTCAGAGCTACTAGTACCGATCAATATGAAGGGGGAGCATCGGGGCTTCGGACACCCCAATTATTCAAGAATGTACATACATCATACCTAACTCCAGTTTTATGTAAAAAGTACGCGCAACTCTATTATGCGCTTTATTTTATTTTAGAATGGGGGGAACCCATTGTTAAAGCTTCATCTATGCCTGCGAGAATGTTATAAAAAGTCTCAATATTTGCGGCATCTCGATTTTCAGTTTAAGTTCCCTTCTTTATATAAATTTCTTTGAAACTTTAAATACACCTATTATTTGTCTTATTTCAAAAATTCTAACACTCGTATGTAGACTTTGCTAGACTTGAACAGATTTCTCTGCCTTAGTTCTGTTTATTACGTAATACCATCGTATCATTTCAACAGATTTCCGGGTTTCTTTCTGTCCTTCCATAACCTCTACTAGGGATCCTATCGTTACTGCATGCATTGCAGTCACGAGTCATATTTGTTTACATTAACAACGTAACGTTTATATACTCTTATGATCTCATAACAGTATAAGACTCTCTTAATACCTTTGTTTGGATTTTATTACACTTTGAAGTCTGAAGAATACTTCTGATCTATTGTTATCTTGAAATCTTGTGGGCTCACGTGCTAATGTTGAGTATAGGCCATTAACTTTTTAGTACCCGTATTAAAGAGTTGTTTCTCTTAAACAAAATGTTTTATTCTATGTAAACAGATTAAACAATATTCGAGGAAAAAGTTATGTAGTTTCTCTTGGATTTTCTCCGAAATATAGTTTAAGTACATACATTTTATTATGCTAATAATATTTCTGTTGAAACCTACTCTTGGGGTAGATAGCACACGCAGCTATTACATTACATTATTAAAGCTATGAATATTATAACGTAATATGCTAACGTATAAGTAAGCTTTCCATAGTAATCCGAGTTAAATGACTGACTTTGTTATCATCAAGGGAATGATAAGATTTCCAAGTGCCTGTCTATATGTGTGTAGATGAATAAAATAATAAAACGACTGTGGGAATTAAAGCTTACAGCCGTGATTTATTTGGATGACGGTCATTCACAGTTTATTGTCATTTTGGCCGCTTAGTGATACTAAGCGATTTACCTCTACCCTACCTTCTCCCTATAAAGCAGTTATTAAACCACTCCTTTGTCTACCGCCTAAGGTCTTACTACGGGCTGTTCAGTGTTCATCGTAAATGTCTTGCTTAAGGCGCGGTTACGGCGTAGTTTAATAGTGTATTCTAACTTTGGAGAAACTATTTGGCTGATCATGTCATGTTCATAAAATCTTTAATGCTGTGCTAAATTATCATTTCTAACTATAGGAGCCGGGGAATATAAGCTTTTATTATTTACTGATAGAAAACGACCTGGGATGCGAGATTTCTCAAGCTAAAGAAAAAAGTTTAAAGCATACAGTTTATAATGTCATTTAATCATTTACGCCCATGTCGACAATTTCCTAGGGATTAAACAGAGCCCCGGGGCCATAAGCGCCTTAAATCTCATTTAGCTGGAAATAAAATCGTGTTAGAACGAAATTGAGAGAAGTTGACAAAAGTCAGACGTAGGCCGTTAAAAAATCGACACTTGCGACTATAGTTAAAGCTCGATTTACATTATGATTGATGACTTTCGCGTTCCATTTAATTTAATATTATTGTAACTGGGCCTGAAGTCGATATGTCATACAGTTGCATATACAAAGAATAGGGATACATACCTACCTACCACCAGATAATTCGACTGGCTTACGCCAATAATTAAAAATAATGTAAATAAATATTACCACGCGATATCAAAAACAGTTCTCCTGCGACCATTATATACCTATTACAGTATTATATACCTCTCTACATCGCAAAAAATCTCGTGTGAATCGTGTATCAGTATACAATTATTCAATAAATAAATAATACGACGTGTCTCAAACAAATAATAAAGACGTGTTCAGGAAAATCTCCAGTAGTTACCGAGAACATTGACGTCAGTATAAGCAGCACTCACTATGTCCTATAGGTGTACAGTGGCGACTGTTTAAATTGGAACGCATTACTTGATCAAAGCATTGCCTTACCTCCGAAGCGTCTGTGTTTACACTACAAAATGGAAACCATCAATTCCTTTTACCGATTTCGACATTAATAAAAGGTCCCAATAAAGGCATATAAAAACGTATACGTAGGTATATAAAATATGAAATATAGTCGCCGTAATTGCTACCTTTTTCATTCAGCGGGTACTGTCACGGCGAAAGCGACTGCGAACATAATATTTTTATACAATTTGTTCACTCTAGCATAATGTGAGCATACGAACACTATGTACAGAAATACAAAATTAAAGAAAATCTAGTTTATGATAAAACGTTAATCGAGTAATTACAGATACTTCATATTATACTTCTTTATCTTGCATTCCTGTTAACTGGTAAAAATAATTATTAATTTAAAATATTTAGACAACTTACTTCTTCACTTTAGTACTAGACAAATGGTGTAAATTAATCCTTTACCTAAGTTACATTGTGGGGAAATTAATTTGATGAAACATATTGAATAATGTAAGCTTGTTTATCGAAGACATTATGCGTGCCAAAGTTCTAGTATTCCTTTCAGTCGGCTCTTAGAACAACAGTCGTTTAACCCGGCGTTCGCACAGTTGGGTCTATTTGACCCGAGCAGTTTTCAACTGAGCGTGTTTCTTAAAATTTGTGTGTGACATTGCCAAACTTCTCAGTAGCTGGAGCTAAGGGTCCCCACTTAGTGCGGGATATCGCCAATTAGTCGTGTTGCAGCCGCAGCGGGTGATAGACATGGTCAAACGCGAAAAAGGTAAATATGACCCAACCATACTATTCGTGTCGTAATTTTGCGTCGTTTTAAAAAATGTTTTTTGGTTTTATAATATTGTTTATTTTGTTATTTTCAGAACTTTTAGAAGATACCTAATGTAAGAAAGAGATGCCAAGACTGTTCTGCCAAAAAAAGATAGAAAAACTAATAATAATTGTCGGAGTTGTAGCAAATACATCTGCAGTTAGCATGCAATGTTGTACTGCCGAGATTGCGCATATGATAAGGATACCATGACTGACGTATAAGACGGATACAAATGGTGTTATATTATAAGTCTATTAATGACTTGATTACCATGTAACAAATTAGTTTATATTATAGAAAAAAGTTTGTTTTGTTAAAATTTTATTACTTTAAGACAGAGGTTGTTTATTTTGTTGTTTATTTGTGATACTTTTATAAAAAAGTCATTAAAAATATAGTTTCGTATCTTGTTGTTTTATTTTCTACTCAAAACCTATAACGATAATCGTATTATACAGATAGTACTAACACAAACGAAATTTATTTAAACTTTTGTAATTATGGCGTTTTCTTATACGGGTCCTGTCGACCCAACCCTACTGTCGTTGTTGCATATTTTCACTGTGCTGACGCCGGGTTAAATCTCAAGGTAAGACCTTGCGTGGCTTCAAATATCATCCGACAAATTTTTGGTTTAATTTTAAAAACAAGACATCATGGAGCAATAATAATATTTTTACTGTAACCTGAGCTTAGACAGGGGCGATTAGCTGTAAAAATACTTACATTTTAAATGTATGATATATATGTTTAGAGTAGACAATAATATTTTGCCTTCAGAAGCCAAACCCAGAATCATAATTCAATTAACCTAATTTGTCCCATGAGTTAATGAAGGAACCTTGTTTAACGACTTAAGTCGTTATGTGTTTGCGAAACCATTAGACTTTTCGGTCACGAAACTACGAAGCTTTGATGTGTTGCAGTTGTCACGATCACTGTTGTTTCGGTCACGGCTTTCGTATAAGTCCAACACCATCAGTAGCGCTACCATGAGTTTAAAAGTTACGGACTCGATATCGCCTACGTAAATATGTCTATGAAAAACTTGTGCAGCGCCCCTGGTGGTTACGCTAAGAACTAAAATCGGTCGTATGAAAAAAACACCTCGATAGGTTTTTAACATACGTAAGTTTTCGATAGCCAACTTATGGTACCGCTACTGAGATGCAAGTACACAGTAAATTTATGTTAGTAAAGTCAACACCAAACATTATCGCAATAGAGATGAAATAGAAAAAGTTAATTTTAAGACCGTGTTTCAGATATTCTCATTGTAATTTAAATATTATATTATGCATGTATTGTTTTATTCCAAGATCAAAGAATATTCACATTGCTATTTCTTTGTTCCTAGGGCTACAAATTCAAGTCAAGACGACGACGCAGACTGGTCAAGATATTCTTCTAGATTAGAATATATAGGCAACAATAGCAGTAATGAAACAGCTGGTATGTTGGTTTTTTTTTTGCATATTTATACTTTATTTATAACTCAGTTTTACGGTCATATGTATTATTCAAATATTCCTAGCATCATTTATCAAACTTAAATTGATGCACATTACCGTGAATTAACCGCATTGTGTAATTAAATTTGAATTCAAATTTAGTGGTTAAAAATTAATTAGTTTTCTTTGAAAATAGCATTCCTTTGGCAATGCTGTGCCTTTTAATTATCTGGCTTTGTCACGTATTAATAGAAGCTTGTGAAAGAACTCCGCTCAAAAGAACTGAACTATATTCTGTGTAGTTTTATAGGACTCCATGTGATAACGTGTAATAAAAATGGTATTTCTTTTTCCTTATCTACACCATCAACATTTTACCTTTTAGGTGTACATTTTTCCTTTCTTTTAATTACAAACTCAGAGAAAGCTGAGGTTAAAAGAAGTAAAGCTTAATATAAAACGTGGAGCGCTGTAGAATTATGGTTAAGTATTTGAGTTTCAACGGCTTTCTATTTAAAGGTTAACCCACTATGAAGCTCCGTTACCGGGAGAAATTCATGTTGTTAAATATTTGGTCGACTTTTTGTGACACGTGTATTTTTTATTACGTTTTTTTTTCAGAGAAGTTAAGGTTGTAAATAATACTTATTTATTTATTTGAAAACCGACAGCGTACACAATAAGTAGTTCCAATGAAATTTAATAATAATATATCTTTATTTTCTCAACACGAAACACAAGTTAACTGATTTGATAACAGCAATCATTGGAGGAACATTATGATGTGGTTTGTGTGAGACTGACGCCTGTGATAGGTATACCTGTTTTACAGGTCATCAGGCTCCCACTACCCGGTATTCCTAGTTATACTTGATGTTAAAACAGATTAGGAGATGTTAGATTTCCTGTAGAGTATAGTTTGTTTGTGTGTGTGTGTGACGTGTATACTCATACACGTCACACACACACAGTGTGTGTGCGTGTATGAGTGCGAGTGTGAGTGTATGTGCAATTTAAAACATTATCATAAGGCCAATAATATGTTTTCCTTAATTAACAGATAATAATAAGTATAAAGTATTAGTGAGTGAACAATTACTAGATACAAAAAAATACACCTAAATAAAAGCATATAAATATGAAGATTGAAGGCATTCTAGAGTAAAAAAGTTATCCACAAGCCTTTTTCTTAACACCATCCCCACGGGAGATAGTAAAAGTTTGAAGAACAATCTTTAAAGGTCAAGAAAGGTTTAAGAATTATGTATATTATTTTAAGTAGATGTTATAATATTTCAAACGCCTGTATTATTACGAGAAAATTCTTTGTCAACTGATTTAAAATACGACTTTTGTTTCAAAAAGAAAATACATATTCAGAATATTATAATATATTGTTGTGACTACTTCTTCATGTATCTCTTTGAAGGTGTTTTTTTATGTTCAGGTATTTTCTTTACCCACAGAACAATATTCGTAAACCTTTTTCTGACGATTGACAAATTTAAAAAAAACAATGAAATCTTGAAATTATCTCAAAGTCGTACGGCCCAGAAATCCAGTCATTCATATTGTGGTTATGTCCCTTCGCAATGCATTATGCAATAATTTAATAGATATTAGTTTAGGATTTGTGCAAAATAGGCCCAAATCGAGAGTCTTTACGTTTACGTTACGTTACGTTTACGTTTCAACCAACCAACCAACTTTTTCACATTTACATTTGTCTAACGCAACTATAACGATACGATTACACAGCATTATCGGGTGGGAAGAGACTAAGTGCGTTCAATCGAACGAACAAAGATAACTCTCAAAATGTACAATGTACACTCAATGGCTGTGTGCCAAATATATAAAAACCCTAACGCCGCACTTTAGTCAGCTCCATTGATAGTGCGTTCATCTCACATGATTTCGTAATGCATAAAATATTTTTGCCAAAAACAATATTCCGGTTTCAAACTTACATAAATAAAAATAATAATTTTATTCAACCACACTTTTTTTTCAACTTGTTGTTTGAAAAAGCACAATTATTAATAGTTTTGGTTTTGTGTTTAGCTGCTTGGTTACTACTTTTTCATCGTATCATTTCTAAATCACACAAAAACAACCCAGTTCGCATATATCGAGATATTATCATGTAATGATTTGCGAAAAGTTGACGTCTGAGTCTGTTGTGAAACATAAAAAAAGAATCTTCGCCAACTCCCAGAGCAACCGGTATTCTCATAGGATCACAATATATGATATGAAACTTTAATGGTACTTGTATGTTAACAGCGTAACTTTTGTTTCAGACACGCTGTACGATGTCCCGACGAGTATGATAGTGTTACTGTCGTTCCTCTACGGCTCGATATCAGTGTTGGCTGTTGTGGGAAACTTCCTTGTGATGTGGATAGTGGCTACCTCAAGAAGAATGCAAAGTGTCACTAACTGTTATATATCCAATTTAGCTTTAGCAGACATAGTCATAGGATTATTCGCTGTACCATTCCAGGTAAATATGAAATTGATATACAATATTTGAAAATAGTATAGCGGCTTTTGCATACCTATCCATGGCCTATATTAATTAACTTTCTATCCTTGTTTATTCTTAGATTTTGTACTGTCTTACTCAAATGAATACAGTTTCACTATGTTAAATGTGCGGTAAACTTTTGACTGCTACTCTGTCTGTGCATCTGAGTGCCAGTAGATGTCTGTAGACAGAGGATGTCTGGTTTTCATTTTGATTAATTCAAATGCAATTATAGTTTTTATTAACACAAAAAAATTGATCACACACCGTGGATTTCCGCAAAATTGTTGTCCCAAATAACACACGAATATTGAACTACCGAACCCATCTTATACCGCCAGTTGAAAAAGAAAAGTCATTGGAGTGGAGGCCATCCTATAAGTTTTCTTGATCACGAAATTCAAGAGGCCCATCAAAAGTATGACGCGACGACCTGAGAGTTGGGCAAGAGTAGATTATAAGATGTTTGAAGTGATTCAAATATTGGAAATATCTGTGAGAGTAATGAAATATGATGGGAAAGACTGAAGAGAACAAAAAATTTATGCAAATAAATATAACACAACAATAAATATAACACAACAATAAATATAACACACCCACACACGGAACAAACACCGATGTTCGTCACACAAATATTTGTCCCGGATGGGAATCGAACCCACAACTATTGGAACCGTAGGAAGTGAGCCTGGGTCACTAAACACGGTTCCATCCACCGAGCCAATGTTTGTAATGTTGTGTTATATTTATTTATGTATATTTATTATAAAATTGTGATTTTAAAAATACAAATGTAACGAAACTTTATCCACTATATCATTAATAACTTGATTAGTCACTGTTACTTCATATAAAAACTGAAACAGCCGATGCCACCGCATGGTGATACTACCTGCCAAATAAATTATTCCCAGTCGTAGATAATTCAACTTAACTCTTAGTTCGCTGTTATGTCGATCCGCTTAACGTATTATCCTCGTTACGTGGCGTGGGTGTAATTCCGCCAAATACCTGAGTACGGGCTAACACTGAATAAATTCTTGTTAGAAAGGCCCCCTTCCTAAGCAACTAATGTACTAACATATTTTATACGCTAAGATTAATCGAAATGAATGAGGTACTGTTTGTCTTAATAAGGAAAATGCATAATATAAAAAAAATTGTGCATATTCCCCATTGACTTAAGGACCTTTTAGCTAAGTATAATCGGCTCATCGTATTTATTGATAATATAATTTATACTTTATAAATTTAAAAACAAGTAACAATTTTAGTTTGAAAGAAATACAGAAAGAAAATTATTTATTTGGTATCTAAAAAACATTTACATACAAATAATGAGATCAAACTAAAATACTAATTATAAAGAAGAACACAAACACAAATCAAAGTATGTAGATACCATTGCAAGCATTTTTTAAACTAAATTTTGTTAAATGTTTTTGTAATAAGCATAGTTTATTTGGAGAGCAACTTTGAAAATGTTTGCCAAAATGCACAAACCGACAGTAGCAAATCAGCTCAATAGTTTAGTTTAAATTTTTATTTAGCATGAAAAATTTTCCATTTGGCTGTTTTCCCAATTGTAGCCGTAGCTTTAAGTGTTCAGCTTTAAAGCCAGAATCTCGCAAGGGCATGCCACTATATGAAGAAGAAATTGTTTTAAGATAGGTTTGCCTTATACGCGAGTGTAATCCGTAGTATAGTAATTATGTTGTAACTGTTTTAAGATACTCAAGAAACTATATTGAGGAGGAAGCGAAGATTTTAAAGGAAACTCGTAAATTCAACGGATCAGCGGCTTATGCAGTAATAGGGTTTTAAAAATCTTTACAAATATCTGAAAAAACACGGAAAGAAGAATTTCGGTTCAACCGAAATTGAAATTAATGGGCTCGTTTAGAAAGGACATTCTGTGCCTGCTCGTAGTCTCGTAGCTCGTAGCAATCTTGGCATTACACGTAGTCTCTTTCTGTCGTAGTATTAATAATATCAATGCTGCCGTTCAATAAGTTAACTACAAAGTAAATTTTAGTACTTTTGTAAAATTGTATCCTAATGTTTACAAAATTTGAAAACATGATAACTGTATCTGGACCCAATGTCTCTTGAGCAATGATGCTAAACAGCAAGGCAACAAACGACCTACTCATAAAATTCTAAACATAAACTTTCTTTAAAAAATCATATCATGCGTAGTTTTCTTGTAGCAGATAACCGCGTTCTTCATTAAAAAATAAAATAAATAAAATAAAAATGTGTTTATTATATCTTAAAGAAACTTACAATCTAACATAGTTTATGTACATTTTAAAAAGAGATCACTTTGTTTCCAGGGGTTGCCCAAACTAAGCTGAGCTTGTATCTTGGGAACCATATACAGTTTGATACATTATATTAATACGTTCATTATTACCCAAATATATGATATGTTCATAAACCCAGTAAAGACATAAAATTGCAAGTAACAAAAACAATAAAAGCCTTATTTTGTCACAGTTTCAAGCAGCCCTGCTGCAGCGATGGCTGCTGCCGCACTTCATGTGCCCCTTCTGTCCCTTCGTGCAGGCCCTCAGCGTGAACGTGAGCGTGTTCACTCTCACCGCCATCGCCGTCGACCGGCATCGAGCCATCATCACCCCGTTGAGGTTTGTCACTTTATTTATTTATGGCACACCAACAACATATATATTACACATTCGCAACACAAAAACATACTATAAAATTTCAGATAAATACATCAATAAGAGGTGAGCACAACTTTCTTAACATACATTACATTAATAATAGTGAAAATTAAAGCCACAAATTAAATCAATGGGATTAACTGGAAATACTATTCATTACTAGCGCCAGCCCACCACCTCGTCCGCGTGGAAGTAGTTTTGCCAGCAACAATTTGATTATTGAAAATCCTGTCAAAATTGGTCCAGCCGTTTCGGGGATTAGCGGGAACAAACAAACAGACGGACAAAAATATTTTTAATTGTGTTCATTACCAGCACCCGATAAGAAATCATATCCAAATAAGTAAAAACGTTATTTTAATACTACAAATAAACACATCAATTTTATTTAGTTGTAAAGATTTATATTACATAAATAATTCTCCTATTAGAATCCCCGGTCATTAAGGCAGGGCATGCCCTTCCAGCTCCTGTTTTCCATCCCTCTTATAATCCCGGGCTCTTCAGGCTGCGCGTGAAACGGCATTTAATAGATGGCCTTTAGGCGACCCAATACGGTCTGTTGTGCCTGTCGACATTATAATATGGACCTCACTATCGCTTACAATCAGATGGAGTGAGGCCATACTGAAAGTTCCTTTTATATAAAAAAGTAAATAATATCGGCTGAACTTTATACGAATAAATCGATGTTTTGTGCCGAATGTTTATTTTTATTTATAAATCTTTAAAAGCAAACCAACTGTGTGTTTTAATTGATCGTAATTTTACATCTCGAATTTGTAAAAATCATGTAGAAAATATGACGTGAGCTTAATTATCATATTCCAAGAAACGAACAACCTAAATAACTGAAAAACCAGATCACTTGTAAATAAAAAATGTTCTTCAGTTATCTTTTGACTTTATAAAAAAAATAAACCCATTTAATTTAAAGGTGCAATGGTAGTTTAAAACAATCAAAATAAAGCCTTTTTATTACTACTAAGTATAAACTTAATAAAAGTCTGAAAACTGAGTCGGAAAACTGAGCTTCTTTTTCCTTTTAGTTTCAATCACTGGTTCAATTAGGTTCAATAATACCTCACACACAATAGACGTAGGTAATCTCAGCTTGTATCTGGGACCGTCCTGTTATTAACAATCTACGATCCCCAACATTGTCCGCCTGTATCACGCTGCACTCAATATTACGTACCCTTTTAGCCCTATATGTCGTCCAATCTACACAATCCCTGTACCCTAACCACTACTAATGTGCCAATTTTGGATCAATATACAACTGATATAATATTTCAAATATTACAAACCAACCGATTACCGACAAATTAATGTTAAGAACACATCTTACTCTAATTAACTTGAAAAAGTAATTATTCTACATCATACACTTGACACACCATTCATTAAATGTCTTTTAGATAGTATAGTCTATCTTTCGTATTAATAATATGCGGCTGACGTCAATTATTCATACGTGAACGATTATTATGTCACCTCTGACAAAACTTTACATTCGAAGTATACGTGTAAGTATTAAAGTTCTTGTCCACTGAAACCTTTACATCAGCTACACCATCATTCCCACCATTTTATGAGGATTTAATTGGACTATTTTGGACTTAGCTATCAAAATTCTAAGTTCAATTTCCCATAACGTTATCTCGCTTTAATAAAGCTTGATTATCACTGTTTTTTTACTCAATTTAACTACGACTAACGTGTATTTGTATTCCCTATGTATGAAGGTTAGTTGCACTGTCCCAGGCAGCAGACTAAGTACAAAAATATCTTCCCCATCATAACAACTAACTCAGATCAACTCGAAACAAAGATGTAAATAAGTAAACTTATTCATATTTTATATTTCTTGAGCGGAGTACATTTCCGAAGGAAGTTTTTTCGTAATCGCTGTTTTTGTTTGAAAAGGGAGCAATCGTCAAGTTTTTTGAAGCATGATTTTCGCTATTCAAAGGTATTGTGTTGTGAAAATATATCTTCCCAAAGTATTTCCCTTTGATTCCATTGTAAAAAATACAGGAAGCGGATAAAACTGAGTGTAAATAGCATATTTTTGTATAATAATATTATGTGTGTGTAGGCACCAAACAAATAGATTATATTATTAGATGCTCATTTCTAGACAGGGAAATTGGGTTTTAAACGGGTATTTTACCCACGATATTCAGTAGTTACGTTAATTACGTTGAGTCAGTACATTAAATTCTAATAATAAAACGTTCTAATCATACGATGTGTAATAATCATGTATTCGCCGAGTCAAAGACCCTAAAAGTTCCTATTCTCCTTTTATATTTGAGATAAATGTGTATGTTTAATTTTCGTTACAAGTGTTTTACGAGCAATATCCCAAAAGGGTCGTTGTTTTTCATTTGTTTTAAAGCAGTTGAAGAGTCTTTTCAGCGCATAATGCATACTAAAACCCCTAGTGTATAGAACGTCGCAGCATACAAACTAAGGAATCCACTCTCTAACCGAATCGTATGGATGGGACGCTGTGCGCGGCGAACCGTGTAAAATATATGGAGGAGATTCTGATCACAATTTTTACAATACAATGCGTTGCAAAATCTGCCAGCTGAATGCGACGGAATTCGTGTTTTTCTGGAGCTGGAGTTTGCAGATTAAAATGGGTGCATTGCTGCATTTTGTATGGTAAATGTTAATTGGACCGTGAATTAATTGAGACATTTTAAAATAACATAGGTTCGGTATTTATATTTTAACATCAATAAAATATATATGCTGTATATTTAATTATTAATCACCCGCGTACAATTTCAATTTTCACTTCTTCATTTCATTCATTCTCTTAAAAATTGATTTAATAGCGTATTGTTTATCCTAACGCCGATTTCATTTATCAACCAAAATAATAGGATAGAGTCCCGCTAACCAATTGAGTACGAAATTCTGCAAACCACGATTGTTTCATTAATTCTGGACTTATAAAGACTTTACGAATTTCCTCTGACAACTACAGAAAATTAATGAATGACGGAAACAGTTACCTTGAATTGGTTTTCCCTTGTGGTTATTTTATTCAGTTCAAATAATATGATTTTATTTATGATCTTTAAGCGATATCGGTAGATGAGTACTGTGCTCAATATAAGAACTACAAAACTAAATAAATAAATATCTGGGAATATCTGGGACATTTCCACACACGGTCATCTGACCCCAAACTAAGCTAAGCTTGTACTATGGGCGTCAGACTGATATACATACATATATATTTATAAATACATACTTAAATACATAATCACACCCAGACACGGAACAAACACCGATGTTCATCACACAAATATTTGTCCAGAGTGGGAATCAGAACCCACGACTCTCCGGAACCGCCAGCCAGGGCCACTAACCACTGTTCCACCGAGCCAGTCAAAACTAGATTTAAAATTCACCCGTCCTATATGGATACAGAATAAATCCATAATATTAAGTGGACAAGCTAAGCAATATATCAACGGTGACTTCATGGCAGAGATAAAATGTAGAGTGTCTTCACTCAACTTTAAAATAAAACTAAGCGCAACTGGCGGGTTGCCAAATCCATAGCTTATTAAACGTTCTGGAATCTGGTACTTATCAAGCTCAATACTTGCCTAGCAAAGTTACCTCGGAGTTGGTTTTAATTAACTCAACGAATAGCTTTTACAAACTACTGAATCAACATTATGAATGGAATTCAAATTAAACTGTACATTGTAAAGTACGTTTTTTGCACGTTGTATTTATATACCATCCAAACAACGGTCGTATACTTCTGTATAGGACCTCATCATCATATACGTCCCCACTGCTGGGGTACGGACCTACCCTAAATTAGGGTGATAAGTCCTAGTCTCAACCACGCTGGCTAAGTGCGGGTTGGTTGAATACAACTACACAGCCTAAAAATTTCTCAATGAACTGACGACATCTCGCATGGCAAGCAACGACCTCAACCGAGTGGTTAAGGTCGGGTTGGCAGAGTGGCCATCGACGCTTTTATACAGTACGTATATAATATGTATTATAAAAGTGCCATTCAGGAGCAGGATGAATGGCACATTACTACTTCGCTATTAAATATTTTATTTTGTAAAATACGTCTCTCTTTCATTGCTTACTCTTGTAATATGGGCTATTACGTTATACAGAGTTGAGTAACTGGTCCATAATTTAGCAGAATGGCTTACCAAACCAAGCTAATCATACTTCATCTTTATCCAATATACGTTTTCTAGTTTATATCTGATATCATGAACATTTGATTAATGGATTGAGCGACAATCATAAATTGTTGTTTCGTAAAAGATAAGGGGCTTACCCCTACCATCTATACTAATATTATAAAGCTGAAGAGTTGATTGTTTGTTTGTTTGTTTGTTAGTTTGAACGCGCTAATCTCAGGAACTACTGGTTCGATTTGAAAAAATCTTTTTGCGTTTTATAGACCATCCATTTATCGAGGAAGGCTTTAGGCTATATAACATCACGCTGCGACCAATAGGAGCAAAGATACAATGGAAAATGTGTAAAAAACGGGGGAAACGCGAACGTAGTCGCTGGCACAGCTAGTCATTTATAAAATGATACACTCTTAAGTGTAGCTGTGTTTGCGCGTACACTGTCATTTGTTTCGTGCACTATAATATTATCTCTTGCGCAAATGACTTGGTTTCTGAGCGGACTCCAATCGAAGATAGGCGGAGAGTAGAGCTTGATGCAAAGCGAGAGGAATGCAAGGCCCGACCACCTGCGGCCATCCAATATAACTACATTATGTATATCGGAGGAGGTGGCGAATGGCCGTACGTTCACCGCAAAAATCGGGTGTGTGAGTCACCAGAGATCACACATGCGGCGCTCTCAATAGTTAGATACCAAGTCGCTGTGACCGAATATAGGTATGAGGAATACAGAGATGATGATAATGCTACGAAACAACTAATATTTTTTTCATGTGGATTCTTTTTTTTTGTAATTTCAAAGTTAGTTTGACACTTTACTAACACATCGCCGCCATGAAGCATAATGTCGTAACTTTTCTAAATGAACGATGTAAGTTCAACGCAAAGTCTACGAGAGTTACAAAGAGAAAACGCTTGAGATCCTATAGCACGAAACTGGTTGTAGGTAATTGGGTTCAACACAATCAAAAGTTTACAAGTGCTTAGTGGATTTACTTCTGAAGTGTTAATGTAAACGACCTAGAAAAAAATCAGCTGCTTAAGAACAAATAAGGTACTCATTATACACCGTGAAATTTTAGTGGTTGTTTTCCCGCAGTAAAATGATTCTATCTTAGTAGCACAATTGATTTGTGTAGTTCTTTTTTTATTGAAATCAATAAATGCCGGTTTTACGAAAAATATTACTTTGAGAATTCGAAAAAGAATAATTTTTTTTCAAGGAATAATTTGCATGTTCAATAGTATACCTTAAGGCAAATTGTTCTGCCACGGGAAAACAACCACTCAAATTTCACGGTGTATACTCGTATTTTAACACAAAAATACAAAAGGTTATACTGTATGTCCCATAGTAATTATTTTATTGTAACCTCTTCTTACCGGATATTGCAAATTGAATTATAAAGATAACTCGGAACAGTACTTATTCCTAGAAGTACTAGTAAGATGTTCTGATAAATTACTTTTTAACTTGGATTACCTAGGCATTATTTCTTAATAATAAGTAATACTAAGCCGATTCGTTGGCTTTATTATATTACTGCTTTTTCTATTCTCTTCTCTTCTCATATATCTCTTCATTTGCAGATTTAAATATTATTTTGCATTCTTCTTCCAAACGGTTACCTGATGAATATATTGAAACATTTTTGTCTTGAATTCATGATAATTCAAGTCAAATAAACAATTTTACTTTGCTTTATTAATTTTAACATTTTTATTTTTCCTTATTGCATTTTTATTTTTTCACTTTTATATCCCAATATTTTTCATAAAAGCAAAAGAACTACCTTGTTTTTTGAACGAGGAAGCCAGGGCATAACGGCATAGGTCATTTTGGGCAAAAATTACGGCGATCGCCTCGCCCCATACTAAATCACCCCGGAGCACATACCGGGCTCATGTTATCCAACGATAATGAGCGAGCGTAGTGCGTGAATAATGTTCTGAACTTTACGACTATCCAGAGTATCCACTGGATACTATTCACTGGCCCGTTCTTGGCTAGAAAATCGGATATCGGTTTCGATATTATTGTACTCGTTTTACAAAATTGGATAAAGATCATTAGTGATATTGTTTTTCGTTTTATTTTGTTTTGCGTTGGATTGGAGGTTATTTTAAATACAAATTATTTAATTTTTATTTGTGTTTTTAGCGCTACGTAATGCTGTAATGTATGACATCAAGACCGTGGGTTCGATTCCCCGTCCAGCCGGGCATGAATACGATTTTTTCCAATTTTAAAATGTTTACATTTATTTACTGTAAGTACTACTGTTCCGCTATTACTTTGTGATATTTCAAGTAAATAATTTGTTATTATCATATTTTTGTGAAGTTTAAATAATTGTTATGAAATCAATAAAAGCAAAGAAAGCAAAAGAACAGACAAAATTCTCTAAGACAATTTTATCTGTTCTTTATTCCTATAAATATTCATATCACACTAAACCTACTGTGATATGAATATTTATAGGTCCGCAATATTAACGTCAAACATTCTTTATTTTCAATAATATGTAATTTCAAAGCTTTAACAAACACTTATAGAGGAAGATCCCAGAGCCGCCAGACATCACTTATTTTCTAATGGACAAAATATATACGATTGAGTAGTGGTGGGGTGTACAATCATCATATGACTAGTTGCTACCTTGACCAGACGGCCATTTTTCAGATATCAACCAATCAAGGTACATAGAAACACTGCTCACCTCACTTAAATTCTGATGGCTGATTTTAACATATATTTTACACAATATCATTAAAAATCAGGTTTTATTACTCCCAGACACATGCGGTCGGCGGTTTTACCTTACAGACGCTTTAAAGCTATGAAAAAATTTTTACTTTTACTTAATTTTACTTATTTTGTGATGCTTGATTTTTATATATGTTATTCAAACAACTATTTTAAAACGTTTTGCAAACGGACAGACCGATCCAAGGGGCCAAACATTCACCAGACCCAACTGTTTTAGATTTTTTTTTTAAATTGAATTTAGTTAAGTTTTTCTAATAAAATAGTTTGTAAGGTACAATTCTATAACTATTGCGGTCAGATGAGCACTTTTTAGTTGTTTGAATAACATATATAAAAATCAAGCATCAGAAAATAAGTAAAAGTAAAATTTTTTTCATAGTTTTAAAGCGTCTGTAAGGTAAAACCGCCGACCGCATGTGTCTGGGAGTAATGAATCCTGATTTTTAATGATATTGTGTAAAATATATGTTAAAATCAGCCATCAGAATTTAAGTGAGGTGAGCAGTGTTTCTATGTACCTTGATTGGTTGATATCTGAAAAATGGCCGTCTGGTCAAGGTAGCAAATAGTCATATGATGATAGTACACCCCAACACTACTCAATCGTATATATTTTGTCCATTAGAAAATAAGTGATGTCTGGCAGCTCTGGGATCTTGGACCATTATAAATCGTCAAATAATGGTTAGACAGACAGACCTTACACTCGCTAGATCAGAAGCATTAACGTCATCCTCATCATCCCATTTATTTTCCCATGTTACCTATTACCTAAACCTGATTGTGACGTAATCAGATTGTCGTGTTGTATGTCTCAAATTAACATATCTAGACATATGAAAGTTCTTAATTGCATACTATTAAGTTCATTTATTTGACAACCACGCTGCAGCTCTTAACTTACTCACTTAAAGCAATATTACGCCTTTGTGGTCGGTTTGTCGTCACTAGTATGATGATAGCAACTATAAAGGGACATTTCTACCCTACTTCCTCCATAGGTTCCCGTCATTAGCTATGTGAATTACCTCATGGACACAGATTAAACTGAGGGAACATTTTATGGTTACAATGGTAATAACATGGTTCATGTAATCAGAGCAACTAAAATTTAAGCCAAAATACTCGCATATATATGTATAATATAGTTTGCCTTTTAAATTATAGCGTAGAACACAGAAAAAACATACGATTTTAAACTTTCGCGTTCCATTACGTAAAAAACTATGTACTATGGGTTTACTCGCGATAAAAAGAGTTGCAAGTACATAGCTACTTACTGCTCGACGTTTCGACTGGATTGCCCCAGTAATGGTCGCGAGAGAACAAATTAAGCTCGCTACCATGACTGGTAGAAGTAAATTGACATATCAGGATGTATAAATCTTGCAAGTTTATAACAACAACTAGCGTAAAGTAACAGGGAACATGAAACATGTCCCCCGCAGGCGTAGCCCGCTGGTTTGATTGACATAGCGCGAGTCTTCTCTTTGAAGGAGTTCTAAGACATGGGAACGTACACGTGTTTCGGGTCCGTTACACTATAAACAAATAACATTAATAAATACACAACATCACATATATACATACAGTGATCTGATCCCGTGGTAAATACCTTAAGCACTTGTTTTATATAAAATAAATAAATAACACACAACGTCACATACATTATTCTGATTCCTAAATGAGTTGTATAATGCACTTGTATTACGGATATCAGAAACAACAGTAAAAATTAAAAAGAAGTTAGTATATTTAAGTTTACAGAAATATACTTAAATATAAGTATTTAATAGCCTATGTCCAGCAGTGGACAGGAATGGGCTGATGATGATGATGATAAGTATTTAAAAACGCACCCAGACGCGGAACAAACATCGATGTTCGTCACACAAATATTTCGGGAAATCGAGCCTAGACTCTTGGAACCGTAGGCAGGGTTACTAACCACCGTTCTACAGTCAAATAAAAATAAGATTTTAGTACAGCAAATCGAATTAAAACCTAACACGCCAACACGAGTGTACCGAAGAATAAGAATTCACAGTGAAATTTCGATCGCGTATGCTTTCACGCATTGCATGTTAGTAAAAACGATTCAGATGTTTCTACAAATGATTATGTCTATTCGCTATGGATGACCAGTATTAATGACATTGATCAGTTGATCTAACCTACAGACCAAAAAGCAAACCCGTCAAGTAGGTAAGACCAAAAGTGCTCCTAATGAACAAAATATGCAATTGCAATTTATCACTGACATAGGTACTTCGGAGTGAGCTGGCTGAACTGTAACCGCTGCATAATGGTCCTTTGTAACCGTGTGAAGGAGAAAATCAAATTATTCATGAAGTGTTTGTTAAAGTTAGGAAACCCCGGGCAGTTAGTAGGTACCTAATTATTGTCGAGGTTTCAAGTTACTACAGCAAAGTTTTTATTCATGCAATACTACGGCTTATGAAGCTAGAACCAGGTTGATTTTAGTTATATAACGGTTATTAACTAAGTAGACATACTAAATCTACATAAGAAGATGTTACTCTTATATGTAGGGGAGACTGGGGAGACTTGATCCCTGGGGAGACTTGATCACCCAGTGACAAATCAAAAACTAAACGCCTTATGTAGTTTTTATATTGACAACATTAATCTTTGTTGTCTATGGTGAACAAAAAACGTCATTTTGACATCTTTATGTAGGCATCTTCAGAGCAGTGCAGCCATTTTTATTTTCCTGTGCCAGAATTTCTTTTGGAAAGTTTTTCATTTGTGTTATCTAAATAATTGAATGAATAATTACCTGAGTATGTGTCAAAATCAATGAAAGCAGGTTATTAAAATTTGCATTTACATGTATTTAATTTAATTACCGTTTTCTCTTGACATGAAAAATCATTTTTTTTATAAGAGCACTCCCGGGTACACTTGATCCCGGTAAGATAATTTGCCAATTTTGTTTTTTTCTTTTGTTTTAAATTAATTATAAAATATAAAAGAAAAAAGAGGGTGCAAAACCGCGTATTGGAGGGTAACACGATCAAAGGTACTGCCAAAGAGTATCGACCAGCTTCAATAAACATAACATTAGCTGTTTCTTTGAAAATTTACAAAAACTATTGGTTAAGCATCATTTTGGAGCGCAAGCTATCTGGAATATTGACGAGACGGGGCTTTCCTGTACATAAACCTATGAAAATCTTCTATGAGCAAGTCTACTCGTTACTGGGATCAAGTCTCATTGAATATGTTAACTTCTTCCTTTTGGAAAGCTTTCAGAAAATGCAATAAAAATAAATGTAGCACTCAGAAATATAATAATCAAATAATGGGGAACAATAATAAACAATATTTACTAACTATATATGTATGTATTATTTTCATAGAAATAAATTTGATAAAAATATAAGCATGAAACCAAAATGGGGATCAAGTGTCCCCAGTTTCCCTTAGTATATGCAACAACATGCATTTTTTCGACTGCTGGCGCCGAAAATAATGCGTTTACCTATATACAATTTCCTCTTTATATCTCTGAGTGAGTAGTGTAAGTATCAGTTCACGTCTCTATTAGCTTACATGGGCTTATATGTAGTCGCTGAAATGTGCGATCTACCTCGTGAAGCAGACAGGCTAATGCCTGTCTCATTTTTTTTTTTTTTATTTATTTATTTAGTTTACCAACAATTGTCACATTAAAGTATACATTTTTACATTCAATATTAAGAGCTTAATGCACAATCTTTTACAGGTAAATAATACATGCACTTACAGGAGTATTTAAGTACTATAGTATTTTAAGAAATATTTACATGTAAAATACACACATACATGTTACATAAATAGTCTCATTCGACCTTAATGTAACCCGGTTCAGTAAATCAGTATGGAACGACACTGTAGCTATCTGATAACGGCCCTTTGTTGCTAATAGTTCAGTAAATAGCTTTATTGACATTTAGAAGACGCTCTTTTGTCCAAAATCAACATCAGGGCTGGTAGTTTGCATAGGTTCTTCATGGAGTGAGCAAAATTAAACAATGTTATTTAGGAAGATTTAATGTTGAATGGTTAATTGTTTTAATTTAATGCTGTTTAGTTTCAATATAGTCAAATTTAGGTTAAATAATTAGGATTCGAAACATTTTCAACTTCAAACGCAATATTATTATTTTACTTTTAAATGTTTGTTATAGATATAAAATACACTTCTTGTTACTATTTTTTACTGTTCATCTCCATTATATTGCACTATTACTCGTATTGCACATATCATCGTCATCTTTCTTTTAAACCGTGGTTACTATGTAAAGGATCATGAAAATTGCTTTATTTATGTAAAAATGTAAGTAAGTTTCTGAAATCATTTTAGCTCAGTAAAGCTTAGTAAGCTCAGCGACAGTATCGTGTCAGGGTCGATGCTCTGATGTAAAGATTGATATCGGTTCCATATTCTTAGCGGCTTCACTTCAGTTGAAAAGGGTTTCAGATGCGACACGTATAAAATATTGCGACCTATAAAAATATTTGCAGGTTTTTTCAATCTTCTATTTCTCTTTTAAAAATAAATTAATAATACTTGTAAAATGTATCTAGTTTTCGATAAGAACACAAATAAACTACCCCCATAGCAATTGGAGTAACAGACTTGATTGGCATATTTTAATGAACAAAACGCTAAAGTAGCTAGAACGAGTAAAGGTAGCCAAAGTTATATTAAAGCTAACGTTACACAATTATAAAGAAATATAAGGCGAAAGTGCTAAAGCAACTATAACGTGCCGGTTCGCGAGCCCTTTGAAAGTGGAACAACTTGGGAACAAATGGTAGCCCTGCAGTAAAACAGCACACCTGTATTCATTTTTCTTTGTTAAATACCAAGCGAGCGACACAGTATTTTTGACACAGTTAAATATAAATCAGAAAGCAATTCTCACTTGGAAATTTGAAAAAAGCGTCGATGGCCGAGTGGTTAAGGTCGTTGCTTGCCATGCGAGAGGTCGCCAGTTCAAACCCCGCCAGGTACCAATGTGTTTTTCAAATTTGAAATTCATGTGTACCATCATTCGACGCTTTAACGGTGAAGGAAAATATTGTGAGGAAACCAACACACCTGAGATTTTTCTACGGTGTGTGAAGCCATGAGGCATACGGGCGGTTTAAACTCTTGACACCAAGTTGTTCATCAACCAGGATAAGAAGAAGACTTGGAAATGTAACTATTTAGTAACTATTTAGAATGACGTATGTCGTATATGTATTTATGAAAATGAACATGAATCAGACAAAGACTGGGACTGAAGAAATTATAAATGAGATAAAATTTATATTAATACTATTCTGTACTGCTCATTTTACGATGAATGTTCTTGTGTCACTCACGACTTTAACAAACAAAAACCTAAAAAAACTATTTCAGATTAATGGATCTAATCCATTAACATTTAGAATGAAAATCTTTTCTGTACTATGAACACGCTGTACCTATTCAACTTGTTGTAATTATACTGCAACTCTACTGTACAGTGAAGAATGGAAACGTTTCAGTTATGAAAACTATTGTGTTTGAAATTTATTTGTGAAGTGCTGCTTTCAACATCATTAAACGATAGTTGATCTGAATTTGTTCGCACCGAAGAATGAATTGAATAAATGAATTTTACTACAATAGGCAGTGTACATCATATCAGAGAAGCGAATGGTGAATTAATTGTTGGAAGTTGTGCAGTACTTTTTATGTTTTTTTGTTACATTAGAACAACAGTGGTGAGATGTAGGATTTTATGCATACATACATATACATAGCACAGTTTTATTTCCAAAGTAAAGTAGGATTTATTTATCTCTTCACGTTGGGGGAGAATGACAGACTCCTGGTGCAATAACCTATCAAACAATTGTAAACAAAATTAATTTGAACCTTGTATCGTTGCAATTTACGATAAAAGTGACAAGTGGTTAGAACGACGACCGAACGGCGACGACGTGCAATTATAACACAACACATCATTAGTCGCTTTTTATGACATTCAGCCATTAAGCACACAGGTGCTTTCACCTACCTAGTTTATTGTGTGTTTCATACCAACATGCAACGTTTTTATCAAGTTTGCAATCAGTCATAGCATTTCTGTAATTTCTATTATTTCAGTACTTTTCCTATTGAATCTATAGTCACATGTTTTAAATTACCTGTCCTACAATAATTCTTAAATGAGGGCTCGAACATTCAAATTACAACTACTTTTAAATGCGCGTAGCGAGACATAGAAATGCTTTTAGAGAGCCCTTTTACTGTTACCTAAGTTGCGGCAATTTATGTGTTAACTTTTCATTTTTAACCCCCGACGCTTAAGAGGTGTTACTGATTTGACCATAATAATATGTGTATGAACGTATATGTCGGTGGTACTGTACTCCTGATCCTATTTTGATGGCCGATTATTGAAAAGGAGGTTTTCTAGCCTGATTTCGAGACCTTTAATACTTTTTTGTAACATATTTTTCCCTATTTCAGTTTAAAAAAAATATTTAAAAGATATTAAAATAGATTTTACAAAAGTGCCATTTGTAAGGTTTTGTTCAAAGTGCCTACATTATGGAGGTTTTGTTCAAAAAGTGACATTGAAAGTTACCTGAATTAATAGTACCTGAAAAAATTATACAGATTTATTTATAGGTTGGATAGAACGCACAAATACAGCAATGCAATAGTTTTAGGACACGTGCACTCGAGTTTTCATAGAATGTTTAAGGATTGAGGTGCTTTCTGTTTGTATGAACGCGTTTTCGAATTATGCGTTTTAATTTTCAAATGTTTAACAAATAATCTTGACAAAGCAATTTCGTGCGACTCGATATTCTAATTACGATAGTTACGATAAGAAATTGTAAAATGTTAACATTTCAAGTAAATATTGGTATACATCTAAACTAGACGGAAGAACGGCTTTATCCTAGAACGGGTTCAAATTTAGTAATTTAGGGTCATTCTATATTCATTCTATATAATGTCATAATTTAAAGATTTTTAAAGTCATAAAAGCCCACACAAAAAAGTAGAATGACCCTTTATCTTACCAGGATAAGGCTGTAGGTCTTGTAACATATAAAATATATGGTGCTATCATGTTATGGTTTGTTGGGTTTCATGTAAGTACTCATGACACACAACGTTGAATTTTTTCCATAACCCATAACCTACCCATACCCATAATATTTTACTCCGTATTCTACATAGACGTAGTTTTTTTACCGGAAGCCATAAATGTCTTATGAAATTCACATCATAAGGTATGACGTGAATACGTTATATGTATTTGAAACCTATCTTACACACCCAAATAAATTTCTACCCCAACACAAAAAAAAACAGAAGAAAACATGATGTTACAAAAACTACTCTAACACGTACAAAATTTGCACAAGCACAGTTCGAATATCTTTCATCCTATCTATATAACAAATGTAATAAAATACTAGATATTTACCCCTTAATCTTCCGCGAATGTAAGGTAAAAGTTACCGCCTGGCTTAAAAAATTAAACTATGATGAAACAGAAACCGTTTTAAAACACCTATCGTAATTTTTTGATTGTTTATTTATTAGTATGCTCAAATCATAAATTAATCACTTCATTTATAAACACCCACACTCATACACCCACACCCACACACACACTCACACACACCCACACACACACACACTCACACACACACACACTCACACACACACACACACACACACACACACACACACACACACACACACACACACACACACACACACATTCATACATTACATTACATTGATATAGTATAGCTAGATAATAATATGCGCTTACTGTACCTAGTTTTATTATCATCTTAAACTACACTTAATGTAAGATTGTGTTAAGGAAGAGTGGCCCCTTCTGGCACAGGTGCTTCCTGCACTTAATAGAAGAGGTCAACCCTTGATTATTGTCAAAGACTGTTTGTGATGAAATAAACGATTTATTATTATTATTATTATTATTATCTTATGAACAGATTTTACAACATAAAATAAACTTCACGAAATATTTTTGGAAGTTAAGAATGGAATACGTATAATTGCCAATTTTGATCAGCCGGTTCGTTACTTTAGCGTATTCTGTGTTCGAGAATGCGCATTCATATGTAAAAATATTGGAAGGGAAACGAATATTGGTTTAGGATAAAATCTTAAGATCCCCCCTGAGAGGTAATTGAAGTTAATACAGGTTCAAGTACGCATTTGTAATGGCGGTATTGCCAGCGTTTTACCGTAAAATGTTACCGGAAACCCTTAAGTAGATATAAATATAAATATTTCACGGCATCATAAACAGTGGTGTACACAAATAATTTAAATATAATATAAATGACACACCTAAGCACTAGATACAGAACGAACACTGATATTCATCACACAAATATTTGTTCCGAGTAGGAATCGAATCCCTGACTCTTGGCGGAAGAGACAGGGGCATTATCCAATGTCGGCTTAGAGTGTAAACCTGTCAAATCCAATTTTTTACTTTAATACGTTATTTATACCATTCGAAAGTGTGAAAATAAATACACAATCTAATCGTCTCTCCTGAAAATGTACCTGATATGGAGTTAGCAGGTTTACACTCTAAGCCGACGCAATGTCCCATCGAGGCAGTCGAAAATAATAAATCTTTATTTAGTATCATATTAACATAGAGTTTTAAATGATTGGAACCTCATTTTAAGCGTATAGCCAATTGTGTTGAAAACGATTGAGTCGTACTGGCGTTTCAGGGAGTAATGTAACATGTTACCCAGAGGGCATTCATGCAGTCTGTACGGAAAATAATGCTCAATAATTAATGCAATTATGCAAAACTCGGAAAGTATAGATTTTAGCAAACATGTTGTAATTAATATTATTAATGCGTGATAAACGGCACATTACTTCTTGTTCCATCAAACCATACTCAACTTCCATATTGACTATGATTTTAGTACTACTATAATTACAATTAAAATATTATGCACGTTAAGTTCCTCGTAAATACACAAGCACATAAACGCTAAGAAAAAAAATCCATCAAACGCGGAAATTATGTAATTTGTTG
The DNA here is from genome assembly GCA_039566165.1 of Maruca vitrata. NCBI lineage: Eukaryota > Metazoa > Arthropoda > Insecta > Lepidoptera > Crambidae > Maruca > Maruca vitrata. The sequence continues at coordinate 8,159,174 of CM076917.1, forward strand.
AACTTTACATAGAAATCATCTCTCATTTTATGTAATGAACAAATAATTGGATGTAATTAACAAACTCAACAAATTGTAAAAAGTTGAAACGCTATTAAATTAAACGACATTTAATTTATATTTGATGTTAAAATTAAATCGGTGTACGCGTGACATTCTAAACATCGCGTCAAGAAAGTAACTTTGTTAGTTCAAAGCTTTTAAGAAGCTTACGAAAAAGTTACAGTAACTATGTACACACCGAACATTTTGTCAAGCTGCTTATAAGGAGATATTCGCATCGTTGCTACTCGTGAGCTTTTGGTAGACTGATTACTTCGTTAAATACACAATATTCATTACATTTTACGTTGAAGTCGTGTCGCAGAAGTATTCAATTAAATAGTTGGTAACGTAGTAACGGTTGTATTTATTTTGTACTAGCTGCTAGTCTTCTTTGATTGTTTTTTCAGTCTTAAACCATATATGGCTTTCAACTTTTCAAGCATGGGAAATACGCTGACTTGTTTCGACGGAGAAAGTGGTCCCGCCATTATGACGTCAAAATGGTGGGACCACTATTCAATCAGTGAAAAACACAGGATATTATCTTCAGATACTTTTGTTGACACTTGTAGAAAGAATAGTATTAAATCCTGTTACTAGTTGTTTGCAAAGAGATTTCATTTCCTGGTAACCCCTTCGTATTCGAAAATCCTAGATTTTCTTGAGAAACCTTTTTGTTCATTTAATGAGTTTCGCATTCGGTTACCTCTTTTCGACCTCCTAAATCGTAGGATTTACGGGGAAGAGTCTAACGGTAAGATAAATTACAATTCCTCATCTCCGCGTCGAAATACACATGGGACTTTTGACATGAATTTATAGGGATGAGAGTTCAAATAGCGAATAATACACTTGCCTCCCCGTGTCGTTCCGCTCCCCGGGAACGCTAAAACTTGTGCCTCCGGTTAGTTGGGATGTTAGGATATAGAGTAGGGAAAATATTGCAAATAATGATATTTTATATCCCATAGTATAGATAGACCCTAGGATATCCAGTTTGAACCTGACTTGGTAGCTTTACTTAAAGAAGCATAATTTTTTTAATTATATGCAAAGTAATAACATGTATCCCTAAGATTTAAATACCTACGTTTCGTCACAAGTTGTATCCAAATACACCACCACAATAAAATAAAAATACCTAATTTGAAAACAGGCTTAAATTTTTTTTAAAAGAAAAGATCATCTCTTTTGTCCGAGCAAATGTGGTTGACACTTAATTAGAAACGCTGACAGGTTTAGGAATGATTGAGAGATCAATTTGAATGCAGAATTGATCGTCACCTTAATGGGGCCCGCCTACTACGTTTCCAAGAATGGTTTCCTTCATCAATATACAATAGAAAATAACTCATTTCAAAAACAAGTTAAAAAAAGCACGACTCTTGAGTTGAACTTAGCCAGTTTATAAATTTCCCACTTTAGGTACTCAACGGATTTTCGTATTGCACGTATCATCAAAATCCCTAAAGGACGAGCAAAGTCAACTATCTATGGGACCTGACCTGATACTCGATGCCCAATACTAATTAATCTCGACCAAGTAATCGAGTGGGTGTAACAAATTTACACTCAACCGTTTCATCCTACACAAATACAAGTATCTATACTATAAAGACTAATTTGGTGTATAAACTTTAACAATAAATTTTTTTTACACTAAATATTTGTCTTTATGGGTCTACACGCGTTATTAGGAGTAGGGCAGTAAGTAGCTATGTATTTGCTGCTCCTAATAACGCGTGTAGACCCATAAAGACAAATATTTAGAATAAATTTTTTCATAGTGCGTAAGATATCCAAAGTATAAAAAGGTCTAAAATCATGTAGAGAACGATTTATTTTTATTTATTTTCTACCTATGAGCTTGATATGAAGTTGATCGGGTTAGCGGGCAATTCTTAAATTGTTGCGAAAATTTCTTATTTTTTTCTTTCGTATTAATCCTTTTCCTGATAATAACAAATATAAAAAAGTCCAGACGTGATGCCGTGATCAAGAAATTAGGTTTTTTATTTAGGTATCTATATGTCCAGCAGTGTACTGCGATAGGCTGATGATGATGATAGATGTGAACCAATCTTTTTTTGTTCCAGTGCTCACACATCTAAACGAGTGGCCAAAGTGATAATAGTCTTAATATGGCTACTGGCCTTGATGTTGGCAGCTCCGATGGCCATGTCTTGGGAAGTCATCATGGAGAAAGAAATAGATCCAGGTAAATACATTCACTGTTATGCATAGTGCTGACAGTTTGCAAAACCCTACAACGTACATTGGACGAACGCCAGATATCTTTAATCTCGACTCGTAATTTCTCTGCCACATGTTAGAAATGCCTACATGAACAGCTTTGTTAAAGTCTAAGAAGCTTATATAATGTTTAAATAGAGGTACGTACCTATTAGCTTCCTAGAATGTTGAGTAGTATTGTATGGAAATAAAGGAATTTAATATTAGAATTGCGTTTAATTAGATCATTAGCAATTCAAATTATTATTATGATAAATTACTGATTGCCTTTGTTACTTCATTTATTTCAAAGATTGAAATCAGGAATTACCTTATTACTATACAGTAGTTAATTAGCGAAAGTTCAACTCTGAACAGATTTTTTTTGTTAATTTTAAAACCTTCGTCTATATCTAGTTATGCATAACTTTCTAAATTAATAACAAGTCTGAAAATATACCTACAGGAAGCTCGACTTGATTAATAATTTTGCAATTCAAAACTGATTTCATTGTAACTCTCTTCTTTCATTTTCTTTTGATATAACAATTTATGGTTATGTAAATTTATGAATACAATATTATATCAAAGACAATATTTAAAGTTTACAAAGGTTATAAAATATATTCAGGACCTCTTAACTACCAAGGAATATTCAAATGATATTTTTGAAGGAAATATTTTTTTTTAGCAAAAAACACAAGAGTAGAGTTTATTTATCTACTCGTACGACACATATCAAATTGTTTGTGCCCAAGTAAATAGATTTTACGAGTGCGACTGTTTTCGTTGGCTGGCTGACTGGCTAACAAGTGAGATTCAGTCATAAAACCCGATGTTAAGATTACATTTTCTTTTGCAGTGACGAATATGTTATTCAAAAAGCCGTTCTGTTCGCCAAGCGAGTTCGGATCGCATTCGCTGGCCATCTACCGATTGATCCTGTACATATTTCAGGTGAGGTTAGACTGTCGTTCGTTAGTTGCCGTTACTCAATACGAGCACTCGATGGGATTACCTTGAGTGCAGGGGACACGGCGATTTGTTCACGTCACCAACGCAACCTACTTCGGGCAGCCATATTTATTTGTTTATTTGAACTGCGGTTCAAACACAGTCACATTAACAACAGTAACATTTTCGAAAGATATAATTACGCTATTCACTGATAAGTTTAACGGCAAGATTAGTGGGTTGAACTTTGGAGTGCTTAGTGATTAACATTTTACAAGCTTTTTTTATTTTGTAGGTTAATGGCTGAATACTGAAACGATAATTAGATATTCGAGCGCTGATTAGACGATTAAATGGGTTCAAAATTTTTTACTCCCATACTTTTTTGAGTTCATTTTTTTTATGATCACAATTCTCGTTACAGCATTCGGTGGTAAGTGCGATGGGTGACTTATTTCGTTGGAACAAGATTTAAATAAAATAATAAATAAACAAGTCTCGTATTCATGGATTTTTAAAAAAAAAATTGTTTTGTCAAATATCATTGAAACATTTGAAGTCCCGAATCCGTATTCGTCTACGCGAATTCCGTTGCTAGCTGAAATATTTGCGGGCGCGAGACAACCTTGCTTCGTTTCGTTCTGGTTTGCGCTTCAGTACGTATCAATTCGAGAATACGAAATTCCCATGTGTGTCTGGGGAAATAATGTATCAAGTGTCTTGCGTGCTAGTACGTCGTAGCAGATGACTGGCGATTGCGTAGACGATAGACTGGATTGCAAATCACATTTTTTTCCTATCTGACTACGATGATGGCTTGGAGTAGCCTTGTCATCATCACCGGCCTAACGGGGAGCGGATGATGCTAGAGACAAATTCACACCTAATGTCATACCCACTGTTTTTTTTTAATATCTTCCGGGCTTATATTCGTAATGGGGGCGACCAAGATACTACATAAATAAGACACAACATCGAATACTTGATCTGATTCCGAAGTAAGCTGCTTACGCACTTGTAATGCGGATATCCGATAAACAACGGTATTCAGAAAAATACACAAGCATACTTAAATAGATAAACAAGACTCTCAGATGGATCAGAGGTTTATGTCGCCTACGTCCTGTCTCCAGGCTGTCTAAATTCTTTACAAGACTCTCATAATGTCGGCTCGACCTAGTAGTAAAACATAGCTTGCCACTAATATGCCAGGAATCGTGGGTTAGATTTCCACTCAGGACAAACATTGTTATATGAACTAAGGTGTTTTTTGTGCGTCTGGGTGGGTTACTTAAATATATTTTGTACTACAATTGTTTCTGATATCCGCAACACAAGTGCTTGAGCAACTTAGTACGAACTCTATGTGATGTTCAGTAACATACATTTCATTAAACTGAGCTTGCCGGTCACTGTAACTTGTATGCCAAGCCGCGGCAATCTTTGAACAGCTGACGTCACACCAATGCACTTGCTTGACCCGTCTCATGTGTTTATTCTTCTAGTACGTCATCCCGTTGTGCGTTATAACGTTCGCGTACGCCCACATGGCCATGAAGTTATGGGGAGCTCGGGCCCCGGGGGCCGCCCTGGAGACGAGGGACGCCAACCACATGAAGAATAAAAAGAAGGTAAGTGACGTTCACGATAAGATATGGGTTTGCGTGCTGTGACAAATCAATTCACATCATCCGCATACGAATCAGTTCCGCCTCCGTCGTTCGCACTGTGGAAGAATACTGAACGCTTTATAAGCGTATTAAGTGTGAGATTGTCTGGTAGGTCTTAATTAATAATGTAGACTGGCGAAACCTATGATTAAACTTTTTTGATTATTCAATTCCACATTTTTTCGGATAATGTAATCTTATTTTGTACACTTCGAAAATCATAAGTTTAGGTAAAATTGTAATACTGTAACTCATTTGGTAAATGTACTTTCATGTTGTGCTTGAAACCGTTTGTTCATACTAAAGTACACGCTAGAGTAATATAATACATATTACTATTTACTGACTGAGATATATTGCGATTGTCTAGACTAAAGGAACAAATAAAAGCACGGGTGCTTTACCCCAAGAAATAATATCCGAGTAATAATATATATTTGCAAAGGGAAGTTACATTTTAGACGTGTTAATTAAAAGTCACACTCTATAGAAATGACACGCCCTCAAGTTATTTTATGAGAGTGCTCTTATCAATGTGATTTTTAATTAGAGACACCCTGTTTTGAGCGCGTACTTCTTACAATATTTTGAAAGCTTTCAAAGAAAACTTAAAATAAAGAAGCTTTCTATTTATTTCACCAGTACACTTCCCACGTAGACATGTTTTTAGATGTCGATTTTACTTATTAGATGTTTTGTAACTCAAAAGGGAAGAGGATCCCTTAGAGAGTCGCTCCGTTGTCTGCCAATAAACGTTTTATGGGACGCGTGAAGGTATCGAGTTGAAATTGCAATTTGCAGTCCCTTGCCACCGCAAAAAATCAAACTTTCTATAACGACTTTTCAAATACAAATAGAGATACTGTATTATTAACATAACATATCAACAGGGATTATTGATCCCTAAGCTTATGCGTGCGGTAAATAAAGATAATAATAATTTTACTACTTAAAAGATCGAGTAAATACAAACTTCGTGTACAAATTATAACTATTTCAAATATTCAGTAAACTTTCGATTCAGTATTATATCATAAGCAAGTTAAACTTCAAGTAAGTTTCTTCTAAGCTGGTTAGCATTCAATTTAGAAAAAGTAAAAGGAATGAAATGCGAAAGCAGACACTTTGTGGCTTATCAGGTACTTGCATACTAATAAAAGCTAAAAGGGCTCCCTTTTGATTAATTTGCATATTTTTCACATTTACTCATAATCGACTTCAGAATTCTAACAAAGTTGCCAAAAAAAAATCGTATCGAAATGGAAGATTTGTGAATTATTAATTCAAAAGTGGTTGTAATAAATATTCGAGGAACGCTAAGAAGGAAAAAAAAGCAATTTTTCCCAATCAAAGCTTTGAAAATATAAAAAACAACGGTCTCTCAGAAGAAAATGTGATGCCTTTGGGGTTTATTGATTTATTATACGTAATTAAACGAAAGCTGTGATTAATGGATTGTTATTTTGATCGTTTTCATAATTCATTAAAATAATTTTACCTAACGGATAACACTTAATTTTTTCAGTTATTCAGAAAACTCTTTTTATTTTTAAATATCATTCCTTCAATTCAGAGTATGTTTTCAAATAAAGTTAGCATTGGTATAAATGAGTAGCAATTCTATAAATGAGAGTTGACAAAAATGTTACACAGATAAACGTGTTCGGAGTATGAAACCATTTTAGCGTAAAGATAAACTAAGATAAGATTAGATATTTATTTTCTATTCAATAGATTCTAAATAATAAATATGCTTTCCAATGTTAAACCCATTGGCCTGATGAGCTATGGATTCGGGTTGCTATTAATGTCAAAATCTTGACATAATAAAAACCTTATATGCCCTTTATTGAATGACGACATGGGTTCCTTTAAAGGTCGTGTCAAAAGTACATTAGTATACGCACAGTCAAAATGCCAGGAACGAAATTCTTACTATGCCAAAAAATACAAAAGTTTAACAGGTTGTGAATAAAAAAAGACTACACTATTGCGGAAGACATCCTTACTAATATTATAAATCCGAAAGTAACTCTGTCTGTCTGTCTGTCTGTCTGTTACGCTTTAACGCATAGAGTACTGGACCGATTTGGTACAGATAAAGTCCAGAGCCTAGGAAAGGTGATAGGCTACTTTTTAGCCGACTGTGCTATAAGGGAGTAATGTTTTTCCCGTTAAACGTCTCTACGCGGACGAAGTCGCGGGCGGAAAGCTAGTTTTAAATAAAACATTAAGATCTTTTTTTATAGTTTATAATATGACATATAATAAAACTGTTTAATATAAAACATTTTTTAAATATAACATACTTAAAAGCGGATAAGATTTTTGCTAAGCCATTTAGCGTCTGTTACGGTCAGACGTCTAGACGTAGCGTTAAATATCGCAAGCAAAATCTGACTCTCTCCTAACATGAAAAGTTTGAACGATCATGTATTTAGTAATAAGATCCCTTATACACACATTGATGTTTTTTTTTTGTGCAGGTTATCAAGATGTTGGTGTTGGTAGTGGCGTTGTTCGCTCTATGCTGGCTCCCCCTTCAGAGTTATTTGCTGCTACAATCCTTTTTCCCGTCGATTAATGAGTAAGCCCCAACTTGATTTATATTCAAAACACATTAAACGCAAAGAAAGAACAAAATCAAACCGTTTTGGCTGCTTTGCATTCTAAACAAGTATTTTATTTGCAAGTTCCAGAGATTTAGATAAAAGCGCTAAGTGATAAGCAAAGTTAAACAAAAGACACTAAAAGATAAATAGGCTTAACGAGTAAGATATCAAAAAGTTTAACGTATTTACGAGCGAAATTTTAATGGAATTTTCTTTCCTCTCAAATGAACGCATTAAACATTTTAGTCCTTTATCAGCTTTTCAAAAACTTTCTTTCACTCAGAAATGTGCAAATGGCTCATTGCCCTTCGATTCGAATAAACTCTGTCATTCAAATTTTTAACGGGAATATAATTCCAATAATTTCTCGTGATAATATTTTCAATAAAAGGCTATTCGAATTAATGTTCAATATTTGGCATTTTAACACTATTTATCACAAAGTTGTGTGAAATTTGAGTTCATAAACTTTCCTAGCCGGTTTTTTTATCGTTTATTGGAACTTAAAAAAATAAACTGTGATTGTACTTTAGGAAAGAGTCAATTCCTGAATGCCGTACTATGTCAATGCCATTCTAAGTTCTTTGGTAGCTTATTTAGATGCGCAACAAAGCGTGTGGCTTCCATGTAATTACGCCGCAACATCTGAAGTGCGGGAGTACGCGCGGCTTTCAAAGGCATTTCAAACAAGGTGACAAGGGATTCCGCACATTTGCCACTTAGAAATCTAGTTACCGCACTTTATGTATAATGTGTAACGGGTAAAGCTACAAGGTTAGGCCAACTTCGGTTTACCCCAGAGTAACTAATGTGACCCATGCCTTTTGGTTAAGAGCTGGAACGAAGCAATAATATTCGCATTCGGTATTCACCTTGTATGCATTTTAGGAATACTCTACCTACACTGCATAGGCTTTTCCTTTTCTTATAATTATCATATTTTCATAAGTTCACACACACAATAGTGTTCCTATTTCATTCATCATAATCGTATGTTATATCGTATCGTATCGTAATGTTACTTATTTCCAGGGAAACTTAACAAGGACTTACTGATCATACCGTAATACTTTTCGTTCACATGAGGAATCACCTTTAGTTAAAGTAATCTTTCTTCCACAGGTATAGGTATATCAACGTTTTATTCTTCTGCTTCGACTGGCTGGCTATGAGCAATTCCTGCTACAACCCGTTTATTTACGCCATTTATAATGTAAGTATTGTAAAATGTATACAAACAATATCTCCAAATTAAACCTTAAAAATGAAATGAACATAATAATATTTTGAATTGATTCAACCGACTATTGTTCACTTCTTTAATTACAAAGGTGAAATTTCATAAATCAAGATAAACCCATACTTTGTCTTCTACCAAGTACTCTGCAGGTGCAGTTAATCTGTCAACTTTGTTCATAAGTAGGTAAGCCTCAGTTAAAACTATGTGCAAACTTGCAACATTACCTTACTAAAGTTACAATATTTGCTGCATATTTTCATTTTATTTAATTCTAATTGAGCCGAGTTAACATTGTGAACTCGGGCAGCATTTGAATAAAATATCATAATTTTGGGAGAAATCGTGTCTGTTATTTGCCAGCTGTCGGCTGGCTGTCGCAAATGTTTTCTGTGTTTTGTTTACACAAAACATTTAGATTTTATTGTTATTTAATATTTTATTTTTATAAGATATTTAAATTTCCATGTTATACTTTCGAATGTAGTTTCAATAAACCTTTCACGGTTAAGTAAAAGTATTAATTTATTCACATACATTTCTTAAGGTTCGTAGTTTGATCAGTACCTACATATCGTTTATAATCGTTTTTTTTACGAATGTTTATTAACAACACACATTAAAAAATCGCACGTATGGACTGTAATTTTTGTTAACCTTTTCATTACAATTATACCCGTATCATAAAGATGTTTTTAATGAGCACACTTTATATATACAATTTCAGCAGATTACGTGCCTACTTTTCCCGAAAATACAATTTCATATTACAGCCATAATTATGCACTGCACGCACAATGTATAATGTATTTACCTGAAGTTATTCTCTACGGATATTTAGCACTGATTTACTTCCTAGTGCCTCTTTCCAATATTCGTACTTTTTGCACACGACTGAGTCCATAGCCATATTACAAAACGATTATTACAAACAATCAAGAAAAAATACCCAACTCTGCACCTGGTCATGTCATGACATTTATTAGAAACTTAGGAGACATAAAAGAAATCCTTGCGCTTATCCTTTTCCTCTATATAGACGATACTTTATCCAAAATTTACCCTAATAAATTATAATTTTGATCGCAGCATAATCCTTCCCCATCTTTTATACGTACTTCCTTACTGCGAGCAGACCCAAGGGGCTATACCAAGAGCGTAAGCTTAAGCACATTTTCTATGGCTTACTTATTCTTTTTAAATCCTCATGGGTGATTTAAAAACAGGAAAAAAGATCAACTGGCTGTGGCCAGTAACAAGACTTGCCTACTAAGACTTTTGTTAGGTTAAAACAGGCGGCATTTAAACATTACCTTTGTATTTGATTGTAGAAAAAATATCCGTCTTAGAATTTTCTTCCCGACGAAAGCTGTATTTTTGTACGTTGCCTGTTTAGCTTTTGCTTTAATCTGTCAGCTTTAGGGTGAGTGGAATAAGAAACATTTTTGGTAATCCGGTCAATACACATGGTATTTAAAATTATGTACAGATTTTTAATTTGAACGTGACTGTATCTGATGTACTTACACATAGGTAATTTACTTTATATTTTTAATGTGAAATACCTAATAATAGGTTCGTTATTTCGTAATTCAGATATTTGTGAAATAACCTACTTGGTCGGATGTTTATGCCTAAGTGATTCCCTCGATACTTCGACTTAAGTACCTGATACTTTTATCTTCTTATTGGCATATTTTCTTATGAAGTTACTGAATCTGTGAATTATTGTACTACCTAGCAATAAACTTTTTGTTTTTATTTTGTTTGCCACGTTTACGAAACTTTTCTTTACGTACTTATCAGTTAGCCAAAATTTAGGTAAAAAATATGAAACATGAAAAGTTCTTAAGAAAGTGAAATAAAAGTTTAGAAACTCGATTTGTAATTATTTTTGTGTTAGGAAACTTGATAAATAAAATTCTAGAACGAATACAGTCGTAACCAAACGCCACAGCCAAACATACGTCGATTTTTATTCACCCTTTCTTAATTCTTAATTTTGGAACTTTTCGTAACTTTGTTTGCTGGTTCCATCAAGTACTTTATTCAAAATTTGTTTCAGGAGAAATTCAAGAAAGAATTCAAACAGCGGTTTACATTTGGCCAGAAACCGAACAGATTCGCAAATGATAGTTACGAGGTACGTTTAACATTAGGTTTTTACAACCTGAGATTTTCCACCCGTTCCATATATCCCTACCGATATATTTCCACTGGTAAAGATGCTCGGGATTTTTTCCCATTTATCCCTAACCAGTGGAGACACATCGGTATGGATCTCTCAAGAACACATATTTTTGTCGAAATCTACAGTTGTTACGCTGTATCGATTGTCAGTGTTGTATTGGACACTAAGCAAAATTACAGCAAAATTTTACGGCGCGAGCAACACACCATTTGGATAAGAAACCGTGCCATATCTCACAAAACTGTTCCGAAAACTTACACAACCTAATAAGTAATATCGTGGTAACCTTTTTTGTTACAGGATGGCCAGTCCTACAGAACCCGCATCCTCTCATTTCGTTCAACGAATGAGCGGAGTGTATATTCGGCACGAAAATCACTAAATCTCACTCCAATCGACAGTCTAAAAAATCCACCAAATAAAAATCCGTGCCACTGTTTACGAAACCAAAACAATCTCAAAGAAAATGGATTTCGGTTCTTGAAACCAGGTGACTACAATAACTCAAACGAGAGATACATGAATAACGAAGGGACCAGCAGAAGATCGTATTCGGGAAAACGTTTGTCGAATGGCAACGAGTTGGCCATTGGTGACGAAAGAGTCAGTGAGTTGTACATATTTCCGAACAGCAACATAGTTGAGTTTACGGACATAACGTACGAGGACAAAGTGTAAATATTAAAAATATATTTCCATTTCATTGTGATGTGATAGATACAAATATAAGTAGGAATAAATTAAAATGTAAGCGTTGACAATCTTTTTTTTTTCCTTTCTTCTAGTCCATCTTACCTAACCTAATATAATAAAAATACATGTTTGAAATGTAATACCATTATGATGAACTTAAGTAAAAACTTCGTGACGATCTAATTTAAAAACAACTGATAAAAGAAAATGATTGAATCCAATTTCGGGGAGATTATTATATTTACATCGATAGAACAATGGCCGCAATAACAGCTTAAGCTTTCTCAAAAAATGCAATAAAATGTCCACAGAGGTGGGTGTTGAATGGAGAAAACAATAAACATTGGAAGCGATCCAGACAATACGTGTTTGCTTTTGTATCGATCGAAATTATCTGTGCGGCCTTTGAGCACAGGAAGTATTAAATGTATCTTTTGTAGTTCTTAGGCTGATTTTGCTTGTAAATCACCGTGAACAGGTGAGGGTAATTGCCAATAAAAGCTATCATCAAACATGATTCCATAGGTCTGATCTTTCTTATGTTCCTGTCAATGGATTTATTTTCTGAGTTGTGCTTAGGTCATTAAACAAAGGTCGTATTAAACAAAGGTAGGGCAAACCTAGAAAAAACAATGCTTAAAGAAAATATTAATTACAATAGACTTCCCCCTTTGGTAAATTGGGTCCAGAACACATTTTATTATTCTATAGGTCCCTACCTCATAAAATTGCAAAACATGAATGATGAAATTGCAGAGTTAAAAACTTTTGTAGATGTTTTAAATACAGTCGGCGTCATGATAGTAACAGAGACCACGACCAAAATTTTTGTCTCATAGCAATACGGCCAAAACCGCATCAAATCGATAGATAAGATTATTCTGAACTCGAAAATACCAATATCAGACATTTTCCGCGTAGCGTTTGATCTGACCGAATTTTCAAAATTGTCAAAGAATTTTACCGAACTGCATCATAGCAATATGTCTGATTTGCAGACTGTAGTTAAATGATGATTCTGAGATACCGGAAACATATTTTTCAGACGTTAGTGGTGTAGCGCAAACCCGTAAAATCACTTAAAAAGATTAAAAATGAGACAAAAAAAATGTCTCATAGCAATACGTCTGAAAATCTTTTTTATTAGTAAATTTTGGATATTTGATGCGAACAAAACAATTTTCAGACGGAAATGTGGACGCATAAAATTTTGAGACCGTTTTGAAAATGTTAACAAATTTTACCGATCGGTATCATAGCAATATGTCTGAAAATTGCTAGACATGATAGAATAAGTTGTCCAAATGTGCAAAAAATTTATATCAGACAAATTAAGTGTAGCATCTTTTCTATCAGACAACTTTTCGATACTCAGATATCATTTAAGAATCGTATTGAGGTATCTTGAATGAAACCAATGAATAATAGTAAGGAAAGGGGCAGGGGCGTAACAAGCGATGAGGCTGTTGAAATTAAATACTGATTGATTTGATAGTTTTGGTTTTATTTAAAGCACACTTGTTATTTTCGTTTTAGCATATACTCCATATGCTACACTTAAAGTGTCTGAAAACAGGTTTTTGGTAATCAAGGCAGCAAAACGAAAAAGTTAAAAAAAAATTATCCGTATTGCTATGATACAGGTCGGCTAAATTTGTTGACATTTTTCAAAAATGCCCTCAGGCTATGTGCTACGCACAAAATGTCTGAAAACAAACTTTTTCGTAATACAATTATAAAATCTATGTACATTATCACTATCAGACGTATTGCTATAATACCGACTGCCTTTTTTTTGACACAGCAGAAATGGCCTCCCACGCAGTTGCTACACTTTCGACCGTTACTATATACCTAGTCGGGTTCAGAATCATACAATCTAAAGATTTTATAGGGTTTTGCCGTATTGCTATGAGACATGGTTTTGGTCGTGGGCTCTGTTACTATGAACATTAGCATTCTAAGTAGTCAAAATAATGTAGAGAACATTATATATTTACGTTGACTTTTATATTTGCATAAAAGGTATTCTCGTTAGTCCAGATTGTCCACAATATTGATTTTACAATGCTGCACAAATTATCTATATCTTTTCCATCGGTCCATGATATAATTTTCAATGAGGATTCCAAAACTTTCCATCACCCAAACAGAAACATAACAAATGAGTATAAAAGCCATCAACTATTCATCATATTTGTGGATGCCCTCAACTTTTAAAATTTATTCTAGGTTTTTCCATTTTCAGAGGTCGCATTTATACCCGTCCTAAAAATGTACGATCCCTTCGTTCTGATAAATACGCATACATTTTTGTAAAGCTTTTTATTTTATTCTTTTTATGACTAACCATTTATTAGATACCTCCAGTGTAAGATAATTAGGATAGCTTTCAAATGACATATAGTACAGTCTGTGGGGACATATAAAAGCCTCTGGTCTGCAAAAGGTGGAGTAGAAAATGTTTTGGCGTTATATTGCTTACGTATGGCAGTTTAATAGAAATCCAAGTTTTCGACCTCGGGGGGCGCATGCGCGAGCCGCCATCCTGAATTAAAGGTGCCGAAATTCGTTTTTTTCTAAATAACGTCCAAACAGTTTACTTTATGACTAAAGTGTCTATGAAAAGCATAAAGAAGACAAAATTACTTACATTTCCTTCATACATATTTATTCTGTAAGTCTTATAGGTAAAAGTTTACAAGCGATGGAAAAAAAACGAAAAAATTATTTAAATCTAGTTTGAATTTGTTACTACGTGTTTGGTCTGGGATAAAAAAAAACCCAGAAGACTGGGGCTGGAGATATAACACCAATGGGCTCAGTCTAATAACAACAACTGAGAAATCTGCACTCCCAACGCTTTTAAAAGTAATTTCTTGCCACTGTAAAAAAGGATGCAGTAGAGCATGTAGTTGCAGAAAAGCTGGATTAGTGGGTTCTGTAGTGGTCAGTCCTGCGAAAATGCGATAGAGATTCGGATAGATAACGAGGACAACGATGACGATGAAATTTTAATTTCATTGCTGGAAACCCATTTTTTTTAAACAGCGACATTGAAACTTAAAATTCTAGCGAGATTAATGAAGATGTCGACATTCACCTACCTGAGCCATCAAAAAGGTTTAAAAAATAATTAGTAAAATTTTTAACCAAAGCTTTAATTAAATTGATGATTTTTGTAACTTTTTATTTTTCAACTGCTTTTATGTTTTTACCTATAAGACTTACAGAATAAATATGTATGAAGGAAATGTAAGTAATTTTGTCTTCTTTGTGCTTTTCATAGACACTTTTGTCATAAAGTAAACTGTTTAGACGTTATTTAGAAAATAACGAATTTCGGCACCTTTAATTCAGGATCGCGGCTCGCGCATGCGCCCCCCGAGGTCGAAAACTTGGATTTCTATTAAACTGCCATACGTAAGCAATATAACGCCAAAACATTTTCTACTCCACCTTTTGCAGAGCAAAAATACCTGCGGACTGGATTAATACCCTGGAGACAGATGGATACTATTTGACGCATAAGCAAAGTATTAAGATTGAACTAAGTCGGAGCCTTTCAAAATTTTGAAGAACTTTTATAATCGGTTGATGACTAAAATAAAAAGGCAAGATGAATTGAAACAGCTATTTATTGGCGAATAATTATTATACAAAATCTTACAATGACCACATTTTAAGACAAAAGAAACCAAAATAAGTTGTTATGTATGATAGAGTAGACTATTAAATAAAAATATTCGTTAATTGACAAATTTATAAAACTGAACAGCAAACCATTATCAGTACACACAATGAGCAGATTGAGTGGATGAATCTAACATAAGACATTGAATCGTAAAGATGAAAAACTGCAAATGCGCGACTTTTTTTAAAGGAAAATCACCAGTTTTGCATCTCACGACTCGTAGTCTACACAAGGAGAGTAGTAAGTCTATTCATCGAATATACAAGTCCTGAGCATGATGGAGATGACCCGGTAAGGGTCGGCGTTGGCGGCGGGCCGGCGGTCCTCCAGATACCCACGCTTGTCCTCCGAGACCTGCCGCGGGATCCTCACACTGCAGTTCCGGTTAGCCACACCTGATAAATGATTAATAATGCTATATAAACAAAATTTGAAATTATTATAGTAATTTATTGAAAAAATGTATCAGGACCAATGATATAAACTTGGTACATCTACTCTACCTCTGGTTTATTATAATATAAAATTGATCAGGAAAATATTCGCAATTTCACAAGTAATAGCACATAATCAGATAGGTAAAAGTTGCAACATTTCGGTATTAAATGCTGTTTGAGATAGGAAAATAATTGTTAAGTTTGGATTCAAAATGAATTAAATGTTCTGACAGACTGTAAAAAACTTTATTTGTAACGGATTGAATTTAATTATAGTTAAGTTTATCATAGAGAAAAGATTCTTTCTTTTCTCTATGATAAACTTAACTATAATTACAAAAATGTAAAAGGTACTTGATGATGAACTAAATCATCATGTAACATAATCATAGTGGATATCCTATTAAAGATACTTGATGTAATAACGCATTGAAGCCCAGTACCTACTTCAATGAAGTGAACAACTTTGTAGAGAGAAGTGATCGACCACGAGTCGAGGGTTGGTTATTAATAAACGACCCCATTTACAAACTTAATACCCACTTGTGCAATAAACGTCTTACATTTTATGTTTCCACCGAGATCTCGTCTAACGAGATTTATAAATATAATAAATGTAAGTAGCGTGCATTCTGACATATTTATTTATCCCACTTGCACTTAGCAACTCGTGCAAATATGCAATATTTATTTTGAAATTCAGCTCGAGTGGTTTCAAGTGATCCACCTGTTGTTCAGTTTATCACTTTTGTAAACGAATGAAAACTAAATCAATTAGCATTGTGTGTTCATGAATTCTGTTGTGTTTCATGTATTAGTATTATAAATATCAGTGACATCTTTGCCTATGATTGCCTTCTATGTATAAGAAAAACAAGTCCCCCGTGGAAATCTCAATATCAGTCATTTGAAGTTGGAAGGATAGTTATTTTCCTAGACATCTGCGTAAGCAGATGTCATTCATTATGTTGATATGTAATTCCCAAGCAATCTAGTAGAGAAAGCTATTTGATTGCAACTATAAATAACTTTTACGTTTTGAAAAGAGAAAAGAGGATTGTATCTATTTTATCTCATAAATTTCATTATTATTGTAATGTACTTCATTTGCTAGGACTTTGTCCTAATAATCATACCTACCGTCAATACGTGCACTGTTTCACAGTATTGGACTACAGCTACGCTTTTACATCAGACCAAGTCAGTTGTTCAATCGAACTTGTCATGAACTTCCCGGGCTTGTTCTACAAACTGGTGTTCAGACTAAACTATTCCCGGTTTAAGGTAAATATCTACGAGGTGTTGCTTGCCTCCCACACAAAGTTAGCCGGTTAACTGGATTCCACGATTGGGGAGACAACAGCAGCAAAGGTCACACATAGAACATGTTAAGGGGCATTTGGGTGAGATTAACCGGAATGCTTCGTTACCTTAGCTGCTCGCAATGTAAGCGAATTCCAAATCGATTCGATTGTCAAATGCCAAATGACTGAGTTCCGTTCATCACTACATAATTAAGTAGTACTAGCTGTGCCCGCGACTTCGTTCGCGTGGGAATTTTGCAATATCCCATTACAAGTAAGCTTTACGTTCATTAGCGGTTTGGATTTTTTCATAGAAAAGGTTTTTCCGCTAACTCTCGTTCCGTCGGAATTTCGCAATATCTTGTAGCATTTAAACTTTAAGTTAACTACACATACATAAATACACACATACATAGAATCACGCCTTTTTCCCAGAGGGGTAGGCAGAGATCACTTCCAGCGATCCACTTTTCACCTCTGTGGGAAACGTGACGTGACGGGTTGTGGACCACGTCGCCGCCATTCTGTCTTGTGCATTGTTTAAACAAGGTCATTGCGTTCCCACGAGTAGCAAGGATATATAACTATAGTTAACTAAGTTACCTGCATTTGGAATTTTAAGCGTCTAACTTGAGCGGCTTAGAATTTTTTTTTTATAAATAATAGAGGGATTCATAAGGAAGGTCTTTGGGTAAAATTTATCCGAAGCGAAGCGAGACCGGGTCACTAGTCTATAATAAATTATTAAAAACATCTTTTGATTAAACTTAGTTATTAGGTTGCCCGTGTCGCATTACTTTCAATATTAGTTTTCGCAACTAAATTCATCTCTCATATTAGAGGAAGATCGCAGATCCGCCAGACATCACTTATTTTGTAATGGACAAAATATATACGATTGAGTAGTGGTGGGGTGTACTATCATCATATGACTAGTTGCTACCTTGACCAGACGGCCATTTTTCAGATATCAACCAATCAAGGTACATAGAAACACTGCTCACCTCACTTAAATTCTGATAGCTGATTTTAACATATATTTCACACAATATCATTAAAAATCAGGTTTTATTACTCCCAGACACATGCGGTCGGCGGTTTTACCTTACAGACGCTTTAAAGCTATGAAAAAATTTTACTTTTACTTAATTTTACTTATTTTGTGATGCTTGATTTTTATATATGTTATTCAAACAACTATTTTAAAACGTTTTGCAAACGGACAGACCGATCCAAGGGGCCAAACATTCACCAGACCCAACTGATTTAGATTTTTTTTTTAAATTGAATTAAGTTAAGTTTTTCTAATAGAATAGTTTGTAAGGTACAATTCTATAATTATTGCGGTCAGATAAGCACTTTTGAGTTGTTTGAATAACATATATAAAATATCAAGCATCAGAAAATAAGTAAAAGTAAAATTTTTTTCATAGCTTTAAAGCGTCTGTAAGGTAAAACCGCCGACCGCATGTGTCTGGGAGTAATGAATCCTGATTTTTAATAATATTGTGTGAAATATATGTTAAAATCAGCCATCAGAATTTAAGTGAGGTGAGCAGTGTTTCTATGTACCTTGATTGGTTGATATCTGAAAAATGGCCGTCTGGTCAAGGTAGCAACTAGTCATATGATGATAGTACACCCCACCACTACTCAATCGTATATATTTTGTCCATTAGAAAATAAGTGATGTCTGGCAGCTCTGGGATCTTGGACCATATGGTGATATGGTTTCGCGAATAATATCATATCGCATAATAACTACATTCATCTTATACATAGATGCACCTATAAAACGGAAAAGATGCAATTTCACTGTTGAATCCGAACCTATACGAAACAATTTAGGAGGAACGTCGGAAATATCGTATATGACAAAAAGGACTCGAGTCTTCAATAACTGGAGGTCCGGAATATTGTCCGCGTTACGAAGTTTCAGAAGTAAACAAACCTAGGCTAGTCTCATAAATCCCAATATGAATTTTAGTCCATTTGGAGCAAGTTTCATAAAATGTCTTGGCATCTCTAGAGTTTCAAACACAAAAATAAACGTAGGCACATATGCTTTGTTTCGCTCGCGCCCACATCAGTCGCCAACAGTTATGTTTACGTTAAAAATCATATTTGTTTATAATAAATACACCCTCAATATATATTTACTCTGATTTATAGTATCTACACACCCGTATATTCATTTTACACGAAAATATTTGTTTTGTTTGGATTTGAATCAGTTGATACTAACTTTTCGTCAGTGGGTTCATAAATCAAAATATTGTTATGATTTTACGTAACTGACGATGATTATTCGTTATTACATTTAAAATAATTACTTTACGTAATACGAATATTAATCAAAGCCTTTTTAGGGTTCTGTACCTAAATGGTAAAAATGTGATCCCATTACTAAGGCTTCGCTGTCCGTTAGTCTGTCACTGGGCTATATCTCAAGAACTGCGATAGCTACAATTTCAGTTGTGATTAATTTTTCTTGCCTCTATAAAAACCCATACAAAAACGTGATTTTTAAATACTGGTACGGAACCGTGCGTGTGCGAGTCATACTCACACTTGGCCGGTTTTTCGATATAGTCGTAGGTAATCGTAATATATCATTTCGCTAGCCCATTTTAAAGTGGTAACGTGTAAGCGTACATCTATTAGAAAACTGTAACTGTTCGGGATATTTACCATGTTGTTTTGTTTTAATGAGCTCCCGATATTTCGGCACTGTTGCAAGCGCCATGATCACGGGTGAACTGCACGGCACGGCACGGCGCTTGCAATAGTGCCGAAATATCGGGAGCTCATTAAAACAAAACAACATGGTAAATATCCCGAACAGTTACAGTTTTCTAATGTGTGTAACCATGACAGCGTACATCTAGTTACTAGGAATGCTTGGTGTTTTATTTTCACATTATCCGACTGCATGAAAAATTTCAACATTCGGTAAAAACTGCCGCTCGAAGTCTCACACCCATTTAATAAAATATGTACCAATTCAAAGATAGGCGGAGATCATTAGTCACTTGGACGGAAAGGCTCTGTCTAGCTTTATTACGATAAAAGAGGATCCAACCTGTCTATTCTTCCATTGCAGGCTATTCATTCGAGACTGTGTAAATTACAAAATGGACTTTATAAGTAACGGGTATTGTGAATCAGCTGTGATTTATTAAGTAAGTGTAATGTAAAGTGAAACATTTAAATGCATAAGGGAGAATAACTACGTATAAAAATTATGGTTAATATATTATACAACCTCCACTAGAATTCTGGGCTCCGCATCTGGGAAACTGACAGAACTTTATAAATGTGATTCGATTTTGTGCATAGTAGATATTAAATTAGTTTTTAGTAATAGCAGAGGAACACAGACAGGGGCAGACTACAGGACTAAGAAAAAAACGGAACACGCCAAAAAGTAATCCAGGTGACATTTTCACGGTCACACTGGATCGATTGAAGCCGTAAATTTCAGATAGACAGTCGCGATAAGACAGTCTGGTTAGCCGATTTTGTTTCATTTTACCTTTAGTCCTCGAAACTAGTGTGACCAGGCCTCAGTCGATCACGCTAGCCAAGTGCTGGTTGGTCGACTTCAAACAACCTTAAGCGTAATACAAACTGAGCCCGCCGGGCCGGGTCAACTAAACAAATATAGCGACTTGACTTGAAAATTTTAAAACACATTGATACGTGGCAAAGTTTCGAAATGGCTACCTCTACAGAACTGACTCTGGTTACAATCGGAAAATTACCATGATATAAAATCTTCATGACTTCCTGTAAGTCAATTTATGGGAGTGAGAGCCGTTTTGTTTTCCCAACTAACTTACGATGATGGCTTGGAGTAGCCTCGTCATCACCGGACTTGCGGGGGAGTGGATGTCTCTCACCCTCTTCCGCTTCAGGCCCCAGGCTAAAAGCAAAAACAAATCGAAAAAAAAAGTTAATTAACGATTTCTAAGTTTACCGGCAGTGAAGTCTCGTATGTGGGGCATGCCATTCTTGCCGGTGAGCCGCCGGGCGTTGTCCGCGCCGTTATTCGCGTCATACTCGTTGATGTGGGCCCCGTGACGTCTAGCCAGCTTGTCTATCGCTCGTTCTATAACACTGTAACAAGAAACGCATGTAACTACATATCAGCCGCTTGCAGCCTTTTGATTGCAATCTACTTTGACGTCAACGCACGAACGGCGTCCGTTGCGTTTGTTGCTTACATTCCAATAAAATATGCCCCCAGTGTTGACGCTCTGTCCAATCTTATTTAGGTAGGGCAACGTACTAGATTTAGTATGGACATACCTTTAGGATTGTTTATACCTAAATCGTTAGTCACCACATAGTATAAAGCAAAGACGCTTCCCGCAGCTGTCTGTTCCTATGTATGCTTAAATCTTTAAAACTACTTAACGAGTTTTGATGCGATTTTTTTTAAACGTACAAGGAAGGGTTTTATGTATAATGTACCCGAAGCGAAGCGAGGGCGGGTCACGAGTAATATATAAATTGTTAGCAAACTCAAAAAAAACACGTTCACTACAGGCTTTTACATTACGGACTCATAATATTTAAAGGTAAAAGTGAATAGGTACTTAATCGACGATATGACATTTAAAGGTGTAACAAACTTTATAATTGCTATAAACGGAAAATTAATCGTTTCATCAGTCGAAATGAAATAACTTTTAGGTTTTCATACTTCCAAGGACAATCAAAATTAATTTGAGTATCAAATTCGAAATTTAATAAAAAGACGTAAACTAATATACGAGTAAGTATAGTAAAATTAATGTAAACATATCTTTAGAATATTGTGAATTGTCTAGACCAATCTCTTCCTTTATTTTGTACCCGTATCGTTCTATCCTGTAATTATCTTTGCAAATAGTTGATCTTCACTTGTTAACACGAACAGTTGCCGTTGATAAATCCATGATGCATGACCGCGATAGCGCTGAGAGACAAATGGAATCCGCAAACATTCCCAAAGGGGCAGCAATCGTGCCGCAAATTTACAGCAGTAATATGCTTAGAAGCCTTTGACTCGAGGAGGAAAAACAACTCGTAATCCTAAACTGAGCTAATAAGGATAACGATGGCCGAATACTTAAAGGGCCAATGGTACCTAAATCTTTGTCAATATGCTTCTCATCTGACACTATCATGTCCCATTTTTTACGCTGTATTTGATTAAAATATCAATTCATTCACATTCACATAAATTTGTTTTCCATAAGTAGGTAAAATGTGGCTATTTATTTAAATTATAAAATAAATTTGGTACAAATGATTAACAAACCAAAAATAACAGTCCACTTTATTATCCTGTGAATAAATTTTGATACACGAGCGGCAGTAAAATGTGGATTAAACAAATATCGTCGTCAATTTTAACGGGCGTGAGATCAACGAACCGATTTCATCACGATCGTAGCTTTAAAGGGTAGTAAAATACCAATAAATGACGTCATTATACCCACATTGATGACATTATCGCGAAAATGTTCGACTTTATCCAATATTCGTATCCAATTTCATCATCTAGTCATTAGTGCCTGCAACAGCAGTCGACTTATTGTTAATTTTTAAAGTAGCTTTTTTTCATGAAACGATATTTTAAATTATTTCCAATCGAGGAAGGACGCTTATTGCAAACTTTCAATTTTATTGAAATATCCTATCCCAAAAAAAGAAATAGCGGTTGCATTCAAGGCTCTATTCATAAAATGTTGAACCAGTGTAGCACAAATTTTACAGCATAACCGAGTAAGCTCACTCTATAAAACATTTTCAGCTGAAACTTTCCCAATTTACAAGTTGGTGAGTGGTCAACCTTTAGTGGCGTAGTTTTCTCATAGTAAAAATGCAATTATTTCATAACTTTTTAGACAATATAAGGAAAAGCTGGCTCATGAATCGTTTTCGTTTAAAACTCTAAAGTTTACGATTACTTATATAATTATGACTTAATTGAGATGTCAACGTCATACAAAAAACCCATCATGCGCGAGTCCGACATACAGTTTTTTCCATTTTCCTATTTTTCGTATTAGGCTATTAAACCGTGAAATTTGAGTGGTTGTTTTCCTGTGGCAGAATGATTTGCCTTTAGTAATACTATCAAATCATGCAAATTATTACACGAAAAAAAAATTAAATTAAAATTTAAAAATTAATTTTCCAACTCGAAAACGAGAGAAGCTATCGTTCTTTTATAAGAAGTGACGTAATCAGGTACTGCTTGCCGCATGAAATTGATGCCTAATGCAAAAGAAGCTCTATGCCCTAAGTAATAAAGCAGTTCGAACGTTCTTTCGAGTTTCGGTTAAACCTTTTGCTAAACCGGCATTTATTGATTTTAATAAAAAAGAACTGCACAAATCTATTGTGGTACTAAGATAGAATCATTTTGCTGCGGGAAAACAAACACTAAAATTTCACGGTGTATAACAAGAACTTATTTAATGATGCATATTAAATGCTTGTTCGTGACTTTAGAACATCACGCCAGCTGGTGCCCCGCACCCCAGCATGTTTTGGTTATCGTAACCCTTACAACATCACTGAAAATAAAATAAACTAATAAAACAAAGTTCATTAACAAGGAATAAATTCTCTTAAACTGCGGGTACATAAAGTTCTAAATTGCAAGTTCAATCAAGAAATATTTGCATATTATGTCATTTTATCGATACCTTGATTTTTTTCTATCTAATAATACTTTTTGTAGTTCACGTTAATTATAGTATAAGTAGTAAATAGCTTAACTATTTATAAACTGTTTTTGAGTTAAAATAAAAGGTTGGAAAATAGCTGGCATAGGCTAGGCTAGCATGGCTGTAAGGTTGGAAACTTTTTTTTAGTTTCATTCCAATCTTATAGTTTCTTATGAGTTACTGTAGTTTACTTACCATTAAGTCAGTCATCATTATAGTCGATGCGACCGAAAACTAGACTAAATTTGAATGAACATTGCCTTCTCAAAAACTAAGATCCCAAAAAGCAAAGACTAACTAGAGCTATGTCTGATGTCGATTACGTGCCTACTAGATGAAAAAGCTATCGACGCATATAACGACAAACAGCCCATCTAATGTGGCGTGACCGAGCGTGTGAAACCAATAGGCTGCGATGTAGGATTCGTATCTTGGGTATTGTTAACAAAGTTTCGATCAGAATACATCTACTCGTCCAATGAAATGTGAGACATATAAAGACGTGTGGGGTATTGGGGCGCCAATCTCTTTTATCGAGAATCACTTTACTTTTGATATAATTGAGAAACAGTTTATGTGTAGTCAGTCTGTGCTAGGTAAGTACAATAATGCTAAATATTGGTCTTTATGGGTCTACACGATGACTGGGTTACACTTAGGTTAGGTTAGGTTCCCATGAAATTTGGTACACAGAATAGGACATACAGCCTGAGAAAGGACATAGGCTACTTTTTAACCGCCTTCGCTATAAATGAGTAATGTTTTGTGCTCTAAACGACTAAATATACATGCGGACTATAAATAAATACTTATACCGGGCAAGAATTAAACGGTAGCGAGTTTGACTTCCGGGGGAAGAGACAGATCTCTATCAAAGAGCCAACCTCCGAACCGACTCACTAAAAATTACAAAATAATATAACGAACATTAATCTGGGTATGAATTTGATTTGTTGTTGAAGGCGGTGCCGTTTATATTTCATGCAGCTTTCCTCAAAATTTTAATTGGCACCGCCTTCAACAACATATCAAATTCATACCCAGATTAATGTTCGTTATATTATTTTGTAATTTTTAGTGAGTCGGGTTTTTGAAGGCGGTTTTTTTGTTTACAATTTTTTTCATACTTTTTAGTGTTACATTTTTTTCACCCTATTAGTTCAGCTCACCTATAATTCTACTGAAATTAAAACTAGTAGTCTTAATATGTATACAGTATTGAAAGAAATATCCTTTACTCCCAACCATTAAGGAGTTGACCTTCCATCATCAGCTAAGCATCATAACATTATGATTGCCAGACGCAAATGCCAATATTACTTCTGAAATATGTAAAACGCGATACATGTGCCTATACAATTTGAGGGTTGCACTTTCCAGTTTTCTAATGTGTGTAACCATGACAGTTTAAAATTAGTCTTAATATGTACACAGATTTGAAAGAATTATCCCTTTACTCCCAACTATTAAGGAGTTGACCTTCCATCATCAGCTCGGGTTATTCCGTATTCATCCTATGTGATCTCATCCGACGTGAAACTTTTTCCTTACTCATCCTAATTTCGTTCCTTAATCATCCCAAAGCAAATATTTCAATTTTTAGTTCCTTATTCATCCCAAAATGATTCCTAGCTCATCCTATAACAAAACATTTTAAAAATAAGAATATTTTGTACGGTCGGAATAAAAGTTTAAAATTTAATTTAGTCGTTTTGTCAAATAAAACTGCAAAAAGTCTGATAAAATAATATATTTATTTATAAATGTTGTATTTAAAACAGTTAGGTATGTTTATTTTTAAAATTTGACAAACAAGACTCAATCAACTTGATATAAAAAACATCGTCTTCCATTATGTAAACTGTATGATTTTTAAAATCTCATAATAAAATGTAAAAAAATAATCTTCAATTAAAAATCACAGATTAAGCAGGAACCAGGATATCAGTTAGTGGTGAACTGATAAAAGCCAATTCGCAACATGGGGATACAAAATGTATCTATCTCTTTCTAACAAAAGATTCTATCTCTTTCACTTGTATGCACAGGTAATAGTTAAAAATACAACTTGGTGACTCATTATTAGATGTAAATGAAACCGTTACTATTATTTTCTTTAATAGCACGTAAACTTGCACGTCTTCTATCACGGCACGGCTATCGGTTTTAAGTATATTTTATTGAATATTATGTTATTTTCTTGTTTTAACATACAGATTTCTTTTTATTTATAATAATAGTATTTATATCCAAAACCTATTAATAGTTCACTTTCTGAAAATGTTTTGACTTTTGATTTTGCTATCCATACTTTTTATTGGAATATTCACCTAGTGATGAGGAAAGACTGCATTAGTGTTGTGTCAAGACAAAATCTAATAGGATGAGCTAGGAATACTATTTTAGGATGAGAAAGGAAATCGGATGAGTTCACATAGGATGAATACGGAATAACCCATCAGCTCAGCATCATAACATTATGATTGCAAGAAGCAATGCCAATATAACTTCCAGAAAATATGTAAACGCGGTACATTTGCCTATAAAATTTGAGGGTTGCCCACGATTTCTCCTGGATCCCATCATCAGATCCTAGACTGGTCCACCTAATAGTTTAGCTCACCTGTAATGCTACTGATTTATAACTAATAGTCTTAATATGTATAGAGTATTGAAAGAATTATCCTTTTACTCATAACTATTAAGGAGTTGACCTTCCATCATCAGCTCAGCATCATAAGATTATGATAGCCAGAAGCAAATGCCAATATGACTTCAGATAATATGCAAAACGCGGTACATGTCCCTATAAAATTTGAGGGTTGCCCTCGATTTCTCCTGGATCCCATCATCAGATCCGGGACTGGTGAAAATGGGACCACCTCGGAAGTAATCTCTATCCAACCAAAAAAAAATTTTTGAAATCCGTCTATAATTGACGAAATTATCGGTGAACATACATAAAAAAAAATAAAAAAAAAAAAAATAAATTATACATACAGACGAATTGAGAACCTCCTCCTTTTTTTGAAGTCGGTTAAAAATATAGGTGGTATGAAGCTCGTCGTGGCCACATGTATAAAACTAAACGCATCGTCAGCTGATATATAGCAATAATTTCTTGTGGCAAACCACAAAGGTTCTAGGCTGTTACATTTTGGACTGGTTTTTGAGGTTGTACAGTCAGCCAAAAATGTGGTCTACCACCCTACGGTTGAGATTCGTTTGAACATCATGAAACAACAAGGTCAGTTTTCCCTGGCAATAAGATTGTGTCAGTGACTATTGTCAACCTAAGCGATCGTTACATCTCGCAGAAACTTTTGTCAAAAGTGGTAGACCACTTTCTTGGCTGACTGTACCTACATTATGTAAAATATGTTCGGACAGATAGGAGGGACCTAAGAGTCAGCAAACAAAAGCTTACATCCTTCGTTAGTACCAAATTGGTTAGGGTTTGCAAACGAGACAATGACGAATTACTGCTGTTATCTGGAACCCACGGGTCAACAGGGATTGATGGGATTATCTTGAAAATAAATAGAAGACCACATGTGCACCACAGTGTTTCAGCTGAGAGATATTAGGTAATTGACTATTACGGTACCTCCTCCTTCATACCGTGGCAAATATAGAATTAAAAAAATACATTTTATTAAACAAAACAGATTTTAAAATCTGTGTAATCTTAACGAACTATTCTACTAGTATACGTATATATTATTGTAGACTTATCGTTTACAGTAGCCTAAATTCGAGGAACCCAACAACTTAAGTAGTAGGGCTAGTAGGAATATCTTTTCAGTAAATGAAGTGTAGCATTCAAGGATAAATGTTTGTCTAATTTAGTCGGCTTGAGATTAGAGTCTTATACCTAAATCCCTAAGACAAGAGGCGATGATACACACCCTTAGTTTGAATAGAGCGTTCAGGCAATCATCCCATGTTAAGATCTTAGTAATTATATATTACACTATATACGATATGATAAGTATAATGTGAAGCAATATGAAGAAGCAGTACCTTTATGGATTGGACCCTAACGAACATAATTAGAGTATTTACCATCCAATCCATTAAATTTCAATTGAACAAAAGAAATCGTACATTGGTTTTGGACCTAATGTCAAGTGACTAAGATTTTAGTGGGAATAATATCCCTCTGCGCGGTAAAGGGTTAAACTGAATTCACTTACAGTATCCCATCTTCCACCCTCATGTCCTTCGTGGAGAAGTATACAAAGGTGCCGTTGCCTGGCCAGTCGGGCACGGGCTGGGGTTCGAAAGTTGCCACCGTGCCATACTCCTCCGCCAAGCGGGCCAGGATGTATCGAGCCATCCAGAGGTCGTCGGCCGATCTCAATCCGGGACTTGGGCCTACCTGAAAAATGCTCATAAAATCATCTAATCTGCGTTTTTATTTCATACATGATAAAAAAATGTCTATGATATTTTCGTAACGGTTACAAAACGACTAAGCTTCATGTTTTGCCTAAAATGTAGACTGTTTAGTAAGTACGTGAAATTAAACGTGAATCCTGGCCCTACATGAGATCTGACTACATTTTTATAGATTTTGATAAGCGTAGAGGTTTAAAGCGTATAATCTTTTAGAGCTTGGCTTTACACGAGATCTGATAACTTTTTCACAGGGTAAGCTACATAGACTCGTCTTAGCAGCATTATTACATGAAATTGTTTTTCGAGGGTTCTAACTTATTGAACATTTATACTGAAAAAAGTAACATAAATATTCAATAAATTTATTTTAGAACACGGGATACGTGTCCTGAATTACATTTTCCAGAGCAAAACACTAACATGTATTAATTTTTTAATCTTTTCATTTTCAATAGCAATAGAATCGCTTGTGGCTAATAAATTAATCATACTAACTTTAAATGTTTTCAACATTAGTATCTCCAAAATGTATTGTGCTCATTTATTTCAAGAAAAATGAGCCCTACTTTACATTTTTATAGGCGATTGCGACAAATACTAAACCCTTTGCAAAATCCAGCAGCATTTGATGTCCTATTTCCAAAGTACTACATATACTAAACCGTTTTTATAGCCTCTTTCTTCACGAAACGACACCAAACTGGTAAATAAAAACGGTTTACACCTTCAAAGCATGTTCCCTGAATAGATAAGTAGTACCTGCATTATTTTTATTTCATGCCTTTAGAAATGAAATTACTTTCACGAAAATCAAAAAAATCGTAGTAACGTAAAATTTAAAAAATAATTAATATTACACAACATCACGTATATCGATCTGATCCGTGGATAGTAGCTTCAGCACTTGTGTTGAGGATATCAGAATCAACAGTGGATACACACACATATATACTTAAGTATAATAATAACAAACATGGAAGAACGTCGACGTTCGTCACAAAAATGTTTGTCCCGGATGGGAATCGATCCCACGACACTTGGAACCATAGGTAGCATGGGGCACTAACCAATGTTTCACCGAGCCAGTCAATACTTACGTAGGGTACGTATGTTTATTTATTATCACTCTCGTTCTTGCAACAACAGTTTTTTTGTTTCGCGCATAACAACTGCCAATTTCATTCTAGTCGCCAATTTGTGTGAACTTGGTAATAGGTGAACAAAAAGGTACTTATTCATAACTTTGTAAACAACATAATATTTAAGTAGGTTCCTTACTATTTTGTAATAGCTGACAGGTTTTCAAGTGTGTGAAAATGGTGTTATATTTACGTACTCTATCGATCAGTTCAGTAACTTATTTCGTCGGCTGACAATGTACGGAAATATTCCATCGCAAGGATATTCAAATGTCCCTTATGCTGTTATAAAACTAAAACTGCAATGCTTGAACACGATAAAACTTGCGTATGACTAGTTCGCTGAATCCGTTTGTAGAACTCCCCAACCTATGACAAAACTTTGCAAACGCAAATAGCTGTGTTCCGTTTACTTTAAATTCAGTTAGAACATACTGTAGCACATATAATTCTTTAAATATATTAAGCAACCTTTGTGTACCCTGCCGAGAGAATTCTACGAAGAGGGAGTTAATATACATTTTCTTTTGGCCTTTATTCGGCGGTTTCCCATTTGCATATTTGGAAGTGGGGCTTTTGAAGTGCAAAGCCGAAATGTTTGGCTTGCAGTTTAAGTGGCTGAACGCGTTGTAACATTTTCTAACAACAATATAAGTCATTCGTATATTTAAGAGGCTTATGAAGAACCGTTTACGATCAGAAAGAACTTTTACTGTGTTTTGAGATGTATAAACATGAGTTCGTTTTGAATTCATTAGAAGCAATAAGGACTGAGTGTAATTTATACTTAGATAACCCATATTGGCTTGTTCATATTGACTCGTGTGCCAACACAGTCCCGATGGTAGGTAACTACGAGTTAGGCAAATATCAAATAACCTGGAAATTCCATTGCGAGGGAGTCGTTCCCGGGTTGATGCCGTTCAGCTGCACCCCCGCATAGAGACAACATCTGTAATGAAAACATTCATTTGCATTCCATGCACATATCCTTCACAAAATTTAAAAATAACCCCTTTCCCATTTCACACTTTTGCAATTAACTCCGATTTTTTGACGTTTCATAAATACGAACTCAAATAAGTACGAATTCCACAATAAATCTTTTATTATGTAAATTTATGTAAATAAGGGTTTACGCAATAAAAGTTTATTTGCGGAACCCAGTTAATGTTTTTTTTTTCATTTAACGTGAGAATTGCTAGGCAAAATGTTTTTCTATTCAGCTACAATTATTTTCCGTAGCAAATAACAATGATATTTTCAACAAAATCATTCGTTACACATTTCAAATAAATTGAACCGAAAGGTTTCTGAATGTAAAAAATCACCGTTCGCGCGAAGCCGTTCATCGCGTAAAACATTTAGGTTTTTAAAATTCGAGTTCATAAATATCTTACTCGATTAATAACGAACAATAACATGTTTAATCAAAAGACGGATAACAGAATATAATAATCTATTTCTCTGGGAGATTCATAGTATTTTATGCTTTTCTCGATTGTTTATTCAGCCCGGGTTAAAATTGGTTAGGTAATCTGAAACAAACTGGAAATTGAATTATCGACAAAACGTTAATCAAATACCAGATGGATTGTTTATTGATATTGAATATTCTGTAAAGGCAAGGTTATTATAAAGGATTAATCCTTATAGATGCTGTGTAAATAGAGAAAGATAATGACTTTTTTTAATTGTGTATTGTTTTTTTATTGGTACCCCAAGATAATCCACCTTTTCAAATCAGCCTTTAGGTCTTTCCACTGGTGGACGCAGGCCTACCAGAGTCTTTTCCAACCACCCTTTCAAATTAAATTACCCTAAATTAGGTACCTATATAATGATACATTAGTCTCTATTAACGAGAGATGGAAATGTTGCAGATATTCCCTAACGCTTTCGATGTCCGACGGAATATACATGTCTACACTAACATTCTACACGTGAATTCAATCACTGATATTGGGTTCGAATCAAATTGACTTAGCTGCGCCCAAGGTAAATTCATTTTCCGGACGTATCCGGTTTTGGCATACGCGTTTACACGTGCGCTTAATTTCGCGCTTCAAAAAACCATACTCGCATACTAGAGCATAATTTTTCGGCATGTTCACTGTTACCGATAGTGGTGTCAGTATTGTGGTTACACCATATATTATTAGCCGCTGACTGAACATGCGACGCATTTTTCCCTATTCATATAAATTCCAGTTCTCATTCTAATGCTTGCAAACGCGTCGACGCTTGTACAAGAAGCGTGGTTGGCAAAAAGTGCCCTTTTAATACTATAAAAAGCTGATCTGACTTACTACAACTAGCTCTTTTCACTCTACTGCATAAGAATTTTACTGCCACTATAATGCCCAAAACGTCTTTACGCATACGCGGGTTCATACATTATTTCCTGGACCTAATACAATAACTAACAATGTATACCTACTTAGCTGTTCCAAACGTGTGCACTACAATACTTTTTACAGCACTTCTTTTTGTTATAATGTTTAAAAAGTTAGTTAAAAGTATATAAAGTTCATAATAAACCATAAATTTATGTTGTGACTATAGATGTTGCACTAGGCTCACAGGCCTGTATCGCAGCACCGGATTGGTGACTTAACAAATTTATATTCTCAATTCTGTAGCTTTGGTTTGTTATACAATAATCCGATACTTATATAACTACGGCGAACAAAAATAAATAATGAATGAATTCAACAACTCGTGTGTGTGGTAAAGGTAAGTCATTCCAATTTACCTGTAAAACGCTTCCATAAGATCCCTGGCGACGATCTTGTTGGCACCGGTGGCGCAGTAGTAAGGCCCGGGCGGGGCCGGGAATCCGCCCGCAGGCCAGCCCAGCGGCCGGCCGTCAGTCGTGGTCAGGAAGAACTCCTGGTTGAAGCCGAACCAAGGCTCCTCCACCTCGCCCTTCTCACACAACATCACGCAGCCCTTTCGATAGTTCGACGCTGTTTAAAAAAAAACATCAATACTTGATGAATGAGTTGACCCATCATGGCGCTTGCAACAGTGCCGAAATATCGGGAGCTCATTAAAACACAACAACATGGACATCCCGGACACTTTCAGATTTCTAATGTAGGTAACCATGACAGTTAAATTATATATAAAAAATTCTTTGTTTTTGTATCGAAAGTAACCTTTTCATTGGTTCACTTTCGTAATAAAAAAAATGGCTAAACTACTATTATTTTAGATTATCGAGACGAATGTCTCTCAGATATGTACATTATTTATTCGCTAAAACCTTTTTACGTTTAACATATTATATTTCGTGTTTAACATCTGACAGAATAAGATATTTTTGTTTAGTATTTAATCTTATGAGTATTCTAAGAAATATATCACATAGAACCTTTACTCGAAAATATGTTAAGTAGCAGAATATAAATAGAATATAAGTTATACCAAAGCCGCTCTAAGTTGGCCGATTTGCTACATGTCAGACTGACTGCACTAGTGAGGGACAACGGTAAAATTGCCGAAGTATATAAGTAACAGTTATTTCCACTTTATAACCAAGCAAGGTCTAATTATAACAAATTTTTATTAAAAACATTAATTCACATCCACGTTCGCGTTCACACGCACGTTCCTTATTTATAAATATATTTATTTTTAAATTACAATACTTATTAAATCCTTCATCCTATTTTAAAAAATACCTGGTGGGTATTACCCACTACGTCACTATGAAAACGTGTCAAACGGCGTAACCTTGTAAAAAGCGTAATACAGCGGGGAAATTTTACGTTTTCTTTTTATAATTCAATTATTTTAGGTAATAAAAGACAAATAATTATATAATTATGTGCATTTGAAATTTTGAAATAACGTATTATTTTTAAAAGTTGTTCTTTATGATTCGCGTAAATATGTTCCTCTTAACAAGGATAAATGCAAAATATAAAATAAAAAGTGTCAAATCAGTCTTCTAAGAACGGCTCCGGTATAATTATCTAGTTATTTGTCTTTTATTACCTAAAATAATTGAATTATAAAAAGTAAAATTTCCACTCTGTATTACGCTTTTACAAGGTTACGCCGTTTGACACGTTTTCATAGTGACGTAGTGGGTAATACTCACCAGGTATTTTTAAAAATAGGATGAAGGATTTAATAAGTATTGTATTTTAAAAATAAATATATTTATAAATAAGGAACTTAAATTCAATCTTTGGATGTGAATTAATGTTTTTAATAAAAATTTGTTATAATTAGACCTTGCTTGGTTATAAAGTGGAAATAACTGTTACTTATATACTTCGGCAATTTTACCGTTGTCCCTCACTAGTGCCTTTGAGTATAAAGCCACTGGAGATGCCATAACGTCAACGCTTCTAACAAATTTTTCGCCACTTTTAGCGGGGGCGAGGTAAACACGTACAGCACACCACCAAAAATTAATAACTCAACAGACACAAATTTTGCTGTAACGATAAACGCACACTACAAAAATGTTCAACACTTCAAACAATACACGCACACAAACAAAGTTTTCACGTAACTACGCAACACACATACGAAAAAAATAGTGATGACACAAAGAATAAAATAAAATCAGTTTGGTGAATGAACTGAACTATCTTGTACTGATTATTGTAATTCAATAACATTTTGTGGGATCTTATTAAACAATTTTGTGCTTAAACCCAAGAACGACTTTCCAGTCTTTTGAAGCCTGAGCCTTGAAACGGCAAACTTATGTTTATTACTGGTGTTAAAATGGTGAGGATCCGATATTAAATGATTGTATGTTCTTGTAAACATATAAGATACAGTCCAAAATGTACTGAGAGGATACGGTTAAAATATCTATGTCTTTAAAAATATCTCTAAGGGAGTCACAGAATTTCTTTTCATTTTCAGACTAAATTTCAATATCGTATGACCAGAGGAAAGAAAAGTAATTTTTCTAATTCATCTTACAAGATTTAAATATATAACATATGTTTAGACCTTTTATTTAATTCAAAATTAAAGTAAAAAACGGATTATACAACTAACTGCAGGGAGTGAATGATTCATTCAAATGTCGAGTCGCTTTTTTGACTTTGTGACATCACTAGCCCCCGTACCACTGTATTCTTGTTTATTTTTTTCTGTCGTTTACGTATCGCAACGACTTTTTATTTAAATGGCAATTCTTCTTAAATACACGTTTAAAAGTTAATAAAAACACTTAGATATGATACTAAACGCGCTCTTGTTGCGAATTTGAGCTCTCGATCGCCTTTTACATGAGAATACTGCACAACTAACCATTTTTCAAGAGTAACGTCACGCGACAGGGATCAATGCAAAATGGCGGTGGTGCAGCGACAAGTAGTTTTATTAAACGTGTTTGAACAGTTGACCAATGTACTTTGCCGGATGGGGGCGCCCGTGTAAGGCATCTCCAGTGGCTTTATACTCAAAGACTAGTGCAGTCAGTCTGACATGTAGCAAATCGGCCAACTTAGAGCGGCTCTGGTATAATCATATCATGGAACCGATTGAATGGACATGGCTACCGTAAAGCGAAATATACATACGTATATGCAACAGGAAAAACATGCCAAGTAGGTACCATGACCCGGGGTTAATACCGAATAATCAAAATATATTCGGCCGGATGCCCGCCCAAATGGCGCGTCTATTTAATATACGTGTAGCTATATAAGATATCATAACAAAAGAAAGGACTACACATCAATGACACATTAAATTGCAATAACTACCTACATCATTTTGCATTTAATTATCATCTACTACTTAATAACACATTTTGTCTTTTCCATATTGTCTCGTCTATATTTGTCTACAAAATAAAATTGATATTAGTTTTTTTATATTAGTGACCTCTCCAAAGTGTATTAACATAATAAAATCTTTATTTAAATATTTACAAGCGGATTACATCTCAACAGAAATGTATAAAGTCACCGGTAAACTGACATCCATCTTTTTAATTTGAATCGCGGCTTTGTAAAGTTGGTGCTACATGGGCAAAATGGGACTACGTAGCCAATACGTTTACTCGATTAGAAAACTGAACATATCCGGGATGTGTTTTTTTTAACGGACTCCCGATATTTAAGCACTTTCGCAACTGAGTCGAATCGTGATCATGTAAATATTCCGGAAAACAACATGGTAAATATTCCGGACATTTTAAATTTTCTAATGTAACATGACATGGTTACTTAATGGTATTAAATATAATTTTAATCTAAATGTTTGCTGAGGCATCCGAAATATCTCCTACTAGTACTTTAGGGCCTTACTCTACAACGTTCTCCATTCATAAGACAAATTAACATTAGACCTCATTACTAACGGGTGGGTTGATAATTGTGCTGGTAGGTGTCCGCAAGGACCATAATGTGGTTTCCACGTCTGAATGGGTCGTGGTAAATAACTTCGGGGAATATAAAAGTGTCCGAATTGTCTGCGTTCGCCTGGGCGGTGTTGCTGCCGTCGAAATACCAAATGGGCAAATCTGGAAAAGGGAACATTAACTTACTTTATTTCTTTTGGGTCTAGACACAATAAATTTTCAAGGACAAATCCAGTAGAATTGATATTTAAGAATCTAACTGAACAGTCAATAGGGCGAACCGATATTTATTTTAGAAAAAAAGGTGTCCGGCCGATCTCTAATAGAGATAAGCCAACTGCGCAGGACATATTATAGTACACAAGTGCACTCTGCTCCCTTACTCTCATAGTTCGGTGAGATGGCAATCCGACAATGACCGATGAGACACTGATTTGAGAAAAGATAAATTTTATGTCATCTGAGACGCTATTATAATTAGGTATGAAGAGGTGTATCATAATCTCATCATATTCAGTATGTCAAAGACCTCAGTGAAACAATACAAGTATTTTTCGGGGATCTAATGGAAAACCAATAATGGAAATTCCGGATTGCTCCCATTAGCCGAACGTCGTCGTCTGCCGATAAATGGCGCTTTATCCCCATATAAATCAAGCACTGGCGACGATTTGATTTATATGAAGAATTTCAAACGACACTTGACTTCAGCTTCATACAACATCAACTTGAATTTTCTCAAAGGACAATGGGCAAAAATGTATGGAGCTTGGTCTATTTTTGAAATTGAGTGGCAGTCTCCGGAATCAGTATATCTTGCAAGGCACTATTAAACAACACTATTTAAAAAAAAAATCGTGAGCATATACCGGTTAGTTTAGGAGATATCGAATATTGTTGTCTTTGTATATTTCGATGATTCAATGCAAAAATTGTTTTATTTTTTTAGTATTCCTATTGTTTAGTGTATATTATAACTATTAAAATGTCTAATATTTTTAAAGGTTTACAAGAAAATAAAAAACCGACCATATTTTTAAGATTTTATTGTGATAAATACAATCACATACAAAAGGTACAATATAAAAACTTCCAAAGAAGTTTTGTCAACCGGTTGCTGTTACCACCATACAGTTGCGTAAAACCCGCCAAGTGACTCTGGCCTCTCTCGGTCAGGTCGCGTTCCGGGATCAGCACTGTACGAACCGGAGCCAGGGGGGACCATTGCTGCGGCAAGCGCAGGATCAGTGGAGTCTTAGCGGCGGTATTGTGCGGGCGGAGCGGGTCAGCCCGCCGGCCAGGGAGACCCGTAGAAACGGGGGCCCTTCCGTCCGGCAGACTGGCCAACCCGCACAGCTCAAACCAATGCGAGACTCCACGCCTTGTCTCGTTGTTGCCGCAGCAATAGGCTCCTCTTTAAGCGGGCTTTCAGGGTGAGTGCGACAGGCTATTGTGCCTGTCGACCTCATATTTGGATCTCACTACCGCTTATCATCAGGTGGAGTGAGGTTATCTTGTTAGTTTAATATTTAAAAAAAATGTTTTTTTTTTATAAAAAACTTACTCGTCTATATTAATAGTGTCTAAAAACGCAGCAGGTAATCGAATTTCATCTTGATATCGTGCCGTGGCTGGGTGATTCCGTCAGACGAGTTTATACTATAAAAAAAAAATCACTTTTCGTAGGCGTAGGTTTATTGTAATTCTGAATTATCCTATTTAAACAAAAAACCGCTGTTTGCTATTACACAATTATCAAAATAAAATAGTTATGTAATAATACGTTACTGAAATATAACAATCTTCATCACTCTATATTTCTATATCTAACCATGACTCGAAGTAACTGCCATATAATAAGTTTTTATTTATGACACGAACTATGATATGCAATTGAAATTTGAGACTGCCACCCGATTTTTATTTTAGCCCAAAATGCCCATTGTCCTTTGTAAACGAGAGTTCTAAACAAATTATCCAACTGTCAACTTTTGTCTCCTGTGACCACGATTCCTAGAAAGAGCTCGAAACGTCGGGTCTCAATTATGTTTAAAATCACATTATACGAGAGTTAAATCCGTAAAATAAGTTTTCAAATTTGTAGCGTTCGCGAAAATATTAAACGATACTATGAATTTGCCAAATAGCTTGCCAAAATGGCAGAAGGCTGAGGCTGAGGCTCGTTCGCTTCAATCGGAATTGCCTGCTTCGGACAGTGGTGTGAACGATGTCGTAAACCTCTAAGCCAATTTCACGACAAACTAAGCCGTCAGCGAATCTTGACAATTGTTGCAAGCTCAAGTATTTAGAACAAATTGGATCTTACGGCTGAATACTGAAGAAATTGAGTATTTGACTGTTTTCAAAAATTGTGGTCTTCAGAATGTGGTACCTTTTTAATCGGCAAATCAGCACTCAAACATACTAATTATCGTTTCAGTATTCAGACAGTAGTGTTTTGTTTTAGTACTATCTCGTCATTTTTAATACGCCTAAAAAGGTTTATGTCTACATATTGAACTGACCATAAAGCTATAATTTACCGCCCATGAATGTCAAAGCGGGCAAATCTACATTGGCCGTTTGCGAAAGCTTCTGGCAACAGAAGTCTTTTATTACACGCGAATGCTACATCCCGATGCCGTAAACGACGTATTTTATTAGTTTAGAATAATAAAGTCGGTCGGACCGATTTGTTTTCCATGTATCAATCTGCGTAACTACGAGCACAAATATTGTGCAAAATCTTCTATGATATTAAATAGCTGAATGTGTTGCTATGGGCCAATCTCGTGAATAGCTGAACCGGTTTAGGTAATGCATTTTTGGTTGTGTTCGTTATTCTAATCAAATTTCTTCATTCAGTAACTTTTAAACTCGACAGACGTGTTAAAAAAAACACAAGAAAAAAAATGTCACCGTAAAAAAGGCCAACAAATTAATTATTATCGAAACAAAGTAACCCCTAGTCATTGATGACAAATATAAGTAAAATAGATCCGTTAGTCACAAAAAATAAATCTCTTGCGAACTAAATTTATGTAAATAACAAACATAATATGAAGGGTTCAGCCTTGAAAAATGAGCTACATAGGTACTTTACCCTTCGCCGAAATGTAGGATAGCACCACTTGATCACACTAAGCGGCCGTGGGCAGTTTCATGAAACACATTTGCATATAACCTAATGTGCCTTACTTACTGGACATTTACCAAAGAGATTCTTTATTTCTGCGTATGAAAATAAAACCTGCTCAAATTTCATGCTTCAATGACTTTTAAAGTCGACAGACGTGTTATCGAAAAGACACTACACATTTTTTTAAATCCAAATAACCTCTGGATGTTTCACGCCAGGAAGATCTTCAGCTGAGTCCGGCCATTATCTAATCGGGCTGAAATTTGGCATAGGTGTTATGACGTAGGGATCCGCTAAGAAAGGATAACCCGAAGCGAAGCGAGAACGGATGACTAGTCTATCCATTAATCGTCTTCAAAGTTATTGTTACCTTTGTGGGTCTTTGGGATAAAATCGAAGGTCCTGTCTTTGGATCGCAGGTGGATTCCGGTGCCATCTACCCACACGTAGCTGGCGAGCAAGGCTTCGCAAGGAACCTCCAGGTCTTCATATTTGCGCATAGCGCCTTTATTCAAAACCACTGGTGTAGTATTCATTGTAGTTATACCTGTACAATGTAAAAAATACAATCAAACTCACATTAGGATGCAGGTCAAACTTAAAACTAGCCGTTAAAATATACAAAGAACACATGTACACAATGTTTTTAGTTCTGTAAACAGTAAACTGAACAATATAGAATCATTAGGTATCTAAAAATTTTGTGGTTTATAAAATTCATGAAGTTACAAACGATTTTAATACGACAGTCAAATAATATGTACCAAATTTCTGAATTTGCAGTTAATTAATTAATTTATAACATAATCCGTTCAGTCAATATAATTGCCAAGTGCAATCATTCTGTATAACGTTTCTGTAAAAAAATGTTTGCGGACCGATAGTGTTTGATCACTACCGGTGGTGGCGCCACAATTCGCATTGGTGACGTAATTGTCTGGATAGCTCAGAGGTTAGAGCAACCGACGCGATATCGGGAGGTCCGGTGGTTCAAGTCCCCGTTCAGGCGGGGTCATGAATGCGAATTATTTCAAATCTTAAATTGAATCCGTTCAGGTTTTTGAATCTGTTCCTATTAATAGCCAATCCTGAGACCTCATTTGACCAGTCACAAAATAAGTCGAATTGCTCCGCCATGGCACGGTAGTGTTATCTAACATTACCGTGGCCATGACATTGAGCAGTCGAAGCGCTGGTGCGGGCGCTAGTTAAAAAATCTAATCGTAAAATTAAAATATCCTTTAACAGAGTTCATAACTCTTACCTCCTGGCTGGTAAGCGGGAAGTTCAGGCATAATAATTTCCCGTTGTTATAAATAAAACCTGGCGAAAAAATGGGCACTTATGAAAATCATGCCAATTGTTAAAAATGTTTGTACCTACTTAGGTTATAGTTAGGGTAGTCAGTCAAAGGGTAAAGTCTATTTACTAGGGTAAGGGACTAAGGGTCCTTTACATCATACTGTGCACATCGGCCTTTATTTATTTTGTGCCGACTGTAAATATGAACTTACAATTACTTAATTCACTTTATCGACAGTATATCCGTGTGTACAATTATGTACCTACCGTTTTTTAAAACCACACTGAAATATTGTTGACTGCAGAATTTATCTTAAATGTTATTCTACCAATTAAATTACTCCATGAAATTGATGTTGTGATTTGATGGAATGATGAAAAAAATCAAAAATACATTTTGACGTTAAATTTTGACGTATATTGTCTCTGAATGTGAATGTTATATTACCACAAAGGTCTCTATACTTTTCTCTTTATCGCCAGTATTTAAATTATATTTTGATTTTTGAATAAAATTACGGTCAATAAATAATAATTGATACCTATCCTGAGTAATAAAAAACTGTTATATAAGTAACACTGAGTATCATCAAAGATGCGATCAAAGAGCCTACACAAAAAAAGAGAAAACAAATGTAAATTACATTAGGCTCAGTTTTTTGGGAACTGCTTATCTAAAACCAGATAAATATAATGCAACTAATATAGAGTGAGTAAAGAGGTAGGCGTGATATTAAATATTGCTATGGATCGAAGTTAACCCTTCACACGTTCCTCCCTATAAAATATTACCGATGATTTATCTAAAAAAAATCTACGGTAGCCCTTAGCAGACTTCTAGAAAGAGTTTTTAATTAGCCTACTTCATAAAATGACATCACATGACATTAATCTGCCAAAATTAGTACTTGTTCGTGTTACATTTCAAATATCTTCACTATAATTATTTAAAAATGCAAGCTTAGAGTAATTTTGAAAAGTTGTTTTTATCTAACATAATAATGAAGAATATCATTTTACGTTGTTATCTATTACCATTCGTACTTTTTACAAATTGTTAAATAATATGGCGCAAAAAGACAACATCATATTTATGTTTCAAGTTATAGCGCTTCTAAATTTTGAAAGGTTGGGCTTTTGCATTCGTCCGAATCAAAATGTTAATATAACGACAGTCAACACTTCACCTGATACAAGTTCGATATTTACCAGCACAGATAAAGCAGAGAGACATGAATCCTTCAAAAAATGGCAAGTAGGCAGAGTAAGCCGAAAACACTACGAAATTGTGAACATGATATGGAGAAAGACAAAAATATTTGCAGATGTCGAGATCACATCCCCAACCGAAAATCGTATCAAGAGAAGTAGCTTTAGAACAACGAATAATAAAGAACTAATAAAACCTTTGACATACGTTACTAAGGGATCTCTATTGCCTCCAAGTACAATGAGCTACATAGAGTTTTATTACCTTGATGACAATGATGAACGAGTCAAACGTAGGGATAGTTTTCTACCCAAATTTAAGAATTCATTAAGAATGCAATTACACACAGATGATAATATTTTTTTGAAATCTCCTGTTCTATCATTTCATATAAATGATAATAAGCGATCTTTACTAACAGCAAAACCAAAGACTACTGAAAATCTCCGCCATCGTAAACAGAAATTTAATGAAAAACCGTCTGTTTATGAATTTTTCAAAATAGGTTACGGTTCAATGGTAAAACCGAATCCTAAAAATAATTTGAATACAATTTACACCACTATTAACACAGCAACATGTCCTTCTACGACAATAGAAACATTCCCAATGGATTTTCATAATGCGACTCACCCTTCCACAGTTAAATTACTTAATGATATTGAAGAAGTTGTAATAGATAGCGAACAAACCACGGTTTATGATAGAATTAAGTTTTTTGAAATGTATGACGACCATACTGCGCGGCCTTCAAACAATGATATAATATCAAATTCCGATGACAACGAAAACATGATTAAAGATAATGAGATTGTTCAAAATCAAAAAGAGCACCTGGAAGACATTCATCGAAACATAGGCCACGATAGCAAGAAAAAAGTTAAAAACGTAAAAAAGCATATAGTCCCAGCCTCATCCACAAGCGTAAGCAAGCAGACGACGAAAATTAAATCAAAATTCGAGAGTGTTAAGTTTACTGTCAATAAAACTTTAGCAGAACTTAGAAATAATTCGAGAAGAATACATAAAAACTCAAGCAGGGTAGCTTTATGGTCTGATTATCCATTTGCTGCTGTTTATGTTTATGAGCCATCTCAGGTACGTTTTATGGGACGTTTTAGAGGTATTTAAAGTATTCATGGAATAAAATGAACGTAAAATCTTTCTTTTTTCTCTATTGGTGTTTAAATTATTTCATGCAGATCCATTGT
Organism: Maruca vitrata; assembly: GCA_039566165.1. Classification (NCBI taxonomy): domain Eukaryota; kingdom Metazoa; phylum Arthropoda; class Insecta; order Lepidoptera; family Crambidae; genus Maruca; species Maruca vitrata. Next base: position 8,201,710 of record CM076917.1, read on the forward strand.
GACGCAGCTGCCTTGAGTCCGCATTGGATCGTGGCTGCAGGGTCTTGCTTATCGCGTTTCCATAATAAAGATCCAGAAACTGAGGGCAGGTCGGCCTTTGTGGCTTACTGCGGTCAAAACTGGTGGCAGCCTGAAAGAGTATCCTACGTTAAGTACAGCATTGTCCATCCAAGTTTCCACCCAAAGGATAAGACACGAAAATACCTGTATAATATTGGTAAATAATAGCTACTAAACAATTATAATAAATAATAAAAAATGATAGTATACGTAATTAGACTCGTGGTCTGAAGGATAGTCAAATAAATGTTTGTACTCCAGAAACACATGTGGTTGCCTTAGAAAAATAGAAAGCACGACACGTAAAACTGATAAATCAGTTGGATGGAAAAAAAATCTTACCGTATTATATATACCTTTTCCCACAGGTTTAGTCCAAGTGGTTGGTTCAATGTCATCTTGCTCCGGCTGGGCACCTATAGTACTGATGTCGCACCATTTTGCTGCGAACCCAGATGGATCAAAAAGCACAGCAGTTGGGTGGGGACTTGACAGGTTTTAATTTTTTTTTCAAATGATTATTAGGGGAACCTGTTGTACCTTGGACAGGGTTGTACCTTGTACAATTGTAATTTTTCGTAAACTCCCGTGCTTTAGAATAATATTGTATATGGCAGTCAAAGCCTGCTTTGCAGTTAAAAAAGGTAATTTCTTATTTTTTGCCTTAAAAGTTCGTTTTTTTGGAATTTACTTATGGCCTCTTAATTTGTCACGATATGTTTTATAAAATATTTTTACTTCCGATATAATCTCAGTTTATTAAGGTTTTAAACAGTATAGTTGACAGAACCCAACATCAATTAAAAGTGTGTTTAAACAAGTTGTAACTAAAAATTGTTATGATGTTGTACCTTGGCCCCCAACTGAGGATGTACCTTGGACATAGATAATAGATAGATAATTTTGATATAGATATATAACCTTATAAAAACATATTTTTTTATTATATTTTTATTCTATTTATATAAGGCAAAAAATAAATATTTAAAAATGTAAACATTTGCTATGTTATTGACACAAAATAAAGAGACAAGAGACTATTAATTAAGGTAACTGTTAATTTGCTATTTACATTAAAGTTTTTGTTGATTTTAGGTATAAGTATTATTGTTGTACGTACCCATATTAAAAATAGAACTCTGCTGCAATTGCAAGTGTTTATCTTCATTCTACCCTGGAATGTCCAAAGTACAACTGGAACGGTCCAAGGTACATCAGGTCTGTTGTACCTTGGACAGTTTTCCCTTTTTTTTTCAAGTTGCTTTTGTTTCCAGCTTTGCCAAAAATCCTTATATTTTATTTATTTATTATATAGTTGAGTAACTGATCTTTCCATTATTCCATATTTGACGGATCTTATTCTTACCATTTATTTTTAAAAAATAAAAATATCAAAAACTGGCCTAGGTACAACAGGTTCCCCTACTCAAATTTTAATTTTATTTTTTATTTGATTTTCATATATTCTTCCCAGATATGACATACGATACTCGCCAGTTGTACTACCAAAACGTCCTTTATCTGCATTTGAAAGTCTTGTACACTCGGAATCCTGTCCAGGAAGTTCTACTTTTGCGTAAGTTCTGCTTATTCATGTAAACATACCAAAATGAGTTATTAACGACCTTGGGTCTACAAAAACAAGTCAAAATACGCTTTACCGCTATCACGCCTCAGAAATTTACCGTTTTTTCAACAACTACAAATTAATTAAAATTACATTAGTGTTATCAAGGGATGAAGGGCACTTGCCAGATAAGACTCCGCCATTCAAGACACTGTGTTGATTTTACGTAACATACCTACCTACCTTTCTTGTTGCGAAAGATAATAATAATAAAATATATTACACAACATCACATACATTGATCTGATCCCGTGGTAAGTAGCTTAAGCACTTGAGTTACAAATATCATAATCAAAAGTGGATACACAAATATACTTACTTAAATATATTTAATAACATATTACGCCACTAGACACGGAACAAACATCACGGCACGTCGGTTCACGATACAAATTTTTGTCGTGGGTGAGAATCCAACCCACCACTCTTAAAACTCTTAATAGATGTACGGGTCGCTATGTTATAACACTAACGTTTCAAAAAATCTCCTTTTGTTTATTTTTCAGGGTAAAGCTTTTTGAGCCGTTATTTCTATTTTACGAATTCGCGAAAGAGTCAAACTACAAGATAAAATTGTTACTTTTAAGTAATTCTCCAATTATACGCACATTTTGAAGATCACTCAGTTCAGACAAGTGCTGAACTGAGTGATCCTTTTAGACCGCCACTAATCTGCAATCTGACACCCTAGCGAATTGGTAATTTCTTAAAACATTTAAGAAATTCTTTACTAAATTCTAACATAAAAATCATTATCTCAGAGTTAGTACTTTCTGAGATTGAGAATATGCTCATTTACTGAAACGTCTGGATTGAGTGTTCCAGTTTTTTGGTCATAACTAATTTAAATCAAGTTTGTGAAATTTGTGACCCCATGCTATAAAATTTTACTATTTTTTACTAAATATCATATACATCTCTCTTCTTTTACTAAAAGTTGAAAAAAAGAACACTCAGTGCAGATGCACATCGTAGATAGTGACTCTGTGTCAGTAATCACTGATCCACCGAGCAAGTCAAAGAAACGCTAATTGTAAGAAAATGTTGTTAAATACTAAAGGACTTCAAATTATAAAGGCAAATAACAGATTGACCCCTATTTATGTTGAACATCTTAAATATCATTTTCAGTATATGTATGTATAGAGTTCAGATACTCAGAAAGTAATTTTTCCATAGAAAAGAGAAATTAATCAACGAGGAAGGAAGCATCGTGAAGAATGTGTACTGTTTATCTCTGCCACCTTACTTTGGAGAACAAAATGATCCTGTGCACGGTAGTTTGCTCCTAGTTGGAGGGAAACTAATAGCCCTTTATTTGCAGGTTAGTAAGATATTTTACACAATAAATCACCATAGTTTTTAAATAATGGTAATATATCAGGTATAATATTTCATTTTTAAAAAAATATTGTATTGTCTTAAAATATCGACAAAATTGTATTACTTCATAATCAAACCCCTATCTATACGTAATTTTAAACTAGGTACTATTCTTCTAAGATTAATAAAAATCTTACATTTAAAAGGAAAGATTAATTTCAAATTAATTGGATTTCTTTGAGCTCTGCCTTTTGCTGGAGCTAGTGGTAGCTAGTCGTCGCGGTAATTAACTTAAATGGATAATTTGAAATTCACGTTCCTTATTTTTTGTATTAGCTAACCCAATTTTGCCTCTAATTTGTTCCTATTGTATTGAATTCGAATTTACTTACAATACCAAGTAATTTTCTAAGTTAATTCAGATTGTTTACACTAGTTGCTTCATAAACTTTATTCTTGTCATTTACCGCGTACTACCAATAATGTATTAGGTAGCCTGAAGAAAATGTAAGAATAAACCTAATTTGCCTAAGTTCAATATATATTACCTACATAACTATACCAACGCGAAATTATTACTCTCTTTACATACTTTGCTTGCAAATTATGTGAAACTTTACCTAATTACAAAATATTACGGTGACCTTTGTAATGTAGTCGAGGGGCAGGATATTTTGTGACCAAATAATGTTAATTGGATTACGCTTTAGGAAATTCGTTTCAATAAGACCTCAGCAATAATTAATGTGGTCTTCCTAGTCGGGTCGATGGTGAATTTCGACGTTTCTTTTGTCAGTGTGAGCTTTACCCTCCGCCTAATGCGAATTAATAAAAGCTTAGCACTCTTTTTTTTCTATTTTAAACGAACCATGACGACGAAAGTCGATACTGACGTCTATCGTCGTCTACGTCACCAATTTGTGTACTTATCTACAACAACAATAATAATTCAAAGTCAAAAGTATTCGTCTTTCTTTAAAAATATTTTAGAAAAAAAGAACATCACGAGATATTGTGACCTTGTAGACATGTTTACGTTTATGATAAAAAAAAAACAATATTTTGATTGTTTTAATTTTAAGACATAAGTAATTAAACAAATAAAATCACTGATAAGCCATTTTCTCCCCTTCACTCTTATCTGGTCCAATTACATAAACGACTGAAATAACATCGCCCGTATTTGTAAAATAAGGTCAATCTAACCCAATTGTCACATGAGAAGCCACAGCGGTTTGTTAGCGGATGTAATCAATTTTTATGACAGCGTTAATTGGAAAAAGGTATTGTATATTTGTTTAGGAGGAGCGACGTATATTTGGCGAGCAGTCAGCCCAGTACACTGGCGTGTGGCGACTGGTTCCGTGGGTGCACGAGGTGGCCAGGGAGCCTGACGAAGCTGATGGGCTCTCAGTCGATATCTGATCAACTTAAAAAAAAAGCAGTTTGGAACAAATCACAAGTTCGAAATTTCTGGCAACCCCTCTCGGGCCATAGACAAACAAAAAGTTATGCAAAGTATGTGGAATTCTACCAGTATTTTTTACGCATTGGGCAAAATGGAGAAGAATTCTCGTAAACAAGCCACTTCATCGCGGTATTACGCTTTTAATACAAGGTTTTATTGCACATAGAAAAATAATAGAAAAGCTATATGATGTTCCATTTAGATGGTAGAATGTAATCCAACTTTTTGTCATAAAAACTTTCATCTAAAGTCTCGAAATGTTTGAAATTGAAATACAATTTCTTGTTCTCATATCTATAACAATTTCATAAATTGTCATAGTTCGGTAAATCTTTTACGTTCGTTATTCCCAGAGCTATAGTCCAGTCATTTAAGCTTAAATTAGGTAAGAATCTCTGAATTCGAGATACCCAGCTGTAAGTCTGTAAATACTTAGATATTGACACCCTAAAGGTGGTCTCAAAACCTACATATGGTAGGGTGTACGCAACTATTAAATTTTCAAGGTCAAATGTCACAAATATCAGTTTTATGAACTTTTGAGCGAAACGGGAAGTTTTATCATAAAAGTGTGTAAGAGAAAATTGCTTATCATCTAATTATCTATAAAAATTGTCTCTACGTTTTATTCCTAAGATTCACCATTTCAGAGATACAGCGATGCAAATAGTTGAAAAAGTTGTATTTTCAAAAGCTTCCAGACCCCCGTGCGATTGTGCTAGACAGTTAAAATTTTCCCAACTGATGTATTTCAGTAGCCTCTTTAACATCTAATACTAGAAAAAGCTTAAAACCAATGTTTAAGTGGGTTCTCATACAAAAACTATGTTTTTTTTTTCTCACACTTGGCCGGTTTTTAACGTGGTTACCCCAGTAAACCTATTCCAGACGACACCTTTTATACGTGAAGAACACGTTGTTTATATGGAAGCCTAGTTAAATCATTGTTTTATGTTGTTTTTAGTACTATACATATACGTTTCAGTACATTTAAACTGCTTATTATGTGTCAAAAAGTACGAAATAACCAATTATTAGTATTTCTGTTTGAAGTATAACTGAAAAAAAATACATTTTAAAAATGTTAACTGTCCATCTAACTCTATTATGAACGTGAAGATCCATATTAACCAAATTTTATTTAATGAAACGCAGAAATCTTAAATCTTCTGAATACTGAAAACAACACAAAACAATTATTTAACTAGGCTTCCTTATAAACAACGTGTTCTTCATGTATAGAAGGTGTCGTCTGGAATAGGTTTACTGGGGTAACCACGTTAAAAACCGGCCAAGTGTGAGAAAAAAAAAAAACATAGTTTTTGTATGAGAACCCACTTAAACATTGGTTTTAAGCTTTTTCTAGTATTAGATGTTATAGAGGCTACTGAAATACATCAGTTGGGAAAATTTTAACTGTCTAGCACAATCGCACGGGGGTCTGGAAGCTTTTGAAAATACAACTTTTTCAACTATTTGCATCGCTGTATCTCTGAAATGGTGAATCTTAGGAATAAAATGTACAGACAATTTTTATAGATAATTAGATGATAAGCAATTTTCTCCTACACACTTTTATGATAAAACTTCCCGTTTCGCTCAAAAGTTCATAAAACTGATATTTGTGACATTTGACATTGAAAATTTAATAGTTGCGTACACCCTACAATATGTAGGTTTTGAGACAACTTTTAGAACGTCAATATACAAGTATTTACAGACTTACAGCTGGGTATCTCGAATTCCGAGATTTTTACCTAATTTGACTGGACTACTAGTGTACATTCACATGAAAAAGTATTTGTTTTTAATTTTTAGTTGCACTTTTTGGCTTACCAGTGTACACGTGCCCTTAGGCTTTGTGAACAGATAGAAAGAAAACACTGACTTATAGCAATCACGTAACAAATAGAAATACCGAAGCTAGCGATTTACTTGACTGATTTATAATTTATTTTACATCAATCGTATTAAAATAAATAGCTTTTGCGTTGTTTTAGCCTCGTACCTATTTACACGTAAGTATCTATAATATAATTGATTTAGTTTCAGTGTCGAGTCGGTTACCTACGTCGATTGTAGACCGAATTTCTCATGAAGATTTGTTTCAGATTCAATAAAAATGTTATTGCCTATCATTTTACCACCAAACGAAGTCACAACGACACAGACGAAAATCGAATATAACACTCTAGGTTAGCAGTTATAGAATATAACACTCTAGGCGATAAGTAACTATTATATTTGGACATGTTTGTATATTGTTAGGACTTTGTGGCTGTGAGCTTTTTTGACGTTTTATATTTTTGTAATTTGAATTGTGTTTTGTATTTTATTTCAAATTTTGTTTATATTGTTGAAATTTTTTAAATAAAGATTTCAAAACGGTTTGGTTATTTATATTTGTTTATTAGATCAGATTTTATTCGATTAACATAATTGTTAAGAGTTGGAGCTTCTGCGTGTCGTATAGAAGATGTGAAAACACAAGGGATCGATAAATAAAATGTCACCAATGTTTATACAAAAATAGAGAGACTTTTATTATTCAATCAAATCTACATCACATTATGTAACGATGTTAACAGTGACCTTATTACTATCATAAAGCATTCATTCCAAATTAATTACATACATGGCACTCTAATAAAAATCTTAGTTAATGAAAACTAGCAATATTCGCAATCATCAGGCAATGGAAATCACCTTAAATATACAAAATAATTAATATATGGAATAAACGATGTATGAACACCGCTAACAAAACATATTTCACTTACTATTTATAGCTAATAGGATTCAATTTCTAACGAAGAGAGCACTTGATGATTCTAAAAATCATAAGGTTCACTAGTTCAATTTGTAGTTAGGAATACGTACACAGAACTGCACGATAAGAAAGCTCAGTTTTAGAGGTAATGCTCTTATATCTGCTGTAAATACAAAGTAAAATTGTAGAGTTATCCAACCATTATGGCCATCAGAGCTTTTTTAAATATATCGTTCTTACAATCTAGTTATAACACAATTTTACAGTCCACATCTTGTTCTACGTATGGCGTACTACATAACAAACTTTAATACTTAAAATGACTCAGTGTTTAATCAATGATAATAAAAATCCTAAATGTTTATTCAGTTCCTATGTTTTTATTGTCAATGCAGCAAGCATTTTCGAGTGGCCTAGAAAATTTAACACAAGCCAAATTGCTACATTTCATATTATATTTATGCACCGTATATTTTGCATATTTTTCTAGCAATTTTAACCTGGTCCCGCCCAGCAGCCTACTGAAGAGGTCAACGTTAGCTTTTGTTTCCAGTGTGGCAAGTTGTGGTAGCAATGGGAAATATTCCTTTACTTTCTTGTCAATCGAAGTATTTGTTGTTCATGACATTCCGCATCCAGTCAACGTACCCTGCTGTGCGCGTGTAGATGCCGTACTTGCCGCGTTTGCCACAGCCATCCCCAAAGCTTGTGATACCCTGTAAACAATGTAACATCAATTATGTTTTATTTTCATAAGCTACATGCTTGTATAAATAAAAATCACACCACATCACATACATTATTCTGATTCCCAAATAAATTGCTTAAGCACTTGTGTTACGCAGCAGTGGTATATATATATATGTCAATATTTAATAACACATCTAGACTCAAATAAAAAACTATATACGTCACACAAATATTTGTCCACGGCGGTAATCGAACCCACGACACTTGAACCAGGCCAGGGCCAGGGTTACCAACCCCTGTTCCACCGAGCCAGTCAAATTACTACTTATATTCGAAACCAATAGGACCCTATCTATAGAGTTCATGATACAGTTCATTTTGAGCGCACATCTGATGTTTTCTTCTAGTAATTTGATATTATTTGCCCAGACAACCAGTATTATCTATACTTACTTCTCGTAATAGATTGAATTATTCTTGAGGCAAGCGACTCGTTAAGACTACAAGGTTATATTCTTTATATAATATTCTCATATTTGGATTTGTTCTAGGAAAATACTCATGAAAAGGCCCGCTATTAAAAATAAATGCGACTTATTAATAAATAAACTAAAAAAGTATGAGTTTGACGCTAACCAGACTATTAAAACTTATAACAGTATAGTTCTTTGAATTGCACACACATATATCACATACACGATGTAGGTCACAGTTCCCTACTTTTATTGTCGACGTAGGCCTCCCTCTACTAAGCTGTAAAGTACCTATATTCATATAATAGCGTATTAGATTTCCACCTAAGCACTTATTTTATTCTAAATGGCTATACTAAAGATAAGCCTTTTGAGCCCTCATATGCCCGTTTTGCCAGAACTAATTGTATATGTTACTAATTAACAAAACGGATAAAAATACGTAATACCTTTTATAGCTTCGGACAGTAATTTGAGTTCATGTTTGAGTCACGCTTCATTAAAACTTTTATATATTGTTTGTACCTTTTAAAGGATCTTTTATTTGAGTAGTTAATCCTAATTGTCGAGGATTATGTTAATAATGAGCGGACAATGTAACAAAGTTTACAAACTTTTGGAAACCCTCCATTGGTTTCCCATTATCGGAAAATTAAGAAGTAGTTTCTATACGTATAATGTTACATATACGCACTGTTTAAGTGCTGATGGTCGTTCATTAAGATTGATGTTTCCCGCTTACGGATACCGTAAATAGGTTCCATAAGGATTAGATCTAGGATTTGTACTGGAATTTGTGAATTCTAGTTTCAAGAGCTTGAGTCAGTAAGGATTTAGATCAATCAGCATAAGACAGAATAAATTATCATGATAAATCCCTTGAAGCTTTTGAATACCTAACAGCCTTCAAATCTGTCTAGTACTACTTAAGAGAGTTATCTAAGTGCCCTCAAAATGTTCGTCGGCCTAATTTTGCTAGAACGTTTTCATCATAAAATGGCGTACCTATATATTCAAGATGTGTTAATTTAGATTCGGTACGACTAACACGGAATATTGATGTGATGAGGAACTCTAGAGTCCCTTGTGAATATGATCAAAGCAAATGATCCTTTTCATTTATTAACTGCCGTTATTCATCTAGTTTTATTTCTGCAATTTGTTCATAATCTCCTCTAAAAGCTAACTTTGCCTCTTGTTTGCGGATTTCGTGATTATGAGGAGAGTTTTGGAACAAGTGCCTATTTATTTGAAATTGGAAACAGTTGCGAATCCTTTTGAAACTGTTTTATGAGCGTGAATTATCTCGGAGTAAAATAGCATTTATAGATTATTTTTATAGATTAAAACTGAAATAGACGAGAAGTTATTGTAGTGTATGATTAGTAAAACACTTAGGTAAGTATCATGTGCATATTTAGTACATCACGATAAAAAAAGTTCAGAAAATTCAAATATTTTCAATATGTGTTATCATTCTATGTACAGGATGTGCAGAACTGTAGATAATTTTCCTTCATTGTTCACTACATTTTTTTTATTTTTAATTCCATCATAAAAGTTATACTTACTGCATGGTAATTAATCATTATGCGTTGGCGTTTTGTGTATTGTAAAACATAGACCATTTCATTTCTCTGAAATTTAATCTGACTAATTTATCAAATAGCTATTTCGCATGTTAGAAAATATTTTTCTAATATTAATAGGTACACCAAGTTGTAACTGGCCTTGGAATATTATACAAATTATTAAATTAACAACCATTCTGAAACCGTTTTAATAAAAAAGCTATTATGACTTACAATTTCAATGAATCCATTAAAATATAATTAGTTCCCAGATTAATTACTTTCTCCTTTGACCTATTAGCCACACTTAATAAAAATAAATTATATGTGCATAGGGCGATCCTGTAATTCGTGACTCCATTACCTGTAAATCAGGGTGAAATGTTGCATTGAGCTTTATTAAATTAAGTCAATTTATTAAATTAATGATGCTTTGTTTCAATTAATTTAAGAAACTTGGTTTTAATACATACTAAGTACAGTCGCCGTCAGATATATCGTAGCAGACAAGGTGACCAAATACATCTGAACAATTAAAAATGTCAATAACATCGATACACTACAAGTAACCATAAATATCTGAACATTCAGTACTTCATTAAGATCTGAGCAGATGCTTGTCATTTACTTCTAAACATACAACTTGCCAATAATATCTGAACACTAATCACGTCAAGTGTAATCTGAGCACTTGAGAAAACATTGCAGTTGGAAGTGCCTTTACTATAAATACTACATATTTAAATAGGAACTCTTTGATAATTTATGTCCCAATAAAATTACTCTGACAGTTTGGAAATGTCTTTTGTCATCACAGTCGAGTGTGAATCTGGGTGGGTGTGTACGTGTGTGCATGTGTGTGTGCTAGTTAGAATTAGTAAAACTCATTAAATTAAAGATTTGGCCGTATGATTTTTATTAATCAAAGCCGTTAAACCGTTACTTACTACTACTGTCATTACAGTAATCTGAAGTGTGTCAATGTAAATCCTGCAATAAATCGACGAATGAATTCAACAAAATAAAAGGAACTTCTTAAAGATACCTTCCTTTCAACTGCTAAAGTATTTTATTTATCCAGATGAAGACATAACGTTCGTTCAAGATAATCAAGATAATACAGTGCATAACGCTCGTACTGTTCAAACATACATTAATGAACAGAGAGAGCTTAGATACTTTAATCAAAATACCGCCAAAAAGTCCAGACCTCAATCCTATCGAGAACTTGTGGGTTAATGGTCCAAGAGTGAAATGGGAATCAATGTCGATCAGAAGAAGCATTAAGAAGACATGCAAATAGTGTCTGGGAATCCTTCAGAGGACGCAACCTCTGTGAGAAGATTGTTGGTTCTATGTGGAGACGATTAAGGACATATTAAATGCAGAAGGTGGTTACACAAAATACTAATGATGCTTTTGACTTTTAACTTTTTGATTTAAGGTGTTTTTAAAAAAATATATAGTAAAAATTATAAATACTATAAATAACTAAAATCTGTTTTTTTTTCAAATAGTGACTTCCGCCCTCTTGGCCCCCAAAAACCTAATTAACAACACCCATGTCGATTATTTCGAACGAAGTCGACATGCGCCAACAGACGTGGGTTCAATCCCCACCCAGGACAAACATTTATGTGATGAACATTTGTGTATGTTCTGTGTCTGGGTGTAAATATTAAAGTATACATTTGTGATACCACTGTTGATTCTGATATCCGTAACACAAGTGCTTTAGCTACTTACCAAGGAGTTAGAAAGAATGAAAAACATTTATTGATCTCATACATTTACATTGTTTAACAAACACACATACAGTAGATGTGATCAACAGGTTGTGCCTCAGCATGTGCTGCAGCGGCTGCTGGCAGATATAGATCAATGTATGTGATGTTGTCAGATATTATTAAGTTATTTGTTAAAGAAATATCGTAATAACTAAATAATTTTTAAATATTAGGCTAACTGTTTAGTTTATTCTACTAAAGTGGTAGTCAGAAAAAAAGTGAAGAATTAATAAATGCTTTGACTTTGAAATAGCTAAGTATTTGCTAAAGATAAAGATATTTTATTCTTAAACGGACTTAATATTTTTTTACAAATACATTATATACAGTCTACGGTGACCCTAATAATTATTCCAAAGCGAAAACCAAAAGATTTACAAAAATCATTCTTATGAGACAAAAATCAATATAAATTATTACAGATGCTAAACTTTATTAAATTGATTTCTCAAACGATTGGCAACCTCGCATTGGTACTTCCAAGTCAGTGATTTGACATAATGGTCCAAGATCCCAGAGCTGCCAGACATCACTTATTTTCTAATGGACAAAATATATACGATTGAGTAGAAGTGGGGTCTACTATCATCATATGACTAGTTGCTACCTTGACCAGACGGCCATTTCTCAGATATCAACCAATCAAGGTACATGGAAACACTGCTCACCTCACTTAAATTCTGATGGCTGATTTTAACATATATTTCACAAAATATCATTAAAAATCAGGATTCAATACTCCCAGACACATGCGGTCGGCGGTTTTACCTTACAGACGCTTTAAAGCTATGAAAAAATTAATTAAGGTTACTTATTTTCTGATGCTTGATTTTTATATATGTTATTGAAACAACTGAAAAGTGCTCATCTGGCCGCAATAATTATAGAATTGTACCATACAAACTATTTTATTAGAAAAACTTAACTAAATTCAATCAAAAAAAATAATTATAAAACAGTTGGGTCTGGTGAATGTTTGGCCCCTTGGATCGGTCTGTCCGTTTGCAAAACGTTTTAAAATAGTTGTTTGAATAACATATATAAAAATCAAGCATCAGAAAATAAGTAAACTTAATAAATTTTTTCATAGCTTTAAAGCGTCTGTAAGGTAAAACCGCCGACCGCATGTGTCTGGGAGTAATGAATCCTGATTTTTAATGATATTGTGTGAAATATATGTTAAAATCAGCCATCAGAATTTAAGTGAGGTGAGCAGTGTTTCTATGTACCTTGATTGGTTGATATCTGAAAAATGGCCGTCTGGTCAAGGTAGCAACTAGTCATATGATGATAGTACACCCCACCACTACTCAATCGTATATATTTTGTCCATTAGAAAATAAGTGATGTCTGGCAGCTCTGGGATCTTCCTCTATAATGATTTTAAAAAACAATGAGTTTATCTGCATAGATCTAGACACGCGGTAGCGTGTCAAGCCAAGTTCAAGAAACAGAACTGGCGAGCCGCACCGTGTGTAATATTACACGAACCATTTGGAACCACTTTTGAACCCCTCATAAATCAAAAACTATTTCACATAAACGTACCAAATTATATTTTGTGACTTGCTAGATAAATACGTGTTCTAAATTTCTCAAGCTTATCTCAAACAGTTATTTAGATATTAATGTCCAAAAATCCTCATTTTTATCATTGACTGACTGACAGATCAAAATTCTAACCCAGTTCCAAATGACCTAGAGAGTTAAAATTTGGTATGCAGATATGTCATTACATGAATACAAAGGAATAAATAAAAAAATGGCAATTTTTAATAATTAGGTTAGGTTCTATTATGAACGCTTAACATAAATACCTAATTAGTGCCTAATCACGCCTATATGCCGGGGAAGGCAGAGCACTAAGTATATATTTAGGTATACTTACTTATTTACAATTAAGAGTAGGTACTTATAGTCGGTTTTCATATTTATTACTTAGGGTAGGTACCTACATAAAGTCTAGTTTTAGTTTTGAATTTGTCCTTTTCAAAGGACCCACGGCGTTACGATGATATACTTTTCTATAAAAAGTAATGATATTCAATCAAAAACATAAATGTGAAATGAGAAGTTCAATATTATGATAATTGCCTTGGTTGTTGACTTCAACGACAAAGAAGTGAGATCTAAATGGGTGCCAAGTTCAATGGTCAACACAGAACATTATTTAGAAGTAACACTCTACCATACCTATAATATCTTGTTATAACATAAGATAATGTATGGTGGTAGCCTATGAAGGTCTGTCTTGGCTAGTTTTCATATATGAATTATAGCCGTCGCAAGTTCTAAGCCTACAAGTATTTGTCGGTTTTTATTTTATAATTCCGAAAATTTGGATTGTTGGTAGAAACTAGCGAGCGAACATAATAATACGTTGGTATGTTTATAGAAACTAGCCAAGACAGACCTTCATAGGCTACCACCATACATTATCTTATGTTATAAGAAGATATGATAGGTATGTTATAGTGTTACTTATAATAAATTTTTGGGTTGACCATTGAACTTGGCACCCATTTAGATCTCACTTCTTTTGTCGTTGAAGTCAACAACCAAGGCAATTATCATAATATTGAACTTGGCTCTCATTTCACATTTATGTTTTTGATTGGATATACTTGACGTGACGGGTGTTCAGATATTATTGGCAAGTTGTATGTTTAGAAGTTAATGACAAGCATTTGCTCAGATCTTAATGAAGTACTGAATGTTCAGATATTTATGATTTCTTGTAGTGTATCGAAGTTATTGACATTTTAAATTGTTCAGATGTATTTGGTCACCTTGTCTGCTACGATATATCTGACGCCGACTGTACATCGAGTTCTGAATAAAAAAAATTTAGAAAAGTAGATTTTAAAATCAATGTGTATGTGCAATGTAATATGATTCTTTTGTGAATGTCTAATGAATGTTTATTATGTTGTTAATGAGATTCCAATAATTTGATAATAACTGGCTCGGTGCAACAGTGGCCATGTTTCAAGGCGACGTGGATTCCCACCCGGGACAAATATTTGTGTGACGAATATAGATTTATTCAATGTCTGGGTGGTTATTAAATGTGTTTAAATATCTAAATTTGTGTATAACACTATGGTTTCTGATATCCGGAACACAAGTGCATAAGCATCTTGCTCCGGAATCAGAACAATGTATGTGATATTGTGTACATACATAAAATTACGCCTTTAGGAGTAATACGCCCAGGGGGGTAGACAGAGATCACTTCCTTCCTGCTATGTGCTACGGTCCCGGCACACCACTTTCGCTTCATCCACATCCATCAACCTCTTCGTGCATGCTCGTCGATTACGGGCACTTTTAATTGTGTGATATTTATTGTTAATTAATTAAAAGTCACCTGTAAATAATACCGCATGTCCTGATCGCGGCAGAGTAGAGGGCCGCCCGAGTCACCTGCGCAGGAGTCGCGGCGGCCGCGGCCCGCGCACACCATGTTGTCCGTGATGGCGTACTGCCAGTACGAGCGGCGGCACACGCCTTGCTGGATCGTTGACACCTTTTTATGAAAAAAAAAGTCTTTATTGCAACCAAAAAGGTAGATTTCATGAATAAACCTTCTTTATTCTGTAGCTACCACTGACGACCAAAGTTTTTAAACATTAATGAAATTAAAAATATTTTTTAAATTAAACAAAATTTAAGCAAATTTGTGTATGAAAGTCTTCAAATTCTTAATTTACAAAAATTTACTAGAATTTGATTTTTTATTATAAGACAGACTATTTCACAAATCTAAAATAGAAAAACCAGAATGTAAACCAACTTTTAAGGATCTTACAACAAAAACACGAGTAAACCTACCTAACATCACAATGTAGGTAAACTCTGTAAAGTAATCCCCTGAGATGCCGTACCCACAAATCCCTTCCAATCAAGTGTATTATTAAGATGTTCCCTGCTAAATCCTTTACGATATGTGGAACCAAACTGTTATAACCGAGTCAATATTAATGACATTGAGCGTCGTAAAGTTAATGTTCCCAATTAAAATCTATCTAATATGTTTCAAGTTCAGTTTCATGAATTTATTAATATTCAAGTAATGCGAATTTCAGTACACACAGCCTAACGACCGAATACTTAAACGACAATTATACTTGACTTCTACTAAGACGATCATGAAGGGTCCTAATACAGCGCGCAGTTCTGCCGGGGAAGTTAAGACAACCATCTATCGAAAGCGTTAGAGGGCAAGTAATGAAAATAATAACAATAACAAGAAGTATTTTAGTTTAACAAAACAAAGCTAAGACAAATAGGCATTCATTGTTGCGCACAAAAGGCACCTAATACCTAGTCGTCTAGTTTATAGGCTACGAGTAATCAGACAACCTAAGCACTTGTCGCGTACCATCAATCCCATTGGAAATAGAAGTAGTACATCACTCACTGTTATCCCTTTCATCTACCTGTGCCTCGTGGAGCAATCTAGTGCCGTGAACGTCTGTCGGCCGTTTTTTGCCCCACCCCAGAATAGTGCACGTCGTGTGGGGGGGCAGTAACTGATGAGGATGGGGCAAGCACGCTATGCCGTGACCCAGATTCAGACGAGCCGGTGCGGGTAGACTGAAAAATAATAAGCTTTTTAATAACAAACCTCTTTGATAGAGATGACCTATCTAACCGATGAAACATGCACATTTCAGTTGTCAGGTGTGTTTATGTATCTTTTGTACAGTTCACAGCACGCTAGGCATTACGCTGACAGTTCGTATTAACCCTCATTGCCCCGACATAACGACGGCACAAAGTCAAAAGTGTTACGCCTCATTTGCTGTTGACTGTATTGATTGCTTAAGAACCCGAATTTGGGAACGGAATTAGAAATGATGTTTCCTTTTATACACCGTGAAATTTTAGTGGTTGTTTTCCCGTGGCAGAACGATTTGCCTTTAGTAATACTATCGAATCATGCAAATTATTCGACGAAAAAAAATTTTTTTCGATTTTTCGGAATAATAATTTTTCCAACTCGAAAACGAGAGAAGCTATCGTTGTTTTTGAAGATGTGACGTATTCACGTACTGCTTGCCGCATGAAATCTATGCTTAAAGCTAAAGAAGCTATACACCCTAAGTCATAAAGCGGCTCGAACGTGCTTTCGAGTTACGGTTAAACCTTTCGTAAAACCGGCATTTATTGATTTTACCAAAAAGAAATGCACACATCTTTTGTACTACTAAGATAGAATCATTTTACTGCGGGAAAACAACCACTAAAATTTCACGGTGTATACTATAGGACCATATAATACGATTATTATTGGTTAGTTATAATGTTTAAATCACAATAATTCAGTTTAGTTTGGGCTTCCAAACATTTTAAGCCGCTCACGTTTAGAAAGGTAGACCTATTAGTTTTGTTTGAGCACATTTTCTCAGTAAGGGTAATAAAAGTATAAGTATAAGCATACTCAATGAAAGCAATTTGGGTTGCATCCTCGGGTTGTACCGCTTCGATAAAGCTATTATATAATGGACATGATTAAATTTCATTTCTATACCCTCGCAATTTAAAAAGGTGTGAGTTGAATAACAATGCCATTAAATCCCTATCTTCAGATTCGCTTCTCCCGCATGTCTATTTGTGAACAAAGGCGCCCAACTGTAATACTCCTACCTAAAGTGGGATCGAATCCTTCAACCCGACTCCTTACTCTGATACCTGAGATATATTCCACTAAGATTACTCACGGTAAATACAAAGTTAGACATTCGATGCATTATCAACATTTGTACAAAATAAAAAGCTTCGTAAATTGTATTCAATATAAATATGTATTTCTCTATTGTATTCAGTCTTATCATTCAATTAAATTGACCGAGTAAGTCGCGCTGAATTTGTTTCATTACACTTTCCGTAGAGGAAAATTGCTGATGTAGAATTAAGTCAAATCAGTTATATCATTTTGTTGAATGGTTGATTCTTGTAAATCTTGCGATTAATAATAACAACAAAACCCAAGAAAATATCCAAGAATCTGCTGTTTTTTTATTTAGTTTAGGTTAATTTTGTTTAGGTACTTGTATTATAATATGTAAAGATTTGAAAATATTTACTTTGAACAAATAAATAGATCATACAAAGTATACTAAAAAAAAATCTGCTATATGTTACAATAACTAGCCTTTTGTCTTTGGGTATTGAATAGAAACAAGCCTGAAGGGCACGGCATATAATAAATATTATCAGATCAGACTATTACTAGATGTGTACCTAATTTCATATTTGTTGTGTGCTTTGGTCTAAGTACTACCACATAAACAAGATGCTTTCCCCTACGTCAACATGTAGGGAAAATGCCTCGCAAACTTCGATATTTCGTAGCAAGTTCTATTTACTAACTGTAGGTGATGAGGTCTAGGATACCTAGTTTGTTTGTTGGTATTGCGAAGGTCAGGCAGGATAAGTTAATCACTTATAGGATACAGGCTTTTGTGTCGTTAACGGAAAAGATGGGGAAAAAGCAATTTTAGTTACATCGTTTTTCCTATTTCTTTTTACCGTGTTCGTGTAGAGAATGCTTGGTCTGCGTTATTAGCAAGTTTGGCAATTACGGTGGCGCGTTATCAGACTTCCGCAAACTAATACATAAAAGAGAACTTTTTGTTATTTAACCATAGCCATCCCTTTTTTATGTTTAATTGGAGAGTTGAGAAAGAACGCAAAGTTTATTCATTAGCAAAGTAAAAATACCATTCAGCCGGACACAGTTGATAAAAGTATCAATCTCCATATTGCGAGAACGCTGGCTTAAAGGCAAAATAATTATGTTTACTTTTAAAATCGGGCACGTCCCCAGGCATTAATTAAAACCATCCTGCCACAAGGCTATATTTAGAAACTGTTAGTCACAAAAAATGGTCGGAACATATTAACATTCATCGAGCTTATTCTGAAAATATTTGAAACAAAACACGTGACGTTAACATAGGTCTCTAGATCCTAAAACGGCTGGAAAGCTTAATAAAGCCTTACAGAATTACCCTTCTCTAACAGGAAAACGCAAATACGAACGCTTTCCGTTATCGTATTTGCGGAAAAGGTCTAAATTATATAGGATGAATAGTTAAATGAATGGTTTACTTGTTTTTATTATAAGAAGATTTTATTTCATTGCATTATGAATCCTGTAATAAAAGCCGCTCTATTATATTATTTTTCCGTCTATCCTCATCGGAATCAATGTAGAGCACTAATTAATTAACAATCGAAGTAGATTTCGTTTGTTTCAGTCCCTTTCATAAGAAAATGGTAGAATGGTAAGACATTAGCACGTAAATAGTGATATATTTGGATGGTAGAATAGTCTACTAATAAGGAACATTAGCAGAGAAAGTTCCTGTTATTATTTGGCTGCCAGTTCAGATAATCTAGTATTTTACGTATTTTAGGTATTCAGCAGCTTAACTAAAGTCAGTTCGACGGTTGGTTGTTTCGATTCTCCGAATATTAATAAAATCATTAATAATTATTATTCTTCACATATAATTGTTATTGCAATTTTTATTTACGATCAATTTCTGTCATAAAACAGTACTAACCAAATATATACCTAAATACAAATTGTTTGGGAGGCCAAAAGGGTTACGCAGGCCAATTTGTAACCCATAAAATCGAAGCTCTTTACAACACCGCTACAGTGCATGTTGACCGCAAATTGCCAAAATTAAGGGCCTAATGAAGAGGACACGGAAAAGCTTCGTATTGCAAACAAAAAAAATAAATGACGGTCAAGGAGACGTCGAAAAGACGATTCAACCAATTAGGCTAAATTGGTTCAATCGTCTCTGAATTTATAAGTCAGATACCAAACAAAAATTGCAGTTTTATTTGAATTTTCTTTTTTGTAGATTGAGTTATCCTAATAAAACGGCGATTCCAATATTTGTTTGTCCCTGCTCAACGTTTTGTACCTACTTGTAAATTGGCAAATATCCAACGAGTTAAACTAATGTAAGCAAAACGTAGAGGTAGTCTGGGCTTTAGATTAGATTGATTAAAAAAAAGCCTTAAAAGGCCATTAGACATAGTTTACACACACAAACATGTAGGTAGAATAGACTTACTCACTTTTTTCATTTTAAGAAATCAAATATTCATCAGGATTTGCAACAGTGCTAATAGTATAAATGTATACTAATTTAAGGTACATAATCTACCAGTGACCAAAGAAAAGACAAACATCGATATAAAATGGATCACGTTTCAATTTGTATTTTTTTCTGACATACAAATTACGATAATGGCTTGGAGTAGCCTCATCACCGGACTTACGGGGGAGCGGATGGCTCCCACCCCTAAGTAGCCTCATCACCATCGCCGGACTTCCGGGTTTCAATATGTTGTATATCCCTAATGACTATATTCTGCCAGCTATATTTTTATATAGCTGGCAGATTTATCCCTCGCTGTTTCACCAAAATACTCGCAAAAGCAATGGAATTGTTTAGTTACAACACAAACCAATCCAAGAATTAGGTAGAACGAGATTAGCTAATGTAATTGATTAATTCTATTGTCTCGCGTTTCAGGTCACAAACAAACCAAATTAATACTGAGTTGTCAGTTGGCTTTTTCCGTAGGAACTTTTAGGAGAACCCTTTCAGGACTTATGTCAATAGAATTGGGCACAAAATATTTAAAAAGTTTCAATTGTTTTTGATATAACCTTAGCTTGCCTACATTTTAACTGCCTTGTTGGTCTTTTGGTAGCAAGCGCTGCATAAGGACCGAGAGTTCTCCGGTTCGAGTCCGGAGTCGGGAATAGTTGAAAAGAAATTACTCTGCCCAGAGTAAGGTGGATGGCGGTTGTCACCCGTGCCTCGGAAAGCACGTTAAGTCGGTGGTCCTGCGCCCGATCTCTCCTCGGTCTTTTCGGATTGCCGTCTCATCGAGCTATGAGAGTAAGGGTATAGAGAGTGCACCTAGATTGCGTTTATTTTTGGGCACAATTGAGATCGGTCGCCATGGCCCAAATCGGTCAGATACCTTATTTACCTACATTTTAAATATTATCTACTCGTCCAATAAAAGTACTATCATAGCTGTTGCTTGAATTCAAATGTATATTCAACTACTGTATAACAATATTCACTGGTAGAGTACATAGCAGAGATATAATAACAATACGTCGGCAGGACTAAATGGGTAAATACTTAACAATCCACGTAATGAACGAAGTAAATGCGACGCTTGCAAGGAGCTTAGGCCGCTCAAAGCTGGATTTGAAGAAAATCGAAGACGGATTGTCTTGACGCCAATAACAAGCCTATTTGCTTCGGCTTTCATCACAAAAGGAGTAAAATCCTAATAATTCACGCTCAAAAATATCAATACTAAGGCACAACAACATAAGATTACAATAAAACATTTTCTATTTTAATATTTCTAAGCTTTCTAAGGAGCGTCGATGGCCGAATGGTTAAGCATTTTGCTTTCCATTATGTATGTTTATTCGACGCTTTGACGGAGAAGAAAACATCGTGACGAAACCTGTACGCCTATGTAGTAACTGGGGTTGTGTCTACCAATTTGACTAATTCGCACATAGCCAGGATGATTGACTAGACCTAATCCCCCTGGTTTTAGCAGGGCTGGCCAAATGCGGCCCGCGCCATGAATTAATGTGGTTTTTCTAACGTTTCATGAAGCCGAAATTGACGGAATTATTAAAGTAATTACTTGTATTTTTTTTTATTCATATTTTGTCCCCCAATTTATTGAGTATTTTCATTGGCCCTGGGTCCCATCTAGTTCGGACGACCCTGTTCAACATCATTACGAAATGATTTCTGAGAATGTCATAATTTATTGTAAAACTTCCTTCCAACAAAATGTCTTTGTTTGAGAACTCCTGAATTCTAACTTTATACGGTACAGTATGTCACATTTATTACGGACCACTGCGCTCGTGGTAGGCATCTGTACAACCTATAATTAGCCAACATTCGGAGTTTGATTACTGGAAAGGTTAATTATGAAGTAACTTTATTACTGAATTCGAGCAAAACAAATAAGTGAAACAAGTGAAACATATCGCAAACCACTTTATAAGCTCTAATTTGGAATAATATAACCACTTATTTAGAATATAAACCAGATATGGTACACTCCAAATGCTTTATCGGCGACAATCCAAAAAAATGGTATAAAACCATGGGTGGAAGCAGACTTCAAAGTCTGAGTTCGCTCGCGACCATGATTGGTGTAACCCAGTCGAAACGTCGGGCAGTAAGTAGCTATGTAATTTGCTACTCCTAATAACGCGTGTAGACCCATAAAGACTAATATTTAGACTTCAAAGTCGTCTACTCATGGAAGCGCTAACAGGGCACTACGAAACCAAATTTTTAATGATTAAGATGATAATAATATCATCTTAGGAAGAAATAGAAGACATGAAACATCTTTTATGTGATTGTAGCGCACTGGCCAGACATAGGCTCAGACTGCGTTCTCTGAACTGATTCTGCGAATGGCTTATCTGAAACCTGAAGAATACAGGCTCCTCAGACCAAAAGACATTATTGCATGAATGCATTATGCATTTGTTCTTTAGGGAGTAGGTGAATGCAGGTAGTGGTAACACAAAAGATCCCTGAGGGTCGAAGTGGAGCCGGTTAGCGCTACAAAATAATTAAATACATTTTATTTATTATAAGAATTCGTATTTAGAAGATGACATATGTAATTTTTGGGCATATGTCTTGCTGTTTCTATCCATCTAATAGTGATTGCATATCTACGATAGCGATTTAAAGCCAATTAGAGCATACCATTACTTTGGCATCAATAAAAAGTGTCTTAATTTCGACCTATAATCCACTAAGGTAGATGAATAAGTCGTTTATGAATAACATTTTTGTTGCTCTAACCATTTTACACGGGGCTTACACAACTCGTGTAAAAAACAACCGAGTTCTTCAAATCTATCAAATACGTACACCGTAAGCCGGAGTGCCAGCGAATTGGATTTACGAGCCTAAGGCTTGGATGTGTTGATCCCAGTTACGGATCGCTGCTTTATACGTGAAATTAGGTTAAATGCTAAATTAAATATTGAATTTTGCTTCACAACAAATATAATTTGCTTGTTGTGTTGCAGAATAAAGACTGTTAATTTAAGTCATCATCAGCCCATTACGTTCCCACTGGGGCACGGGCCTACCCTAAAAAAGGGCGATAAGGCCTTATTCAACCACGCTGGCCCAGTGCGGGTTGGTAATTTTAGTTTTGTCCATTATTTTCGCGAACACTACACATTTGAAATAAAACTAATTTTACAGACTCTTAATAATATGTGTAGAATAACAATACACGCGAGTTTAATATGTAAAATTAGTTTAAATTACAATTGTTATTGTGTTGCAGAATAAAGACTGTTTTGTTTTTTAATTGTAGGTATTAAGTAGTTTTATAAATAACTAATACAGAATTTTAATAATTCTGCATGTATTATTCTCACTTTAACTGGAAATAGGGAAATTCTTCGACTGGTTGTCGAAGGATTTCCCTGGCGAGAGGGCATGATATTGATCTGATTCCAAGATAAGTAGCTTAGAGACTTGCGTTGCGTAAGTATGCTCTTTCCTGCCAATTGAAGTATAATAAATGAGCAATATACTCAAAATATTAATAAATAAATGAAGTAATAGCAAGAAGAGAAAGCAACTTCGTAACGATACAGTAACACGAATTAATCTTACATCAAGCCGAAAGGAAATTAAAATTAACACAAATTGCCATCTTAACCAAAAATTTTGCTATTATAATAATAAGGCGTCCGACCGATTTCAGCCATGGCGGCCGATCTCAATTGAGATCAGCCAAGTGCGCAGGACATATTATAGTGCACAAGTGTGCGCGCAAACACAAGTGCACTCTCTATTCCCTTACTCTCATAATTCGGTGAGACGGCAATCCGACATGACCGATGAGAGATCGGGCGCAGGACCACCGGCTTAACGTGCTTTCCGAGGCACGGGCGTTCAACCGCCAACTTCCTAACTCCGGGCTGAGTAATTTCATTACAGAAAAACTCACACAAATTTTGCCCGACCCCGGATTCGAACCGGGGACCTCTCGGTCCTAACGCAGCGCTTGCTACCAATGGACCAACGAGGCAGTCAAAGTCAGCAGAAAAACATAAATACATATTTGCAAAGTAATAATCGTCTATGGTCAAAAATATTTTCCCACTATTTTGTGGTCGACATTTTTACACAATGCCGTAAATCATACCAAGACAGTTCTATAACGATGTTACAAATCTTACACAATAATGTCAGCGGTGAGGAAGACATTCTGAGGAAATGTACGAATTTAGATAATGCTGAATTATGTTATGGAATAGGAGAAAACGTCACATTCTGACAATCTCATATAATGTTCACGTAATGTTGCTTACAATAAGTAGGTAGGTATCTACAATTTTGAGCAGAAATTTTATATGTGTCATGTCGTAACATTGCAGCAAATTCTTCATAAAGGTTTAAAAGAATCCTTACTTAATATTATAAATCCGAAAGTAACTCTGTCTGTCTGTCTGTCTAAGGGAAATTTGGTACAGATATAGTCCAGAGCCTAAGAAAGGTTATAGGCTACTTTTTAACCGACTGCGCTATAAGGAAGTAATGTTTTACCCGTTAAACGTCTCTACGCGGGCGAAGTCGCGGGCGGAAAGCTAGTAAAAATATAAAACACGAAGACATTTTTCAATTGCCTGTACCTAAGATTCTTTAGAAACTTGTAAAGTCTCTAAGGAAGCTTTCAATTAGGACGTCACGTCACAACGAAACGTCTAAATTGAAGGCGCCCTAAAAAAATCTCTCAACCGTTTTATTTCCTTAGGGCCTTAGTCAATACTTAGTTACGCCATTGAAAGTGTTAGATACTAAGTCAAGAATAATGAATTTAATATTGACTGATTCGGTGGCGCATTGAGTGCTACTGTCCCTTCAGGCGTGTCCAAGAGTGGTGGGTTCGATTCTCACTCGTTACAAATTTGTCTGTGACTATCATCCGTAGTTGTTCCATGTATAGGTGTGTTATCTATATCTAGGGGTGAGAGCCATCCACTCATCCGCAAGTCCAGTGATGATGACAAGACAAGTCAGCATCGTAGTCAGTAAGGAAAAAAAGTTACTTAAGTACACCGAGAAATTTGGTTAGTGGTTGATTCCGCGCAGTAAAATGATTCTATCGTAGACTCGTAGTAGTAAAATAGATTTGTACAGTTATATCATAATTAAATCAATAAATACCGGTTTTACGAAAGGGATGAATGAAACTCGAAAGCACGCCCTAACCGCTTTATCACTCAGGGCGTAGAGCTTCTTTAGCTTTATTCTTTAATTACATGCGACAAGCAGTAACTGATTCCGTCACATCACTTAAAAGAAGTATCACTTCTAACTCTTTCGAGTTGTATGATTATTTGTTTGAAAAATTGAAATTAATGTATTTTTTTTTCACGAAATATAGCATGATTCGATAGTACTACTAAAGGTAGGTAAATCGTACTGCTACGGGAAAACAACCACTAAAATTTCACGGTATATTTGAGTATGTTTGTATATACCACTGTTGATTCTGATAGCCATATTTCGGAATCAAGACAATGTATAGTATGGGATGTTGTGTAATGTTTCACGTATATTTATAACTAGTGACCTGCACTCGCTTCGTTTCGAGTATATTATACAAAGCTTTCCTCTTAAATCCCTCTATCTATTAAAAAAAAACCCGCATCAAAATCCGTTGAGTAGGTTAAACCTACTTACTTACTTATATATTTTTTAAGCATACATAGAGGCAGACAATTGCGGGAAGCGACTTTATACTATGTAGTCATACTAACCGCAAAAGAGCGACGTCATTAACAACCGTGTCTGGGTCGTAGTGGGGATGCACCACAGCCTCCGTGACCCTCATCTCCAGCTCTCCAGCGCCGCGGATGAGCAGATCATGCTCTCCTAGCCGGACGTAGAGCTTCTTCCTTACGCAGTGCGCTGCCGTCACCACCCACCGCAAGGCGACTAGGGTGCCTCCGCAAAACGCCTCCTGAGATAAGGAAAGCATTATAAATAAATAAATATTTCACAACGTCACATAGATTGATCTGACCCCGTGGTAAGAAGCTAACATTAATTTTCAAGTCTTTGTAGTTCTATGCACCGCTATACTGTACAATGTGCACAAGTTTAAAAAGTATTTAAAAATTAGGCCTAAGTTTAAAATTTGCCATATAGGTTTGTATTTTAGTCTGTCTGGTGAGCATACATTTTACAGTGTAATTGTGTTATTGACATTTATTTAATTTGAAGAGGAGGTGAACTACATATTTTAATAATATTACACATTAAGTAGGGTAAATCGATTCTAATTCAGTTTTAAAATACATTCTTACAGTTCAAAAGATTCTCAAAGCTTAAATAATTGTCTATTCCAATTTATAAAGGATAACTGTGTATTATTTACCTTGTCCTAATTATAATAAGTAAATCTGAATATTTTACCTTTGATTAGGCAACCTTTATCGATGAGACGATTACAACAAAATATATTACGTTTCGATAGCGGATTGAAATGAAATGGAGAATTGAAGATAAATTTGGTAAGCCCGACATCATTAAATTTTATACGGTATGCGAACAGCAGCGTTAAATTCGAAGTCAACCAATTTGTAAAGTAAATTGTAACATCATTATTGAAAATTAAAAACGACATTATTATATTTATGTTTTTTTTTTGTTACTTTAAAGTACTTCGCATGCCTAGTTTTTACTTGAAACAGCTTTTTTAGGCTTATCACGTGTAATGTTTTAATTACATTTTTATTGCAACAACCTCCACCGAAATGAGGTAATAATCTTTCCTGGTGTATCGTTGGGAATAGCCATTTTCGCCACACTGATTGGAGCTCCCGTAAATCCAGATTGAATCGCAATCTGTATGCTTCCGGAATGGCGGAGTTATTGGCAACAAGGGACGAAGTATTTCAGTTAAAGTTATGAAAATTTCGTGCAGTGAAAGAAATTTAACATAAAATAATTTTATTTAGCAAGTCTTGTAAAAGCAATTCATCATTGTGAAAATGTTGCATCTGACGATTGGCATTTTATATGAAAATTTAAATAGGTCACGTTTTAAATTGAACAATAATTATTTCAATTTAATATAACGACGTCATATATTTCGGCATTGAAATCTGGTCACAAAATGGGTGTGCTTATTAATTAATATTTAAGCTCCAATCGATTTCCAATACTCGTAGTAAACGGCTACGATACCAATAGGGCATTCGAGCCAAACGGACTTGGATTGTGCTCTGGTCATAACTTCTATTTGTAGCATTCGGTTGGCTGGTGTAATGAATGGATGTAGCTCTGGATCGTGTTAATTAAAGATACTGATCTGTCTTCTCTGCAGATATTACTTTAGGGATGAAAGACATACGGTCCCCCGCAAGTTCGATCATAATGACCGGGATACCAGATCATCAGAATTAATCGTTAGCAAATAAAATAAAAATGTATAGTGTCCACTTACATATTAATTTGTTATCATACTTTTGCATATTATAATTAAAAAAAGCGTCGATGGCCGAGTGGTTAAGGTCGTTGCTTGCCATGCGAGAGGTCGCCAGTTCAAACCCCGCCAGGTACCAATATGTTTTTCAAAATTTGAAATTCATATGTACCATCATTTGACGCATTAATAGTGAAGGAAAACATCGTGAAAACCTGCCAACCTACGAAGAAATTCTAAGATTGTGCAGTCGACCAACCCGCACTTGGCCAGCGTGGTTGACTAAGGCCTTTTCGCCCTAGTTAAGGATAGGCCCGTGCCCCAGCAGTGGGGACGTATATGGGCTGATGATGATGAGATTACATATTACAATACAATTAGGTGTGTTAATATTCAATTGGTTTTGATTATGAATACTTCCCATGGGTACAGTACTAAGCTATAACAATACCTACTATTCCCGAAATTACCGAACAACACACCAAAGACAAGGGCCGTAAGTTGCTTAGAAACTTTACATTATATTGTTACCATGAGAATAGCCATATTTCTGTTGCCAAATTAACTACATGACGGGGTCGCAGTAATTTCCAATAATTTGTACCACAAAGTACGCGTCGCGTGATCTAAAGCTCCATAATACCCGGAATGTGGGCTGCAAATTCGCCCTACCGACAAGGACAAACTATATTCATTCGTAGTATCGCTACTCACGGCGGGTGTCAATGGGAATATGAATCCGTTCTCATTGGAATGAATATAGGTACCTATTCTACGAAGCCACCGTTCATTTAAAGGTTTATTCGTGGAATTCTCACATTCTACACAGTTCCTATGGTTCCAGCTCTCATTGAATAGATACCAGAGGTATTCTTACTGCCCATAGGCGAGACGACTAAAATTAGTCCGTTATTTAGATTATTTAAAAATATTGTACTCGTATTTTTTATTTTCTTTCACAAACAACAAATTTTTGCGTAACCGTGACGTGACAAGCCCCCACTCCAGAAGTTTGATAAGCTATAATTTTGTCATTTTTCAATCAATTGAAAAACAAAAAAATACGTGTCCCATATTTTTGTATAAACTAACTTACGGACTAAATAGAATAATAAGATTTTGACCCAGTCGTCACGCCTATTCAACTTTCAAATTTCATATTTGAAAAAAATAAATTATTTATGTGTTTAAACTTAGTGACTCAACACCCGGGTAACTCGGTAATTAGAGCGTCAGACGTGATATCTGAAGAACGGTGGTCCAATCCCCGTTCATGAATGCGAATATTTAAAATTATTTTTTTCAAAAAATTGATATTTATAGTGAGTCAGGGGATACCAGTCACAAATATCTGTCCGGTGGACGGTGAACGGTATACGGGTAAGCGACCCCGGCTCCTCGAGCTACTATCGACTCAGTCCAAATCATCCGAGGCGATAGTATCCTTCCTCCCCTTTTCCTTCCCCCGTCACATATCCTCGCTATTCGTGGAAACGCAATGACCTTGTTAAAACAATGCACAAGGCAGAATGGCGGCGACGTGATCCACAACCCGTCACGTCACGTTTCCCACAGAGGTGGAAAGTGGATCGCTGGAAGTGATCTCTGCCTACCCCTCTGGGATAAAGGCGTGATTTTAAATGTATGTATGTATGTTTTTTCAAAATTTTAAATTTACATTTAGCTTTAAAAAGTACTTAAAAAAACATTTAATAGTTAATTTCATACCTTATACCGGTTAAGCACGACGACCTGCCAGGGCCACTTGCCCGGCGGTGCGGGCCTGCCACCGATGATCCTCATCATGTCTTGCATCCTGGCACGCATCCGGTGCGCCAGGCTGCCCCTGTAGTGGCCCAGACGCCCGCAGTCCAAGGGCCCAGCTGGTACCATACGAGAATCCTCGCTATGCATGGCTAGAGCCGGCGGAGACATCGACTCTACTAATCTATAGCCGTATCCTGTAAAAAAAGACATGTTATTTAGGTTGATGGCATTTCCGCTTATTTTTTTACAGCACCTTCTACTAAATATACTAATAGATACTTTAAAACTACTTGTTTAAAGTAATAGTATGTACTACATACTTCGTGTGTAATCAGGTTTTATTTGGAATTATTAATACCTACAATTCAATTACTTAAGAAATAAGCAACCTTATTGGTTTATAAAAGATTGTTGAACTTTATCACAAAATTAGTGTCGTAGATATTTAGTTACACATCGGCGACTTATTACCAAAGGCATAAATCTGATATTCTGCCTATTTACATAGTAAGACGAACGTTTTGAAAACTAAGCTACTGCCGCCAGTGCAATTACGATAAAAAAAATAGACGAAAAATGCACCCGTAACGGAATATTTGACCTTTACCAACTACCCACCAAGTGACCTTTTGTTTATCTCAGGCAGAGTCTCAGCCGGCCATGCAGCCTGTAAATTTACATCGACTGAATCCCACTCTATCGGATATTCACTGATTTTCAACCTAACAGGATTGTATATGAATAATTCAGCTGTATTTTTTTTACTTTTACATTTAGAATAAATAAATCGGCTAGACAGTCCCAGTTTGAAAAGATTAGTATTGAAGGCTCTATGTTATGTATCAAATGTTGTAATAATGTAAGATTTTCATGAATTTTCATATTTGTATACTGCACTTGTTTGACCAAAACCTAAACTGACTGAGTTTCTATGAAACTCCTTCAGTTTATTTAGGTAATAAATTAACAAGATTCACAGTTAACATTAAATTCATATCATTCAATCGCTAACATTATGGAAATCAAATAAATTCGAAGTCAAATCAAAACATCAATGTATTCAGTTCACGAAATCTATACATGAAATAAAATGTACCGTAAATAGCTGTATAGGTTTGAAACATTCCCAATGAAACTACGAATCATCCTTTGGAGACCGGATCGGTAACGAATCACTTTATAAAAGCGTGCTCGCCCATATCATCGGGATATCAATACATTTTTTATCAAAGGCTTTACGTTTGGCCGCCACTAATACCTTCATATCAGCTGACTTAGACTTATTAGTCTGGCCGTCTGTATAGTCTGTATTTTTCGTAAATGCGCCATTTTGTAAAACATTGGTAGCAAAACTAATAACTTTAAAACATTTATACTAAACGAACGATAAAAAATACAAATTTATGCTTATTCGATTGCCCACAGAAATTTCAAATGATACAAAGAATAGCTAAAATTTAAGATCTAGTGACAAAATTATTAATATTTCCCTTGAAACACAAA
This sequence comes from Maruca vitrata, assembly GCA_039566165.1. NCBI lineage: Eukaryota > Metazoa > Arthropoda > Insecta > Lepidoptera > Crambidae > Maruca > Maruca vitrata. Next base: position 8,232,313 of record CM076917.1, read on the forward strand.
AGGAAATACTGTAGTCTTGTTACAGTAAGAGCCTTCGTATCAACTTCTGAAATCAACATATTTTGGCTCGTCATGTATTCATGTTAAGGTCTTATCAAATGTGTTATGAGCTTTTAGAACTTTAGAAAATTACATGCCTAACAGGCTAAAGTTATCCAACACTCCATTGTCTTAATAGAAGACCGTCGTTACAAGGATCTTCGACTGAAATGTCCTAGTGCCAATTGTGTACTAAAGTTATGAATCTTCAAAGTTTATTTCAAGTAAGATTTATTGTTAAACTTAAATGATACAATTTAATAAACCCGTATGATTTTCCAAGCTTTAATATAAGTAGCTTAAGTATGTCCCAGTCTGATATTTCACAGCATTATCAAAACAGTTTTGAAACAAGGTGAGTAGGTATTACATCCAGGGCACCTTCGAGGAAATGGGCAAACGGCAACTGTCTGTTATTGCTAGAAAACGAAGCTTGTAAATCAAGTGGATCTAGTTTAGGGTTGCCTATACTATGAAAGCCGTCACGTTACATTAGAAAACAACAAGTTTTTCATCTTAAAACGGGGAGGAGGGAGGTGCTTGGGCACAGAACCAAATTGGGATAGGTAGAAATGATGTAAGCGTCAAGTGGCTACAAAACCTATACTAAATATGCAAGCCGCAACACATCGTTAGTTGTCAATACTTGCCATTATGCAAATCATTCATTCAGTTTCTAATGTGTAGATTTCAGACTGTCCAAGTTATTCTTTTTACGTTTCTCATGGCTCTTCGTATTAGATCATTTTTTGCTTATTGACGAGTTGGAGCATCCCAAGTCAGAATACTCGTAGTTACTGACAAAACCAGTCATGCCGCGTGTAAAATGGTTGTTCATGTTTGTTTCAAAGAAAGTGTTAGTTGTTTCTTGTTAAGCTGGCAACGATCTTAATTGTCTTTTAATTGTCTTTTAATAATTACATAACAAAAATCAGCATACACTTATACATACATAATACACTACTCACTTAGCAAATTTACACGCAGATACACCGTTCCACACCTAACACAAATACACACTCACTCACACATCACACACTCACACAGACACACACTCACACACAAACCCACCCCACACACACACACACACACACACACACACACACACACACACACACACACACACACACACATACAGCATTCATCCATTCATCCATTAGTCAGTGCAAACATACATCCAGATTCTCGCAACTGAACACGTTTATGCCTAACAACTTTTTATTACTTTATATCGTTAATCTAATAACATTGATTTAATTTGTTACTGTAATTTTAAGTTAATGATATCTCTGCTAAGGCGGAAGAGTTTTATAAGTTTTAATTTAAGTTTTTAAGAGGTTAAGCCCTCCATCTACTTAGTTTACTTCATATAATATATATATAATATATATATATAATATAGAAGAATAGGAACATCTGAAAAACAGCATTATCTGGTTTACTAGATAAGCCATGCTGAGATGTTTCCTTTTGCTCACCTTCATTATAGTATTAAGACAGTATGTACAATTTATGAAGCAATAAACGTTTTTTTATTTTATTTTATTTTATTTATCTAGCACCTAAATAACCTAATAAACCTGTCTGATTTTGCAACCTTTTTTTAATTTTGTTAAATTATTTTAAAATATATGTAGGAGCTTTTGATTGTCTGCCAATCAAGCCAATCCTAAAAGTCTTGTTATGTTAATAGAGATACAATTGAATAGCAAGTTTCTTGTTTCTATCTAGACCTTATTTTTATCGAGACAGCCCTACAGTAGTCAACTGCTACTAGAGAGAAATAGCTACGTGGTGGGCTATAATGGGCAGGTTATGGATTAAATTACCTAGCGCGAACAGAGACTAAGTGCCACTGCAGAGATTATCCTTATTTATAGAACGGCTGCATTTTAGTATTTATTAGTAGACCAGCTGTTTAGTGCATGTACATTATATTCAAAATTAAAAACGTTTTGCAACATAGTTTTATTGTTTATTGTTTATGCAAGCTCTACAACCACAGATGTGGTCTTGCCGTGATTACAATCACTTTAAGTTATAGTTTTAGCATCGTAAGTTTATCAATATGCGAGCTTTATTCATGAAAGTAGTCACTTCAAATGTTTTGCGAAGTTTAATTTAGATTCAAACTTATAAAAGAGCCACTCCTTTACCATGTTTTATAGTCCATATTTTTGGGTATATTCGTATACATTAATGTATGAACGTAAAACAAAACATTACTTTACATATTATCGTCTAAAACGTCTGCTTATTACTCCATAACTTCACACATATTCCGTTTATTAAAGCCTCTTCATTTTGATTAAATATGCCATTGAATAAAATTGCTGCCGTAAAACATTAATTATTTACTTTAATATAATCGCAGCATACGTGCGTATTCGCATAGTAAAAACAAAAAAAAAATAATACACAACATACATTGATCTGATCCCGTGGTAAGTAGCATAAGTACTTGTGTTGCACACATCAAAATCAGCAGAGGATAACACACCCAGACACGAAACAAACACCGATGTTCGTCATACAAGTATTTGTCCGCTGGGTGGGAATCAAACCCACGACTCTTGGAACCGTATGTAGTGAACCCGGGTCATTAACCACTGTTCCACCGAGCCAGTCACTCGATACAAATGTATGTATAAACGATTCTGAACTTAGGCCACACCAAATACCTTTATGAGTGTACCTGTTAATATTACATGCCAATTATTATTATATTGAGCCTCTTGGACACGTGTCTCGTGTACACGTGCCTTAGTTAGATGCCAAAATAAACACGTCTCCATTGACAATAACAACAAGCGCGGAACGTCCTCGCTTTAACACTAAAATTGGATTTCTATGCGGAATCGAACCAAACAATTACTGAATACGCAAGCTTTTAAGCAAAGGGTGTTAATATAATGTTAGCTAAGTACCTATGTGCTAGTTCACCTGGGTTCTTGCGCCTTTGCATCCGAGTCCGTATCCAGCGTTGGCAGTAGCTCCCCTCCAAGTAGCAATATGCGGATTGCCGAATCACTTTCCGACCACAAAAAGCACTCTTTTGACAGTATCTGTAACAAGGGATCACATGGGATTTTCACATATGCCGGCTTAGGCGGGACAACGATTTATCTTTTTATGGCCCCGCGTTGCTAGATGCGTACATTACGAAGAAAAGTGAGCCCATAAAAAAGGAATATAAAAAGATTGCCCCAGTACCTAATAAGTATATTGGAATGCAAGCGTTCACTACAGTGATTCTAGTTCGTATTCTCATAATGCGAATACTAGCTTATTTTCTTCAGTCTAAACAATCCGGGGATTCGTGCCCCTAATTTTGCGTTCTCTACTATTTATTCCAACCCAAAACTTATGTAAGGACATTTATATTTTGTAAGGTCGCTTTTATTCCGAGTATAAGCATGACTTTGTACAATCGGAAATAGGAAACTATTTGTAGTTTTCTAAGAATATGATTTTCTATTCATGTGTAAGTATTTTAAGATGCAAATCATTTAAGCATTCGTTTCGTAAAGTAAGAAGGAAATAAAAATTTGTAGTGTGAATGAAAACGAACCACCTTTTAAAACTGGTTTATAACAAAGCCTCAATTAATAAGTACATAGATTAGTATTTGAGGCAAACAACTATATCGTAAAGAATTACTCTACACCCGAAATTCGAAAACGTATCCATAGCAATAAAATACGATATATAAGACGATAATTGTATGAAACTTATAAAGAAACCATACCAGGTTGTTGTGGAAAACAATGGTTCTTGTTATATTTTGATGTGGCAAACGCCATCACGCGTGCTTTCATCTACCTCACTGTTTTATTATTAACACGTGAGTAATGAGAATAAGTTACAGGTAACGGAACAATACTCCTTTGTACGGGACCCGTCGCTGAAATGCATTCAATTTGGTATACTTAATGAGTAATTTATATAAAAGTACCATACAAATAGGTATTCTGAATAACTTATTTTTTTTTCTCTCTTTACTAGCTTTCCGCATGCGTGAACACGCTTATCGCAATAACATTACCTCTTAATAGCAAACTCGGTTAAAAGTAAGCACTATCGTTTGTGTTTTTAGACTATACGCGCACCAATTTTAATTGAAATCACTTCAGCACCCTATTTTGGCACAAAAGACAAACGGACAGACACACTTTCGCAATTGTAATTTAAGTAGATAAGAAATAAAGCATGTATGGATTATGTATAGTCTAACTTACCTTCTTCTGACTGTAGTACATTTTCTTGAACAGGAACTCCACGGACCCCACGGTGAAAACCCTCGAAACCTTTTTTGTATGTCGCTTGTGTCTAATTGTCGCCTTTGATACTGTCAATCAAGTAGAGTTACGATTGTAGTTCTATACATACGTAGTAATGTATAGCATAGGTTACCTAAGGATTAGAAAATACGTGGTTACGACTGACTCCATTTTTACAACCGATACAAATAACCTATAAAAATGTTATGACAGTGGGAAATTCTTTTCCCGTTATACAAAAGAGATGACATCTGTATTTTATTGAGTGAATCAAATAAAAGTAATCTAGCTCCCCCTCAAATCTCTGGTAAAAACAAAGCCGTGTTTAATGAAGTCAAATCTAAATCAATTTAATACAGAACTGTGGTTATGATTAATTGTGTCAATTAGAAACTAATTGCTTTCGCGTTACAAGCAGAGCTTCAAATAATTGTTGTTCGAGTGGTTTCCATAATCGACCTTACCGGTATCATAATTCGAACACTACAGAAACCGATGAATTTAGTAGATATTATTGAAATGTTACCGAAATAAATAACGAGAACTCGTTACTTAACTTTGGGTGTACTATTATTTAAACACCAGGGTGTGTAAGGTACACACATTCCAAATATGTAGTTATAATTGTTGTTGTTGATTTTTTTTACTTTTGATTGATTATGGTACCTTATTTTATTATATTAGCTTTGACTAGCTTAATATTGCAAAATATTTAAAAAATAATGTCCAAAATGCTGTTTCTAAAGTAGCTGTACCTATTTGTTCATTTTTTTTCAATCACCATAACAAGTTATTTTTAACCAGGAATATTTCGTTTGATATTTGGCAGTTAACATTAAAACAAACTATTAAACATTTAAACCTGCGCGTACCAAATATAGTATAGTACGTGTATGAGCAATAAATGAAGTAATTCTAACCATCCAAAATACCGGTACAAAACTAAACCGGTTACAACAAAACAATCTCAAGATCCGATGCTCCACACTAAATGACTAGTGGCTTAACGAGACTTCAGACTTGAGTCAAATTTAATAATATCCTCCCATTTAACCAATCTTTGGTATCTACCTACTCTTTTGATAACGATGCCGACTTCCCATCAATTCATGGATGTTAGTTCAAATTTCAGCTCTAGCGAATGTTTTGCATCGGTCGAGGGGAAACACGTTTTGTTCATCGATCCATCAATGGTGCTTATTTGTGTTGCCGCCGAGTCAGCCGTTATTAACCCTCCGTCCGTCGCGTCACTTTTATCACATGAACGGTCGCATGGGGTCTGTAGCGACCCCAAAAATAAAAAGCAATTTATTAGTATTGAATCATAAGTTTTTGACATAATTATAATGTTTTGCATTTGAACAGGACTAAATTAAAATAAAAAAGTAAATATATTGCAATTCAGATGTTTATTTATATTTAAAAATGTTTAAAGAAATAGGAGTTACATTTTTTTCTTCTAATTTTACTTATTCATTTTTAAGTTAACTTAAAATAAAAAACCAAAGGACTACATGTCTTTTTTTAAGATATATTTGATATTAATGATCTAAATGATGAAATAAAACATGAATTAACTAAAACGATAGCAAAAACATATATACTTCTTAGAACTAAGTGAACCACCTTATCATTCCTTTGGATACAATCAGTATATATGGCTTTGGTATGGTTGGGCAAATATTTCCTTTGTAATTATAAAAAATCTATGTATAGTTCTTATCTGTACATCTTGGACAGTGAATGTAACGCTTTGAAACACGTATAGGTGTAACCTTAGCATCATCAGGTCAAGAGTCTCGAAGAGGAGATGTATAGTAAACCATCGTACTCAAAGTTTCAAATCATGAGGTAACGTCGGCACAGTTGCTTGTGATTGCCATTCTTGACGATACATTTCATATACTTATTATTTTAAAAAAACATTCCGCTTCCTGGACGTTTGTTTGATGGGTTGACAGTGTCCTGTATAATATGAGCATTCAGGGCATCAACGTCGAGGAAAATAAATAGAAGTCGCAGTGCCCAACGGCGATAAACTCGAGCCATTGAATAGGTTACTAATCATCTTCGTCACTATCTGACACAACCGAAGGATAGTCCTGCTCAAGAAGACCACTTTCCTCAATATCCTGCTCAGTCTGTATTATATTCACTCACTTCTTCCGGATAATCAACATTCACATCACCACCAACAATTTCCTGATCTTCTTCTTCTTACTATCTTAAAATACGTTGATTTTGTCTGTCATCCGTTATTTACTGTTATAATATATATTATATAACAATAAAACATAAATATAAACAATAAAATAATAAAAATCCTTTAAGTCAGTAGTATAAGTTTACTTACGTCCTTCGTCGCGTGGGGTCTTTCAGAGCCTTGCGCAGAAACACACTGTCATATCTCAGAACATACACGCCCAGGCTAAGTTGCGATGGCGCGATCGCAAGCCGTAATCCTTTTTAGGAGGCTACCTAAAGTAACGGATCTGCAAACTAATTCTAAACGTACATATTTTGCAATTGTCTAAGACCTGGGCTTTGAAAGACCCCACGCGACGAGTCGAGGGTTAAGTACCTATTAGCAGCTTATCTCTCCGTGCTATTTTTAATTTGATTAATCGTGTTCGCAATCGAAAGTAGGTCGCCATGATTAGGACTAGTATTTTAAGTTAAGGCATTGTGTAAGTAGTTCACATTCATTGTCACTTTTCTAATTAGTGAAATTTGCTTAAGTGTGCATGTGACACTTTCGAATTTTTTTTAGATCCGTCCATTTATTCAGCATCTATCATCTTTTTATCTCAAAAACGTGTTATTTCATCCAGGTTGATTTAATTAATTGTTACTTATTCTTTTTATTCCTACGTGCATCCTAATTTGACTCGAACATACGCAAGGAAAACGTTTTAAGAACGATTGTGAGTAGGTAAATTAATCGTTGATTTTTTAAAATAAAACTGTCAGAAACAAGATGAAGTTTAAAATAAATTACTAATAGATCTACCTTGTTCGCTGATGCAGAGTAGTTTCGTCCAATATCTGCCTCCTCCTTAGTCAGTATCTTCATTTGATGCGTTCCGTGTCTTTTGCAACTGTAAACATACAATTAATCGGTTAGGCACTACGTTCCGTTTAGTAGTTTGTAAACAATTCTGAATTCCGCATTAGTTTCTTACAGACATGACTCAGACAATTGCGATTTCTCTGACTTATTTCGCCAACATCATCGAATAAATAAAAACGGTTTTTCTAGATAGAGAAAGGTTTTCTCAAGATGGTGTAAGAGACAGAAAAACGGATAATATCGGTCAAGCCTTCTGAGCTACATTTTGTGGCTAAACCCAACACTACAAGCCTATCTATAATATAAAAAATCGAATACAATTCACATCACTGTACCTAACCGGAACAATTCATTATATTTATTACAAAATACAGAACGAACTCTTCTAAAACCCTATTTTTTACAAGCTTTTCTTTATTCACCGTGAAATTTTAGTGGTTGTTTTCCCACAATAAAATGATTCTATCATAGTAGCACAATAGATTTGTGCAGTTCTTTTTTATTGAAATCAATAAATGCCGGTTTTACGAAAAGTATAATCGAACTCGAAAGCACGTTCGGACCGCTTTATCACTTAGGGCGTAGAGCTTTAGCTTCTTCTTTAGCTTTAAGCATTGATATCATGCGGCAAGCAGTACCTGATTACGTCACATCTTATAAAAGAACGATTGCTTCTCTAATTTTCGAGTTGAAAAACTATTATTGTGAAAATTTGAAAAAAAAAAATTTTTCGAGGGATAATTTGCATGTTTTGATAGTATTACTAAAGGCAAATCGTTCCGCCACAGGAAAACAACTACTAAAATTTCAGGGTGTATTAAGTTAAACACCCATTACGGCAATTTGGTATATTGCGTAGAGCTTAGAAAAATTCCCGGCCATCTGTTTACTGATATTCCCAGAATGGCACCCGTGTTAATTTTCCAAGTACCTCATTGCTCCAATTTTTATTCCGGTAATATTATCTTTACCCTGAGGAATGGCTAACAGACCCTTTTTCTTTTAAAAATTATGGCTACGAGTACAATTACATTCTAGCTATCCTATTGACTAGGGTACCTATTCAAACAAGTCGCTAAGAAAAGTACATACCTACTGAGACTATGAGCTGACGATTTTTTTTCTTGTTCAGATAATAATAAATAATTTTCAGCTCTTGATGATGAGGGCTGCAATGTCATATCTGTTCATTTCGCAGAACAGTAAGTAAAAAGTATACGCGGTATGAAATACGACGGGACCACCAGTTCATAATAAAAATACTCATTCTCCCACATATGTTCATCAGTACCACATTATGCAACGCTAAGTCACTTTTTAAGTTGAAACTCAAAGACAGTTCAATATTTGACAGTTTACCCGCCACTTAAGCATCGCTGAAACTGCCAAAATTCTACCTGATTGACAAATTAGTGCTTAAAAATCTTATTACTTACATCTATATGTTACGGTTAATGTGGATAGAGCGGTTATTATGTATAATTACCGGTAACTATGCATAATTAACAGTGCTCGCGGTAAAGGTGGTAAAAACTATCGAATTAATCACATTTATCGGTAATTGTATAAAATTACCCTACCCTTTCTGTAAATGTGGTAAATAATAAAATCAAACTGACTTGACTGGCTTGGTGAAACAATGGTTTTGTTAGTGATCCTGCCTGGCGGTTCCAAAAGTCCTGAGTTCGATTCCCACCCGGGGCAAATAAATATTTATGATGTACATCAATGTTTATTTTGTGTCTAAATGTGTGATTGTGTGTTTAAGTATGTATTTATAAATATATATGTACCTATGTTTATTAGTCTCTGCCGCCAAAAGTAGGTACAAGCTGTGCTTAGTTTGTGGAAATGTCCCAAATATTTATTTATTTATGTAAACATCTGAATCAAATGTTGATTAGGATATAAACAATTCTAGTCCTAATTATAAGTAATAAAATTTGTTTACAAACATCGGACAAACAAAAATATTCCTCGAATACCAAGAGACCAAACCTTCTCTTCGGTTAAGAAACTCCGTCAACTTTGAACGCTGGAACGTAAGATTTGGAAGGGTCGTAGGTTAGGTACCGTAAAGGTGCAATAAGAAAGGATTTCCCGAATTTCGGGAAATCCTTTCTTACGGGCGGGCGGGCACAGCTAGTTATAAAATAAACAAGACATATCTAGAAACCAAACTTCAAGTTTGGTTTTTAAAAAATAAAATCTTTTAAAAATAAAGTTAAATAAAATTAACAAATTAGCAGGCAATTATCAGTGGAACTCTTAAAAATTCTTTCTTGTTAATATATTTTGCAGGTTTGAGTTTTGTGACATTTGGAATTGCATAGTACTTTTTGATTTTTGTCAGCAATGTCAACATTTACCTCAGTCGCAAGGGAGTTTTATATAATTACCGGTAAATTTGAATAATTCACTACATTAACCATGTGCGTTGGTATCTATCTATAATTACCGGTGATTATAGATAATTACCGATTGCTCACATTGACCGTAACATATAGATGACCTTACCGTGAAACTTCTATTCTAACGTTGTCTCCGCAGATCTCTCGTCGCAGGCAATGCCTCCGGCGCACACGCCGCCCGGCCCGGCAACCGCTCCAACGGCCCCACGACGAATAACACGGCACCTTTAAGTGGCTATCTGAGAAAAAAATAACCTCTGTAAATAAATGAACATCACACAACATCAGATACATTGTTATGATAGCGAAATAACTTTCTTCCATATTTTAGGGCAATCAGACTTCTTCTTCTTATCGTATGGTTGATGAACAACCTGGTGTCAGAGTTTTTAAGCCGCCCGTAGGCCTCTGACATGGCTTGTCACACACCCTTGAAAAATTTCTCAGGTGTGCTGGTTTCCTCACGATGTTTTCCTTCACCGTTAAAGCGTCGAATGATGGTACATATGAATTTCAAATTTTGAAAAACACATTGGTACCTGGCGGGGTTTGAACTGGCGACCTCTCGCATGGCAAGCAACGACCTTAACCACTCGGCCATCGACGCTTTTTAATCAATCAGAAACAACAGTGGTATACACAAATATATTTAATAAAAAACCCCGAGACAACGATGATCATCAAACAAACCTATATCCCGGAATCGAACCCACGACTCTTGGAACCGTAGGTAGGGTCACTAACGACTGTTCCACCGAGCCAGACAAATCAGTATTACATGATTTGTAAGGACCAACGCCGCGTCGCGGTCCCAAGGCGAAGGAAATGTATGTATATCATACATAACTTGTAAGGGCCGATACTGTATTACGCGCAAGCGGGCGCGCGTTCTTACATAATTCCCAGCAAATTAAGTGCGAGACTAACCCGCGTCATTTCCAGTCTTAAATTAAGTTGTATTTTTTATACTTGTATTAATGTCATTGTGTACCTATGATACAAAATTTGCCAACGTCCATACCGCGATGGAATCACCGATTCTCGATAGTCCCAGAGCCTGTTTGTTTACCAATTCACCAATCTATGTATCTCTAAAATACCATCGTATTTTCCAACTAAAAAAACCTCTGTTTACACCTTTCAGGTTGTATCCCTGAAATTCATAGTAAATTCTGCCTCGCAAAAACTGGATAGAGTATTTAGGTTTCGAAACATTTCGTTAACGGTTCTCAGAAATACAGGAATACCTGCCAGTACTAATTTTTTTTTTTCAAATGCTATTGTGAGGAAAAATATTAACGGTAACAGGTTATTATTTGTAACTATTTGCAAAAATAAAGAAATACATATGTGGACTATTGTGTGGTACTTTATAATTACATCGTTGAATTTTAAAAAAAGGATGAAGGAAAGGATGATTTCATATTATTTACCTACAAATGATGTTCAACAAATGGCGTTCTATATTAATCATCAACAAATGATCCTCCCTATTTAAAATTATATAATTTAGTATAGTCTCAACTAAAGCTTGAGAAAGACATACCAATCTCGCTATAAACATTATTTATAAATTATTTTGTAAACGACTTCACGCGGACGGTAAATAGGCTTTAATTGCTCCTAAATGATTCATAATTTCACGTTCTTGGGATGTTTATTAAAATATTACCTTTCTCGTAAGGAACACTGAGATGCTCTCGATTCTCGGAGATGTCAATCATATTTGAGACGTCTTCATTCCGCGTTACTGAATTGTTTTTGATCTGAAATTATTCATAAATCGTTACGTTTGAATAAATACCTGTAATATATTTCCTAATAAAATTGTATTCAAGTTAGTACGCAATTTAATCAGAAAATAATTAGACACATAATTAGTTCGCAGTTAATATAGGTAAGTTAAACTTGAATACATAATTACACGCCACTTTTTTATCAGTCAGACAACCAACCAATAAATATGCATTCGCTCTCAATGTAATGAATGACATGGTATTTGAATCTCGTAATCCCGAAATATCTAGCCTTGACTTTGTCTACAGCCGCTGAAGAATGGAGCAATTCATCGATCAATTTTGTATGGATGCACAATAGAACCCATAACAATAATGTGGCCATTCAGACATGTAGGTCACTTATTTACAAAACCGACAGAATCGGCACGTTGCCGCCAATTGATAAAGCAAGACATATTTCAATTTGGCCGGTCGCCAGACTTTTTTGTGGCCGAAATGCATTGTGGGCTGCAATCTCAATAATGAGTCCGTGCAGTACGGCGACGACAATGCCTAGATTGATCGATTGCACATATTAAAACTAATCAATCTAAAATACAGGAAATTAATCTAATACTAAAGCATTCTATAATCTAATAAATTAAGTATTTGTAAGAGTTATTATTATTTTTACAGTGTCATGGACAAAATCAGGTCTAGATATTATTGCCGGCGTCTAAAAACTTACATAAATCAAAACAAACTTCTCTGAATGAAGGGCATCAGTTATTTGATTTCTATAGTCCATTAAAAAAACAATCTATCTGTTTTGTTTGAACGGTCAAAATTTTTATTGAATATTGAATATGAATGGAATTGTTTATTGAATAGCGTCTAATATATACCTTAAATACCTACAAAGTTCTAAAGAATTAACTTTGAAGATCAAAAGGGTTTCCGTACACATATTAATTTGAGTACATAATTTTCACTCACCTGTTGCATATAAGCTGTTTCAATCACCAAGAAATTTAACAAGATTACAGGACATAGCCACTTCATATTCTTCAATCCTGGACACTAAGGCTCCATGAGAACTGAGCATCTGTAACCAACACAGATAACCATAACCGTAACATCGTTTATGTAAGCTCTTAGCGACACTACGGGCCAAAAAGACAATGAAATTTATTTTTTTGATAGAACAATCTTTGTAACAGAAATTCGTTAGTGAATTTATTAACTTATTCTCAGTTAAATTCACAAAATGAATACTACTTTTACTAATAAGAAAAATTAAATCAGCTTTTTTCAGAATTAATAATACCTATATAATGTCAAAAACCAGCTACTTTTAAAATTAATAATACGTATTTAATGTCACTCCTAGCTATAATAATAAATAACTGTATTTACCTAACCTACTCGTATGACTTTATGGAATATCGGAACATTTGTTATCAGTTTTTAAAGTTTTAGTACAGAACCCTTTAAAAGTAGGAGCCAAAGAAAACGTATAATGTATTCTTAAAACCCTTTGTCCCTTCTCCAGACGTCAAGTCAAAGGCTCCTTGTAGTAAAAGAGGCATTGAAATGGCGTTTTAATTAAGACTCTTCAAGGCGTGAATTTACTTTATATTCGCCTTACTCGTTCAAAGTGTCACAAATGCCAATACACTTACTTTAACACTACATAAAAGGTCATTGAGTCCTTAAAATGTACCTGCGCCTACCTTTTTTGGGTTCAATAGCAGAAATAAAAAAACCATCTCCTATCTATATTTTTTATTGTATGTACAACAGATACAACAGATCGGAAATGATCCTGGATTCCCGTTTAATATTAAGTCGCATAAACACATGTGTCACGGAATCAAAAACAAACAACAGTGATAAACGTACTTACATACATTAATATACTTAAACATAGTTACAACAAAATCCGCAAAATAAATTTCTGTGACTGATGACATTAAGACACCCAGACACGAAACTAAAACCGATGTCCGTCAGACAAATATTTGTCCCGAGTGGGAATCGAATCTTACCAGTCGAATGTATAATTATTACGTTGTCTCATTACCGTTGTGATAATTAGACCTTGACCGACGGCGCATTGTCTCTGGCACCTATGCACACGCAGGTCTCACTTGTTATCACTTCACGGTTAATAGCACTAACATACTGTAAAAACTGAAAGTTCTTTTGTTTACAGCGTCCATGTTAATTATTAAAGATGACTGTCGCCGTGCCAACAACACCTAAGATAATATAGGCTTTACCTTAAAACAGATTTAACAATCTTTTTCTTATTGCCATTTAAATATGTATGAAATCGATGGTCGCTTCAATAAACAACCGCGAACTTTCACAACATTGAAAAAAATTTTGAAGATCAACGTGTTTTTGCAAAAATCCTTCTATTTTTAATAGGATTTTTGATTATTTTTTATCTTCTTTTTCTTTATTAATAATTAAAAACAACCAAGTCCAAAGTAAAAGGTTCTGAATCTACTCTTACTCTACTCATAAGTATTTATAAGTTATATCAATTACTACCACATGCTTAATTAAAGGCAAGTTTCTTATACCTACGATAATTAACAAGTTGTTACACAATCTCCCATTTATCACGGGGACACTGTTATTAGACGCCCCATAAGGAACGCTTGCACTGGGGAAGAAATATGCAATAAACCAAGGAGAACATGCCTTAACGAGAAAACCTTCCATCTATTGTCTCCTTATAGACGAGCTGTCATAAACATTGTTCTGCCTAGACAACAACTACACACTCAAAAATGGATATGCAGGTCAAGATAACACTATTACTATTGTAGAGTTTCTAAATGGTGACGGACAATTTGTGACTGTACCTTTGTTTTTCGACCAGGGGGCGTATTACGACCTCTTAATTCCAGCCATTTTAAGAATGGGCATAGACTAACTTCGTGTTTCTAGCACACACAGCTGCGCGCTATGGTTGTGGAATCATACAGACTGATATAACCCCTCCATCATCTATGTAAACTTCAAAAAGAACTGATGCCCATTTTTAATCTGACTGGAATTAAGAAGTCGTAATACGCCCCCAGAATGATGAATTATTGAGGTGGAATAAATTTAGTCATCAGATATCGAATCAATTATTCGAAAGCACATTTTTAATGTTTACCTACAAAAGTTACCTTATGAAAAGTAACCTGCTTCACATAAATTATTTATCAAAAAGTGTAGGAACACCAAAAAGACTTTTCACACGATTCACGGAAAAAAGCTCGTCGTCTTAAAATAGGTACCTACAGAAGAATTTTCCGCTGTTTTACCCAAAGTGATCTTATCTTAATTTTAACAAGTATCAAACCTATCATAAAGATGTGGTACTATTATTTCTACCAATATTTACAGTTATTTATATTTGATAATAGTTCAGTAGGAAGAAAACTCTATATAATGTTTAACCATCATTTTCGTCCGTCTTGTTTGTTTAACGACACAAATCCAAATTGGACGTGACGCACCGTAAAAATAACAGAACCTCAAATCTCTACCAAATAAAAATACACAGATACTCGCTGAATGAAGGAGTCCGTTGGTATTTGGTCGATACGATACGATATATTGATACTAACGAAGAGAAAGGTTTTCTCGTTACCTATGTCATGTTTATTCTCTATCGGCGTATTTGCTGTGGGCATTGATGGTTCAGCTTTGATGTCGGCTGGGCGTTCGTTCAACATGTGCGTAGGAGGTTCTTATTTGGAAGTGATACGAGGAAGAAAACTTTCCCGTTTAGAACGACTTCAAATAATCAAAATAGGTGCTTTACTTAGAATTTTCACAAGAAATATTACAATGAATACCCTTAACTTCACGGGTCACTCCCCGAGGGTACGTTCCCGGAGAACCACGTCCTGAGGGCCACGAATGGCCAATAGAAAGGAAAGGGCTTTCCATTGGTCATTCGTGGCCCTCCGGGACGTGGCCCTCCGGGAACGTGGCCCTCGGGGAGTGACCAACTTCGGGTAACTTCACAACTGCTTTACATAGGTATGTGGGTAATAATTTCATTAAATAATTCCCAATACATTTTATATCGATTTTAAAATCATTCTATTCAGTTAGAATATTCATTCAACCTATTGCTGACCTTTTTTTTGCGAAATTATGTTCAACCAGATATCAAACCTCAAAAACTTGTGCATCAAACAGACCAACTAATCAGCGCCAAATGACGTCTTTAGTGGTTCCTTTGTGTACCCTAGAAAATAATTAGACGATACGAGTCATTGAACTTAGGTACTTTATAAGCAACGTAACGACAATGCGATCCATCAGTTCCATCCATATTATTTATGGCGGTCACACTGAGTATTCAATCGCCTATTAGTCCAGTCAAAATAGACATTTAACCTAGGAAAAATTCGCATAGAGCTGAAAATTGGCATGAATGTTGGGAACACTATTACAAATAATCTGTCAAAAGTCCCCATCGATCCCACGTCTGCAAAAAAAAATAATCAAGGTCAAATGTCACAAATATCAGTTTTATGCACTTTTGAGCGAAACGGTAAGTTTCATCATAAAAGTATGTATGACAAAATTACTTATCACGTAATTATCTATAAAAAATGTCAAAACACTTTGTTCCTAAGATTCACCATTTCAGAGATATAGCGATGCACAAAGTTGAAAAAGTTGTATTTTCAAACGCTTCCAGGCCCCCATGCGATTGTGCTAGACAGTTAAAATTTTAACGAATGATGTATCTCAGTTGCCTCTATAACATCTAATACTAGAAACAACATGAAACCAACGTGTAAAGTGGGTTCTCATACAAAACCTATGTTTTTTTTTCTCACACTTGGGCGGTTTTTAACGTGGTTACCCTAGTGAACCTATTCCAGGTCATATATCGATCAAAAACGATATCAACAGATGAATGCATATTATGTAAAATATGAATTTTCTAATGATTAAAACCACGATATCTCGCGAATGGTGAGTCGGAAAAGAAAAAGTGACTGGACCATTTTTGTAGAAAATTGTATGATCTACAACTTTTGTTTGACCTATTTTTACGATAATACTTACTGTTTTCGAGAAAATGGAAAAATCCTTAATTTTATACTTTTGACCTTGAATAAATTTTTTTGCAGAAGTAGGATTGATGGGGATTTTTGATATTTCGTTTATTATGATGTATTTAACGTCTCTGGCAATTTTCAGCTCTATGCGAATTTTGTCTAAGTTAGCACATATTTTTGTTTATTATGACTGGACTATATGGGTTGGTGACGGGTGCGGTGCGGAACGGGTCGATTCTCTACGAACGATCGTAAATCACAGACACTTGACGGATGGCAGTAAGACATTAGGGACTACTGCCCTACACAGAGCCTGCGTTAGGGTAGGGCGCGGTAGGACAATAGCATAGGGCAATTGACATTGAAAGCGTGAGAGATAGAGATATAAAATAAATTAAATGCCTTTTTCATTTAGCATCTACTAATAAGCTAAAGGAGGAGGACCAACGCAGAGGGTGCACACAGAAAATTTGCTCAGTGTACTATCAAAGTGAAACTCTTGCCTTACAAGGGAAAGTATCAGTCTTGCCGGTGACCACGAGCGCTATAAAGAGCTCGAAACGTCGGATCTTTAATAATATGTTTAGAATAATAATACACGCGAGAGTTTAACTGCCTCGTTAGTCTATTGGTAGCGCTGCGTTAGGACCGAGAGGTCCCCGCTTCGAGTACGGGGTCGGGCAAAATTTGTGTAAGTTTTTCTAAAATTAAATTACTCAGCCCGGAGTTAGGAAGTTGGCGATTGAATTCCCTTGCCTCGGAAAGAACGTTAAGCCGGTGGTCCCGCGCCTGATCTCTCATCGGTCATTTCGGATTGCTGTTTCACCGAATTATGAGATTAAGGGAAGAGAGAGTGCGCTTGTGTTTGCGCACACACTTGTGCACTATAATATCTCCTGCGAACATGGTTGATCTCAATTGAGATCGGCCGCCATGGCTGAAATCGGTCGGACGCCTTACACGCGAGTTAAATCCGTAAAATTAGTTTTATTTAAAAAGTGTTGTGTTCTCGCAAATATTAGACAATACTAAGGAGAAGTATGTTTGTAGAGCATTTGGTGTTGTGCCATGAGTTATGGTTTCGGTCTGAGATGAATAATGTTCATGGGATTTTTGTGTGTTGTCTGTGTTAAGTTGTGATTATTTACTATCTGGTCCACATTGATATAGGATATCGGAATCGGTTGTCCAACATTTAGAGCATTTAGAACGATTTTCATTCGAAGTTTCTTTAATTAAATTTCTGGTCTGGTCGGGAACCTCAAATATCTCTTTAGGTATTCCTAACTACGTTGAGCCCTGCACCACAGAGAGCATAAGACATACTTTGGCCGACGAAATGGAACTTCAATATAATTTCGGACTCACTGAACATCCCTGCACTGAAATAGTTCCTTTATAGTTTAAGAGGAACCGAGTTGAAAATTCTTTTGACTGAATGTTGGAAAAATATTTATCGTTAAATATACACTATAAAATTATTTTAGTTTAGTTTAGTTTTTATCATATAATTACAACATTAAATTTTAATACAAAATTAATTCCTACCTGGATATTTATTGAAATAGTTTAGTATAAACATTTGTATACATATATATTAACGGAAAAGAAACACTCACGTATGTATTTACTTCGATATGTATCAGATAAAGAATATTGTATATAATATAATACTATATTGTATCTACTTTAGTTTGTCTTCTAGCATGTTTGTATCTTCTGATATATAAGAGATGTAATTTAATTTTTCTTTTAAAATTTGTAAGTATAAGTTAAGTTAGTTTTATAAGTTTTGCACACACCCTTACAGGGTCATGTTTTTGTACCTAGGTTAAGAACATGTTGCAAATAAATATTCTATTCTATTCTAAATAAAATCACGTCTTTTTCCCAGAGGGGCAGGCAGAGATCACTTCCTGTCATCACCCTGGGACACCACTTTCGCTTTTTTCACATATATACATAATACGAGTATATGTATATGAGTATATGCCAGGTTAGGAAATTTGCGGTTGCACGCCAGTTCCTCGGAAAGCACGTTAAGCCGGTGCTCCTGCGCCCGATCCCTCAACGGTCATGTCGGGTTGCCGTCTCACCGAATTATGAGAGTAAGGGAACAGAGAGTGCACTTGTGTTTGCGCGTACACTATCATTTGTCCTGCGCACTTAGCTGATCTCAATTGAGATCGGCCGCCATGGCCGAAATCAGTCGGACGCTTTATTTATATGTATTAAATTAAATAGAGTTACATTGTGCAGGTTAAAATATATTTCTACTCTTCAAGTGTTTCCGACATTCGATGGCAGCCGTCGAGCACGCAACAATAGGAAAAACGAAAACGGGTGATGTGAAACAGAAAAGTAAAATACTTGCAGTGGCAAGTAAAGAATACTGTTGGAAATGAGAAAACATTCTGTGTTTGGCTTCATCGCGGGCGTACAATTTGATCAAGAACTTTATAGAGGAAAAATACCGTCAAACCTTCAGTTTTCTTTTGCACGTGTTTAGTAGCCACTCGCATCACCGTGCATCGCTTGGTCTACGTAAGGCTAATAACTTCTAACTATTTCGAAGAAGTAGTTAGAAGTTATTACTGGAGCGGAAAATATTGTTTATTTACATGAAATTGAAAGCTGGTCAAATTGATTACGAGAGGATATGAACTCCCCGGTTTAAAACGACTTTAAAGACAAATAATCGGAAGCGGAGGGAGCCTTTTATTGATATTATGATATGGCTATTAGATTCATATTTTTAAAATGGCAAGTAATATGGAATGATGAAACTAACATTTACTCGCTTACTTAATAAGTTTGCAGACCTATAGCAAAACAAGTGTTGAACATAATTAATTGGGTATAATGTAACTTTTAATATCTCCTTATTTTTAGAACTTGTAATATTCATTAGAAATTAGTCGTTACGTGCGTGCGTACTGAAACAATAAAACGAGCTTAATATTCTACGCGATTAATTACGCTCACCAATGTTCTCATAGGCCTTAATATGGCCTGTCAGGGCGTATCGTGCATACATTACCCATAAATTAATTCGAACAACATTGATAGTAATATAACTGGCCAAAATTAATTTATGTCCCATAAAATTATGGGTGTGACAATGGTTAGATCATATTTTTGTGCTATGCGTGAAATTTTTCACGAGCCTATAAGCCTCACAAGGAGTATATGACATATTTCAAATTCCATTTACGCATGGTGAATAATCATGATGTGGGATAAAACAAAAGAAATTTTACAGCCAATCACTTTAGTGTCTATTTTTAAGTATTAATTAAAGGTATTTTTAGGTTTCCATTAATCAGAAAAAGGGAAGTCCTATAAGTCAGTTCATTATGCTGTCAATAGAATGTTAAGTTCAAAAGGTAATTAAAATTAAAATAAAATATGCCTACCGCGATAAAGTTGGGAAGCCCTAACCAGAAGATACTGCCCTTTGAAGCTGAGACATTAAGAGAAACCGTCAGGTAGAGCATAATAGTATGTCCCTAAAACATAATATAATTTTATTATATTGGATTGAGAGAGATATCAAAATATACCTAACCACGGTATGTATATAATGAATGAACGGTATTTAATTCAACGTTCACAAACTTAGTTAATGCTTTTCTTATTTCATCGTGTTTAGCTGTTTTCAATGCGCAAACCAGAAATATTATTGCTGATTATCGGAGGTACAGGAAAACATTGTATGAAATGTTATAAAAACTACTAAAAGTTGCTCAAGTTATTACCAAACTTCCTTTTTAGTACCTTGTAGATCATAATTTTATGTGTTTTGGTATTTTTTATGTTATTATATTCTCTTGATGCGCCAACGAAGAGTCGTCGTAAGAAAATAAACCTTTGTGTATGTACAAGTGACTCGCCCTCGCAAAATTTACATAAAAACCTTTAAGTAAAATTTCCAAAAAAAGCCTTCCTTTGGAATTCCTCTATCTATCTATTGAAAAACCCGCATCAAAATCCGTTCTGTAGTTTTACAGTTTTAGCATACATATAGATATAGGGACATAGAAATCGACTTCGTTTTATACTATGTAGTGATATATGAGCTATTATGTATTAAGAAAGGAAATTACAAATAATTACGTAGTAAAATCTTCTAAATAACTTTGTGATTTACGAGGCGGGCGCAAATTGCCACCTGGTACCACTATTAAGAATTTAGCGGTCCCCGAAGGGAGTCTTAGTTCATGGACAATTAATTGTGCGATGGAACGTGTTAACATCCAGTGGGACCCGGTTAGTAAATTACTCAATGTCTTAAATATTTATCCTATGTTGCTGAAGGTGTTGTTAATTAAATGCCGGTAAAAGTTTGTGGTTGCATGTAGCTTTCAAAGCTCAAAAATACAATGGGGCCTCTTGCGAGATAATATATTTACTTTATTGAATTTCAATTTGAGAAAAATAAAAAAGCGAAGCGAAAAAAATTGAATAAATAAATATTTTTAATTTGTAAATAACCTATACTCAATTTAAATTGAATTAATAGAAACAATTTCAAAAGTAAATTAAGTCTGCATAATAGGTAGGCACCTAATGTTTTTCCTTTAGTAATTTGGCATGTCCACTTAATTAATCCAATGGGTTTAGAAATACTTAAACAGATAATTAGTTACTTTTTATGCAAACTCAGTATACCTATAGATAGGCTCTACAGTATTTGAAGCCTAATTTATATTCCATGCCTCAAAAGGTAGAACCGAAACTGAACTAACTGAATTTTAATGAAAGCTAAACAATATCTACTTACCTACTTATAAAGTTTATAACCTCAACACTAATATAATTAAAAGAGGATTAAGACTAAACCCCAGAGCGTATACTGTAAATACCGAAATATTGGTTGAAAAATCATGTGCTGGTTACATGCGTACTTATAGTAGGGTATACAGAACCATGTTACGTGAAAATTATGAAATTTTTTCACGGGAAAACTACAGAACGTATAGTAATCAAATCCTGAATAAAAACACAATTTTTAAGTTAATAACGTACTTCATCCACTCCTTTTGTAGCTATTGTAATAAGAAGATATATTCGTTTGCTTAAATTCTAAATTGGGGCTTAAATAATAACTTTCTAGTTCAATGGTTGGGAGTTGAAAAAATATTTTTTCCCACTATATCCTATATATTACTTATAGTAAAGCTTAGTTACAATCTGTCCAATAATTTTCACGTGAAGAGTATCAAAACACCATCTATCCATACAATCTTCGCGTTCACTAAGTTATTCAAAATATCAATCAAATCTAATTTACAAACGACACACAATATGTACGAGTATCTACAAAATATTTTATAGTACTTACCAATATTTTCGTACTTCCACACTATGTATACACACTAGTTAAAAATAAAATACGTACTTGCCTCCCATGTACGAGAGATAGACGGTGGACGTCTATTTACGAAACCCCGTTACACTCCGACAGTAACCACACGTCTGCGCGGCTGAATCTGCGCGCGCGCCGCCGGCTGTCTAGACACAGTAGGACAGGGGACAGTGGGGAATATGGCGACTGGTCTTTACTTTAGGCCCATTCCACTTTTTTGTGCAGGTTTTTTTGTCCCTCGAAGAAAATATTGAAATTTTGAGGTGAATTAAAAATAAAAATAAATATTACGCATCAATGTTAAATATTTATTTATTTATTATTTCCCAATAAGACGGTACTACCTTTAGGGACGTAACACAGTTGTACAATTTTGAAATCGAAAATTACAAAATGTCGAAATAATAAGATATCTACATCCTACAGCAGATCATTATTTAATTCAGGTATAAGCATAGATTTAAATGATAAATATCAACATTTTGAGAGTTATAAAAGTCATAAAAACCTGCACAAAAAAGTGGAATGACCCTTTAGTAAGTAAGTAAATATACAAAGAAGATAGAAAACTGAAAATGTCCGAAATATTTACCATGTCATTTTGTTTTAATGAGCTCCCGATATTTCGACACTGTTGCAAGCGACCGCTCCCCCGCATGAGTATGCTGATAATGACAAGGCCACTCCAAGCCATCATCGTCTGTCAGTTAGAGTAAAAAACGATGATTTTCCAGGCATTAAATACTACCCTTTTGTATTATTTGATGAACCTACTACTGATAAGAATTGATGATGAGAATTCAATGCATGACTTAATGGTACGACTAATAAATATTTGGGTAAGCCTTCAGTTCAGAAGTCTATGTTTTGATTTATGAAATAAGAAAACATAATATTCGGTGTAAGAATTTAGAAAACAAAATATTCAAATTTAAATGTTTCTAATTTAACGAAATGACTTACAGGAACGTGGCTTCTAATCGACTTGAGGATAGGCAAGGATTATTGTGGCAGCAAATTCATGGACAAGTAAGAAAAAAAATTTGACAAAGGAAAGACAACACAATAAGTATCCATTCAATAGGCACCTATTTTATTCGTCGCCTCTGACATCTCATATAAAACACAATGGAAAAAGAAATTGGGGCAGAATGAGATGCATTGTCTTCAACTTGGAAAACAAACAACAGGATCAAAAACACACTCACCCAGACACACTTTCACCTATTTGTGTAATGAATAAATACGTAAGGGTGCGGGAATCGATTAGGTTAACTGACATCTTTTTATTTTTCCACCTGTTTTTTATTTCTTATTCGTGAAATGTATCTCCAAATATGACGACGTGTACTAACTATTGATTTAGGCTGATATTTAGGGGTTTAATGTGCTGTTTAAATATATTTTTGAAATAAAACTAATTTTACGGATTAAACCCACGTGTCTTGTTATACTAAACATAATTATTTTTTAATAGTTTTCATTGGTCAAGTGCGAGGCCTTTGTTTACATCAATGTAAACTAATGAACACCGCTCAAAGTCCTCTCGATACTTTGACTATTGAACTAAATATAAAAAGTATTTTTTTATTCTGGTTTTAACATATCTTATTTCTTGTCGAAAGTAATGAAAGTACAAGTAATTCTTGTTGACGGTTGCTTCGCTGTCTCGCCCGCTACACTGTGGGCGGGCACACCGTTCCGCTGAACACGGTGAGATCATTGACTTGAAGAATATCTTTACCATTATACATGTGAGTAGTTAATTGTAATTAATTATAATTCTAACAGCCACTTTCCATATCGAGGCCAATGTTACGGTGGGCGATCAAACGTTCAACAACCTTTTAAATTGTTTCAGGATTTCATTTGCATTTTGAAAAACTTCGTTTTTATTTTTAAAAACATCCTGAAATAATATTATCTATTATTTTGCTTAGGCACTTTTCTCGTCTATAGAATTAATAAAACTAAAAAAATATATTTTTTCACGAGAAAATAATCAAATTATGAGTTTAATGAAATACTACATTTTTGCATTCACATTATATTTTTCTATAGATAACAAAGGAATGTAAATTAGACCTTCTGAGTCTCTCTACATTTGTATAAGTAATTTTTTTTTTCTTTTTGTCGACCCATAAGAAAAAAATACTAATACATATAGCTAAAGAAAGTATAGGAAAAAAAACATAAAATAATAAGTATATAAGTATGTTTAGAATTAAATTATACGCGAATTAAATCCGAAATAAAAAATGATTTATTTAAAAAAATATATGTACTTAAAATCGCAAATTATATCAAGACCACCAAGACCGTGTTGTAATGAAACAATGGCGGCAGATTATTTAAATAAAGGAAACGATAGCGCGAGCTCAATGACCGTGTGTTTGCACAGCTTCTAAGAAGTAGGCGAAATGTGATAATTCGAGTACGCTCAGTCCCTATCGCAAATGAAGGTTAGTAGGCTCGAGAGAACCTGGATAATATGGAGATAAGCTAACTATGTTACTCAACGTCATTCACTGACACAATTAACTGTGAAATGGCCAACAATTATCAACTACGATTACTATTAAACACGATAGCTCAAATAATGACATGTATGCGATAATTAGCATAAATTAATATTAAACATGTATGGTCACAACATCTCATACCTACATTGGTCTGAGATATTGCTTATGCAATTGTGTTACGTACATACTTATATATAAAAAAGGTGGAATACATAAATATATCTACATAAACAGATCTAACATGAGTACATAAAATATTAAAGCTGTGGATTTTGAAACAAAATAAAAATATAATCCATAACTCCTGGTGCAAGCATGGTGTATCTAAGGTAATGAAATAACCTTATAAATGAAAACTACATAAATAAATCATATGACTTCCTAAAATACAAACATACATAACATTTTTATATTTTTGTAGTAAAGCCTCATCCTTTAAAGCTTGAAGAGTAATGCGCTTTCATTTTGAAGAGTTGGCGCATTTGTCAGCCCATTGCTAGCGACTACGATTCTTGTCGAGTTTACCTGAGGAGAGGAACAGTCTTATCTGTCCTCTTTGATAACAAAATAAACAAACCGGTAATTATGTAAATAAACCTACCTATATTTTAGAAACATCATTCATAAACTGCCAATTAGTTTAAAGAAATACATAACAGTCTAAAATAATAATGCACAACTTAGGAAACTACTTTCTATATGTAAGGATTGTAAGAAGCTATCTGAGATACAAATCATTATCTAAAGATAACATTGGACGTGTGTGTGTCACCAACGAGAAATCTTGTGGTCGATGTGTAAATAAACTAAACCTAATTCCGTTTAAAGCGCCCCTGGAACATGGGCTCTAATTAAGTTTGCGAGGGCGTGAAGGCTTTTGACAGGCCGGCGGGCATCGGGGCCTCACTCACACGAACCGCCATCAATGATACAATTAATTGACACTGAGATTTCGACGCCGTAGAACAACCGACGTAACAACACTAAATTAAGTTGCAAGAGAATCTTAATTGAATTCCGGAGTGCACTTTAGGACGTCATGTAGAACAAACTAACGCCAGAAAAAACTTCAGTGCCTGCATTAAAAGATAATTATGTTTACTGAAACTTGCGGATCCTCTGAATACTAAACAGGGTAGCTTAAATGTATCTAGAATCACACTTGTGTTATGACGACATAACTAGTATAATACGATAAAGTATAATTGTTACAATTTTACGAAAAAACCTAAAAGTTAGTACGTATGTATTCGTATTCATTTTCAAAAACAGAAAAACTGCTTGAATACAACAGGAAGATTCAAAACAAGTTTGAAATGTTTTTTATGACTTTTATTTTTTTTAGAAATACTGCCAACTCGAATCTGTGTAATTGTGTATAATCTTTTGCTTCAGGATACTTTTATGCCATATTTACCTGTATGTATGTCATTTCTGTATTTTAATTGTAAACTTGTCTGTCTGTGGTTATAATAAAGATTATTATTATTACCTACGTATAGATAAAATCCACTAGTAGCACTACTTTATTTTTATCACCCCTCACGCCTTCGAGCGAAATGCTTAAATTAAATTGTTATTTGTCAAGTTTCTATTGTTATTTACATTTGTCGAGTTGTATAATACAGTATACGCTTGTTACTGTCAACTCTGCTTCCATTCTCATTTCCACCCCAGAGAATAGCAGCAGATAAAACCAATTGCTTTATACTGAATTTTTAAAATATTGACGCTAGTAAGACATTTCTCCGTAGGAACGATTGCGAGATTAAGCAACTGGAGACGATGAAATTGGTTTATTTATTCAGAATATTACAAGCCAGTACTCCGCAACGACCATTGAAGGAATTAGTTTCTGTTTTGTAAACTGTGAACCTGTGGTACCCTTAAGTGATATATATGTTATAGGCAATGTGTATAATGCAGGAATTCTATACAATGCCTAGGAAATGTATAGAATGCCGGGGTTGCTTAGGCAATGTATGAAATAATACTCAATGTTTGAAGTATTTCACACTTTACCTAGGAAATGTATAGAATACCTAGGCATTGTATAGAATGCCGATTGAAGCTTAGGTAATGTATTTAATCTATTTGTCTTCTCCGTAATTTGGTTAGTTAGATAGGTACGTACTGATCTTTTGAGAGCTTATCCTAATTTTAACTGTCACAAGCAGATAGCGCTGATTAAACATATTGCATTTTATCGGTTGGTATGCCGTGTTTTTTGCGTATTGAGCGTAGGAGATCTAGGACAAACTAGTTTGGCCTAAGCTTAACTTAGTTTTTCCATCACAGGTATATAAGGGTGGTTTAAAAAAAATTAACACAAATAGGACTCTTTTTTAACTCGGTCTAGGGTGCCAGGAAGTCCTGAGCTCGCAAGTACTACATAGTTTATCCAAGGCCAAACGAGTTTGTCCTGAAATCGGGTTTGTCCGGTAACATCTAAATATATAAAAGGAGAAACTGACTGACTGACATATCGACGCACAGACTGAACGGCTTAACGTAGGCACTTGAAATCTGGAAAAAACGTAGTTAAGGTACCGTAGAGGTGCACTAAGAAATTAATTCCCGAAATCTTGCGGGAACGGAAATTAGCGGGAAAATCTTTTTGTATAAAAATCTAAACCACTTAAGTTTAGCTTTAAATTTGGCATGCAGGTACCATAGGAGTTAGCAGGAAAAAACTGTATGAATAAATCTAAACCGCGAAAGAAAGATGATTGAAATTTGGCATGCAAGTACCTTAATAAACAAAAAGCTTACTTGCAACGCGATATTGAAAAATTCTCACGGTAATAGTAGTAATTTGGAAAAACCTTTTATATGTAATATCTGTAGTTTACGCGAACGAAGTCGCGGGCACAGCTACCTACCCGTGGTCGTTCATTATACACATTACCTGATGTACTTCGGGCATTTTATACAATACCTAGGCAATGTGTGAAATTAATCGTATTATACACATTGCCTGAACGTTTTAGGGATTGTATAGAATACCTGGGTAATCTATACAATACCGGATTATACACATTGCCTATAACATATCTACAACGAGACTTTAGGGATTTTACTAGTGGGTAATAGGGGTAGCGACATTATTATGCTCCTATGTCCCTACGAAGTAATAAATATTTTGTTTATTGAATATTATTATCTACTTATAGACACGTTTATTACTATATCAAAGAATAGAAGCTAACTTTAGTCTACAATGTGTACCTATGCACATTGTATGTGTAAAGTATATTAACGGACGGGAAAGTCAATGACCACATAATAAAAAAGGTTTTATTGTATCCTTATTATATTATTATACTTAAAGTTTAATGTGGATACATAGGAATTAAATAGATCTATAATATCCTTCGAATAAATAGGGACAGAAGTGAGCAGGGCTATAAGATGCAATTATCTAACGCTACTTCGTTTCGGGTTAATGTGGCAGACGTTATAAGGTATAACGCTAAAGGACTTCATAAATCCGTATCGGGCGGAGCTACAGCGCCTGTCGCGGTCAGATAAACGCTGGCTGCGTGACGAGCGTGAAGAAACTATTACGTGACAAAGCACCCTAATGGAAGATACGGATTTACCCATCTCTTCTATTATGTACTTGACCTTAACAATTTGTAAGAAACACTCCATACTGTTCTAAAATATGTCTTTATGGGTCTACACGCGATATTAGGAGTAGCAAATTACATAGCTACTTACTGCCCGACGTTTCGACTGGGTTACACCAATCGTGGTCGCGAGCGACTTTAGTGTAATGGAACGCGAAAGTCTAAAATCATACTCCATACTGTTGCTTAGTACAAATTCTATAGCGGCTCACGACACACGTAGATTAAATTATTACAAGCTTTTATTTAACTTGCAATGTATGTATGTATGTATGTATGTTTGTGTGTTCGGGTGGAATTTTATAACTCAATTTTAAGGCACTTGCCCTCAACCGATTGAGCTGAAATTTTGCATGCACGTGTATATCCGATGACAATGCAATATTATTATGACATGGAGCTGATCTGATGATGAAGTCGGAAGATAGCCATAGCAACTCAGTAATTAAATAACATAACCACATCGAGTTTGGGCTCATTTCATTCGACTAGATGAGTACTTTGGTGCTAGATAGTAACCAAGGTCTGATGATGGAGCCGGAAGACAGCCAAAGGAACTCAGTACTTAAACGACACAACCAAATCGAGTTTGGGCTCGTTTGATTCGCCTAGATGAGTACTTAGATGCTAGATGGTAACCAGGGTCTAATGATGGAGCCGGAAGACAGCCAAAGGAACTCAGTACTTAAACGACAGAACCCCAACGAGATTGGGTTTGTGTGAAAACTAAAAAGAATAAAATAAATTAAGGTAAAAAAATCTTTAAAAACAAGCTTTATTTAAATGCGCTAAAAAGAAAAATAAACTTTTTACACTATAACTTTCCTGTCAACTTATAACATTTCAAATTCAACATATTTGACACAATTTATATGTTTTAAAAGCTTGTCGCGAGATTTAAGTACTCGTATTTACTTTCTTAGTTTAAAATTTTTAATAGGCAGGTATTTTAAAACTTGCTTTTAAAATTACGAGTAGGTACTTAAATCTCGCGACAAGCTTTTAAAACATATAAATTGTGTCAAATATGTTGAATTTGAAATGTTATAAGTTGACAGTAAAGTTATAGTGTAAAAGTTTTTTTTTTTTTTAGCGCATTTAAATAAAAGCTTGTTTTTAAAGATTTTTTTTTCTTGTCGATCTTAAGATCCTCCGGTATTCGTGGGTGGCTCACTGATTATGTACCAAATACAGATCGTTATCCTTTGATATTAAAAATGTCTTTTATTTGGCATGGTAAGAAAAACGTGCCCAAACTCATTCCAATATCTCATTTGAAATATATGAAATTCAACAATGTCGTACCTACCCTACTCCTGCCTACGTTTCGTGCATACTTTATCTGCAGATCACGCCTCAAAGGTAATAAACGCATAATATTATCTACCTTGGAGAGTGCCAACTAACATTTTCATTTTTAAACCGACACCGCCTCAGTACATTTGAAAATAGCTTAGCTGTGTGTACATAATGTACCTACGAATGTGCGTTTTAACTTACTTTCCAATGACACTATGTGACCTCCGGGAAAACACATGCCATAATAGCTACCCCCTGGTAAAGTTGCCTGCATCCTAATTACGTTCCATTCAACTCCGTAGTGATAAGGTTGTATGGCAAAACTTATAGAATACGAAAGTCGTAATAGTTAGTACCTTTTCATACTACGGTATTTATCTCCGCTGAGCTACAGCAAAATGCACGGATTTTTGATATTTTTATTTAATCCAAATGATCGCTGGAGGCACTTTAGTGTTATTACAGTTATTAGATATGTCAATAATTAGTAGTAGTCACGTAAATATAGAGCTACAGTTAAGTCGTCTACTTAAATTACATCATCATCAACATCATCAGCCCATTTCTGTCCACTACTGGACGTCCTACACTACGTTTGCCGAGACGCGGTCTCCACTCCAGAAATCGTCTACCACAGCAATTGTCGGTTCTACGGCTGATGTGGCCAGCCCACAGCCACTTCAACTTGCTAATGCGATGAGCTATGTCGATGACTTTGGTTCTCTGACGGATCGCCTCATATCTGATTCGATTCCGCAGAGAAACACCGAGCATAGCTCTTTCCATAGCCCGCTGAGAGACTTTTAACTTGTGGACCAGCCGTGCCGTCAGTTTCCACGTTTCGGCTCCATCATAACGGGTAGGAAGCACTGATTAAAGATTAAATTAAAATTACATAATGATCACTAACTACATTTTTCATAAAACAAACTTTTCAACACTCACGCCTTTGATTTTAAGAGTATTATTAAAGTAAATACATAGTTTCAAACCAAATATCTATGACTTTACCTAATTGAATACTTAGGTATAATAAAATCAATAAAAATAATTATATGCATTTAGGTTTTTGAAATCATTCTTCTTTAGATAATTGCTATGTAGTGTAGACTACCTAGGTACTTATATCAAAGAGAAAAATAAATTGAGTTACTTTTCTTTGATGTATGAACCACAAATGTGTACAGTGGCGACCAAGGCACATAAGGTAATTGCGAAAGAGCAGCCAGAGCTAAAAAAATGTCAGGGCTTCAGACGGAATTTATGCAAGCTTCTGCTAGATAAATTATTCTAACTTAAATTAGAGTTCTTGCAAATCGCTTCGTGAATAAACTTTACAATGATAATTTACCTACTTCTATTACTGCTATTTTATGTAGATTGGTTGAAATCATTTTCACAAACCCAAAAGCTTTGATAAGGTAGGTTACGTAAACTAGTCGATAAACGATCTACTGAATTTTAAAAAAACATTTTAGGTAGTAAACATTATTGTTGAAGTAATTATTACAAACTATAAGAGAGTCGTTAAGCAATATACCTAACGAAACTAATCAACGATAACAATAAAACATGCTTATAATAACTATCGCGTTCGCAGCCGGTTTCCGGGTAGTCGGTGTGTTTGATACAGCCGAAGGGCTTGTTTATTGCTGTGTTCCACTCCAGTCGTCATCATTACGTCACTATCGGTACCTACCTATGTGACAGAAATATCTC
This sequence comes from Maruca vitrata, assembly GCA_039566165.1. NCBI lineage: Eukaryota > Metazoa > Arthropoda > Insecta > Lepidoptera > Crambidae > Maruca > Maruca vitrata. The sequence goes on from CM076917.1 coordinate 8,263,458, forward strand.
GACTTTTCTTCACGTAAACGTTTCTAAAGTTTGAGTTATGTTTTTTCTTTACTTCTAGCATACATCGCGTAGATTTAAAGATGCTTTCGAATGAATAATAGGTACGTATTCAATATAGGTGTTTAGAACACGATGAAGACAGCACTGACAGAATCTTGGTCTTGAACAAACTAACTATCTAAGTAACTTGTTACCCAGTCGAAACTTCGAGCAGTATGTAGCTACGTATTTGCTACTGTCTTTATCGTGGTAATAGTCCAGTCAAATTACTTTGACTAACTCGGTGGAACAGTGGTTAGAGACACAGGTTCATTACCTACGGTTCCAAGAGTCGTGGGTTCGATTCCCACCCGGGACCCATTTGTGTGACGAACATCGGTGTTTGTTCCGAGTCTGGGTGTGTTGTTTAATATATTAAAGTATAATTGTGTAACCCACTGTTGATTCTGATATCTGTAACACAATTGCTTAAGCTCCCACGGAATCAGATTAATGCATGTGATGTTGTGTGTTGTATAGAATATTATTATCAAATATTAAAATTAGCATCAAAAATAGGAGTAGGGTCATCATCATCAGCCCATTCCTGACCAGTATCCACTCCTGGAAATAAGCCCCAAATGCACTTCAGTCTGTTTTCGGCTAATCGCATCCAGCTCCTACCAGCCGTCCTCAATGTCAGTTTTAATTTGTCTTTAGTACATAGAGATCGTCTAATCTAAAACTGAACGCCCCTCCATTGTCGTACTATTACATGCAAAATCAGTGTACAGATGCAACACAACCAAGTCAGCTGCAGTCATTGGTTATTCAGTCTATATTATTGGTTACTCAAGTAAAATTTTGCAATGCGTATTGACACGCATACTTTGAAGCATTTACGTTAGTGGAGGGGCGTTCAGTTTTAGATTAGACGGTCTCTACGTATATAGTATAACATATTATATTAGCAACGGAACGGAAATACATCATTCGCGAAAATTTTAAATCCCTAGCAATATTTTGCACGGGGTTCTGGAAACGTTTGAAAATACAACATTTTCAAGTTTTAGCATCGCTATATCTCTAAATGGTGATTCTAGGAATAAAGCGTAAAGACATTTTTTTTATAGATTTTCTGTGGTGGTGGTGGTGGTGGGTCAGGGACCCAGAATCACTACGTTTTACCCTACGTTTCCAAGAGTCGTTTCGTTCGTCACTGAAATTTCTGACATTTGAATATTGTCCTTGAATTTTTTTTGCATACGTCGATCCGATGGAATCTTTGACAGATTAAGTTCTTGTAATAGTGTTCCCATTATTTATGATGACACTTTTAACGCGAATTAATGTAACCTTGAATGTCTATTTTGACAAAGTTTATTCAATAGTGTAGTTATACAAACAAAGATAGTATATGAGTTTGAATTTTTTTTTAATTCATTTTACCGTTGCAGTGTATGGTAGATAGATATACACTGTAGTGTGCAGCAAGCTGTCTTTGCGGAAAGTCATTTGTTACCGCTTCCGAGGAACATTTATTGCCTATCACATCGCTGCACTTCGGCATGCAAAATAGAAATAAGTTACATCTTTACATTTAAAAATGATTCCCTATTTTCCTTAGTCACGTTATTCCACATTAACACCTAGGCCGATTTTATTAATTCTTGTTTTGTATCTACTCTTTCATCAGGGTAAGAAAGAAAAAATTTAAAATTATGTGGGAAATTAGAAATTACTTTTCACGAAAAATACGTATTAAGTACCTGTGTCTAATCCATCTATTTGTTTTTGTTAAGTTGTTGATCAATTTATTTTGTATAACTTAATAAACTAAAACTTTCCTTTTTTTCTTACTCTAACGTATAATGAAAATGAAACATAATACAAACTACCCACCGAATACCACCTAGCGGTAAAGCTAAAGCTAATCTCATTAAGCTTTGTTCGCTCCTAAAAGTGAAGCGAAGAGGTGGTGAAACGATAATTAAATATTTAAGCGTACATGACAAGATTTTGTATTCGCATTTTAATTCCATGATCGGATTGTTCCTAATTGAGCTCAAGCATTAATGAGTCCTTACTTGTGGTAAATTGATTATTGTATTCTGGAAGGGAAATAAGTAAGCCAGTGGTGCTTCTCCGATTCAACTTATCCACAAATCTGTGAATTGATAAAAATAAATTAATACAAATGTTAATATTTAGAAAAACGGAAAAAAATCATCTGCCTCACCGCGGTTCAGGGATTTGAACACCCGTCCTTCCGGTAATCGCGCCCAGTCGTGCATTACCACAAATGTTAATGTTATAATATCGTCCACATATAATATGGCACTCATAGGTTACACTTAAACTTACTAAATTTACACTTACTACTTATGAACGTGACTTCATACATAGAACGTAACCATGAAATACTGAACACGTGATATTTTTTCAAGCAGAAAACTATGACTTACGTTTACAGCTGGCGGCCGTTTTGTCACTCCTCGAGTCCAATAAAGTCCTTACCTAAGGATTGATCGTTTTAGTGGTCCTTGGGCACGGTCGCCGAGAAATTTCGTTGAGTTCGTGAAAAACTTGTCTCTATAGTTTTTTTTGTTTACTGCCTCGTTGGTCTATTGGTAGCAAGCGCTGCGTTAAGACCGAGAGGTCCCCAGAGTCCTGGGTCGAGCAAAATTTGTGAGTTTTTCTGTAATGAAATTATTCAGCCCGGAGTTAGGAAGTTGGCGGTTGATCGCCCGTGCCTCGGAAAGCACGTTAAGCCGGTGGTCCTGCGCCCGATCTCTCATCGGTCATGTCGGATTGCCATCTCACCGAATTATGAGAGTAAGGGAATAGAGAGTTCTCTTGCATTTGCGCGCACACTTGTGCACTATAATATGTCTTGCACAGTTGGATGGTCTCTATTGAGTACGGTCGCCATGGCCGAAATCGGTCGGACGCCTTATGTTTGAGGGATGTTATTTAGAGGATTATTTCCTACTTTTGGTTTAAAACTTGACGTGTGTATATTCGAATGTACCTAAGTAAATAACAACCTTGACTCTGCAATATAGGTACGCAATATACCTAAATTACGGAAATAAATACCCAAATTCCGATTTATAGTTATAGGTAAGCAACGCTGGAACTTAGGTTCTGTTCTTCATAGAATTTGTGGGGTAGGTAAATATGTTGCAAAAACTTCTCAAGTCATCGTAAAACATTTTCCCACAAACTCTACTAATACTAATTATCATCTATCATCATAATGAAGACTTACATTATTAACAAAAATTTAATTCATTTACAAGAAGAGATATTAGCGATAAGTCACAATCAAGAAACAGACTCGTATTTGGTCCATAGCCCTCCCTGTAGTATGTAAGTATAAGCTACCCAACCTCGTATCTACCCGGATATGCCAATTTTCCACCCGATAACCCGCCTCCAAATGAGATAAGAAAAGGCTGGATAGGGACAGCGTGAGCCTTCATCACACTAGCATTGCAACCCGTGCTCAAATTAACTCTTTGTAGTTGATTTTTTAAGGTAAGGACAAATGTAAATAAATATATTATCTAAGTACCTCAATCTCTTATTATACCTAAGTATAAACGGAAAGTACCGATAGATACATACCTACAGTTCGAAAAAGATTATAATTTACTAGTGACCCGCCCTCGCTTCGCTTCGGGTAAATTTTACATACAAACCTTCCTTAACCCATATTATCCCAAGACATTAAAAACACAAAAAGAAAAACAATATTTCCTAATTTTGATAAAGAGGGTTCAAAAACCGACCAAAAAATTTTTTTTATTTTTTTATATACTATACATAATGTATTTCAGGACCGCACCTTAAATGGGGCGTTGGGATAATATGCCAACGGGTTTTGTATGGAGAAATAAGAAACAAGTGTTAAGTTTTAAACTGTTATATTAGTAAATTAACTTTGAAAAATAGCGAAATGGACTATAATAATATAATATACGTAAATGTAGGTGTGAAAATATACAGAAAAAATAATTATTTAGTGGTATGAATAGCTTGGGAACAATTTTGATGCAAACCAACTACACATTTGCTGCATCTAAACAAAGTATATTTGTGATTCTGACATCGTAATTTGAGTTTCATATTTGACGAAACATTATGATGTCCTTTTTTCAATCTGATTGAATCCTGTAGGTTTCTTGAGGGTCATTGGTTGCTTGAACTCAATTCGTTTTTGAAGGGAAGATGATGTTTCACCAAGAATAAGATGGGTCTGATCATCATGAGCATCCTTAGTTTCTCCTGCAGCTGGTGAAATTCGATACAGTTGAAATGTGTAGTTGATGCATTTCAACATGCATTTATAGGAAACATTATTATTTGCCAGTACAACTCTTCAACCTTAACCCAATCCTATACTATGACGACGCCATCCCTAAACTGTTCGTTCATATAGTTGATAGCAATTGGGCTGTATAAGTCTACTCGTTATTCTTGCACAGATGCACCAACATTTCACCATGCCCATTGGCTGACATCACTTTCCGTTTAGGCTATTATCACCATATTATTATCATCCCAATACCCTATCACAACCATTTTAGCTTTCTTAGCAGGTGGTTCCTGAGAAGAAGTCAAATGATCAAACCAACCATTGAAGAAGTCAATGGTTGGTTTGATCATACTGGCTCATGAATGTTATTCCTTCGACGGTTTCCAGTGACCCCTGTACTGATGAAATCTGACAACGCACCTCGACTTTCGCCAATAATTGTCAACCAGATTTTGCCAATATCTCCTGAATTTTCATCTACACTGTCTTCATCACTCAATTCCCTGTTATTTGGTGGAATCATAAATATATTCTCTAATATGATAGGGCTATCTTCCTCTAAGACTAATAAAATCTTGTTAACATTCAACGTGAAAAGAAAAAAAAGCGATTAAAACATAAAATAGTATATGTTAACTATAACTTCAAAGAAAATGTCCACGGTGCCTGTTGTTCCCAGTGCACCTCAAATGGGGCGTTATGTAAAACTTGCAAAATATATATGAGAATAATAAAATATCCTTTTTATCACTTTACTAATTGAAAGAAAGAAGCACAACCATAAAAATAATACTATTTATATAATTGTGAAATTACATACATTTATAAAATAACTTACCTTTTTCTAAAGCTCACGTTGCCCGAAATTCACATACTTTCACTAATTATTAAAAAAAACTAACGCGCATTTGTAATATATTTTTTTTTATGTAATAGACATATTCATCTAGAACACGATTTTTTTAAAAATAACCTACATATGTTAAAATATTACATGTTTGACGTTAAAATTTTAGTGCACCTTAAATGGGGCGTTGGGATAATATGGGTTAAGAATCACTCTATCTATTAAAAAAAACCGCATCAAAATCCGTTGCGTAGTTTTAAAGATCTAAGCATACATACGGACATACAGCGAAAGCGACTTTGTTTTATACTATGTATTGATATACCTGGGGCCTGTTTAGCCATTTTGAAAGCCCACGAGAGGATTCAATTATACAACTTGAAAGATTGTCGTTTAAAAGGTGCAAGTAACGAAATATTTACTTACCCTCATTTTGAAATTAGTTGACAAGGTCTTGAGGAAAATTTACATTTCTATTTTATTTTTAGCTTTTATTGGATTGGAAACATTTTCCAACAACCACCATACCTGCAATAAAACTTTTCAAACACGAAATGTTGTTTTGTTTTCATCACGCACACATAGCAAATCACGTTATATTCCAACTAACTTCGAGCAGAAGTAATTAGGACATTTTGGATATAACCATCAACAACGATTTTTTCCTGTTATATTATAAAATACTTACTTTTATTTAGGTCAAAGTAAAGTATAAGGTATAAGATACTTCGATTTACCTATTATGTACCTACAAGTGAAAAAATACTACGCTAGACGGAAATTCTATCTTACTTCTTGTGCTGTATTAGTTTAATTACTTGCAATAAATTATAATCCTTGGAAAGTTATCTATCGTCACGGGCAACCCATAAGTACAGTACCTATAAGGACTAAATCACCCAATATTCTCTCATTTTCTCTTTCCTTGACCGTGATCCAGAAATAAGCAGGGATCCATCCAGGAATTACAATGTAGGTACGCGTTGCGCTAAATGTTACGATAGTACCTAAGTACCTATTTATATAGAAAAATCATTCGGAATCATTGTAATTCAAACACATGATTGAATTGAGATAATTTATATCTATACCTACTATAGGTACCTGCCAGCAAAGCAATTTTATATTTCGACAATAATGGTCCAAGATCACTATTGTGTGAAATATATGTTAAAATCAGCCATCAGAATTTAAGTGAGGTGAGCAGTGTTTCTATGTACCTTGATTAATTGATACCTGAAAAATGGCCGTCTGGTCAAGGTAGCAACTAGTCATATGATGATAGTACAACCGAACCCCACCACTACTCATTCGTATATTTTATCCATTAGAAAATAAGTGACGTCTGGCAGCTCTGGGATCTTCCTCAATAAGGGATATTTTAGCATTCTTATACTTAGTATACCTATAGCTAAAGATTTTTTGTAATTGGTCCAATAGTATTGAGTTTCGTAATTTCGCAACACATACTTATTTATCCATCTACTCTTACAAATATTCACTCTTTGAAATAAAAGAGTAGATTACTGTTTCTTATAAATCCAAAGTACCCAATCCCTAGCTCAAAACAACCGAAACAACCTTAGCTTTTATTTCAATATAAAATAAAAGGGTTTTCTTGGAAACGGTTTGCCAGTTGCCACCTAATAAGTTTTTAGGTAAACCTAAGCGCGAGTACAGAGGGTTATTCCATAAATCTTTTCTTTTTTGTAACTGAAACATTTCTAACTATTGTTTAGGTACATATCATATACCTACGTGGAACGATAGTTTTACAAGAGGCAGATGATGCTACACGCTCGCGCTACGTGACAAAAAGGTGCCCTAATTGTAGCACTTGTGATATAGGTAGAGTACCTACCTAGCTATCTCCTTCATTTGCGTGCGTGTCAAAACATAAAACACACATAGCTACAAAAGTTTTCAGTTTCGAATTCTAACATAATATCATCAATGTTAGTATCTTCTTAGGTATGAGACTCTCTTTAGACGGACATTTAAGTTTGGTAAAACTTTATATTAAGTTCTTACAACATGAAAGACAAGATAAAAACCGGCCCACAACACGCGGCGTGTCGTACTTTGACACTTAGGGTACCGTAGGATTCAGTGGCAAATAAGGATCCTAAGTTATAATAACTACTATGTAGGTACTTATATTCGTATCTAATCAAGTGGGTAATAGTGCTCGCAGCAAAAGGAAGGATGTCGTAGTGAAGTCTTCTCCAGAACATACAATCAACAATCAAATCAACAAATAGGGTTTGAAAATACCCAAAAAAAATATCCTGGGATTCAAATGGATTGTTCCACTATTTCGTGTGTATCAAGATGGGTGGAGCAAAGTGGAATAATCCGATTCGAAATTATCAATATCCGTGAATCGGACAAATCTTATACATACATCAATGTCTCAGTTTTATTTGGGTCTCAATGTTAATTTTGCCTACGGAACCATCATAATAGCAGCGACGGGACATGGATGGGGAGACATGTAGCCCGAGGAAATTCGCCTCAAAATACAGAATTTCGTACTGATAACAAAATGTCGACGAGAAAGCCGGTGTGCTGTCATACTGGTGACTCTGACAGTCGTAAATATGAAAACTGGGTGCTATAGATAATACATACAGGCTATGTAAATACATACTTATAGTAGCCGGAGAGCTGACAGGCATTTTTGAGTACATCCTTGAGGCACATTGAAAATATTATTGTTGATTAGTTGCGAATGTGTGGATGATGAAATGGCCGACCTGGCTGGGAGGTTGCGGGGCGTTAATGAGCTATGAATTTTTTAATTCGCAATTTTTCTCATGCAGAAAATGTTCTTGAGGCACTTTGAATCTTACAGCATTTTAAAGTCTGATGTTTAATTAAACGATATATCATAATGCCAGGCGATTTGGTTGGGATTTAAATGGTGACAGGCGATTTAAAGTTATATTTTTTCTTGCGCAAAAAATGTACTTGAGGCAAGCTGGGATCTATACACAATAATTGTTGTGTTGATAAGATGCCATATATCAAATGACAGGCCTTTCTGGCGGTTATTTAATCTTGCCAGGTGATAATAATATTTGTAGTCCAGTCAAAATAGACAAAAATAAGTGCTAACTTAGACAAAATTCGCATAGAGCTGAAAATTGCCAGAGACGTTAAATACATCATAATAAACGAAATATCAAAAATCCTCATCAATCCTACTTCTGCAAAAAATTTTATTCAAGGTCAAAAGTATAAAATTAAGGATTTTTCCATTTTTCTCGAAAACAGTAAGTATTATCGTAAAAATAGGTCAAACAAAAGTTGTAGATCATACAATTTTCTACAAAAATGGTCCAGTCACTTTTTCTTTTCCGACTCACCATTCGCGAGATATCGTGGTTTTAATCATTAGAAAATTCATATTTTACATAATATGCATTCATCTGTTGATATCGTTGATACCGTTTATTGGTAATACAACAATTAACGTAAATTATGATCGTTGTTATTCATACAAAGCTGACGATAATTTAATTCTTATGAACATCAATGAGAGTATGACATGTGAAGATCATGAAGAAGCAGACACAAAAATAGTGCATCATGTCTGTAAAATTGATGCAGATACAACAACAAATGTACTCATAAAATCATGCGATACAGACGTATTATTGATAATGCTTGGAAACATGGATCATCTTGATAGCGACCAACTGAATATTTTTATGGAATACGGCACTGGAAATAGAAGAAGATTCATTGATATATCACAATTATATGCCAAATTCGGAAATTCAGTATGCGCAAGTTTGCCTGGCTTTCATGCAGTCACTGGGTGTGACTACAATCCTTCATTTTTTAATAAAGGCAAGCGGAGGCCTTTCCAACTATTAATGAAAAATAAACTGTATCAAAAAAGCGTTTATTGATCTAGGATGTGCGCATACGACAGATTTACGCAATGAGGTTTTTAACATGCTTGAGAAGTTCGTGTGTGAAATGTACGGTGTCAATAATATCGCAGATATAAACATAGCACGGTTTGAAAAATTTTGCAAGACATTTAAAGCTAAGAGCACGGAAGAGCCTTTCAAAAAAACTGTCAAAAACTATGATCCGTCTACGTTACCACCATGTAAAGCAGAGTTGCACCAACAGCTTTTAAGAGCTCAATATGTTACAAGTATCTGGAGAAATGCACATTTACGTTTTCCAAGTAACCTAGTACCCACTGAACATGGATGGCAGCTGAAGGAGGATAAACTGGATTTTTATTGGTTTGATGGGGATTGCATGCCGCAATTAGTTATCCATGCAATTGATCCTGGGACATTTGAACACTCTGATGAAAATGCTACAGGTATGTAATAATAATTTGTTAAATACTCGCACTATTAATTGTATTTCACATTTGTTAAATTTTTTTATTTATTTTCAGACAATGAAGAAGAGTTCATAGAACTCAACTCTATGGACGAGTTCACAAGCGACGAGGAGATTCCATCAGATATCGATGAATAAAAAAAATTACATAAAAAGTATATCAAAAATTTTTTGTAAAAATTTATTTTTCTATAATAAAATGATATCACCTGGCAAGATTAAATAACCGCCAGAACGGCCTGTCATTTGATATATGGCATCTTATCAACACAACAATTATTGTGTATAGATCCCAGCTTGCCTCAAGTACATTTTTTGCGCAAAAAAAAATATAACTTTAAATCGCCTGTCACCATTTAAATCCCAACCAAATCGCCTGGCATTATGATATATCGTTTAATTAAACATCAGACTTTAAAATGCTATAAGATTCAAAGTGCCTCAAGAACATTTTCTGCATGAGAAAAATTGCGAATTAAAAAAGTCATAGCTCATTAACGCCCCGCAACCTCCCAGCCAGGTCGGCCATTTCATCATCCACACATTCGCAACTAATCAACAATAATATTTTCAATGTGCCTCAAGGATGTACTCAAAAATGCCTGTCAGCTCTTGGGGTATAGTGACTCGATTCACGATTTCATACATACCAAGGTTTCATAAAAACTACTTTATGTAATTTTATCAACTGTTCAAAATCAAAATAGTTTCTCCATGCTTTTGAGTTCAATACAAAACTTCAGAATCAATACAGATTATTCCCATGCAAAGGAATTTAATAAAAAAAACAGTTGTACAAAATCGAAGACTAGAAAGTGCCTGATTTAAAAGTATAAAATTGTGTGCTGAATAAGGAAAACGTAGTGATTATATTCTCTTTGGAATAAGGATCTATATCCGTTACTCAATCTCGAAAACATGAGAAGAGCATCAATATCAACCAATCCAAATTGAATTTCTTGTACCAAGTTATATTGCAGATTGCACCGCACAACTGCAGTTAGGAATTCTATCTGTTCCTTGTGAATATTATTTGAAACCTATTCTACCTAGGTATTTGTAGGCACTTTTCTGAAGTAGTTTACATGTTTATGGGGAAATAAATAATTGAATGTTTGGGACATTTAAGCAGAGCTTGTACTATGGACGTCAAATATATTTATAAATACATAATCACACCCAGACACGGAAAAATACCGATCTTCATCACATAAATATTTATACAGAGTGGGAATCGAACCCATAACTCATGTTTTATGCCCGTAAGGAAAATAAATTATCTACTATCTTAACATAGTTTTCGATTATTGTTCCAACAGATCATTGTTGAAGTATGTAACTATTTCCAATACCAGTAGACTGTCTACCCACAGAGGATAAAGAGCTGTGGAGCGGAGAACGAAGAAATGGAAATCTTATTAGTTGTACAAGGAACCTTTTTTTCTATCCTGTTGGTTGGTAACATTTCTGAGATTCTACGCTCTACCAGACTCGCTTCACTCGCTTCACTCGCTTCAGCGGTGTACAGTCAGCTTTATATTAGATTTTGATTTTGAAAAAAAAAATGGATTATGGGTCGCCATTAACCAATAAAAATACAAAAATTCTATGACAACTTTAAAATATTTTATAATATGTAACATATGAATTTTAATTTATAAAAATCTAACTTGACTACACATATTATATTGTCACAAACAATTTGATCGTTAAACTATTAACATCACATTTTGTATTAATATTAATTATGAACTTACAGTGTAAAGACTAAAACTTGTTAATATCAATTGTTTTTGTCATCGTCGTCATCGCTATACATGTGTAGTAAATTAGTAAATAGAGTTAAATAACATTACATTAGAGATACAACGATTAATACTTCAAGAACAACAATATACAGGTTTAATTTTTGCCAGCGCGTTAGAGCAGATAAAGCGCGTGGTTCCTTTATAACTCAAAGCATCAGAGAGGCACTGATTGTGAAATCATTAGGCTCTGATGAACCAATTTATATGAACAGGCCCCCAGGCTTAATTTAGTAATTTCCATTTTCTTACTACCAAAGCCGCGAGAAGGTACAACAAGTACTATATAATAGGTGTTATTAACGTTATTTTTATTGCATGTAATATTAATGTCATGTTACAAAAACATACGAACATTCAGCCTAGATATAATAATATTGTGTTGATCATTAGTGAAAAAGATCGCCTTTCAATATCTTAGGGGTAATATTAAAAATATAGATAAATATTGTAAGCAGATGTAATGAGCTGTGACAAAACCATCCAGACGCTATGCCCACGTAAAAAACAGAATGAATTGGATTCTCAGAACTCTTCTTATACCACTTCAAACATTTATTAAAATATTATCAGGTAAATATGAATGAACAGGTTTTAATAATATAATAAAGGCTTTTCATTAATATATCTAGTACAGGACCTTTGTTATTCTCGATCTTAGAAGGAATGTTTTAGCTGTAGTTAGGTATACGTAAAATTAAATAAGTTGCCTACATATAAAATATACATACTAAAATACATAGAAGAAACACAACCAAATACTTACTTAGCAATGGATTTCAGAGTAAAGCTAACATAATATCAGACACTGTATACAAATATCTTAGCAACTAAATGTTGATATCAATAGGCCAGTCAGTACATTATAATATTCTAAAGTATTAGTCATTAACCAAAAGAAACCAAAGCTGTCTAATGAGTATAAGTATTTTGATGCTGACTTTACAAGCCAGTGGATAATTAAACTTAACAAAAAATGCAATTGTTAGAATTTTAACCACATCTGGATTAATCGTAAACCTTTCTTACAATGAAAGTTTTAGTTTAACACGTGTACAATCTCAATTAAACAAATTATAATCCGTACCATAATATTATTTGAACATTTATGAATTTCTCATTAAATAAATAAATCGAAGGTTCTGACACAAATACATCCTTGATCTATGACTCACATTTAAAAAAAACCTAATCTCACTCGAAATTCACCCAGAAAGTTTTCGCAATACCCGGCTGTCTCAAACACTCCCCCCAAGTGTCGGAATAAGCCGATTTCTCGTCGATAGTCGCTTTGCCTAGTATCTCCTTCTTCGCCATCTTGGTCTTGCACCCCAAACTGATGTATATGCTGACCTTGTTAAGGCTCGCTTTGAAAACTGTCAGTTTGACAGTTGACGACTTGGGGTCCCATCTGGCGGAGATCGTCGGAACGAACCTGTCACTTTTCCAGTAACATTCCGCTTTGTTCGCCTCCAGTATCGTCGCTTTCAGGTACAAAGGTGCTGGAAAAGGTGGAATTTGCATTTAATATTTACATAATAAGCCTCGGGCGGGAACGGTGTGTTAAATAATTAATTCGACGTGTTAACAAGGTGTTAACTGGTGTGTCATTTGTTAAAGTCACCTAAGGTGTAGGAGTACGGTTACCATATGACTTACGTTTACGTTTAATAATATTATAAATTTTATAGTAGAATTTGCTTTTGTATATTATCATGAAGACTCTGATAAAATACAAAAGCAAATACATATAATAGCTACTTATTGCCTGACTGTTTTGGTAGTATGTATACCTTTAAAAATTATGAAGTTAATTATTAAATCAATTGAACGAAAATCTTACAAAATTACACATTACAAAAGCCACCAGTCCAATTCAAATTGCTACTACTATATATTAGTAAACTGGCCCCTGTCCGCTGATTCGTCCTCTTAGACTGAACATCGTCATTTATTTATAAGGTACGAAGGATTCGAAAAGTTTTAACTTTTCGGGACAAAAAGTAGCTACCTGTTTCCCCTCCGGACTTACAAAGTTACTTTTACTTTTGCAAAATTAGAATATGGATAGATTATAACACAAAAATACTTAGGTATTTTTAGTTTTTAGGGTTCTGCACCCAAAGTGAAAAACGGGACCTTATTACTAAGACCTGTGGGGCTACCATGAGTTTAAAACTTACGCGCTCGATATCGCCTACGTAAATATGTCTATGAAAAACTTGTACAGCGCCGCCTGGTGGTTACGCGAAGAACTACAATCGGCCATATGAAAAAAACAACTCGATAGGTTTTTAACGTACGTAAGTTTTCGATAGCCAACTCATGGTAGGCCCTCTGTCCCTCCGGTCTGTCGGACCGTTCCGTCTGTCGCCAGGCTGTATCTCAAGACGGTTATAGACACTAGACAGTTGAACTTTTTACAGATGATATACTTTTATTGCGGCTATAACAATATATACTAACTAACTACTAACATAAAACAAAATGAAAGAAATGATCAAGTCCTATCGTGCGTAAGTCTCTCACTTGGCCGGTTTTTATATGTAATATACTAGTAACATTTTTTTTCGATTCAATTTATTTCGATTCATCTAATAATTAAATCCCCTTACAAACATACCGAATATTATGATTTATTTTGTGCTTTGTTTATTTTGTTACGTGTTTGGAGTGGGTGGGCTTTCAGGTCTCATGTAATAAAATATTGATTTATTTTTTACTGAGAACAGCCTACATTGAATAAAATAAATACGTTTATTGATAAATTAATTCAAATTCAATAGGTATGAGCATATTATATTGATACACCCTGCTCTACCGAACTCTACCTGTACTAATTTTAAGCTGTCATGGTTACACTGAAATATTTACCATATTGGATATTTTCAGTTTTTTACCTCTACTACCTACGTACTATTTTAATAACAAAATTGAACTGATTTTATCAGAACATTTATCCCACGTTTGACGCTTGCCCTAGTTCCGTGAATAAATTAGACACTAATTTAATCGTTCGAAAATAACATTCTTACAAAAAGAAAACATAAAGAAAAATGACTTAATTGAAGTAAGTAATTATACATCATTACTTCAAATAAGTCAGAGGTTGCTAATTAGATCAAAAATTATACCTGAAATTTATTTCAATATTGTGTAAAAAATTACTTAAGAAGAAGATTTATCGTGTAGAAGCTCTGTTTAGGAACTAAAAATCGTACCAATTATGATTATAATAACACTAAGCTAAGGCGCTTTCTTTACTGAATAAAATATTATGTCTTTTCGCTGTGGTATCAACATACAACATAGCAATCAACTAACATTAACTACGTTTTATTATTCCGTGCTAGAATGCCGACCGCTGTAAACCTTTTGCATAGAAAATGAGGCCGGATTTATCGCGTTATCCTTACATGCCTTAATAAAACCTTCTTTAACCAAATTAAAAGGCGGTTTCTCCATACGGAAGTATTTTTTATCCACCAAGTTTCTGTAGCGCTACCATGAGTTTATAAGTGGCTAACTCGATATCGCCTATGTAAATATGTCTATGAAAAACTTGAACAGAGCCCCTAGCGATTACGCTAAGAACTAAAGTCGGTACTATGAAAAAACAATTCGATAGGTTTTTTACGTACGTAAGTTTTCGATAGCTAACTCACGGTACAGCTACTGGTTGTAAAAACATAATTATTTTTAGACTTTGAAACTCTTTTATGATGATCTCTGAGTTTGACCAATAACCAATTAATTTAATCAATAACCAATCAAGAGAACCTATAATATTATTTATAATGTGTGCATTCAAATAAGATTAGCAAGTAGCATTGTTCTCCGTCCTAAAATATTATGAATACACACACGTATCGCATCTATGTATATCTGCAGATTCCTGAGGGAAAAACAAATCAGGATATCAGACTTCAAAACTTTTGTCCTTACTTTGAAATAACATTATCTCAAGACTTTTGTTAGACTCCATATCCACATATTCTTGTTAAATCTGGAGATTCACACGTCACTACCGCTTCTCTACACCAGAGTGTCACACGTTTTCGCAAATATAGTCGGACACGCCGAGAGATAAAGGTCAAAGTTCTACGCATGTGCAGGTTTCACTTTCGTTTCAGCTCATACTGTGTTATTTCGCAACAAACATACCATGTCTTACCTACATTCTTACACAGTATGTTTGAGAAATTGTGATGTTAACCGCATCACAACATTTCGAGGAATTAACTGAAGTAGATTTATCGAGAGAATATCGTGATTATAAATTAGTTCTACAATGTTAAGGTGATAATATTGCCTCAAAACATAATATAGGTACTTTAAATTCATTTTTGCCATTCATACGCACACACACTTTTAACTTTAAATAATAAATCCCTCAGTAGGTTGGACGGTTCAGATTTAACTAGTCGATCCTCGATGGACAGAGTACAGAATGTGGTATTATTAGACTGAAGAACGGAATGTTGTTATAAAACATACAGTAATGCCGATAGGTTTAGAATAATTTACGCGTCATGCATAGCTCACTGAACATCTGGCCTTTAAATAGGGCATTTGATTTGACAAAACCATGCATAGGAAAGTACACCACCAGATATAAATGAATATTATCTTAATTATTCCAATATGCCATCCCCTGTGGCATCCCAAAATGTGTTTTTGGGAAATATTTGTCTGAATTGAGCGTCATTTACTCGGAATATTCAAACGGTATGCATATTATCTAATTTCCCCTCGTCATTAAATTTTATTTCGGGATACGGTAATATTACGTAAGTGGTGCATGCGAAGATTGGCGTAAAAAGAAAGGGCTTAATAAATATTATGCTAAACTTATACATAACAGAGACGTGCAGTGACGGCGCTCGCTTATAATTCCAGTCGCATTCTCGACGGCGACAACTCTCTCCTCTTTAATAAGCAAAGAGCATTGCTTTGCAGCTATCCGAGCGGAGAATTCCTTGCTTCGACATTTCGACACTCCCCATTGTGTTCGAACTAACGTCTTCCCGAACTTTAGCAAGATATGATTACCATTCAGTTGTAATCTTCGAGATGAAAATGACACAACTCTGGATGCGTACAGACAGGGTATAACGGGTGAAATGAGTGTGTTATTAAATATATTTATGTTAATTTGTGTATCCAATGTTGATTCTGATATCCGTAACGCTTAAGCTACTTACCATGGGATCAGATCAATGCATGTGATGTTGTGTAATATTCATTTCTTTATTTATTTCCGGTCCTATGCTAAGTTTCTAGCGTAGTTACATAAATATACTCTCAAACATATTGTTACCCGGAACTTTAAATGTAATGTAGATTTTAAGATCTAATATAGTGAACTAAGTTTTCTAATAAATATTTATTTATTTTATTTATTTAAAACACAAATACAGTACAAATTTATACGTTTACTTTTACGCATCATGAAAATGTCTGTCCCCGAGTCCCAGGGATCTATCGGAATTACGCAATCGAAGTAGCCCTAACTCTTAAAACGCTTCAAGTTCTAAATTTCCACTACCCTAAAACAAGACTGACTTTTTAATAGAAAAAGAGCCAGTAACAATTACGGCGTGTTACGTTAAACGGAATTGAATAGACTTCTCAACCTTTTCAAGGACGGGACTGTCCGTCGCTATTTTTGCGAAGATTCCCAAATTAGCTAAAGTGAAAACCATTTATCACTGGAATCCACAGCATGAATCGTTCTTGCCCCGTTACTGAGACAAATAAAAACAATTAAGTTAATCTCACGGGCTCGATACATTTGAATAAAATGCGTAGGCCCTTTCCCTACGACGGGATTTCCTTCTTAAAATTCTACTTGTCTCACAATACACAGTGAATTAGATAAAGGAAATACAATCCCTAATAGATAGAAAGGTCAAATCAAAAGTACCCGTAATCGAAGAGCATGCATGAAGATATTGATGGATGTGAAAGAAGCGAAAGTGGTGTGCCAGTATCGTAGCACATGGCAGGAAGTGATCTCCCCCTACCCCTCTGGGAAAAAGGCGTGATTTTATGTATGTAATTTATATAAATATGTTTTTTAAATATCCAAAAATCTCATAACTAACGGTTGACTGAAATTGCAATCCATTATGTGGCTTGTGTGACAAAGATTTCAGCAAACTTTGAATTCAAAGCACTGAATGAAACTTTTTCCAATAAAGAATACCTAAAAGAAGTACCTGAAGTAAAAAGCCACAGATTTCAGCAAAGATTTTTAATCTAGAAAAGTGTCGTAGAATCGCTTATGAGAATACCCACGAACCCATCAAATCTTTACCTATAGGAGCCTTATGTTACTCAAGTCAAGGTTTATTGAGTTTCAATTCATTGAAAAAGTATAAGTATAAAGAGAGTCTAAGTAATTGAATAGTTTTCCCGCTAAATGTGTGAAGTAGCTTACCTACTCAGAATGTTATCTCATCGTAAAACATTCACTCATAACAACCCTTACTATGCCCTGTCTAATCGAGAAACACTTAAATCATAGTTAATCGAGGATAACGAAATACTCGTAATATGGGTATATTAGAACCAATATTGTAAGAAAACACTCGGTTCTCGGAAAATTTACTTCAGATAAGAATTCCACGTGGAGGGTGCGCCATGTTTACCTTCTGCATGCATATGACAACAATGTTATAATAGAGCGTTCAAGTATTTTTTTTTAATATAGATTTTTTATTTTTATTTTTAGATGATAATATCATCATATTTTGAACCTTTGCAAATACTCCTTTATCATACAGAAAAAAATCTTAGGAATACAATCCCGAAACTCAGTGTTCGCGTCCAAAATTACTGACAAAAACATCACAGTAAGGTCAGATCCTGTTGTGCAAAATAATTTCCCCCTTTCGTTCGTACCTGGCAAGCGAGTCAAGAAAGCCCGCATGAATGCGTAGGGCTTATTCGCTGAACGTAGCCTTAAATTCTAGGGTAGTAATAGTGAAGGAACATAATACCGTTTCCGACTAACTTAAAGATAATTAAAGCCTTATACTAATGTGAAGCATTTCACAACGGTATCGAAGCGCGACGGACAGACAGACAAAGTCACATCTATAATATTAGTAGGGATAAACCTTTGAATTAAAAATCATTATTATGGGTCTACATGCATTCAAAGGAGTAGCAAATACATAGGTACTGATCGATCGTGACCATTATTTTTGTAACCCAGTCGAAACGTCAAGCGATAAGTCGATATGTATTTGTTGTTTCTATTTTTTTTTTATAATAGTTTGTTTGTATCAAGAGACACACATACATATTACATAAAATATCGGAAATCAAAAATAACAAATAGTAAAATAAAAAACAGAAAATACAATCAAAATTAAAACTAAACCAAATAAAAAAATAGAAACTACAAACAAAAATTAATCCTAAACCAAATAAAAAAAACAGAAACTACAAAGAAAACTTAAACTTAGTCTACCAGTTCTACCACAAAAGCCCACATTCGTGTGTGTCGCTGTGATACAAAAGGCAATAGCTCAGCGTTAGGTTTACCACGAGGTCTATCAACACGTATAGACCCGTAGTAATCAGTTTTTAGTGTAATGGAATGCGTAAGCCTAATGTCATACCTTTGAATTGTTCCTGCTCCTGCATGGTCTGCACGCTGCAGCGCAGCCGGTTGACAGTCAGTTGCACGGTGTCGTTGAGCCCGTCCTCGCTAGCTGTGTATAGCAGAGTGACCTCTAGCTGGCCCTTTCTGTTCTCCCTCTGTCAAATATAACATAAACCTCATAATGCAAGGAACTGAAATCAATGAGAGGCAGAGTCCGGTTATGATGACAAGGCTACTCAAGCCATCACCGTAATCAGTCAGGAAAAAACAATAATGAGCATGCGTGAACATTTCTCTTAGAACTATTAGCAGCTTAGATATGCTTTCTGAGCAGCTGTCATTTTGCCAACAAAATACCATTTATTGCATTTAAATGCTATTCCATTGTCAAAACAATACCAAATTATTTTGGTTGACTCAGTACCCGGACATTATCGAGATGTTCAAATAAAGTTGAAACTACACATGCATTAAATTTGTCACAATTAGCGAGCACGTTAACCCTAGTGCTGTCAATTGGCTATGATCCATGCTTTGCTTTAATGAGGTGAACTATGATTGGCTTAATTGTTAGCTACAGTAGACGGTAGATAGTACACGATTACAGAATGGAGCGTGAAAGTGTCACTGATTAACGAATGTTAACTGGTCATCAATCACATTGCATGGGTTTACAAAACACTTCTCTCTTTTCCCCCACGGAACGGTAATATTAGATAATTTTAAAGTGCTTACGGGAGCAATTTGCATAAATAACAAACTTTTAGTTTGGGTTGGGTATATTAATTTTGTTTTATAGTCAGAAACATGGACAATTTACTTCAAAATCAGTACTAAACGAGTACTTACAGTAGCAAATTTAAATTGGGTATGCGATGTTCACAAACTATGTACTTTTTTAAAAATGTGTATGTATCTGAAGCGCAAAAACGATTTTTTTTTTTAAGAAGTTATACTTATCTCACATTTTCGCAATAAGCGTACATAACAATTTAGGCAATAAACTCCGTAGGTACTTATATTCGTGACGGCTTGTACAATAACGAAGGCAAACATTTTTCCGGACCATAAAACATTGTGCGTATAAAGTCTGACAGAGATCGTCATTCGCCAAATTATTTCCTACAGTTTCCTACTTACGAGGCAAGACTGGCGTTGCCCAGTTTCATTGACGAAATTGTTGTAAAATTCGTAAAACTTTTTATGTAATAGCTATTTACAACTAAATCTAACATTTAATTCGAAATAAGGTACTACAAAGCCACATCGTTTAAAACATACTATATTCTTCTTCACAAATGAACTCTAAATATTCCAGACAATTATGAATACTTGCAGAAACGAAGCCGAAGTTTCTGAAGCAATCAAAACAAAAATTGTACTTAGGCTTCCTAATGACAAACTCATTATTATCTGAAGAAAATTCCTCAAACATTAAACAAATCTAATTATTTTTATTCTAAATCTTCAACAATCCTGATCTTCACACTCGGAGATAATATGCATAGTTGCTGACCGTAATATTGAATTAAATTAAATGCATACGAGTATGTACTAGGGTTCCTCATACTGCGCAGTAGCGACAAAAAAAACAAACTGGCCGTACAATTAGGATAATGGTCGGGCAAGTCATTGCGTCACTGACGTCACTGTACAATAAATAGGTATCTACCTACATAACCTAAGCAAGTAGGTGCTCCTCCAGGGATGGGCCGAGGTCAAAGCTATTCCATTGTCACGTCTAAGATTTTATTCACACGTTAGCAATATGCATGACTCATGCATGGCTCATGAACATAAAAGCAGCGATCTTAGTTCACTGGAAAATGTTTTTTCTTTTCATTGACATCGATGCCATTGATTTCAATACACGCGCCCTGCATGTTTGTAGCGTGTTTTTATTAAATCAATTTAACAATAAATCCGATTTATAAGATGATTGATTTTATTTCATATGAGTGATTTGATTCGATATTATATTTATTATCGATAGACTTTACTGTAATGCTGTTACATACGTCTTGTAACTTCCTAATAAGGTAATTCATATTACATGCGAAAATATTGATGAAAAGCAACAATTTACTACTACTAAATGATCTATGGAGTATGCATGCTTGTCTTGTATCCCATTGTCGTTTTCAATCTCTTTAAACATGAGATGTTTAACTAAAAAAAAGATCTTTTCTTAATGATTTAAGTACTCTGAGATGATATCAATGACGCAACATGAAAGTGCATTTAATTGGAACATAATGTGCGGCCTTGGATCGGCCCCCCGCATGACAACAGACGAACAACAGCGAATGCCTTAAGCGTGAATCTGCCGCAATTGACCTCTTCCGAATTAACCTTCGTTTTTATTGATGATGTTATTGGAGTATTAACTTCATAATTTTATTGAAGTTCTTGGATTTTTTATTACATTTAGGAACATTCTGATTTTTTTGACTTAAAATTGTTTTTGTCTCTCTTGGTTAGTTAGATTTGTGTAATAAATGGCAAAATTAATCTTAATTTAACATCCAAAATTAACTTAAATAAATAACTTATCTATGCAGCGTTAGTAAAGTATTCATTAGTATGAATATTATTTATACATACCCTTGAGTCTGCTGCAGTCAGGCCGCTCGCTATAGCGTTGATAGGTCGCCAAATATCCGGCGTCCCGATCAACCCATTCTTGAGATCATTCTGAAATAATTTAGAGTCGAAATTCCACGTAGCAGCTCCCACTGTTCTCCTCTTCTCTAAAATTGATTTCTGTGCTATCGCCTCCGCTTTTGTTGACTTAAAACTACTAAATGTCTTTTCGAGAAAACCAGATTTGGGCTTAGCGTTGGCGTCTTCCTGGTCTGTGACTTTCGACGTCTTTTTAGCATCTAAAGTTTTGCTAGCTTTTCGTCTGTCCGAATCTTGTTTAGGTGGCTCTAATATAGCATATATAGTCAGCGACAAAAAGTGGCCCGCTAACAACGTCTGAAGGTCGACTTTTTCTGTTGGCTTCTTTGGATCTTTTGGTTTCAATTGAAATTTAAAGTCTTCGTTCCAAACCGGCCATGAGCTCTCTTGTAATGTTGTTTCAAACTTACTGTCTCCAGGGAACACTTTGACCTGGAATTCATAGAGACCACTTTAATATTAAGCCAGTATTTCAGTTTGCGTTAGATGGAATCGGTAACTAATTAAATTTACCTAGCCGCTTACATAGACTGAATATAATTTCTGTGGGACGTAATATAACCCACAAGAGAACCTTAAATTAAACAAAACAATATTCAGGAAAACGTGTGAAGCCTGACGGAATCAAGTAATTAATTTTTTTAGTCTTCATCTATTTTTAACAACCGTAGATCACTGATTTCCGTCATCCAACGACATATTAGGTAGGCGGTGACACTGTTTTTTACAAGAAAACTAACTACTAAAACATCGACTTCAGAATTTGCACTAAAAAATTAAAAAAAATAGTAACAGGTCCTTAGACGAGATTGATTGACTGAATAGTGTGTACGTACATGTTACTGAAATTCCTTTGTTTAACAAAAGCAATGAAAATGTAACTACAATATCTCGGTAGTGAAAACCCATTATGACCTTCAATTTTTAAAACTTAATGAGTTACGTATGCCATAACGTGATGCCAATTATGCTGATAAGGGGCGATAATGCACAATACAATTTGACTGAACTGTAAAGCATGACGCAGAGATAAAAAGATACGATAAACAAATAAGATAGGTAGATATTCGCGGAGTGGGCTAAGGATTTTCTTTGATAAACACAAGCGTATTTAAAAATGCTTGGAGAATATCCTGCGTAACCTCCATCGTGTATATCTATATATAGGTAATACCCGTTAATATCTAAATCTAAATATTTGAACTAAGAACCAAGTCTTAAACTGTGACTATAATATCATTTATAACATAATTGTCACATGGCATAATATTGTAGGTTATTATTACTTAGTAACTTACAGTAAAACGTCTGGCGGCGTCATGGGAACGAAGACATACAGTAGGTACTTACTACAGCCTATTATTGAGTGGTAAAATAAATTATTCCGGGATAATAACAAACGTTTAAAAGTACAATTCCACGAAACCATTTATTAAAACCGTTTTCCTGGTAAAAATAAACGTACGAACCGTTGAATGGACACACGTTATGTCTAATCTACTTTATTATGCAGGACATTTTAGAGGGCCATGTAGTTGGTCCTACTTTAATAGCTTATCTCTGTGAAAGGCAAAAGATGTTTTGTTATTATAATATTTATTTGACGGCGCATCGATAGAGTTACCTAGAATTAGTGACCTTTTTGGTTGATCTTATCATGTCATTTTCGAAAGAAGCAGAGCTGTCGCTCTGACGTGACGCCGGGCTCTGGAAGGGCGGCCATTTTGTTGAGTTTGGTGATCATTCTATTGGTGACTGGTGGTGAAGGCGCACGCATCCACGTGCCCGGCGGACGTCATAGTTTCAATCAGAAATTACCCTGTCAATCTTTTGTGATTTTGTCAATGTAATTAAGTGAAAGTCATCATTATAGTGAAGTAACTGTACGGTGGTCATATTTTATTGGAAAATACCCTCCTCGCCCGATAATCCACGCCCAATTGCACAAGCGATTAATTGTTTAGAAAAATGGAAAACCACTCTGATAAGGCCCAATTTCCCATATCAGAAGTGGGATTCGAAGGGCCAAATAGACATGAGGAGGTTAGAAGTGAAATTGCGCGAAATATGACCTTCTGGCTGCTACGAAAACTACGCCAGTGCAAAAAAACCCCAAGACGTGATCGCGGGATTTGTCGGTCCTTTGTTAACGAAATACTATAATCAGGAGATAATTGAATGCCGACACAATCATAACTCGAGCACATTTTTGTCGCATTCAAAACGGAATTTCCATCAAGAAGCGTCACGATGACAGCGACGGGGTTGAGGTTCCCACATAGAAGAAGAGCCGTGTTGTATCTGTAGATGCACTGTTCACCGGGTCTTGTCACTACTGTGGCAATAGAGATCTTAGGATAGAAAACTGCCGCAAGTGACTTGACAACCTTAACAAGTTTAAACTTGCGGATCGGGAGAAGACCACACACATGCTTCGCATGCGAAAACTCGGACATGTCAGCTCCAACTGCCTCGAAAAGAAGACCGGAAATGATCTGTTGGTTAAGAAGAAGGTTAACGTGTATGATCGCAGGTTAACGGGAGGTTCATTATCGACTGTTACTGGTGAGACCATTCCATTTTTATTTGGCAGCAGATAGGCGTGCTCAATAATTAAAAGTAGCTTGACCGAACAAGTTCCTGGCACTGTGCGCAATTATTCAGTATACTTGACAGGTATTGGTGGGGATAATATTCAGTGCTCAACCCAAATTCGTAATTCTGTCTAAATACAGGGTATTACAATTCCATTTCTTCTTCATGTAGTCGCAGATAATGTCACGTAGAATCCATTATCATAGGTAGAGATATATTGAACCAGGGCACTCACGTTGAAATTGACTGTGAAATGATGAAGTTCTCGACGCGTAAAAGTATTAACACGTGTGAAACTAATAAAACTTTTGATTTTAGCCAAATTGACACTGATTTAATTGGCACCGACAAAGTGGCGTTGTTAGCTATTCTGCGTAAGTACACTGACTTCTTCATTGATGGGATCCCAACGCGACGAGTGACCACGGGTGAGTTGAACATTGACATTATTGACCCCATGAAACCGTGCTGCGACGCCCATATAGGCTCTCACCTGCAGAGAAGGTAATTGTTCGAGATAAAGTCCAATCACTGCTAGACTCTGACGTCATAAGAGAGAGTTGTTCCCTGTTCGCGAGCCCAATCCTCCTTGAAAAGAAGAAGGATGGCACAGATAGGATGTGTATTGACTTTAGAGTGCTTAACTCAAATACACGACCCGAACATTACCCTCTTCCCAGGATAGACGAACAGGTAGGTCGCCTCAAAGGGGCTTTGAAGATCTAGTAGATATAGCCTCTTTGCTGCCTCGTTGGTTTATTGGTGGCGAGCGCTGCGTGGGGACCGAGGGGTTCCCGGTTCGAGTCCGAGGTCGGGCAGAGTTTGTGTGAGTTTTTCTGTAATGAAATTGCTCGGCCCGGGGTTGGGGAGTTGGCGGTTGAGCGCCCGTGCCTCGGAGGGCACGGTCTCATCGGTCGTGTCGGATTGCCGTCTCACCAAATTGTGAGAGTGGGGGAATAGAGAGTGCACTAGTGTTTGCGCGCGCACTTGTGCACTGTAATGTGTCCTGCGCACTTAGCTGATCTCAGTTGGGATCGGCCGCCATAGCTGGAATCGGTCGGACACCTTAGTTTAGATAAAGCCTCAATGTTAGTAAATGATGTCGAGGAAAGCGAGGCCGAGACGGCGGTTGATGAAAATGAAATTGGTCAAGTAGATTTATCAGATAGTGAGATGGTATCAATCTCTAGTGAACACACGTTGACCGCTATCTGTGACATCTCTTCAGCTTCCGATAATGACGTTCATGTGGTTCACTTACGAAGTTGAAATACAGTAATACCCCGCTTTACGCGACCCCTTTATACGCGGTTTCACTATAACGCGAATTCTTCAGGGGAAATACCAAATGCTCTTTCAAACATTTATTCAGGTTTGGACATACTGCAGAGTATAGACAATAATGATGACCGTGTCTTGACCGTGTGTCAAACAATAAAAAACAGTGTTGGGTGTTATGAACGTATTTTACAAGAACGTAAAAAAAACGCTACCCAAAAGACAATAGATGTATTTTTCCGTAAAAAATAATTAATAGTAACTATGTAATGCATAAAGTGTTCTTTGAATTAAAGTGATTGATTAAAATGATTCGTGTTTTTTTGTATTAAATTTTGGCTATGTTAAATCATAAACCTCGATATACGCGAATTTCAGTTAACGCGATTTTTTCTGGAACGCATCTCTCGCGTAAAGCGGGGTATTACTGTACACAGAAGTTAGTGCAATTTGTAGTTCAAGTAGTATAGATCTACTTACGTAAACAAGCCAGCACCGCCTGTAACGTGACACAAGCAGCTCTACGCATCGTAGAAAAATGGTGCCGCAACAACAATCTAACGGTAAACCCAGCTAAAACCGACTCTGTCATGTTCACCAACAAAAGGGTTTTAGGTAACTACCACCTTCCAAAGCTCTTTGGCAGTGAACTAAAACTGTCCAATGAGGTAAAGTACCTAGGTGTACACCTAGACAGCAAGCTGAATTGGAACTCGCACATTAAGAAAAAGCTCGAAAAAGCTACACTTACCATGTGGCATTGTCGCAGAATGATTGGTAAGAAATAGGGACTCTCCCCCAAAATCACACTATGGCTATACCAAGCAGTAATTCGACCGATGGTAAGTTATGGCTGCCTTGTGTGGTGGCATAGAACTAACATCATTAGAATTAGTGACAAACTGCAGAAACTTCAGAGGCTAGCGTGCGTATCCGCCTCAGGCTGCATGCGAACAACCCCCACCGCGGCATTAGAGGTCCTTCTGGGACTGCCGCCGCTGCATCTGTTCATTAAACAAGAAACTGCGTGTGATGCGGTCAGGCTAGACTCTCTGGACCTGTGGAGGAACAGGGGAGCACATACCACCATCCTAGAGCAGGTAATGACTCAACTTCCCATACTTGCCAGCCCGATGGACATTATCCACCGAAGACTAGTCTTCGACAAGAAGTACAAGATTCAACTGCATAAGAACCCTAGTGACAACAAGGTGATTCACAGAGAAGTTCGTATCTTCACGGATGACCAAAAGAGGAACTGGTGCGGGAGTCTTCTCTGAGGACCTCAACATCCACATCTCGGCACCATTGGGCCAGCATAACACTGTCTTTCAAGCGGAATGTGTAGGTATCCTAATGGCCGCGACAGCTATTACGGCTAGATAGGTGAAAGAACACAACGTTCGCATCCTATCAGACAGCAAGGCAGTCCTGCTAGCTCTAGCTAGTCACTCAATTAACTCCAGCCTCATACTTGAGTGTCACGAGCGCCTAATGCAAGTTGGAGCCTACAACAAGGTAACACTGCAGTGGATCAAAGGACACAGTGACGATAGAGGCAACGACGCTGCAGACCAACTGGCAAGGAGAGGCTCGGACACGGTAGTCCACGGACCCGAACCGATCATCCCCATCTCCTTCAATCTAGCAAGGTCCATGCTACGAACACAAACAGGTAACCAACACAACACAGCGTGGACACAAGGTGGTACCTGTCGTCAAGCCAGGGAGTTCACTCCGCAGGTAAACAAGAAACTTGCAAGAGCCATAGTAAACCTGGCTAAACCTCAGCTCAGAATTGCTATAGGGACCCTAACTGGTCACGGTCCTTATAATAAACATCTCTATGCTCTCGGACTTACAGACAGCGCGCTCTGCAGGGGATGTCTGGAGAAGAAGAAACAGACGCCCATGTCATTCTCGAATGTCAGGGGGTGGCCATCTGCCGGGCCAAACACCTTGGATCTCCAAGATCGCTCAGCGAGGCCGCCCGCAGCGTGAAGAAGCTGCTGGCCTTCCTCAACGAGCTGGGATGGTTCAAGTGATTCCCACCCCACGCCAAATAGGCGCTTTGACGTCAAGTTGCGGATACCAGCCCGTTGCACCAATACCAATACCATAGTATAGATCTCTATCTAGACACATGTCGAATAGCTGCCTGCTTTACCTTTATTGCCATGTAGCTGGACAGGTGGGCCTAGTACGCCCCATCCTTGCTACATTCTAACTCGAACTGGTTGAAAGGGCCTAGTATGCCCGGGCCACACTTTGGTTGTTGCTGGAGGAAAGGGCCTCGTATGCCCGCTCTACGCAACAGTTTTGACTCGGGTGGTTGCTGGAAGAAGGGGCCTCGTATGCCCGATCCAAGCTTAGTGTTTAAGTGCTGGAAGAAGGGGCCTCGTATGCCCGATCCAAGCTTAGTGTTTAAGTGCTGGAAGAGGGGGCCTCGTATGCCCGATCCAAGCTTAGTGTTTAAGTGCTGGAAGAAGGGGCCTCGTATGCCCGATCCAAGCTTAGTGTTTAAGTGCTGGAAGAGGGGGCCTCGTATGCCCGATCCAAGGTTAGTGTTTAAGTGCTGGAAGAAGGGGCCTCGTATGCCCGATCCAAGCTTAGTGTTTAAGTGCTGGAAGAGGGGGCCTCGTATGCCCGATCCAAGCTTAGTGTTTAAGTGATGGATGAAGGGGCCTCGTATGCCCGATCCAAGCTTAGTGTTTAAGTGTGGGATGAAGGGGCCTCGTATGCCCGATCCAAGCTTAGTGTTTAAGTGTGGGATGAAGGGGCCTCGTATGCCCGATCCAAGCTTAGTGTTTAAGTGATGGATGAAGGGGCCACGTATGCCCGATCCAAGTTTAGTGTTTAAGAGCTGGGCGAAGGGGCCGCGTATGCCCGACCCAAACTGTGCATTAGTAGTGCTGGGTGGACGAAAAGGCGCCGTGTGCCCGGTCCACCTCCCATTTATCCAAAGGCATAAACTGCCTCTCATTCTACATGTCAGGAAGACTGGCCGAACGGTTTTTTTTAAAATTTCTGATATGTTTCCAGGTCCCGATGAATGAGGTGCCAGTTACTACACTACAACGCACGAGGACGTGCGTCTGTCAGGGTTGGCCGTGACGGCGCATCGATAGAGTTACCTAGAATTAGTGACCTTTTTGGTTGATCTTATCATGTCATTTTCGAAAGAAGCAGAGCTGTCGCTCTGACGTGACGCCGGGCTCTGGAAGGGCGGCCATTTTGTTGAGTTTGGTGATCATTCTATTGGTGACTGGTGGTGAAGGCGCACGCATCCACGTGCCCGGCGGACGTCATAGTTTCAATCAGAAATTACCCTGTCAATCTTTTGTGATTTTGTCAATGTAATTAAGTGAAAGTCATCATTATAGTGAAGTAACTGTACGGTGGTCATATTTTATTGGAAAATACCCTCCTCGCCCGATAATCCACGCCCAATTGCACAAGCGATTAATTGTTTAGAAAAATGGAAAACCACTCTGATAAGGCCCAAGTTCCCATATATTTATAACATCGACTAACACCCGGGGGGGTCGGGGGGTTCTTGGCCCTTAGAACAACCTACCATCAAAACGGAATCGGCTTCGCCGTTAGTAGCCACTGGAGCAAGCACATAAATATTTTTAATTGCAGCCCTTAAATATATTACGTTCTTTTATTTATTCTCCATGTAATCACGCCTTCGCGCCCGATTCGATACTCGCTAGCCAGGAAATTTATTGTTGTAATCATGAGAAACAAGTGCACAATAAATACCTACCAAAATAGACACCTTTTTATGTGTTCGTCGAAATTAGCTAAATTGTCTATGTTAGTATATTATATGAAGCTCGACTAAGAAGTATTAACCAGTGCTTTGCTGTTTCTTTTCTCTTTCTTTTTCTTTCCTTACCGATAGGTATAAGGTGATGGCTTGGAGTAGCCTCGTTATCATCACCGGTCTGGCGAGGGAAAGGACGGCTCTCATCCCTAAACCCGTGCTATGCTGTGTAAATTGTAGTTTTACACTAGACCTTACCCTATTGAATGTAACCAATTCAATATTTTACGAGTATTACGAGTATATGATACCTAGCAATGATAGCTCAGACTCGTTTCACATGACGAGAAATAGATGTACGGTATTTAAACGGATGGTCGAGACTGAATACGATGGTATCACGCGCGTAATGCTATTTACGGGATTTACGTTCGCAGCACATTTGGTTAAGGAACATTACTACGACACATTACAGGATGCCGTAAATAATTTAGAATTCCATAACTGACAGATAAACAAAACTATTTATTCGATGAAACTCGGTTACATAGGATAACGATAGGTGTCCGCGATAAATATTAGTTGTATACTCGTATATTACAAAGTGCCCCGAAAACAATGGTTTGGTACTTGTAATTAACCGGTTTTGAAATATGAATAAAACTGTTGCATGCACGTGTCCCTACCCACATAGTATTTTCATATTTTTCCTTATGACATAGGTATGACGTATTAGAACTCTTTACTTTGATTTACCTAAGTATTTTATCAGTACATCACCTGTGTTTCTTATGTATTTCCTACTAAATAGGTATATTACGCTATATATCAAACGGCCAGTGATTCATGATGGCACGTCTTTATGAATTCACAATTGTTTTGCCTTTGACTACATTCATGAACAAAAACTGATAATCCTGTTTTGTAATTACTTCAATTGATTCATTGTTTGTCAAGTCAATTCATTATCTATTAAGATAAAGTATATTTAATAGGCAATACGGTGCCAAAAGGGCTGAAATGGAATTTAAGTTTATAATCGAGAGATACAAAAATAGAAAAAGAGGAGTAGGTACGGGTCAAATTAACGTGACAAAAGTCAATGCCTACTGTCATGATACTCAGGTTCTGGGCCAGGGGTGGGCAAATCAGATTTTTGATAGGTGACTATCGATAAAAGTACTGGATAAGGTAGGTACTTAGTAGGGACGACGAAATGGCCAGGGCATGTCCAGGGGAGGAGCTGCCGCCCTCGGTACGCTCATGCCTGGTATTACCTACTACTAGAGTAGGTACATACTATACTCGCAAAACGTAACCCTCTGTCGGGTAATAAAACAAGTTTTATATACTCATTTGCTCAGAAGGTCATGTGATTACAAAGGTATGCAAGGTACTCATCTAAAACCAAACCTCAGCCGAGTTAGCCTCAATTAGAATAGTAATTAGACGGATGTTAGTTAGAATAGGTACACTAACAACAATAAGTTGGTTTAATAGCCGCCCGCATGTGAGGCTGCTACTCACCATCTATCGACTAAACAATTAAAATTAGATAGGATCTTTTTAGCGTTCCATAGTCAAAAGGTAAAAACAGGATACTGTGATTCCTATTCGCCAGGATGTAGTACCTGCCTCATGGTGACCTATGGTGTTTAATTTTTCACGAAATACCTATTAAAAACTAGTAAATAAATTAAGGGATTTCCTATGATATGGATCGATGTAGGTAGGTGACCTGATTTTTGTCTATGCTCTATCTGCAAGGTGCGGATAAACAAAATTAAAGAATGGAAGCAAAAGTTTTCAGATTTGGTAAACTGAGTGTTATTACGTTAAGCTGTTTACTGTAAATTTTATTAATTCGCGGTTGTCAGAAACTGGAGGGAACAAAGAGGACAACGCTTCACGAAAGCAAATGCAAGAGCTACCTTTCTTCTTCTCCAACCTGCATGGAAATTACGGAAACTGACCTGGAGAGTCAAACTGAATATATTCCGGTCCAACCGTGTTGGTTTACGGATGTGTAACGTGGAAGGTCACAAAGGACATCTCGCACAAGTTCCAGGTCGTTGTCAACTGTTGCCTTCGCATTATTGTCGGAGTTTACTGGCCCAAGAAAGTCTCTAAATGCTGTAAGTGGAACTGGATCGGCCACACGCTAGGTACGAAGAGACCCTACATATTCCGAGGTAAGTCCTAGACTGAAATCCCCAAGGAAAGCGCAACTTTTCCGACCGAGAGAGACCTGGCGGCGAACGATCATCGCATTAGCTGAATAATATCAGCCAGTTTATTCAGCGAAAAGTTTAACCAATAAGGTATTTTACGACTTAGGCCGACCATGAGTCCATGCTGGAGATCACAAATATCTATGATGCGCGAAGTTTGAAAATATAGATAGGTATTCCATTTAGCACGTTTCGAATAAAAATGGAATAACCCCTATGGTAGGCCCCCTGTTGGAGGGTACATCGAAAGTGTAGCGGTTGTAAGGATGAGCCTTTTCTCGTTGCACCACCGATGAAGTAGGATAGAGTGCGTATTCGTATAGAATCGGGTTTAGTGGGCATTCCCTGGGATACCCACAAAATCCAGGGATTCCCTCCGACGGCCTGGGCACCGCTGTAGACAAACCACTTCTGTCGAGTGATGGCTTATCAAGATGTTCACCGCGTAATAAAATAGGTAAATTTAATTTAAATTACATGTAAGTAATGTGCCCAATGAAAAAAATATGGGGTAGGTACCTAACTCCTAGGTTGTGCCTACGCATGTAAACCATAATCTGACAAGTTGTAGTTAATATTTTAAGATGTTCGTGACTTCATTAGCTTGCTTGTTGGATCTCAACATTATTTAGTAGGTACATGGCCATGGTAATTATTACCTACCTACCTACTAGTTAGGTAAGGTACCTACGTAGGTAGGTAGTAACGCACGTATGTACAGACGACAGACCTATCTAACTGGAACAAATTTCTATTAATGTTTGATTAATATCGTAGTCGTCATCCGTTGGCATTTTCTTGGTAAATAAATAGGTAAATAAATTTATAGGAACTTACCTGATTAATAAATACATTAATTCTCTACTTAGCCTGAAGTTAGATGATAACAAGTACCTCGGTAATTCTATCAGATCCTATCTACTATATTTATTTACGTTGGTAAGAAACGTTAAGTACTTTTAAAGTAGGAATGTAATTACAATATATCTAATATTGTGTAAGCGATAACATTGTTTACCGATAACACTTAAAAAATAAACAATGTTCGGAAGTCACCTTAACGAGGTATCCATGGGCGCGACTGAGTCCAAACAAGGACGGGAGATGTCTTGCGCCGATCGCGGTCACGAAAAGATTCTTCGTCACAGGGTGCAGAGCCAGTTTGAACCCTATCTCCGGCTCCAGGCTCCCGCTACCCGCCAACTGACCCTCCCTGTTATTATTCAAAATGTTCTTCAACTTGTTCAGAGAAAACGCCATTGTAAACAACGTCTCGTATTCTACACCGCGGCACCAACCACTGACTATGAAACCGGTTTGTGGAATTAATTAATCACGCAACGCAATTACAACCCTCGTAACTCATCACTTATTTTATTTCAAATATTTGAGAAGTTTTAAGTCACATCGTATCATAAACACAAATGTAAACACAACACCGATAGATTTGAGCACCATTGAGCAACTACTATCATACGGAACTTCAAATTGATTGTCATGTATGGGCAGTCAGTCGTTCACACATTCAATATGAGTCTTTGCCGCTGTCAACTGGCACACACTAACGAATTAGTACCTCATTGCCTATCAATGAACACACGCTAGAAGCAGTTATCTCTTTCTAACATGGACAAACGTGCATAACAACTACCGCCACAACGTATGGTGCGTACGATTCTTGTACAATCACGTTCATGCAACAGTGCCATCTGTTATAATATTGCTATAAAGTTTGTAGGTTAATCAATAGATGGCAGCCCAAAATCAATAATAGAGGATTTCGTGTGTAAAATATAAATAGTTTTAGATAGATTGCACACGAACAGTGTGCCATTCGAAATGTAATATTACAACTTTTTTATGATAAGTTGTAAATTATAGTAAGATAATTTTATTACAAAAATAATAATTCTGAAGATAGAAAATCATATATAATTTTTTTATACATCGTGATGATAATCTGTATGAGAATAAATAAATAATATGTAGTTATTATACAAATTACCATTAGGTGACCTAATCTTGTCTAATAAACGTATTGTAATCAGTCAACAGTTCATGTTTAAATAGTTATACGTAAACCTCTTTTTTATTATGATAAAGAAATTGAAGACATTATTATATTATACTAGCTGTGCCCGGGACATCGTCCGCATGGACAACCCTTATCACTCAGGGGTATGAAAAATAGATGTTGGCCTATTCTCAGACCTACTCAATACCTAT
Organism: Maruca vitrata; assembly: GCA_039566165.1. Taxonomy (NCBI): domain Eukaryota; kingdom Metazoa; phylum Arthropoda; class Insecta; order Lepidoptera; family Crambidae; genus Maruca; species Maruca vitrata. The sequence goes on from CM076917.1 coordinate 8,297,180, forward strand.
GCTCACAAAATTTCATGAGAATCGGTCAAGCCGTTTCGGAGGAGTATGGCAACGAAAACTGTGACACGAGAATTTTATATTTTAGATTTGATTGAACAAAACTGGATCACTAGGTACTGCATTGAATAGGGCCGGCCGCAGCCATCTACAGTTCACTGAGTGAGTTGATCAGTTAACTGTCAAATTAGCTATTAAATACCAACACACAAATGTCATTCATAAATCAGTCACTATCTTAAGAGTCATTCATACATAGAACGTACTTACTAACACATCTTAGTCTATTTAAACGTTTTTGGTCGTTTCCTTGCGTTTTTGAGACGACTTAATTTTATTTTATACATTGAGCCCCCTAAAAGACCCAGAACCCAATGTTACATTTCAATGGGTTAACTTACCAGCCCTAAGCTGCAGCAGTCGTTGGCTGCAGCTGCAATAATAGAGGGCAACCAAAAGTATCGACTCTATCGTAGCGCAATAAAATAGTTTATTTATGTCTGTCAGTCAGTTTCAGTCTTACTAGTAGTAGATCAAGGTAGTAGCACGAATATTCTCAGCTTCCTAAAGTATACGCAGCATTTTTATTACAAAGAAGTTTGCACTTTTATTTAATCCCTTTCTTTATATGTATATCAAACCTATAAGACATATTATACACCGTGAAATTTTAGTGGTTGTTTTCCCGTGGCAGAACGACTTGCCTTTAGTAATACTATCGAATCATGCAAATTATTCCGCGAAAAAAAAAATTTTTTTTTTATTTTTCAGAATAATAATTTTCCAACTCGAAAACGAGAGAAGCTATCGTTGTTTTTGAAGATGTGACGTATTCAGGTACTGCTTGCCGCATGAAATCGATGCTTAAAGCTAAAGAAGCTCTTCACCCTAAGTCATAAAGCGGTTCGAACGTGTTTTCGAGTTACGGTTAAACCTTTCGTAAAACCGGCATTTTTTGGTTTTACCAAAAAGAACTGCACACATCTTTTGTACTACTAAGAGTTGTAAATCATTTTACTGCGGGAAAACAACCACTAACATTTCACGGTGTATGTATGGTCACTAAGGAAAATGGATAAAAACAAACTTACACAACTGCAAGTCACCACAAGCGCGACTATGTAGATTTAAATTGCCTATTTCCATTTCATTTTAATTAGGTAGTGAAATAATAAAACGGTTCTAATAAAAACGAAACATTCATAAAAATAGCATTTTATTATGAATAAAAATCATTAGGTACACAAACAACCTTTGTACATAAAGTAGGCACATAAGTTTTATACATAATCATAATCATCACCAAACATAATTTAACTTTTAACATAAATTATTCTGTCGCCACATTCCAACCATTAATATTACATCATAATAATTATTAATTACATACAACAGAATCACAACTATTGAAAGTACAATAAATGCTTACTATGAAGGTTAAATCTTATTAGCATAGTTTAATCCACCTGTTTAGAATAAAGTAAATAGGCAATTGTGTATGGATGTATCATGAAGTCAACAAGCATTAAATTGGAATATATTACTCCATGAGGGCACTGCCATTTCCCCAGATTTCGTCATTTTTAAAATCTCTAATAGAACCATATATTATCACAAATAATATGAAAGCAATAATTTAGTTTTATCACAATAGTACATTACCTATAATATACATTATTATAAGTTCAATTTATATTTCATTATAGGATAAATCCTAGTAATTGGATAGGACAAACACTAGTAATTGGATAGTATTAGCAATTTGACAAGTGCATATTAATCTCTTTTATAATAAGAAAAGAACAGTCTCCTAGTAGCAATTAATGTTGTAATTTTCTCTAAAACACAATTATTAGAAAACACAGTCTTTTAGCATTCCTACAGCTTAGTACATTCTTTACCATAGTGGCATAATTTCAATTGAGAAAAACAGGATTCAGATTTTATAGAATAAAAAATGTAGGTATTGATGTTCAGTCGATTGACTGATAACCAAAAAAATAAAGTCCAGTTTAGTAACTCTTTATAACATCATTGTGGGAAGTGTATTCATATTATTAGAATTTAACTTAGATTTCGGAAATAATATAAGATATGTATGTCAAAGGCTATGATTAGTACTACCTTAAATTGATTACAATTTTAAATATGTATGTTATAGAAGTAATTTAGAAGATGACAGTTCAATAACAAAAAAAATAAAATTATATTGATATTCAATACAATCTTATGGATTGCTGATCATGAATAATTTATTAATAGTTTATTTATGAGAATTATGCATCGTGTTGCCATGGAATACTTTTATAAATGCAGGAAAAAGTGAATGTTAGAATATAATATAGTTGTCATAGTATGTAATATAAATTCATGGTGATAAATAAATGTTTACCACCCATCAAAAGGACTGTGAAGAAATAAATATTGATAAATTACTTCCTTCCTCTAAGATTCATACAATTTTCAAGCCTACTTTCTAGGTTACTAAGTTTGAAAGTGGCACTATGTATTTATAGACTTTACACTAGGTTTAGGTCTAAACCATTTATGAAAGCGCATCATCTTACAGAAGTTTCAAATTCACGTTTACAAGGGGAACATCCCTTTTGGAGAAGTCTGCTTTTTAAGACCTAGATAACAATTTTCCCATGACTTCCATGATGCTGTCGTAGTAGTGCACGATAATTGAAACAATTAGGACTAGCATAGCGAATGATATGCCAGTGATATACATAAATTGACTTGCTTCTTGGGGTGTGGCAAGGAGTTCTTCGCTACTGGCGTCTCTGTCCAAGGCATCGAATTCTGATGTATCTGAAAATATTATGTTCAAACTTTTACAGACACTAAACGAATTTCATGTGTCAGCTACAATGTTTGTAATTCAATTCAATACGGCAATTGTTAATAAGCACAGCGTGACAAAAGCGCGGCTTAGGTACCGCGAACCATCGACAGCAAGACGGCAGGACTTTGTATGAAAACAAACGTCGCCCGTGCACTGTACGACAAACGCATTGCTTCGGCACTGCAGCGCGGTCTGATACGAAATGCATAGGTAAATTGAAAGCACCCTAAGACTCCAGATAATTTTCTAAACTGTAACTTCTGGTCTTGATTTTGGGTTAGTCACCTTAGTCCTCATAGAGCTATCACTGTGCGTTTATCGTAAAAATATCACTTGGAACGTCAATTGGAAGAGTAGTCTCAAGTAGCAGAATGCAGTAAGATGACAATAAAAAAATTGAACAAAAATGGGGTCGATTAGCTATTTTTAGACAAGAGTTTAGAAGGGACAAATGGCAATAACCCTTACCTAATTCTGCAAACTTTTTTGTTGCATAGTCAGTTGTTTAAAAAACTGATTTAAAAATGTAGATAGACTATAAACAGGTATATTTATAGTTCAGGCAAAGTGTAACTCGTAAAACGATATCTTATTCTTACCAGCAGGTGTTTCAACGTCGCACACAACGTCGTCTTCGGTGATCTGCAGGTCCAGCAGTTCCCGGACCGAGAGCAAAGCCTCAGCGGGCGCTTCCCCCGGGAAGAGGTAGTCGCATAGGTACAGAGATCCGACGGGAACTAGGACGCGGCGAGGCGGCTCGTTGAAACATACCTTTTCTGAAATAGACAAGGAAATATTTTGGTTGTTTAGTAGTTTCGATTTAATGGATTGTTTTGTTGTTAACACTTAGCATGAACATAAGATGGTATGAATACAAAAGAGCGTAGTTATGGGTGAGAGCCATCCGCTCCCCCGTAAGTCCAGTGAAGATGACAAGGCTACCAAGCCATCATAGTAAGTTAGGTAGGAAAAAAATATATATCTGCAAAGTAACTAAAGTGTGCGTAGTCAGAAATCTACTAGGCACTGAATAAAATTAGTACTAGACTGGAGATAAGAGTTGTAATTGGTGGAAAAACCTGCAAAAGGACTGGCAAAAAAAAATAAGGGAACAGTGGCAACAACAAAAAATAACTTTCAGCAGTGAGGGAATCGGCAGTCTTTCATTATGATAATAGGCGTGACGACTGGGTCAAAATCGTATTATTCTATTTACTCCCTAGGTAAATTTATACAAAAATATGGGACACATATTTTTCTGTTTTTCAATTAATTGAAAAATGCCAAAATTATAGCTTATCAAACTTCTGGAGTGGGGTCTTATGACGTCACGGTTACGCAAAATTGTACCATAACGTGACGTCATACGAAACTTCTAAGCGCTATATTTTCATAATTTCTTGTTGAAAAAATACAAGTACAATATTTTTAAATAAACTAAATAACGGACTAATTATATTTTTTTTTAGTCGTCTCGCCTATTTGTTGATAGTACCTATATAAATTGAATCATTTTTCTCAAAGTAATATAGCACAAAAACTTACCTTCTGGCAGCAAGTTATCATCAATCAAAGCATCACAATGCATTGTGAACCGAGAGGCGAGCGACCTGATTATGTCTTGTTTGACGGCTGTGATTGCTTCACTAATTGTAGCTTTCGGACACATGAAAACACTGGACGAAACCACACCACTGAAGTGTATGCTTCCATCGCATTCTAGATACTCCACTGTCTCAGGTAGGGAATTTTCCTGAAAGTTATGTTTAATAGCTCAGTACTAGACAGAAACTACTATGATGAAGATTGGAATAAGAAGGTTAGAAAAGTTTTGCAAAATCTTACAATCACTTCCTAATACAAAGAAAACTCACAAGTATAAGATCAGTAGCGCTACCATGAGTTTAAAAGTTACGGACTCGATATCACCTACATAAATATGTCTATGAAAAACTTGCACAGCGCCCCTGGTGGTTACGCTAAGAACTAAAATCGGTCGTATGAAAAATCAACTCGATAAGTTTTTGACGTAAGTACGTTTTCGATAGCCAACTCATGGTACCGCTACTGAATTAGCATTATTAAAAGTGACTTCTGTTTTTAAAGATTTTCCCTAGTCATTTTGCGCGAGTATATTTGTATTTAACAGAAATGCTTAAAAGTCTACAGGATCGATATATGATGTTGTCTGTTGTTTAGTTATTTCAAATTAATACTTAAACTAAATAAATAAAGTATTATACACTAGTAAGTGTACTATTGAATAATAATTGGAATGGATATAAATAATAAATCAGGTACTTACAAAGGGCACAAATAAAGAGACATGCATAGACTTGGGCACTTCCTGTTGAGCACCCTTGGCATTGCTTTTAGGTTTTTTCTTTTTGATCAACTGTTCTAGTGCTTCTGACCCATCCTTTAGCTCTCCATCTATGAACATCACACTTGACTCTATTGTTTTATGTGCTGACTCCAAAATTTGCTAGAAAAAGAAACATAATTTCATTATTTTTCACTCATTCATTAGTGGCAGATCCAATTTAATATTGTGCATTGATTTTACCTTATGTATTATATTTTCATTCATAAGTCTATGAAATTGTTTAGTATTAAATTATAAGTACACTCAAAACATAGCAAAATAACAATAATTTGTTTTAGTTCACCCACCCACTGTCAATATCTATCAAAAGGATATTGTTATAAGCACTAAACAAATACCTGAAATTGATGTTTGACAGATATACCACTTTTCTTCACTATAACCGGATAAACCTCATCAAACTCGTAGTAGCAGTCTAGCCTCTGCCACTGCTGTGCTTTTGGAACAAACTTCCATTCCACCGGCTTCATAACTGCATTCTTAGTTGCATTTCCAACTTCCACCGACTTACATGTCAGCACTTTTGTGTTTGTTGACATGTGCAACACAAGCCTCTCGTTTGAGTGAGGACAGTTCCCATACATATACTGATTGACATTCATAGCTTTAAAAACATAGTTCAAAATCCCTTTCACCTTACTGAAATGATTGGGGTCGTCAAATATGTCCTCATCACTTGTAACAAAGATACCTGTAATAATAATATGCTATTGAGAACAATATTGTGAACTTAACAAAACAAGTGTGTTTTCAATGTGACCTATAGTATTTTTCACCTAAGATGATCCCTGTGACACTTCATTGTGTTCTGAATCACGCATATTACGTTTGACAAACGAAAATAATTTTATTGCACACTTTTTTCTTTTTATTGCGGCGTCATTAGGAAAAATATTAAAATAAATAATTTTATGCTTTTAAACGACAAACAGTATCGTTTAGTTTAATTTAATGTAATAGAAAATTTAAAAAAAGTACCTATGCAGTTTGTATACGTAGAATGGAACTTACTACATTCCATTTATTATTTTCGTTTGTCAAACGTAAAATGCGTGATTCAGAACACAATGAAGTGTCACAGGGATCATCTTAGGTGAAAAAGACTATAGTCAAGTAGAAACATTTGACAAAAGAACATTTGCATTTGTTGAATGTAATTTTTTTTTTTGGTATAAATATCAATTTATAGTTAATAATTATAATTTTAAGTCTAAAGTTTATTAAAATTAGAAAGTAAATACCTTGAACAAACATCCCACCAGGGAGCATTCGTGTGACATGCTTGGCATGGTCAGCTACCCAAGCTTCAGATACACTTAATAAATTCTTTACGACATCAGACTTATCAGACGCATAACTTGATTCAGAAATACCATCTGTACCCTTTTCTTCCGGTGTTCGAGCTAAATGTATGACATTTTCCCGAGCGTTAGTAGACTGTAAATTAAAATGTATTTTACATAGGTACAAGTCAATTCTCTGAAATTTGCAATTTAGCAGGATATACACTTTAAATAATTTTAATGATGATTATTACCTGGCCCAAAATCAATCCTAAAACAAATATTTCCTTTGATGCATACTGTTCCAAATATTGCAAGCAATATTCAGGCGAGTACACTGTCCGGACCATCTTGCACTAATTATTGTGTGCAATTTTATTAAAAATCTCACTCATTAATATATTTATCACAGTTTTATGATATTTTCCGTAGATTTCGTAAATGTAAAACAAACGTGCTAAGTTTCGCGACGTCAACAATTTTTACATATCGAGTCAAATGTCAAACTTCCTGACATAAAATGTCACTGTCAACTTACCTTCTCTTAGTTTGTGGTCTAAGAATATGATAATATACAGCCTTTATTTGTAATGCTGCATGCTATTTATTGTTTGGCACTTATATAAAAGCAATACTTGCTAGTGGTTTAATAGGAGTAATCTACATGGTTATTTTTAAACGGTGAATTCGACCATATTATTATTGGAAAAACTATAAAATAATGTTTTGTTATATACATTTCAAAACCTATCGGCAGAGTTAGTTCTATATTAGACCTCAAAGCTGTGATAACTTTATTTACAGATCGCTGAAACTGCTAGCATATTATATTTTTGTGAATTTAGCGCCATTTTGAATTTAAGTTATATCGGTTTTTACGAGGGTCTTGAATGATTTATGTTTGAGAATAGATAAAAGTTCCCACCACGCCAGCGACCGATATATTTGACAAAAAAGTTATAGAAACAAATATGGTTTTTTAACTTGCCAGGCCCCGTAGACAAAGTAACAATATTGAAACGATAACGAAGTTTGAATAGAATAAAATATACGGGATTGACATTAGACGCGATGAATCACGTGGTCAATCCCATACATTTTGTTCTTTTCGAACTTCGTTATCGTTTCGATATTGTTACTTTGTCTAAGTACCCTGATCTCGTTCAGTTCGCTAGTTCGATAGGGCAATGTTCCTGCAATACTATAATTTGTGTTTCAAAAGGCCCGTGGCGTGAGGGGCACGGATATGCGACAAAGGCGTGGCGCCGATAGGGTTAAAAATCAAAAGCATGTTTAGTAGATACTTATTTATTTAATGCTTCAATCGAATGAAATACACAGATGCAATTCAGTGCAATTGGTGCAAGACACAATCATTCCTTACAGAACTACTTTACGAGTACCATTGGAATAATGTTTTATTGAAGTACCTAATTATTTAAGTTTAAGTTAAAATAAAATGTGTTGAACATAATTCTATTGCGAACCTTATATTCAGCATAATTAATACATGTAACATTAAAATTGTAAGTAACTTGTTTAATTACAAACAGTAGTACCTATATGTTCTAATTCTAGTTGAATTTGCATTTCGAGAAATCCATTTCCGGATGCTGTTCCATAAACCTGAAAAAAAAAGAATATGTAAATAGTTGCAACCAAGTATATAGCGCAGGTACAATAGATTTAAATTATGCAGTTTGATTCCGTATAATTTGATAACCGTTAATAATTATCTCAAACCACCGTAAAGCTGAATGGGTGTAGCTAATGGATAATAGCAAGTAAAATGTTAGCACACACATGTTAACAACTGTGCTTAGATTGGGGTCTTCAACAAGGTCGCGAATGTAATGAAATAAATTAACGATACATCCATATTTATTAAAGTGCGAGCTTTCAAAAATTCACATTCCAACTGCTATTTTTATTATTATCTTGTGAGACAAATAATACAATAATTTAATTTCATTGAACGAGTAGCTAATTAACTATTGCATTTTTTATGTTTTTCACAACATCTGATGCTAATACGTCAAATATATTAGATATAATTATATGTATATTGGCATACATATAAACTTGGCACTACGCATTATGGCATTATTACTGGAACTTTGACATACCTACATCTGTTTATTTTTGCCATACCTAATAATAATCATACATTACATGTCCAGTTATGTACAGCCTTTAAATAGCTCGTCATATTTCATATGTAATGATGGTAATATGAAGCTAATATTTTTGAGAGATGCATCTGACATCTGACTTAATAAAGACATACGTCTCTTCAAAGTGCGTGCCTGCAGGTGTATGACGGACCAAACGCACGCGACCACGATAATAGAATCGAAAAAAATAAACATCTAACACAGCTGTTCATTCCGTTACGCTTACTTTTTGAGCACGTCTTGTTTCTTTTGTTCGTCGCTGGTTGGCAAGCCCATTTCCTTTTGTCTCTGGTCATACATCATTTTCTCCACAAGCCCTCGAGTCTCGCCGTCCAAATCGGAAAGTTTTGAAGGTTCTGGAAGCAATTAAATGTGATGATTATAAATTTATACAACTATTATTCATATGTCCTTTAGCTCTATTGCATAACATTTGCACAATAAATGTTTATTGAATTTGGAAGGAATGTATAGACAGAATAAAAACAAGTTATAATATCGTTTGTTATTATTTATGTATATTTTTATAACATGAATTTCATAAGGTTAAATATTTTGATTCAATAAATTATCGGACATGTAACTTCTAAATAAAGTAAAAAGTATTTTCCTCAAATAGGTAAACACAGCATAATATATTCGGAATCCTAGTAGTGTATATGTATTAGTTACTTGTAATATTAAGCCAATAGTACAACACAAACAATTTACCTGGATTGATTTTCTTAGTGGAAATCTCAGGGTCCGAAGTGACCAGCCGGCACCACCAGTTCATTTTGTTCACCTGCAACGATAACGAACAACATTGTTACGAACTGCAGCAAATTGATCATTAACTTTAATAGCTATCCACAAGAACTTCATTTCGTGTAATAACAAAGTTACGTTTAAAATAATTATACTAAGCTATTTTAGAAAAGTGTTACAAGGTTTATTTATGACATTTGACAAAAAAAAGGCTCATTTGCAAATAAGCAATAGGTACGGCTCGGCGCGTCACGTAGTTTTTGGATGAGGGACGACTTAAGTTGAATATGCATATTTATGTATTTGGGTAATGACTGAAGTTGCGAACTACATACACGGCGAAATTCTGTGTTCAATGGCTAACTAACACAGTACCTATACACATGTTTACTTGGCTGGTTAAGATAACCCGTATGCCTACAGAACAAGCAAGTACCGAGGTTGAAAATCAAACTGGAATCTGTAACAGCAAAAATGCCGATGCGTTTTAAAACTTTTCTTAACTACAACGAATTAAAATGTTGCTACACAAAAAAAAAACATGATTTGGTTTACTATTTACCTTTTCCAAGTTGACAAGTATATTGCGGCCGTCCTGAAGTACCCACGTGGACTCCTCAATCTTGATCTCGGCGTCGAGCTCGCCGTCGATGATCAGCGGCTGGCCTTTGATGCCGACCTTCAGGCTCTTCTTGCCGATGACCACGGTGAGGTCGCGGGTGCGTAGCACCTGACGCAGGGGCACTCGCAACTGTTGATCAAAATAACATTTTATGTCAGGTGTTTACAATACGTTACCATGTTCATCAAGTATTGACTAATGCGATACAAACATTTGTGCTTACAAGTCGCTAGATTTATAGAAATAGAAGATTTTATTATTATTATAAGTGACTACATCGTAATAATTCAACGTGTCTTTATTCTTTATTATCTTTAAAGATACTTTTAATTCAAAATTTGACAATGACAAGGCCTTTTGTTAACCTAAATATAAGTCTGAAATCTATGTAGTGATTTGTACACTTTCTAAAATCAATCGAAATTACTTTCACAGACATTAGGTAAGCAGTGTATCCATCCAACGTCATATTATGAAGCCGTCTAATATAAGAATTAAATTATGCTCTGCAATCTTTTGGGCGTTCTGACTCCACACTGTACATTTTCATCATCTAGTTTGTAAAGCAAATTTACACTTTATTAGATTTTAACAAAAAAAAAAAGCCATTTTAACTATCACATAGAGCGATAAATGTAGTTTTTTTTCGCATAAAGATAAGAGTAACCCTGCATGCAAGTTGCAACATTTTTAGTCATATTGCTTCGCTCACTTAGCTGTCGTTCATTAGTTGGTTGATACCAACATACAAAGTTGATTTTTTGTATGTTTCTTTTCATTTATATAATACATATTGATGTTTACTACATCGTTCAATAACATTACAGAATTTTATAGTTAACGATTTCCTGGATTGAAATAAATCTCGAAATAAAACGATCATTTTCGGTTACTAAGAAAACAAGGCAAGTGACTTTCAGCATTAAAAGAATAAAATAAGTAGGTATTGAGTTATTATATCGTCGTCTGCGTACGTCATTAATTCAGTGATTGTCTTATTATAAACATTGAACCATTTAAATACGTAAATGGTAAAATTTAACCGTAGCTAAAGATATCGAACTGGACATCCAGTTCGATCGTTTAAGCATCAGAAGTCCTATATGTGTGACAACGTAACTATGTATAACGTATATTATTTCATTTAGTATTTTTTAAATAGACAATCAATTGCTCACCAGCAATTAGAAAAAGACCTTTTAAGACAATTATCAGAAACTTTGCGCACTTGTTAGACAATGCATACCAGTCATCCATTGGTATAAAAGTCATAATGATGTTATGACATAACGGTCAGGAATTCATACTAATAAATGTAATTTCATGCTCAGGACCTGCAGAGGTCTACTAGTTTGTAAATCGTCTTTTAAACACTTGTTTCAATTATTTTTCAAATATTTTACATAAGTTTCATAATATGCAAACGCTCATCATGCCTATTCAACAGCCACAACTTGAGTATCGAGACGCGGTTACCATCAGGAATTGAGCGAGTTTTCGCGTAACGATCAGGTTTGAAAAGGTTACCGCCCATTCCGAACATTGAATTGGAATCAAAGCGGAACGGGACACGACAATTACATTGCGTCACGATCTTGTAAATAAATATCACATGTGACGTATGGGCTTCACATGTCGCCTTGAACGTGTTTCACAAGTCGCTTTGGCTGGACGTGGGTCTGTTGATCTAAAAAATTTAGTTTACATCAACTGTGCCCTGGCTTGACGCGGTTTGCTCAACGTGTACATATGGACGTTTCGAAAGATGTGTCACGGGTAAACTTCACTGGGGGTCATATTCATAAAATTGTTTTTGCCACTGTCGTGATTGTACACAATATTTGCCAATAAATATGCAGTATCGCTACCATAAATCGACACGAATTATATCCGACTCATTAATAAAATAATCACGGTTTTCGATATGTCATTGAATCTTCAAATACTCAATCGATAGCAAAGGTTCGTTATGAAGTCGGAAATCTAACTACCGGCGAGCTTGTTCAATATATTATACATAATTGAAAACATAATAACCGCCATTTTTCATCCAGTTCCATCCAGTATTAACACATTCAATCTTGAACGCCATTAACAGGCAAGTATTTGAGTGGTTTCCACAATCACAGATCAGGTGCTAATGTGCACTTTGTCTTAGACACTGCACAAACAAAACGCTAACTGCCATCTGACATCATAATGACATGCACGGAATACGGAATGATTCTAAAACAATAATTGCGTTTCACAAGAGGACCGCCACGAAAGAACGCGAGCGGCTACGAAGGCGTGATGACCTCGCATTCCTGGCAAGGACGATCTGACATACCAGCTACGTCTTAACCGGACCGGACAGATACAATTTGTGACTCATTAAAATGACAGATCCATGCGTTAATGAGTACGAGTCATTATACTCGTACATCTTGAACAGATCCACAGCGCAGCGGACTAAACTAATACTCTGATAGTACTAAAACTATGATTTAGACAACTGTGGACGTCCTAACGATCTATAAACCGCATCCGCATCGGTTAATTTTTATAATAGACAATAGATTTATCTGTACAAACGGAACCACTACATTACACGTGGGCAATTAATTAATGCATAATTTACACTTTATTAGTCCGTCATTGTTGTATGACGTCTGTGGTGGTTTTGTAATTTATCTGGGAATAGACTAAGCCATTTCCTATTTCAACTAATAGCCTTTGCATGCGATTGGCCTTGGCGTGAAATTGTGATATTAGCTAAGGCGACAGTCAATTCAGAAAAAAAAATTAACTCTCAATATAAATGTCCATGAACTTGAAATAGAACTACACTGTACTAGTAGTTACTTTATGTTTTCGCACGCAATAGACAATAGGGTTCATAATTTGTGTAGCATTCAAAGGTCTAAGTAAATTGGATACCTGGAATGTCTTGTTTTGAGCATAGACTCTACCTACATGCTCTATTCTGCGACTCTAGCAGGGTTTATTGTTCAAATGAAACAGTGTGTGAAATGTAATTTAGTTCTGGTACCTACATAATTTGCATATGTTTAGCATTCCTTAATACAAAAATAAGTAGGCTTTTAACGTTAAAATAATAATTAATTGTTAATTATATGGACATTATATTAATGAACCTCTGTCTTTTTGCAATCTGGTTTTCAGAAAAACACATGTGACTAGAGATGGCGAAGAAAAATATTACGAGGAACCTGACTCGGCCACAAACGTGTGACTTTGATCTAATCGGCTGAAATCGCGTTCGAAGTTGTGCACATTCCCCTATCAGCTTCAAGTTATTATAATCTGATATCATTTTACAGCTAGCTTTAACTTGCTGGGTTCCATTCCAAAGTGGGGAAATGTTAAATATTTTCGACATGGGTTATTCCCACATGCCTTACAAATGAAGTCTACAAACCTTATTAAAATGTAAGAGAACCGCTAAACAATAATTTTTAAGCATTTTAGCGCAGGCAGACCTGTTCAAACGACATTTCAACGTTCGAGATAGTTCTACATGAATGAACTTAGATTTTATAAAGTTATAAATAAAATATGTTGGCGCCAAACTTATGTTTATTAGTGGACGTCACTATAAAAAAAAATAACAGTGAGACTGCTCTGGCCGGCCTTGAACCTCCGTGTCGATGCCATTGGAAAACGAAAAGGATGGTTATTGGTTAGTGACAAGGGTATCAAAATATACTTTAGTATCAAAACTTACGTAGATTGTTACGTGATTCAAAACCTTTACTGTTTGAAAAAAAAAAAACTACTTATGATGTGCAGGAACTCGAGTCGATTTTTAAATAATTAAAAGCTCTGCGAACATCCATTCAATAATAATTGCAGTACAGTAGTAAAATAACTTATTTTATTACTTGCATTTTGTATTAATTTATTCTTAATTATTAAAAATCTATAAATATAATCGTGTTCTACGCTGATTAGCATTACTGTAAATATTCTGCAGCTATCACTGATTGGTGCTTACAAATCCGGTTATACTAAGAATGTTTAGAGGTGAATTTCTAGACAAACAATTCGATCCGGTACCAGCCCAACTTGCGCAGCCAACAAAATGTCGGGTCGCAAATTTGTTTGGGTTTACACAAATTAATGCATGTGGGAGGACGCAGATGGTTTTGTAATATGGCGAGTTAATTATATAATTACGCTCCAATTAAGCTGAACCGTGCGTGCGACTGAGAAATTAAGCAAGCAATCTTTTGTTGCTCTACCGAATAGTTTATAATAAAAACCTTGTGGAGGCTGTGCGCAATCGCGCTGCTCACATTCACACGAGCCACCGATTGCGCTCTAATGGACCCTCGAGTCTTCCCAATTTATTATGATGATAGGCAGTGTCTAATTATGAGTGTTTTAATTGCGAGGCGGGTAACCACAACATTTTTATGTATTAAAACATCGTCATCATCATAATAATTAATAATTTCATAACATTTATCAATCACCGAGCAATAAAAAATTATACAAATAAAACCGAAATAATAAATAAGAGTCGGGTTAATAATTTACCGATATGATTTGATTATATATTTTACGATCATGCATTACATTTATTAATATTACATACTGTGTATATGGTGAACAGCAATAGTAACTCCACCTTATAATGAATATTAACCAAAACTTCGAAAGTCTGGTTTAAGCCATTTATAGCGCTGCTCTTTTTTACGGAATGAGGTAATTCACCTAATCAAAGCACCGTAATTACAGTTCACAGACGAGAAGCCGACACCTTTATGGAATGAGCAGGTATAGCGAACAGGCGATGATGTAAATCTTCTTTATTTCACCAATTAGCACGCGGCATCATGAACGAATGTTTATCGTAATTTAATCCATCACCTGTTGATTAATGATTCTTTAATTGGAGCTAGTTTTACGTATGCATACACATATGGTCATTTAATGTAACGTCAAAAGGCTCTAAAGCAGAATGCTTTTAAAGATCACGCGGAAGCTAAATCACAAAGTGTATTAATTATTCATTCTAGTTAGACGTATACAACTGGTATTTTTCTTGATAAGTTTAACATGTCATTAAAAAACATAATGATCCCTAATACTATCTGAACTTATTGTGTTCTTTGTAAGACTACAAAGAACTCAATAAGTAAATAACACTGCAACTTAGGATATATAATATTAATTGAATGTATGTAGACACATACATTTAATGTATTTTTTAAGTTTACATACTATTTTAATATCAAAATTAAATACATTAACAAATTATTTACTTATTTCATCATTATCATCATCATCATCATCAGCTAATCTCAGCTAATCCTCTGCTGGACGTAGGACATTTATTTATTTAGTAAAAGGTATTTTCGGAGTAAGACATTATATGTTTAAACTACTGACCCGCCCTCGCTACGCTTCGGATGAATTTTACATAAAAACCTCGTCTTGAATCTCTCATTATATCTATTAAAAAACCGAATCAACAAACAATAACAATTATAAAGATTTTAGCAGATATAAGGATAGAGAAAGCGACTTAGTTTTATACTATGCAGTGATGATTAGCAGGTCTAGATAGTCCGAAAAAACTATTTAATATGCGCTGTCGATGCCACAACATGAAGAGTTCAAAATCGCGTAGTTTTTGATCGATTTACTTGGACATCAATAAGTATAAACACAGAGCTGGGTACATACTTAAGTGTTCTTAGATTTACTAAGAACACAGTACTTACTTCATCGTTTACGTAGTATTACAACACTATATTATGTACGTAGGCGTTTTCAATATGCTAGTTTCCTTATTTACAGATGGACAGACGACGGCATTTACCAACCTGTATAATTATTTTCTTAAATCAATTCATACGGTGTTTTAATTGCTGGGTTCGTCTTAATTTTACTCATGATTCCTATAGCAATTCTTTATTGACTTTGTCGAATGGTCTCATCGCGGAAAAGGTATTCGATAAATTCGCTAAAATAATATAAGGCAATAATATAAATATTGTATCAAAAAATCCCCTTTGTAATTCACGAGTCTGAGATACGTAAATGAGATGTAAGATTTTCATTATTTCCTCAAATAATTTGTATGGACATTTTAAATTCAACTTTGAGTAAAACAGGAGCAAACAAACAGACGACAAAACAAATATCGTTGATTGTAAATTTACACACCATACAGAGCTCCAAATAAAGTGAATGAACTTGTTTTTCACCATCCGTTTATACACCGTGAAATTTTAGTGGTTGTTGTACAAAAGATGTGTGCAGTTAATTAGTTTTTTGGTAAAATCAATAAATGCCGGTTTTACGAAAGGTTTAACCGTAACTCGAAAGCATGTTCGAACCGCTTTATGACTTAGGGTGTAGAGCTTCTTTAGCTTTAAGCATCGATTTCATGCGGCAAGCAGTACCTGAATACGTCACATCTTCAAAAACAACGATAGCTTCTCTCGTTTTCGAGTTGGAAAATTATTATTCTGAAAATCGAAAAAAAAAAAAAACTTTTTTTTCGATGAATAATTTGCATGATTCGATAGTATTACTAAAGGCAAGTCGTTCTGCCACGGGAAAACAACCACTAAAATTTCACGGTGTATACGTCCCCGTGTCGTACGGGCACGGGCCTACCCTAAACTAGGGCGATAAGGCCTTAGTCAACTACAGTTGTTAGGGTTGTTGTGTTTGTTGTTGACTACACAACAGGTGTGCAGGTTTCCTTACAATGTTTTCCTTCATCGTTAAAGTGTCGAATAATTGTCATGTGAATTTCAAATTTAAAAACACAGTGGTACGTGAACTGGCTTGCTCGCATACAAGCAACGACCTAAACCACTCGGCCAACGACGTTTTTTTTAAATAAGAGATTTCTAGTAATTAAAAAAAAGGACGACATCAATAGGTGTAGTGTCTTTTTTAAGTAAATATTTTTTTAACAATGATTAAAATTCCGTAAATAATTTTAATTAAAAAATACATTTGTTATGCTCTTTAGACCGTTAAAATTGTTCATCTTTTCCGTATCCTACATCCAACGATTATTAAGAGTCGTCATTTTAAAAGGACGTGGTTAGTTATTACGTGTCCATTCCATTATCCAATTTATTGAAATTAGGATCCGGTTGGGTTTTTACCTTAACCATCCAAGGCAAGGAGTCCTGTAATGATATTCCAAGAGCGGACGGCTTGTCCTCGCGGTGTTGCGCAAGCGCAGCCGAAGGGAGACACGTCATGAAAACTGTGTCTAACGTGACAAAGCTTCTGTATTGCTTCTTTATAGTTTTCCTGCAGGTAGCCTATCGGTGGCCACCGCATTGTATACGCGTGGTAGCAAGGAGCAACGCGTTGATTTCGAAATTAGAAGTATTTCCCGAAGTGTAAATATTTTTTTAATTCGTCTGCAAATAAGGCTTCCTTGTGTTAAGTTTTTTTTTTAATCCGTTCGCATATTCGGCTTCCAGGTAGAACGTTTAGGTAATTTTAATGTCTGGGACTTGGGTGGAAGATAACAAAACCAGATTGCATGAGGTGTCCGCAATACATTTAGCTGGACATGATATTTTTGAAACCAACATTCAAGAATGCAATAATACTTATTGAAACTATATAAATATGTTTAAGTTTTTAAAATTTAAAACACACGTGATTATTAATATGTATTAAAAGGCCTTAAGGCTATACAGAATGGTGTGAATAATTTATTATTTTTCCAAGAAAATATCAACTTTATACCATTAGATAGCAATTTCATGGCATTACATAAAATAATATTAATATTTCATTATTATTGAAAAAAAAAAACAAATTTTGTGTGTATTAAACAGCAACGTGCAACCTCATATATAAACCTTGGCGATTGTTGCAACACTCTCAGTACGACTCTAGTCGCTTTGCCGCTTGGATCAGGCGCGTCTCGCGACGGCCGGCCACGGAGAGGGCGAGAGAGGCCAGACTCAACACAGCTGACGAGCGAACTCCTAGACATGTGGACCGAGTGAATGCAGTGTTCTGTGACGTAATAACAGTGAGCAAACTTATCAGAGAACATAACATTACAGTGGAGGTGGTAACGCACTTAACAATGGATACCAAAAGCACGGTAAGTTATGTTAGACTTAAGTCATTGCAACATGTTCATAGGTCGATATGAAATAGAAGAAATTTTACAAATCAAGGATAAGATGAATGAAACATCTTCTAATTTTAATAGTAAATGACTGAAATGCAACAATAGAATATTATTACAACCATTATAACGACTCTCGTAAGTATAAGATGAATGTTTTATCACAGATTAAAGTATCAAAGTCTTTTGTTGTTTAGCTATTGTCTTATGACCTTAAGCCAACTACATTATTAACTTATAACTAGTGGCCCACCCATATTATAATGACTAGTCAGTGTCTCTCTAAAAATGTAATAATAAATACCTATTGGGGAGTAGTCATGAAATTTGAGAAGTTAGCATATAAATTCCTAGAATTGATGAAGCAATCATCAAGAGGCCGACACAGAAGAGTAAGGGAATCACATTACAATTATGTGCCAAATCAAATTTTGGACTATGAAATACTATGCATATTTAAATAGTTTACCTTTCATCCTATTACCTATACCTACCTACTCACCTACCTCTTGAGACGTACCTGAATTTAGACAGCAGCCTACAGCACTCGTTCAATAAGATATTTTTATTTCGAGGAATATGTATAGGATTTTTTTTTATATTAAAATTAACACAACATTCTTTAGATCTGCTTAAGTTTTCAATAAACAGATCAAAGGTCAATGTACACAAAGTTGTCTTGGTGTCACCAAAACAGTATGTAACATTTAGGAGCCACCACTTTGAATAAATTATGAATTGATCCAGTTTTACGTGCATTTATGGTAACATCCTATACTAACGTCTACCACGGAATGTGGTTTACAAAACAAATCTAGTTGGGTATTTTAGCGCGGGATCATCGGCGAGATCCGTGTCTCGTGACCAGCATAACAGGTCTGTTCCAATTTATAGATATTTTGGAATATTTGATATTTTTGCATACCAACATGTTTAATTTATGATAAAAAAATCTCGAGTCCGTTGAGCTTTTCTTGTTTTGATTACCTCATTAGACATGGCGCCAGTTTTTTTTTTTACTCGTAACCTTAGATAAGCTAATGATATTATTAATTCATTAAAACTTGCAAAACTCACTGATGTGCAATATAGCTGAAATAGCGCGTGAGATACGAATTTACTAATCTAATAAAGAATCTAAAAAATATATGAACTTCGCGAAGAGCGTTGATGCATTAACTTCCTCTCGTGAAGTGCTAAACACAAAGAAGGTTATTTACAGAAGGTATATAAAGCGACGTGGGACCAACAGATTAAAATTCAACTGCGATTCATTCAGCACAACAACACATCAGAGGTCCAGTGCGATACCTATTCTCTTTTGGGGCAGGTCGAGTATTTTGAGAGATAATAATCGCAACATGTTTGATTTACTACATAATTATCGTGTATTTAAAATAGCGGACGACTAAGATACAATTTTGAGAAGTTAATTTACAATGTCCGATATACCATCACCTATTTGAACATAGATTTAACATTTACTTGAGAAATTTAAATAAGATAAAAGTGTACTTAACTAAAACCATGGTGCAATAAATCCATATTACACGTTTGCCCATTTTCTTTACAAAGTTTCCACACAAAAATTCTCTCAATCATTGTGCAAGCGATATCTGCAAAAATATTCTAAGTATGCTAACTTATTACTTCAACTGAGAAACAGGGTATTCAATTAATAAAATCTACACTAATATTATAAAGAGGAAATATTTGTATTTTTGTATGTTTGTAATGAATAAACTCAAAAACTACTGGACCGATTGCAATAATTTTGACACCATTAGAAAGCTGCATTATTCAGAAGTAACATAGGCTATATTTTATCCCGGTACGGGAAGTAGTTCCCTCGGGACGCGGGTGAAACCGCATGAATGATAAATATTTTAAAATATAACTGAATGTGCTACAACTGTCTTTTTACATTCTAAATTATTTATTCTATAAATATGTAGCGATTAGTTGTTAATAGTCAGTACCTACTTGGTATTGTAAAGGATCCTGATTCTTGAATTCATGAGTATCGCCTAGAGGAAAAACCTAGTGATGGGAAACGCTATGTAAGGCAAAACCTGATTTAGATCTAAGTAATTTTAGTCAGAAAATTGTATAATCGTTTAGCAAACAGGAAATAATGCATATTATTATCTCTTATAAGATTTCCTCAAATGATCAATATTTTGTGCTCATTTTAGTTATGAGTATTTTAGCATACTTATTTACATTATGACTACTACGTATTACTTGCCGCGTAGTCTCGAGAATTAAAATGTCATCTCCTCTTAACATAGAAGGTTAAGTACACGGAATAGATGCTCACACAAGTGTGATAAAAAATAGAGTGCACATGCGGTCTAAATCCAAAAGAACCACACTGATGTATAAATTAACATTTACTCTAAAAAACAATATATTATTATGGATCTAATTAAAAGAGTAACATTTACTTTTTGAGCAGCATTTTATCTTTTCATTTGTTCATAATAAGACGATAATGCATTCAGTTAACGGTTTACTTCAGTGTCAACGTATTTAATCATAAAAAGATCCCTTCAAAATGAACACTTGCGAAAGTAGCCGCCACGAAGTTGACTGAGCGGCAGTTAATATACCTTTCAAGGACTGCATTATATTCAAGACTCCCGTATTCAAATAAAGAAACAAGCGCACATCGAGTGCAAATCCAGTTTATGACGGACATGAGATTAATTTCGAAAGCAAGTGCGGCGAGCGACCAGGGCTCTTGCTATTAGGTACGTAGCTAAATGGCACAGGGACTGACAAGTAAAGTTGCCCTCGACGCGCGGCCTTCACATTTCACAATACCCGGACTTAGCGCGCATCCAGCCGGTCTGACCGCGGTGCATTCATTCAACCAAAATCAACCGCAAGGAAGCAAATGCCGTCCGTATCTATGACATTATTGAGAGCAGTGTCTGAGCCAAGACGCGTATGTGTTGCTCACAACGAAGCCTCGTATTATACTTTTAGTACTTGCTGTGATTTCATAAACATGATTTTAATATGTTATTCTAGTTGTCTCTACACAAGTACCTTTTATGTGTAACTGGACACCGAACACTTTAATACATTTCATATATACGGATGTAAATATTAATATGTATTTCGATATAGAGACCTTCATATAAAAATGCGATAAAAAAAGTTTGAAGCAGACATTTGATTAATTAGTGTAATCATCATATCACTAATTAATCGAATATCATATCATATGAATGATTATTTAAGTTTAAATATAATATTTGATGTATTTAAATAATTGCACAGAATGTTTACGTCAATATTTAAATTTTAAATCTACCTTTATAATCTAACTAGCTGTGCCAGCGACTTCGTTCGCGTTTCCCCCGTTTTTTACACATTTTCCATTGTATCTTTGCTCCTATTGGTCGCAGCGTGATGTTATATAGCCTAAAGCCTTCCTCGATAAATGGTCTATACAACGCAAAAAAAGATTTTTTCAAATCGAACCAGTAGTTTCTGAGATTAGCGCGTTCAAACAAACAAACAAACAAACAAACAAACTCTTCAGCTTTATAATATTAGTATAGATTTTGAACTCGTCGATATTCAAATGCGACTTAGAACTAGCATACAATGAGAGTTGCTTTCAATTTATCTGTTACCTTCTGGAAACTTGGCGACACAAATAAACGCTCGTAAACATACCCGCAAAATTGAGGTTAACTCATTTCCCCATCTCTAACTGTTTATGAAAAATCTCAAAACGACGACCCCAGCAGATAAGGCAAATAACTCAAGCAGTAAAAAATGAACACTCGACAACGTGGAGACATTACTTATACATGTTGTACACAATGTTCGATACAAGAAATGAGCTTTTTGTCGTTTCGTTATGTGAATACTCTTATGTCACTGCATTTATGAAAGCTATTGTCCCTCACAAACAAATCATACTTATGCTAGGAATTATGCTTATCTTGTTGATTTATATATCATCAACAGCACGTTATTTTTATCAAAAAATTTATATAATCTACACTATCCACAAACATTCTGCTAAATATGATGAAGTAGAAAAAAGGCTCCAAGAATAGTTTAAAAAATACCTAAAATTCGTTAACCTCAAGCTCAAGAAAGCTATTTCGTACTCTTCGTATAATGTGAGGCTATAAATGCGAAGATATGCGTTATTTGGCAGTTCATGGTCAATGTTTGCACAACACAGTAATAAATTAAGTGTCTGGTTCATGTTTAAAGTGTCACATAACCATTTGATTTTTATTCTAATCGAAGCGCTTAAATCAAGAACATTTTAACCGGTAGACGGCGGGACATAGAGTATGTTCATCCATCTGCCGGGTCTGCTAGCGAGAAGACTTCGTAGTATTCATTTAAGAAAAATTGAGACAGGTAGTGAGTAGGAAATTAATTATTAAATTAATAGTATACATTAAAACAAAACTTTTAAAATTGCCTTGTCATTCGCAAAACGTGCAGTGATCCAATAGTTTGTTGGCGCCACTTTCGTATATTATCGGATATCCTTGATATTTAGATTGAGATTCATCAACTAATACAATTATTCCATTTACAGGCACCAAAACTCACGAAGTAATGTCATAAGTAAAATGATTCAAAGAGAATCATATTGCAGCAGTATAATTAATCAAAGTTTAAATTATAACGCATTCAGACTACAAATTGAAAAAATGCAATCATAATGTTTTATGTTACAACATAGTACAATTTATCATAACAATAATTATTTATCTACAGTATCTAATACATATGTAAATTTCGTGTCTCGAACAAATCGTTAATTACTTTTTATCCGCAGTTTGTTAATAAATTGACGTGCTTTGCGAACACTTTTGGGTATCTGCAAAAAACGAAGCGTGCTGTAAAGATCCTGGAGGCCTGTCAACACAGGATTTCCCAGCTGCAAACGGAACTGCCGAACAAAAGTCGACGCGTGACGCAATTGGAATTAGACGACCAAAGCTCGCAGTAAAAAACCCTATTGAAACAAACCATATGCGGGTCTTAATGGATGCGACAATTGCGACATACACAAATAATCACATGCAAAAAATATTTTTGTATAGTTTCTATAGATCTTGGGAGTTCCCAAATAGTTCAAGTATCTATGGAATTTATTTTTGTCACTGCGACTATTTAAAATTCAGTGACTACATCGCAATCGAACAAGTTTCGAGTTACGAAATAATTGGTAAACAAAATTTTTCGCGCCGTTGAACGATGTTCATACCTACCCGTACTCGTACTATGGTTAAAGGTCGTTTAGTTTGTTTCATTTGATATGATAAACTCCAACGAGACATTTTTCCCTAAGGTGAACGGATTAAATACCTATGTTAATAAGGAGTTATTTTTAAATGTTTCAACTCAGATATTATGGCTGTGAAGATACACCACCAAAATGACGTTAGCTCCTTAGGACATCATAATATAGACAATTTGAATTGTGTAATGTTGGGGACTTGAAAAATTGCTTTAAAGGTTTTTGAATCATAATATATTATACACAATGTCAGCAAAGACGACGGGTCGTATATGTATAATAATTGCCTGTATCACACACGAAGGACCAACATTTTCTTACTTTAACGACACAACAAGAAGGTAGCGTTAGAGTCACCGTTGCCGCCAACCGAAACGCGGGTTTTTACAACGTTTACATTCATTTTAAAAAACTTTTGACAACAAACGGTTCGTTATCCATCGTTTGACAATGACCTCTTGATCTGAATATTTTTATGTAGGTGATATCATTTATATTAATTTTAGATTTTTAGAACATAATTCTGTAACGCAATATTGAATCACGACCATGTTTATGAATTTTAGAAATAATAATTTCCGATGTTTGAGGGGACCCGAACGCTTAATTTAAGTTTTAGTTTAGCAATGTGCCTATACGCCCTACAGGAAAACACAAATAACTATCCAAATAAAGACCTCTAAACTCATTACATTAAAATTTAGTCGGGTAAAAATACAAGATGAACTAAAGTGGTGTTGTTAACACGATAGTCAGGAAGCGGCACTGTCTATACTGTGTACCATTTTACAAAGACCCAACTAACTCGTCAAGGTAAAGTAATGACTGGAGGTATTGTAAGTATTCCGGCATCGAAATCATTCACGACATTACTATGTACCACCGACAACAATGTGCAAATCCCTTCTCTTAAGATATAGAACATAGTTAATACTACAATCAATACAGCTTAAAATTGTACCCGCCATAACTATGTCTAGTAACTAGAGAAAATTTAAAAAAAGACACTTTTAAAAAGTCACATTTATCTTAATTTTTTATTTCCATAAGTGACGAACACAAAAATGTACGATAAATTAATTAATAAAGCAGTTATTCCTCGATAACCTTCGAAGGTCAAATTGCACAGTGTTCTCAAACAAGACGACATGAGACATATTAGTTCAAATTTGTTTAAGCGAATGAACAGGTATCTACACAATTAATAAGAAAGATTATTAATAATGTAGCGGAGCTATCGCTTTTCGCTGCGGTCATTAATCATGGAGGACGGACGTAGTATGTACCATTCTTTTGTTCATCAAACAAAAAAAACGGAATTTGTTCACGAGCATGTTGATAGCCCACGTAGTAAAGTTATAACAGCAAATTGCAGACGTCAGAAAATGATGTCATCACTAGCGTGGATTTAATATAAGATGAAGAATCCGGCTATGTAATCTATTTCATGGCCACTTTTTCTACCGTTTCATCCCACTCTAAGTATGGGTGTTATTATAAAAGCTAATAGCTTCGAAAAATGTATAATCATCAAATACCTTAGCGATGAAACACCTATTTATTATAACATTAATCATTTTCTGGAAAGGATAAGAACACACTTTTTGTGGAGTCATGTGATGTGATCGACCTGTCAAAGTCCGGAATAGGAATTTGTGTTGCCGTTATTACTTAATTGCCCGACGAAGATATACGAAAAATATAAGAACCAACATTAGGTTACGAGGCATTATAATGACATAATGTTGAGCATAAAATTACAATGGCGATAAAAAAAACGAAATGTATATGGGCCTACACGGCAGCTCATTGTCAGTCAGTAGTCAAGCAGCTTCCATAGCAATTTGCATTGACACGATTCCCGTTAGCTTCATAAATACAACCAATTGAGTTCAAGGACGTCCATAAGCAGTTTGTGACCAGCGTGAACAATGAGTTATGCTGCGGCGTCCTCATGCAATCGCGTATAAAATATGATAATTGGACGCTCAAAGCCATGTCTCGATGCTAATCTGAATCCAGAAAGAGACGACAAATCAGTTGGAAATATTTCATGTGAACAATTGTACAAATTTTGGATACACTTTCAACAATGCGCATTGTCCGGTTGTATTATAACGAGGCACAAATGCCTGATTACATAAATAATGCCTCACTTATTGACTGATGAGTTTCCGTGCTAGACGTAACACAAAAGTTCCCAAACTTTAGAAGTTGACATAACATTAGTATTTTTCATTTATAACCCAACTTAATTCGGTATTTCAATACATTGAATAATGAAAAGCGTGAAATTAAAAGTATCGAAATCGTGTATCCCGTTATCCATTGTGACATTTGCACATCCGAAAGTATTCCGAGAAGAAGTGTTCAAGAGGATGGTAACGCTTTCTCTTCTTAAGGAGAACAGTCTGGCCAGTCGTTAACTGATTATCATAGTAAGTGTAGCAGGCATTCATTGTTTGAAGTTATGAAAGTTGGTGTGGGGGCGTGTCGTCATCGCTAAGCTGAAGATTTGAGGCATTACATCTTTCAATAAAGCTTTAACAATAGACAGCGTTGGCTCGGCGTTGAAAGGGAAATCAGATTATTTTACTAAATGAATCATAATTAGCCAGGAACGATTTGGGACGTAATCGTTGCGTAGGATTGAGTAACTATCTATCTACCTGTGCACAAGGGGCATGGGTTTGACAAAAGGCAACCGTGTCATATGATTTCGAAGCTTGCCAGCATGGTCTAATGAGTTCCGTGATTTCAAATGAACCGTTATAGACACGCGGCGCATGCATCGGCTGTTGATTCCAAAAGATTACAGCTCTTGCATAACTAGACCGTCTTGTTGAACCGAACATGTTTCACAACATGCACCTGTTTTACCTATGGCGCTAACTGGATCAGCCTCGTTGGTCACAGTTCATTTATCTTGGAGTATAATGACACCATAGTTATCTAGTTCGTTAAGTAAAAAAAGTTTTCATAATGTTATAAAATGTTCTAATATGCTACAGTCATTATTATAAAATGTATTCGCTTATTTTCATTATCAGCGGGATGAAATGCATCTTCATTAACGTTTTAACTTTTAATATATATTGCCATGTCTATAACAATAAGACATGTGACTATTGATACCGCTTGTTACAATAAATCCAAAAGGTGGAATGGAAGTACCATTTACGATTTTGGAATTCGTTTTTTCCTAACTGACTAACGATGATGGCTTGGAGGAGCCTTGTCATCATCACCGGGCTTGCGGGGAGCGGATGGCTCTCACCCCTAAAGATTTTGGAATTCGTTTTTTGCAAGGTCATATCTACGAAACTTAGAACACGGTGTTCATTGTACACGCAGGATCTAGATAGGTATGCACTATGACTTTAATGCTAATAACGAATTCTATTACTTAACATGACGTAGACACACTCAATAAAATGTACACGGTTTGTGATGACCAAAAGAAAATTATCACATTACAGTACATTTTTATTGAATCCACCTAGGTGGGATAATTGGTTTCAATTAAGTAAACAGCACTTGTTGGCACTGTGTAAGATGGGTAAAGTCATTTAGAAATAAGGGGTCAAGGTCGGACGGTATACTGAATAACGATCTTACTTTAAAGATTATATCATCACATGTTTTTTACTCGAAATAATTGCTATTTATAGTCATCGATTCATAGCAGGATATTTTTATTAATATTCCGATAGTTGCAAGAGGATCCAATCTAGAACGGATAATTAATTTTGAATTACATGTATAATGTAAATTCTACTTACGTACAAGCATATAAAAAGTTTCTGTTTACTGTCAAAATCTTAACTGATGATTACTTTAACATCGTTGTAAGGATAATTAATGGTGCTAAAAGTTTTCTCATGATTCAATAAAATAAGTAACTTGAAGAATTAAGGCGATGGGTCTGTGCAGTCAGTATAGCTATAAACATACATACATACATACAATCACGCCTTTTTCCCAGAGGGGTAGGCAGAGATCACTTCCAGCGATCCACTTTTCACCTCTGTGGGAAACGTGACGTGACGGGTTGTGGACCACGTCGCCGCCATTCTGCCTTGTGCATTGTTATTAAAATATAGCTATAAAATTCTAAACAAAGCATACGTCTAGCGTAGTAGCACATATTAATTATTCGCTCTGGAAAATTTTAAAGAATCTAATTTGCATAGGTCATATTTTCAATATCATTACAATACAAATATAAAATAGATTTTTAGTACCTAACTAATGCAAAATTGTACCGGTCACAATTAGCATCTTAAACTATTTTGAAGAAATATTCTTGTCATAATACAAACGATTTATGTAGAACAGTTGGTTAGATGAACGTGCAAACTATAATTATATGCGGACACATTGCATGTTATCACGTGCTTTACCGACGGTTTGTCACATGGAGGGATAATTATGTCAATCAATGGGCGATATTTCAATAATAGAGAAAATTTAATTCAACAGTTCAGTCTTTAAGTCATATAAGTAATAGAACAGTCACAGATTATAAAAATGTACCATGTTCATTGATTTTAGTTATTTTTATGTAGAGCACAACACTGTTAAAGCAGATTTTAATTTGTATAAGTTTTTTGTTGAATAGAGGCTGCAACATTGATGTACTGTAATGAATTCAATGTACTGTCAGATCATGTCTGTCTCAATCATGTACACCAGTCTTTCTCCTCGTAAGGTAATAAATGTTCAGACGCAAACAACAATGTTTGCGTGAGACAAATCCGGAATCCTTCAACGTGTAACCACCTGCTTCACAAGTTTAGATCTCAGTTACGCACATGGTACGCGTTGTCGGTGCATAACTACAATCAGTGCAACTAGCACCAATTCGAACAATACCAATCGAACCTCACGGGGTCCTCAAACGTGTCCACACACGTGTTGATAGCAATTAAACACTGAATCATGTCCATTACTGCGCACGTGCTGAGCCATGCACTCCCATGAATAATGAGCTTAGCGATGTGATCGAGCTTAAGTATCAAGTACGTACGTATTATACCTATATAAAAGCGTTTTCATATCTAGGTCAATAAAGCAATATTGCAAGTATCTTGCATGAAATTTAAATCTTTTACAAGCTAAACTAGAAGTCCTGATGACTATGTATTATCAGTACCTACAGTCAAGCCACTATAATATGAATGAAAATAATTAATTAAAATTCTTTCCGGATCGTGCCGAGGCCTTCACAAAACCTTCAAATTGATCATGAACAATTTAATCAAAGCAACAAAGCAATTTTACTGCGTCAAAGGTAGAAATTTGAATCTAGAGTCACAATTTTTACGACACAAACGAAATCACACTCAAATTGGCTAATTCTCAGCAACCACCAGTCGTTTCTACATCAGACAAAGTATCAAGCTCGGGTAGATTGGCCGAGTTCTCATGAATTTTTATTCATTCACAGAATGCTCATAGACAATAGAAACTGCACAGCCTCGTGGCAAGATTATTATTCTTTTATTTCTGACATTCGACCAAACACAAAAGCCTGGGTTCATGATCATACAGCTTAAATAAATTACGATGTGATAGAGTTCTAAGAGTTAAATGTCAACATGAGAAACTCTGGGGGCGAATGCTAGTAACTAAGTGATTTTACCTTAATTATCAAGTGAGCAATGTTTTAACATAAAGAAGTAGTCATAAACGAGCACATGATATTTTTTTTAGTTTGTAATATACCCCAACAATGATGTGTACAAAAGCTATCCCGCTCCAAATGTTCCACAAAAATACGAGATACTCATAGTGAAACTAGTTTGACGTTGACCGAAAACTCCCGCCTTATCTCCGATCTTGATTTTAGTGTTCGTTCTATTACATTCCCGCGGCTAGTTCCCACAGAGACAGCGAAAGTGCTAGTGCATTCTGCATACTGTCATGTTATCTGTGTAACAAACTTTAGAACCGGTTCAGCTCATTTGGCGAAATAATTTTGCAACGCGCGCCCACTCCCGCTTGCCTCCGACGCCGCCCGACCGTACAATATACATCGAAACGTTTTCATGACGTAGATACGATCTAATTATCGACCTTTTAATTCGATACTTGAGTCGTGTTCGTATTTCAAACAATGTGGTTCCGTTGGCATATATATAATGTTACACGGATACACATATAATTCGTTATCCACTTCATAGGCGAGAAATGCAATAAAAACCTCAAAATTTCACAAACCAGTATTTTTTTTTTAATTTTACGAAACAAACTAAAACTTATTATAGGTAGCTAAAGATTAAATATCAGAATCAAAATAATACACTACATTCGAAAATCCTTCATCGAACGTTTAGTATCCATGAAATCGTACGGAACCTTCGCACCGTAAGCAAATATCAAACAGATTAAACAATGCGGCCTTGCAAATGCTATAAAAGAAATGCATTACGCTACCGCTGCCCAAGACGCCTATCCATCATATTATCAAGTAACAAAGAGGACCATGGAGCCGAGAGCAAAACTAAGATGTATTGCGTCAGAGGCCGACGAAACGAGACCGCAAATAAAGAGAACACGGACCTTGAGCACCGTATCTGACAAAATCAATCGGACTCCGCACAAAACTTGACCTAAAAATGTAATTGATGAAACTGCTCCAGCCCTGTTTAATGATTCGCAAATATTACAATCAAAGAATTTGACGGCAAATATGCACAATCATCAATAATCCATTGTAAGTCATGATATATTTTTGCGATTCCGTTCAGTAATCAATAACAGTCGCCACTGCGCTGATAGAGAACGACAGAACCGAACTGGCTGTTCTACAAAACCGATTGGAATCCAGATACAACGTATAACTTAGAAGTTGCTAATGGGTACAACATAATTCACTTTCAGATAGTAAGAATTACAAAATTAGATGAGTCAGTCTCAAGCCTTTCAAGGATTCAAGCGGCTGTTGCAATGCGCGATATTCTGGAGTCCTTAATATTTGCTAGTTTAACTTCTCATAATATATATTCACAGTATATGTGATCATTATAATTATTGTATTTGTGAGAGAGTAATTAATTTATAGCAAAACCTACTAAGTTGTAATTATTGAATGCATTATTGGTTTTCATATATCGAACACATTAAAATAATGTTAAAGGGCTTATAAATTACAAGTGCTTGAACGTGCTTATAATTAAAATACCAGAAGAGCAAATTGACCCTGGATATTCCAATTGAGACGCACTAACGCAGACAAGGTTTTTGTATTGAAACGGATAGGCAATAATAAAAATAAGTAACGTTGTAAGATGCTTACATTATGACCAGCTATACTTAACACTCATTATAGAGTTCAATCACAAATTAAATTGAGTAAAGGAATTAATAATTAATAGATAATTCAGGCTTTGATTATGTGAATTTGTGCAGAATTCTTTATGAATAGAAACATTTTCTGTTATGTTGTGCAGCATTAAACCAATAAGAATACATATTTGACTGTAATAAATAAGACAACAATAATTGTAATAAGAAATCAAGCGTAATACTGTATGAAGTTAGCATTCCTATTTCGACTGTAATGCAGAACATTATGTAATCACGCACGATGAAATGTAACCCAGATGATATCATGATGCCGGCAATAATATCTGCAGATGGCATGCGATGCGACAAGGAAGAGCTGCAGTGATTTCCGCGCGCATTCGGTAACACCCACACATACAGGAGCGGCAATACCATAGCATTACACAACATACATGCACATAAGTAAACTAAGGTTAAAAGTAGGTTTTTAAGCCGAACTAGTGGGAAAATTGACAAAACATTTCAACTTGAAAATAAGTGTGCTCTCATTTTGCAAGACTGCCACACAAAAGATACGTTTTTCCAGTCGCAAGTCAGCTGACATGTTTTCAAGTATGTTAAATGACATGCGTTCTCTGCTACAAAAAGTTGTTGACAAAAAGAATGACCGTTCAAAAGGCTTGAATAATGTCTTTGGGCCAAAAATGTTAATATACCTCTAGTATAAAACAATTTAGGCTGTACTGGAAGTGTAAAGTATATTTGAGTTTGGGACCTAAGCACTAAAAAACCATAAGAATGGAAGAATAATGACCGCTCAAATGGTCCGATGTACAATGAGTAATAATTATTATAATGACAAGAACTTAAGTGAAGATTGTACCAAATCTTTTTAACCGCACTTATTACCAATATGCCAGCAGTCATTAAACCGTGCCAATATCATTATGTGGTCAGTGGCACATCGACCACATCGTAAGCACACACGTTATGATGGTATACACTTTATAATGAATATGTAATGATTACTTTATTAACTTTGGTTGCATAACAGTAATTTTACAAAAGGTGGACCTAATTCCTTATTAATTTCATAACATTAAAGCACTCAACCTTTAGGCACAGTATGAATTTGTAGGTGGAGTGATTTCTTAATTCTTGTTAAAAAGGTCATCATTAATGCACAAGTAAATAATTTTAATACCTGCTAAATAATAAAACGATAGGTGCAATCTTAGTCTAAGATCGTGGTCGTTGATACATACATATTTTTTATATTTTGTATTGAGTATTCTGAATTTATAATATGGCAAGGTTGTCTTTTCAACAAAGTCATCAGTAACTTATAATAATGTAGATAACGCAACAAACAAGGACTTGGCTCGAGAAGCACTAGTCGACCAAGTAGTTTAATGATTGAACAAAGGTAGCAACGTGATACGTAGTATATTCGTCGTTACAAGTTAAAGAACTTTACATCCTTACTAATATTATAAATGCGAAAGTAACTCTGTCTGTCTGTCTGTCTGTCTGTCTGTCTGTCTGTCTGTTACGCTTTCACGCATAAAGTACTGAACCGATTTAAACGAAATTTGGTACAGACATAGTCCAGAGCCTAGAAAAGGTTATAGGCTACTTTTTAACCGACTGCGCTATAAAGAAGTAATGTTTTAGCCGTTAAACATCTCTACGCGGACGAAGTCGACACAGCCACTGGACGGATCGAGATGAAATTTAGCATGCAGGTAGATGCTATGACGTAGGCATCCGTTAGGACAGGATTTCCCGAAATTCCCACGGGAACGGGAAATAACGGGAAAATCCTTTTGTATGAAAAATACTAACCGCATAAGTTAGACGCTTGAAATTTGACATGCAGGTACCTTAATAAATTAAAAGCTTAGTTGCAACAGGATATTGTAGAATTCCAACGGTAATGTGAGTAATAGGGAAAAAACTTATGTATGAAAAAATCTAAACCGCGATATAGATAGACGATTGAGATTTGTCATGCAGGTACCCTAATGAACGTAAAGCTTACTTCCAACGCGATATTACAAAATTCCCATGGAACGAGAGTTATTGGGAAATAACTTCTGTATGTAAAATCCCTTACGGGTTTGAAATATATTATATAGAGATAGAGATATACCCGAAGCGAAGCGAGGGCGGGTCGCTAGTAGTTTATAAAGTAAAATCAACATTGACATTTTAAGTTAAGTACGAATGGAATAGTATGTGTAATATCTAATTTGTTCTATCTCACGCCAACATGGATACGCTTTTTTTTTAATATTGACCTCAATAGGTTTGAACATAAGTAATACGTGCACATATACACGTCTCCGTTCACGCAATTTGGTACATTACCAATAGTCATAATATTTTTACAACCTGGCTGTGAATAAGAAGACTGTATGCATTCAGAGAAAGTTGCAAGAGACATAAAATTTTCACGATACATCGGTGCCAACGTTGAACCTTAACTCAATACTTACTAAAGCTGATGCATCTGATGCCAAAGATCTTCAGACTGTGAAATTCGAAAAATATAATTGCAAGGACACTAGACTCTATTAGTTTTATATAATAGTTAGGGACATCGTTAGTAAAAACATTCAAGAGAAGTGGTCACTCGTCACCACCCGTCATCGAAATTCAAAACGAATGCTATTTTCTATGGGATTTAAAGAGCATAATAAGGGACAACGTGGAATAACCCTTAGTGCTCATTCACCCTTGCCGCTCACTAGAATCTTACAAAAGGGACTCGATTCTAAGACACGTTTTGTTTACAGATCTCAACGCACGAGTGGCACATACCGCGGCCGTCCCTAACGGGCAGCACTACGAGCGGGAGTCTCAGCGACTCGCGCTCCCGCGGCGGCTCCGCCTCCAGCCAAGGCTCGTCCAGCAACCACAGCACCCATGTACGACCATTTTTTTCTTTTTTTCACGCAGTGAAATGCATTGCGCACCTTCACCAGGAGATGGAGCTCTCTCCCGGTGATGTGTCGGACTCCCTAGCGACTGGCCAGAAAATGGTAAATGCCAGTCGCTGCTCCTGGACGGACTGCAATGCCCAGGGGATCTACCGTCTAAAACACCGCGATGTACCTCATCGCCCTGGCAGCGTCATGGTTCCTAGCATAGCCCAACTACCACGACGCTACCGGCACCCATGTACGACCACACCTAACAATTATAACATTCATCTCTTGGGTCATTCCACTCTGCCTGACCAAGCCTCTACTGATGAGAAAAAGATTGCCTTTTGCTTTCGGTGGGGCAACTTAGAGGGGCAGAATAACCCAACTCAATCTTCATTACCCATGCAAAAACCTATCCTAAACTTTTTCACGCCTCCTCACATCATCTAGAACAAAAAGCTTTTTTTTTGCCTACCACTTTTTATCCGTGAATTACATAGGTGATGATAATAATGGACCCGGTCAAGAAACCAATTAATATCGGCGTTTCCGACGCTGTGTCTACTTGTCAGTCCTTTTGTTCATACGTTAAATTATTATGATAGATTGAACATGTACACCTGAACATGCCTGTAACGACTTTGCATTACAACGTCAATATGTTACGTTAATAGCTGCAAAAACAATCACTGAAAGGTGCTAATGATTTATTGATCACCTTTCATCAACAGGAGCGCTCTATATCCATTTGTGCTTTGTACATTATAGTTCATGCCAGTGCTCATGACCTTTTCCGAATGTATGGCCCAACGCTTTTGTTTAACTTGGTCAAATGTGATGTAACGTGCACAAATAAGGTGTGTGCGCGTGAGCGTTATGGGCACACTGGGACACAGCGCCTCTTGACTCGATTAAATAATATCTTTCAATCCATAACCGGCAAAACTGAGTTTATAACTTTGATGTTACCACCCGGATCCACAAAATTAACGGACGTATTTTTTTTTGCAGAGCGTATCGTCAGGGTCATTTCTGTTGAATGCAGCTCACTTAGCGCGAATGAACGGTAGGAGTTCGACACACGAAGATTACGGATATCATTCGAAGTTGGGTAGTTACGGGCGGAAGACTGGCATTTCGGAAGCAGTAGTCGCCATTCCGGAGGAGACTCGGGATCCTGCGGACGGTTTTTGGACGGGGGTGAAGCGGGGATCGGCGAGCGGGCAAGACGCCGCGTCTGTTGCGAGTTCGACCCACTTCACCGTCGTGAATGGGTTCACTAAGCAGCGCTCCGGCAAGGAACACAAGTCTTGCTGCTGCAGCCAATCCCACCAGGTCACCGTACTCGTCGTAACAATGACCATCTTGTTCTCCGCATGCATATTGGCGGCTATATGCTTCGTTGAGAGTAAGTATTACCATAATCAAGGTTTCTTTACATGAGTACTACAAAAACAACTATAACCGTTGCACCGCCAACAAAACATGTGATTTCCGTCATCTTGGGTACTAGGATGTCATTAGGTGCTTATATTATTGTCAGTGTCAGACAGATAACAATAAGCTACTACTATTATACCAGAGCCGCTCTAAGTTGGCCGATTTGCTACATGTCAGACTGACTGCACTAGTCTTTGAGTATAAAGCCACTGGAGATGCCATAACGTCAACGCTTCTAACAAATTTTTCGCCACTTTTAGCGGGGGCGAGGTAAACACGTACAGCACACCACCAAAAAATTAATAACTCAACATACACAAATTTTGCTGTAACGATAACCACACACTACAAAAATGTTCAACACTTCGAACAATACACGCACACAAAAAAGTTTTCACGTAACTACGCAACACACATACGAAAAAATAGTGATGACACAAAGAATAAAATAAAATCAGTTTGGTGAATGAACTGAACTATCTTGTACTGATTATTTTAAAATTGTTAAATGTAAAAAAAATTAAGATATTAAATGTTTATTTATATGTGTGTCTGTCTGTTTGTGTGCATTTATGACCTAAGCCTCTAGATTTCGAAGATAAGTACAAAAAACTAATATTTTAATTTTAATCCTAAGTTTGATTGCATGGGAAATAACTGAATATACAATGTGCTATATAGAAGCAGTAACAGATTCAAGAAAAGTAAAGAAATTAAATTACTTACCAAACAAGGACATGTTCGCAAAGAAAGTATTGCACCTTTAATCAATGTCTTTCTGCTATTAGCATTTTAGATAACACTTGTACCTACATGTGGGTTTCCAAGAATGATTTTCGTTGTTACAAAATTTTCTCCATATATCCTTTATCTTTTGATCTTTTGGAAATCGAAAAGGACATACACTTCTATTATATAAATACTAGTTTACTAGTTTATGGTATAGTATGCATAACACATACACTCATAGCCCCGGACATAGCCTCGAAATATTTTATTGCTACAATTAATAATGAAATGAAATAATGAAATAATAATTAATTCTGCAAATAGATTTTCATGAAATACTTTTGCACGTCAAGTTGTAAATAAATTAATCACATATTACATAATTCATTGATGTCCAAGCGAGCAGCTCATCATGTCCATGGATTTTTATCATTTAAGTAGTCTTCTACTTTATAATATGCTTTTTCACAAGACACGACTTAATAAAAAGTTTGAAATTATAAAAGGTAATTCAATAACATTTTGTGTGATCTTTTTAAACAATTTTGTGCTTAAACCCAAGAACGACTTTCCAGTCTTTTGAAGCCTGAAACAGCAAACCTATGTTTATTTCTGGTGTTAAAATGGTGAGCATCCGATTTCTTATTAAATGATTGTATGTTCTTTTTATTTTAATAGCAATTCTTCTTAAATACACGTTTAAAAGTTAATAAAAACACTTAGATATGATACGAAACGCGCTCTTGTTGCGAATTTGAACTCTCGATCGCCTTTTACATGAGAATACTGCACAACTAACCATTTTTCAAGAGAAACGTCACGCGACAGGGATCAATGCAAAATGGCAGCGACAAGTAGTTTTATTAAACGTGTTTGAACAGTTGACCAATGTACTTTGCCGGAGGGGGTCGCCCGTGTATGGCATCTCCAGTGGCTTTATACTCAAAGGCACTAGTGAGGGACAACGGTAAAATTGCCGAAGTATATAAGTAACAGTTATTTCCACTTTATAACCAAGCAAGGTCTAATTATAACAAATTTTTATTAAAAACATTAATTCACATCCAAAAGATTGAATTTAAGTTCCTTATTTATAAATATATTTATTTTTAAAATACAATACTTATTAAATCCTTCATCCTATTTTAAAAAAATACCTGGTGAGTATTACCCACTACGTCAATATGAAAACGTGTCAAACGGCGTAACCTTGTAAAAGTGTAATACAGAGTGGAAATTTTACGTTTTCTTTTTACAATTCTATTATTTTAGGTAATAAAAGACAAATAATTAGATAATTAGGTGCATTTGACATTTTGAAATAACGTCTTATTTTTAAAAGTTGTTCTTTATGATTCGCTAAATATGTTCATCTTAACAAGGATAAATGCAAAATATAAAATAAAAAGTGTCAAATCAGTCTTCTAAGAACGGCTCCGGTATAATATACATACATATATATTTTTAAATACATAATCACACCCAGACACGGAACAAACACCGATGTTCATCACACAAATATTTGTCCCGAGTGGGAATCGAACCCACGACTCTTGGAACCGCCAGCCAGGGTCACTAACCACTGTTCCACCGAGCCAGTTAACCGTTCTAAGAAGACTGATTTGACACTTTTTATTTTATATTTTGCATTTATCCTTGTTAAGAGGAACATATTTAGCGAATCATAAAGAACAACTTTTAACCTACCACCTAATTATCTAATTATTTGTCTTTTATTACCTAAAATAATTGAATTATTAACTAGATTATTAACTAGAATTTTAAACTAGATAAAATTTAAAATGTCTGTTGTCTGAAATGCATGTAGTTGTCACCTATAATTAAGTTTGCGTTTATCTAAATGTTCATCTGGTCATGTTACTTATATCATATCGTTAATGTAATCTTGTTGGTAATCTTAAATAAATAAATAAATAAATTATAAAAAGAAAACGTAAAATTTCCACTCTGTATTACGCTTTTACAAGGTTACGCCGTTTGACACGGTTTCATAGTGACGTAGTGGGTAATACTCACCAGGTATTTTTTAAAAATAGGATGAAGGATTTAATAAGTATTGTATTTTAAAAATAAATATATTTATAAATAAGGAACTTAAATTCAATCTTTTGGATGTGAATTAATGTTTTTAATAAAAATTTGTTATAATTAGACCTTGCTTGGTTATAAAGTGGAAATAACTGTTACTTATATACTTCGGCAATTTTACCGTTGTCCCTCACTAGTGCAGTCAGTCTGACATGTAGCAAATCGGCCAACTTAGAGCGGCTCTGGTATAATAAAATAAAATACTATTTACTAGGTACGAACTAACACTAGTTCTTTAGAATCATTAAGTTATTTGATGTCATAAATTAACTTGTCGTCATAGATGCATTGTGTAACTACTGCTTCCTACGACAGATCTATGATGATGATGATCTATTTGTACAGAAATATTGACTTTTCTAAAATAGAAATATCAGGATAAGTGCTGATATCCAGAAACTCGACGAATTCAAACATCCATAACTTACAAAAAAAGTATTTTACCTTGATTGCATCATAGCTAATGTAATTTATTTTTACTTTTCAGTGAGAATGCGTAAGGAGACGGGAATGTATAAATATTCCTAACCGAAGATTTGAATAGCAGCCCGCGCTAAAAGTATTACATAGTTAATTGCATTATATTTATTTCTAATTATTGTAAGGGTCAAAATAAATGATTCCGGAATGATTGTGGTAATCGTAACTTATTATAGTAATATTAAATTAGTGACGCAAAATTTCGGTAGATAGGAGTTAACAATTTAGCAAAATTGTTAGTAATTAGTTTAAATACTGTATGGTACTGTTGATTAAGTAGCTGTTAGAAAATTAGTGCAATATCTTTAACAAATGAGCCCAGTTGTAATTTCTTATTTAGTCAGTTCATTGAGTAATCTTCATATAATTTCATACAATCGGAATAAGTAATATCAAATAAGTATTTTAAGGATTCTAAGTGAACACACACATAATGTCGTTTACAGCTTTTTTCCCGTTTTTTTTATTAAAATATATTTATTTCTTTGTAATGGGGCAATTATCTACGCGGATCTAACAATTTTTTTAAACACATTATGTTTTGCACCAAACGCATGATTTGAACCTATTACCTGATTTCTTTTAACAATTTGAACTTGAATCGATTTGTACATTTTATAATGTATGAAAAATATTGTACTTTTAAGGTCTATTTAGTAAACATCAGGTCATGGTCATGGTCTATGTATGCTTTAAAATGTATTAAGTAAGTACCATGTAAGTGTTAAATCCGCATTAAATTACTTATTTCATGTTGTTTTGCGGCAATATCCTAATATTGATAGAAAACCATTTTTTTTTATTGTAATAAAGATGCACATTTTCGTTCCCAAACATGAAAATATGCATCTTTAAGAATTTATCAGATATGTGTTGCTAAAATTGTGGCCTTTTATTTTTAAAATCTTACCTATTCAGTTCGTTAATAAGTTGATATTTTTTGTACAAGTATACTACAGAAGATCTGTGATAAATTGATACTTAAATAAAATGTATGTCTTTGAATGATTTTATTCATAGAATTATATTCCTAATAGTGGTCCCAGCGAATTTCATAACGCCAATACTATAAACCTTCCCTGGACTATCACGAACATTTTAAAACCAAAATTACCTAAATCGGTCCGGGCGTTTTCGAGTTTTAGTCAGACTAACGAACGGCAATTCATTTTTATTTATAAGAACTAGTGGTCACAGCGAATTTCATACCGCCAATACTGATTCTTTTTCTATATTTTCTCATTGAAACCTTCCCTGGACTACGACGAACATTTTAAAACCAAAATTACCTAAATCGGTCCGGGCGTTTTCGAGTTTTAGTCAGACTAACGAACGGCAATTCATTTTTATTTATAAGAGATGAAAAGTTCCCCTTTCCTAAATATTTAAACAATCTTATTTTTACACTACTGAAGAAATGCGGGTAATTTTTTCGATTTTTTTGATATCAAAACACATAAATAAACACAGAAATTGATTTATGTATGGGAAAAATTCGCAAAAACATCATCAATCTCAACAGGGAAAATAGTCAGTAAAGAACTACAGAAAACAAGAAAGTTCTTAAAAATATATGATTAGGTAAATATCTGAGTTCAGCACATCCATTAAATATCTCGAAGACAGGATTTTTATTTATTTATTTGTTAAGAAATAACCCTTTTACAATACCCATGAAAAAAATCAGCAACAGCCAGATCTTGAGTGTATAAGAATATTTGGAAGATAAAAAAGGAACTGCATGGCAAGATAAGAACATAAAGGGGATGGGGTAAAGTTGGCGTCGTTTTCAATTTTTTGCGGCACTTTTCATAAGTTCCCTTATAAATTTTGAAAGAGCAATATAAAACAAACCCTTTTGTAAACAATATGTTAGGTGAAATATCACACTACATAGTTTCATAGTGAATAAAATTAATAATTCTTGTTAAATGGATAATAACTACTTATGATGATATTTCTAGACATGATAAACACCTTGCGACTTTCTTTAAACAATGCATAACGTGACGCGTTTATTAAGACGGCATACTCATTAACATCAAACTTACTTTAAGTTATATCAAGACAATGTGATATTAAAGCAAATTATTTTTTAGAAAGCCAAGCTTTGCAGTTTAATTGACACATTAGGGTTAGTTACACGCAAAAGCATCTCAGAGTTTACACTTTTGACTTTGTGTCGCTCTTATTGAGATGGAATAATTTTCTTATGGCAAAACTTATTTACAATATAAGTTAAGTAAAGGTAGTGCTACAAATAAGTAGTGAAAATAAAACTAATTTTACGGAATAAACTCGCTTGGTGACTCTTTACCTTGTCGTAACCACGAGAGCTGTAAAGAGCTCGACACGCCGGGTCTCTAAATAATATGTATAGAATAACAATAACCGCGAATTTTATCAGTAAAATGAGTTTTATTTCAAACTAGTGTCCCGCCCTCGCTTCGCCAGTCAGTCAGTCATCTTCGAGTTATATATATTTAGATGTGTAGTGTTCGCGCAAATAGAAGACAATACTAAGCAGCAAAAAGATCGATGGCCGCTCAAAAAACAAATGACACTACTGGTCCATACAAAGATACCCAACCCTCTTTAAGTTAATTAATATTAAACCTGGGTTAGGTTCATTAAATACATGTAGATACCTCTACTATATAAAATAGTTTAGCATTCCTACAGGCTATTCTTGCAGACCTGTTAATTTGTTTTTTTTTTGTGTACCAACCAAGAAACATAAATCCCTTGGTTTTAATTCCCAATGTCAGCCCTCAAAAAGGCAAAGAGAAAAATAAGTCTCACCAATTCACATGTAATACTGGCGAAAACCTACAAAAAATAGCATAAGAAAGAATACTGTGCCCTATTAAAGGCCAAGATGTTTAAAAACATTACCTATAAAAGACCTGTCATAAAACTTACCTCAACTTCTTCCAATGTTTGAGTCCACCTGTAGTGTTCAAGGTCACATCCATTGCCCGAGTTAGGTTTCAGCTTGCCCTTCTCTTTCGGATCATCTTCGTCATCGGGAGCCTCCGCCACTTCTGTTTCCTTATTAGCACCATCACCACTACCATCTTCTGGTTCTGGAAACACATTTTACAGTTTTGTCAATATTATAGACAAGTGCTTTCTGATATAACCAGTCAATTAATATGTAAGACTAGTGATAAAAACCTTTATCTTAAATCCCTCTATTAAAAAATATTGAACCTAGGAAATGATAATAGAACAGATGGAGATGAATCTCAGTCACTTTAAAAAGTTACTGGTTTTTTAATACTTTTTTGTTAATGCAATTTCTCTGGGAGACATTCACGCACGGCATGGCTGGTCCACAAGTTAAAAGTCGCTCAGCAGGATATGGAAAACGATATGCTCGGTGTTTCTCTGCGGGATCGAATCAGAAATGAGGGGATCCATCAGAGAACCAATGTAGTGTGTGACGCGCACCTCACCCATACAAGTATAGCCTGTTAGTATATAAGTTAGCATAAGATGAATATGATACACAATATAGTCCACTTATTGAAAGGTGAAGTTGTTTCCTTCCATACGCCCAGGTCCCATCCTTACATGGCGACCCTGCCAGTGCTGCCTTTGGGCAGTGCTGCGCGGATTAGGATCAGTGATCAGGAACGTTATTGAAAGTGAAATTTGTTGGACAATTTTTTTTTCTCGAGACTTTTTTTGTGTGAGCAATAAGAAGATGAAGTATAATATAGTGATTGCGGGGCGCTGGGCGATGATGGCGCCCGAAGGATGATTTTTTTGCTGGCTGCCGGGAGACGTTGGCGTCCAGAGGGTTGTGGACGCTGGCAGCCGGGCGCACCATGGCGTCAGACGAAGGAATAGGCGCCGGGAGGATAGTGCCACGTCATCAACACGTGATCTGAAGACACAGTGATGTGAAGACCAGTGGACACTCTTTTTTTTTTATCCTTTTTCTATATATTCCTTCTTATTATGTGTTGTGTAACCACCATATTTAGATTTATTAAATTGTTTTTTTATTAATCATGTTCTTGTTTAGATTAGTAAGGTGACGGGTCAAAGTCAAAATCAAACATTGGAAATTGTGGGTAATAACGTGAACCTGACAAGGTTAGTGTCGATGTTTTTTCTCAAGGACATAATGTTTGCGTAAATTACTAATTTCGGATTATGACTAATAATATAATATTGTCTAATGAATTTTATATTTTTTTATCTGAATATGTTTACAGTTACCTAATTTTTTTTTTCTAAATTTAAGTGAGAGTTACATCTATTTTTTTTTTTAATTATTGTGATAAATTAAAATCTAAATCAATCTAACTTAAGTATATCCAGAGATTGCATCATGTTTTGCCAGTTAGGTAGTGGCGAGATGTGCATTGCCCCAAATACGGCGACATCTCATGTGTCAAATCGATACATCAGCAATTTATGTTACCAGGTATCATATTGTGAACAAAAGGAATCTATGACTTACTTGCAAATGAATGTAATTTGATTCAGCGTAACTTCTAAAAAGCAATGGAATGTTTATTTTAACCGACTGAGAAAAGATGATAATGTTTGCCATTAAATATTTGATAACGATAAATTAATTTGAAAGTTTGAGTAAGGTTAATTTTTGAAGGTGTTTTAATATGGCAATAGGAAGAGTTATCGGAATAGGATAATAGTTAGGTAAACGTGAGTGTATTAAAATCTTTTGTGTCCTTTTAGAGACCAATTAGTTACATTCCGAATGATAGAAATGGATAATGACTGTAGTTTAGAAATGAATGGATTGTTTGTATGGAAAGTTATTCAGAAAGGTTTGAAATGTTGTGGATTTTTTAATGCTATTGGATTGATCACCCAAGAGCAATATTTTTTCTACTTAATACATTTGTTTGATTGTGACTCATGTTGTTTATTAGTTGGGATTGGATTGTGATAGTGAATTGTGTATATGAGATATACGTAGATAAGGTAGAGCGCACACGTAGGAGATGCAAAACGGTGTCGGATCCTTTATTTGATCATGGCGTAGACGAGATTCTCTCCGTGAAAATATTTGGAGGTCAGAGAATCTTAAAAGTGAACCGTTGTTGCAGTATATTTACCTGGTACGAGGTACAGACTATAGGGATTAGGTCCTATATTTGATTATGGTGTAGACGAGTTTCTCTCCGTAAAAATATTTGGAAATCGTGACCCTATTAATAACGCTGTACATAGCGAGATATGTGTGATAAAGAGAGATTAAGTAAAAATATTAATGTTTGTCTGTACCTATAAATAATGATATGATGATTATGTGGAAAAAGGGCACTGGCCAGCCCATATGAAATATAATGTACCATAAGTTGATAAGTAAAAGAGTAGTGTGCGAGGAGCCTACCTTACAATGATGAATAAGAGGATGAATATGAGATGGATAAATATAGAAGTATAGAAATGATATGAAATAATGAATGAAGTGATAAGAAATAAATAATGAATGGAAAGTTTCTAAAATGAAAATAGATTTTGATATTATGGTTAAATGAAAGAGCATACAATTGAAAGCCATAGTGAATATGAGAAATATTTGAAAGTGTAGATAAGAAGTCAGTTTGGGATATATGTGACATCAATAATACGTTTATGTGAAACTGGTGTTGTATTTTTTTAAGAACTTCAATTATAGTTTACCCAGTTTATTATATTTGAATTTATGGAACAAAACACAGATTTTTTTTTATAGAATAAAATGGATTAAAATATTCTAAAGTATGTTCAAGGTGAATCTAAGCTCAAATTAACAAATTGTCTGATGAATGTCATTAATTCTTTTGCAATGTTTATTTAAAATTGTTTCTTTTTCTTTATTGATTTTAACAAATTTTTATCGTAAATTTCAAGTGAGATTTAATAGGCAAATGTAATATTAACTTCTCATGGAATTCTTATTGTATTACACTTGACTACAGATATCTTATTGTAATTGACCCGTCTACCAAATTAGTATAAGTAACATTAATAAACTATTGAAAGTACATACAATTTGAGTCATTGTGAAAGAAAAATGTTCAATCATAAATTTTTGTCTACTTACTTTAAAATTGTAATGTTTTGTAAAAAACAAAAAATGTACAATTTTTTTTTTCAACAAAAAAAAACGGGGGAGGTGTAGTGTGTGACGCGCACCTCACCCATACAAG
This sequence comes from Maruca vitrata, assembly GCA_039566165.1. NCBI lineage: Eukaryota > Metazoa > Arthropoda > Insecta > Lepidoptera > Crambidae > Maruca > Maruca vitrata. The sequence continues at coordinate 8,341,806 of CM076917.1, forward strand.
TATAGCCTATTAGTATATAAGTTAGCATAAGTTCAATTTGATACACAATATAGTCCACTTATCAAACAGTAAAGTTGTTTCCTTCCATACGCCCAGGTCCCATCCTTACACCAAAGTCATCGACATAGCGCATCGCATTAGTAAGCTGAAGTGGCAGTGGGCTGGCCACATCATCCGTAGAGCTGACAACCGCTGGGGTAGACGAGTTCTGGAGTGATGCCCGCAGGCCAAGTGGTGTGACGATTTACGCAGGACAGGACTGCTGGTAGGAGCTGGATTCATAGTGCATTTCAGCAGTCACATTCCATCATTCATGCATAGCTCTTTTTGGCTGAAGAGAGAGAAGTGGCGTGCATTTGGAGAGGCCTATGTCCAGCAGTGGACAGAAATGGGCTAATGATGATTCGAAAGGGCAAGAGTCACTGGACTTGCCCCCTCTGAAAGTTTTAAGAATTTAATTAAATCTTGAGGAACTATTTTCTTTAGCTACCTCACACATGGAAATATGTCATCCATGAGGTGGAGTGCCAATAATGTTAGGGTGTAGTTGGAGTCTTTGTATGTTGTGGCTCTCCCCTTTATACCTTTAACTATTACTGGTGTAACTTTTCAATCAATAATGCACAGAACAGCCAAGTCAGGGTCAGGGCAAGGCAGGATGGTTTCAAGCATTAAATCTGCAGTCAACATGTTAGCACAAATGTTTTAAGTGTCTTCATCAGATATACCAAACCTTTAACAATATGAACAGAGAAGTCTCGGAATAAGGACTACTCGCATACAGCTCATCATTACAATGAAGATTTTAATCATGGGTATTAATTTTAAGGATACTTTGAATATTTGCAAAAGCATGTCTAATTAAGAAATAGACATATTTTATGCTTTTTTTCCTATGATGATGGAGTAGCCTCATCATAGTCACCAGACTTGCAGGGTAGTGGATGGCTCTCACCCCTAATCATATTTTATGCTTATCTTTGAATGATAAACAAGTGAGAGTAAGGAGGCTGTCTCATTTGAAATACCAACATAGCTCTCAGACTAGTCCATTAGACTTGAGTCAAAAATGTTATATGTGTAAGATTGGTCCAGTAAACCTTATTACGTGCAAGCACACTGCGCCAGTTGCTGCTACTTACTTTTATTCTTATCTTTATCTATCTCTTCTTGCATTTTTTCAGCTTCCTGGTCAGTGAGTTCAACTATGGATGCTGGTTTGAAGTCTTGCGCTTGTCTCTCCTGGTCCTTTCGCTGCTGGATGTCTTTTAGTCTCTTGTCAGCTTCTTCTTTTTCCTTTTTAATTCTTTGTGCTTCATCAATTGCTTTTTTTGCATATTCATAGAAAGTATCTTTCACCACCTGAAATTTATTGTTTTGAGTATTGCATTATTAATCTATCAAGGTTATTATATGAAAATAGATCACAGAAATAATTTTAGGGGCCCATAGTTAAAGAATTAGCTTCATACATTGAGTGTATCATACATGTATTGCACAATATTTATTTGTATGGGTGAAATGAAATGGTTTACATTTTATACTTGACAGTAACAATAATGTTGTTATCAAGTTATACTACAAGAACTTTAGAAATTATACCTTTTCCCAGTCTCCCTCCTTGCCTCCGGTGAAGAAATCAGTTTTTCTAGCTAGAAAACTAACTATGGTCTTCAAAAGCTGAAATAGATAAACAAAAGAACAAGTAAGACCATATAACGGACTCAACAACAAGTCGGTGTATGCAGAATGGCTAAAGGTGATTATGGGTAAATATTCAATAAGGTTCAACATTAGACTGGCTCGGTGGAACAGTTGTTAGTGACCCAGGTTCACTACCTACGGTTCCAAGAGTCGTGGGTTCGATTCCCACCGGGACAAATATTTGTGTGACGAACATCGGTGTTTGTTCCGTGTCTGGGTGTGTTATTAAATATATTTGTGTATCCACTGTTGATTCTGATATCTGTAACACAAGTGCTTAAGCTACTTACCACGGGATCAGATCAATGTATGTGATGTTGTGAAATATTTATATTAATTTATTTATCAGTATCTTCATCAGTAGGGCTGCCATCCGTCCGGCTTTCCCCGGATTTGTCCTAGTTTGGAAGACGTCCGGGAGCGTCCGGCCGGGATTAAATTGTAGTCCGGGTGCAACCCGGACTACAATAAAAGTCCGGGTTTTCGGTCAGATCCGTTTTATAATTTATGTAAATAAAAACTATGGATTAAGTATTTCACCGAACGCACTGCCGACGCTATTTAAAATTACTAATTTTTATTTTAAAATTTGAGGACATTTGAGGTACTTAATTAAAAATACTTTAAGAATGATCAAAACATTAAAAGCATTATTATTCGACATAAATTAAAGACTGATTTAATTTAGTTCAATAGAGAACTACAGTACCTATTTGTATCAGTGTTTATTTATTTGGATACATTGAGTGTTACCAAAAAGTTCAAATTCATAATGTAGTAATTTAAGTTTAAAATTTGAAGACATTTTAATGTTATTACTTTAAAAGTTGCCAAATAATTAAGAAGTATAGCTTCATTTGATTTAAATATTGATTTAATTTAGTTACGTAGATCTATGGATGAAAACGACAAATTGTTTTTTCTTTCTTGAAATATAAAGCAATAAACATGTAAGGCTGTTAAAATTGTTCCTTAGTATAGTATAAGTTTTTATAACGTTCTAAATTTTAATTAGGATTTACGTTGTTTTAATACTAAATATTGTAAATTGTATGAAAAAATAAAGAGTTAGATAATCAAGTTTTTATTTAATTTTATTAACTGAGTAACTTATATTAAGTTTGTTTATTTTTTATTTAATACCTAAGCTAAGAAGGTTGAAAAATAAAACAAAATTACTAGCTTGTCGTCGCAAGAACAATTAAACACACTATTTCATGCAACAAAAGAGGCCTAAAATTAAAGTTTTCTTCTATCAAGTACGGAGTAAAATATTATAATTTTAATCAAGATGTAAGTGAATGAAAAAAGTATTGAAATGTCCGGGGTAAAAGCTCTAAAATCCGGGGAACTTACGCTTCCGGTCCTGGGGGGCAGGTTTTAGAGATGGCAGCCCTATTCATCAGAAACACATGTGAAGGAAATAGATGAAACTGTTCAAAAATGCCCTTTCCGTGCCCGGAAGGGTCATCAATTGAGCCACAATAGATTATTTTACAACGTTCATACGTAGGTTGTGTACAAAGGAACAAAGAATTCCAATTAATAGTAGAATACTTCTTTGTACTCACATCTTTCACACCACCCTCGTGTTGCTGAGCCATCGCTAACAGCATAGAATCAAATCTTTCAGGATCGTTAGCCATTTTTTATAAAATTCTATGGATGTCTCCTTTTCTTTACCAACAATGCTTTTAACTTTTCTCACAGCTTCTAGAAATTTGGTTAGAACACGGTTTCCCCGGTTTCCAATCGAACTTCGAAAAACAAATTCACGTTTTGACAGCTGTCAAACTGGTTAAAATCTAACTACAGAGGATGAATAAGGATGTGCTGCAAATATACTTTAGTACTAACGAAATAATAGTAGTATAATGTATACTTATCTTTATAATTCATAGACAACTCGACAAGTATAGACTAACAGCCCATAGACACCTTGACTGACACTGACGCACGTCGCCCGCACACACCCAGACAAAAGTGAAAGAAAGTGTCAATGGAGGTCATGCATTGCATTTTAATGCATTTTATTATCAGTTAAATTGTTATAACAGTAATAATTGACAAAAACAAATGATTTATGACATTGTGATGTGTACAATCGAAAAGGTTTGTTAAAGTTATTAGTTAAATCTTCCTATCTGTTTTAAGTTCGCTGTCAAAAGGCTGGACTGATTTAAAAAGTTTATTTTTGCAGGGATTTCAGCAGAATACGTAGTAATGGCAGATCAGTTTTGTTTACGTTGGAACAATTTCCAGACAAATATAGTGAGTGCGTTGGACTCGCTCAAGTGTTCGGAGGATTTGGTGGACGTTACACTCACTTGCGAAGGCAGAAACATCAAGGCCCACAAAGTCATTCTGTCCGCGTGCAGTCCGTACTTCAGGAATGTGTTCAAGGTGAATGACTGGGGACATTAAATAACCTTCGCGTTCGTGCTAATATTTACGAGAATTTATTCCCTATTCATTTAGAGATATTGATTGCATTTTCACTATTATACTAAGTCATGTAATCACAACTATAACTTTAGTAAATATATTTGTGATATTAGCTGAAACAGAAATGTTTGAGCTATTTATTATACTTCAGTCTTCAGTCAGATGATTAATTCCACAAGATTTGTGATCTTTTAATTAAATTTACTTATTTTCTTGGAGCTTAAAATATTTGTTATTGTTTGTGTCCTTGAGAGAGTAGGTCAGTGTATACAAGTTACTTTTAGAGAGTTTACTCATTGTGAGAGATATATTTTCGTATTTTCTGTAGTCTTTTTATAATCTGTTAAGGTTTAGCTGTGAATAAACTGTATGTTGCCAGTGCAATTACTGAATTTCATTACTAAACAACAATTCAACAAACCAAACAATTTATAGAATGTTGTAAACTACTTTAGTAGACCTACTAAGTATTATGTCATGAAATTTGAAAGAAGTTTTGATTATTTCTAGGAAAACCCATGCCAGCACCCTGTCATAATCCTGAAAGATGTATCAGCAGATGATATTGTTAGCTTACTGTCATACATGTACCAAGGAGAAGTCTTTATAGAAGAAAGCAAGTTATCTTCTTTCCTACACACTGCAGCTTTGTTGCAAGTCAAAGGCCTTACAGGTGTTACCCAACAGGTAAAACTAAGCATATTATTAAGCATACCATAACTTAGCATATACTGATACGCAGCATATGTGACTACTAAGCAATTTTTTCTTTCAGAAGGAGAACTTTACATCTCCCAATCCTACTAACAAACTATACACACAGTTAACAATATCTTCGAAGTCTCATTTTGGTGGAGTACACAAAGAGGTGAAACTTCCCGCATTGAAGAAGAGGAGGAGTAGTACCTCTGACAAGCCCAATGACGTCACAATTGGAGATGGCCCTAAGAAAAGCAAAATCCTAGAAACATGTGATATTTATAATAGAAACAACTTCCCACAAGTCACTAAATCTGATAACCCAGTTTTTGTACCTGAAAATAACATAGAAAAGAAAAGTGAGAACAAAAATGAACATCCAACTACAAATGGCAAAAATTCTACACCTGTCCAGGTAAATGAAATAATATTTAGCAGGATCAACGGCACATTGGATATTACTCCAGTTTGGTAGGCCAAGAATTGCGGGTTCAATATTTGTTTGGGTTAAATAATTATTTATAAATATTGTTGCTTGTTCCTTGTCTAAGTGTCATCAAATTTAAGTGGTTGTTTTCCCTCAGTAAAATGATTCTATCTTAGTAGTAATAGATTTATGCAGTTTTTATTAATCCAAGTCAATAAATACTGTATATACGTAAATAATAAACGAAACTCGAAATCAAGCTTGAACCACTTTATTACTTAGGCACAGAGTTTCTGTAGCTTTAATAATCAATGTCATGCGAAAAGCAGAACCTGATTATGTCACATCTCTTACGAGGACTATCACTTCTTATACTTTTGAGTTGGATGTTTTTTTTTTAAATTAATATAAAATGTTTTTTCAAGAAATAACTAGCATGATTCTATAGTACTACTATAAGTAAATTGTTCAGCTATGGGAAAACAACCATTACAATTTTACAGTGTATACCTATTTAAGTATATTTTCTACACCACTGCTGTTTCGGATATTCATAACATAAGTGCTTAAGAAACTTACTTCAGAATCAGAATAATGTACATGTTATGTGATGTTGTATGGTATTTATTTATTTAATATATTTGTTTTCTTAAAATGTTGGTAACTATTGTTTTCACAACATGTCAAAATTTTGTCTTAGCTGATATTTCTTGGTATTCCAGATAAATTCTCAAGGGGAGAACATTCCAGTAATAATAAAAACAGAAAGGATTGATGACAATAATTCACCTGCGCCTCCTGTAAATATCAACTCCGAAAATGAAGAAAGTCTTCCAGATTATGAAAACAGTATGCTTGCCAGATCTTTACTTCAAGGTAAGTCAATGTATTATACTATGTTATGTTTAGAATCATAGACACATGAGTATAGTGTTTAAACTTAGCCGGGTCAAAAGATGTTCGCTCACGACCACTATTGGTGTAACCTAGTCGAAACGTCGGGCAGTAAGTAGTTATGTAATTTGCTACTCCTAATATCGCGTATAGACCCATAAAGACTAATTTTAGTGTAATGGAACGCGAAAGTCTAAAATCTTACCTCTTTAAACTTAGTTTTATTTCATATTTATATTATAAAGTTATAAAGTGCTATTTGATTGAAATCTGATTTTTAATGTTTTTCCATATTTCCAGGTATAAATCCATCTAAAAATGATACCAGTACTAATTGCACAGTGAAAAAGACATCAAATTCAGACCTCCTTACGTCCAGGTCAAAAGATGTAATTAATGATACAATCAATTTTACAAATGCTGCTACAAAGAGTCCATTGAAAGCTGTCACAACGGAAGATTTGGTGGTGAAGCCAGAAAAGCAGTCCCCTAAATCTGACATAGAGTATGAGCCAGAGGTGTTGTTGTCGGAACATCAGGATGGCACAGATACAGAGAACTCGTACACTCAAGAACAATCTCAGGCTTTACTTCTGCTGGCTGGTATGTCTGCTGTGCCAGTCCTGGGTGCCGGCGCCTCAACTTCCCAAGGAGTTTCTCATCAGCAATCAAATCATGCAGCTATTTGTGGGGACTGCCCGCATTGTGGAATGAAATATTCCAACCAATCGGCTCTTAAGTACCATGTAAGATTAATGCACTCGGACTTGACAAATAGATTGTGTTGCTACCTCTGCCCAAGGTCATTCACGATGCGCGAAACGTTCAAGGAGCACATGTGGTCGAGTCATGGGCAACGAAACTAATATTACCTGTTGATATTAAGATGTGCCTTATATTCTGTTATTGCCTTCGAATATGACTGTTGTAGTGAAGAAATTGTGCCTTCAAGGAAAAAATATATTTACGCCTATTGTATGTAAAATGTTAATTATTTTACGAAATAAAAGAGAATTATTTATGAAGCGATAATAATATATTTATGAACTGATTTGTAACTTCGAAATACTAAATCATAAAGTATCTAGAAAATAAGACAGGAAATTGTTTTTCATACAATTAAAATATACTTGATGGGTAAAAATTGTCTATGGAATGTACATTGTGATACTGGTTAGAATGATGTTAAACTTGAATAAAGCCCATTGAATAATAAAATTTGTTATATCTGTTGATGTTAAATGGGTGTCACATTAAGTGGCGAATTATTTCTTAGTGATGTAATATTTTGCTTTTGAATTTGTTAGGTATGCTATTATATTTACACCTTAATGCGGTGCAAGACATGTTGAATATTGATAGGGTTAGCAGGCATTACGGCTGGTTGGTGCTAATAAGTGAATTGTGACTATAAAGGTATTTAAATTGGACTGTAGATGATTGGCATGTACGCCAATACAACACACCTAAATTATCTTTTATTAGTATGTAAATTTGGCAGCTTATTCTATTCATATTGTTCTTTTAAATACGGTTTTGTTGTAAGAGATAAAAATAAACTGAACTATTTATGTTTTGCTTATTATTGTAGGGTTATAAAATGGTGCAGACACGAAAAATATGGTTATATACTATGAATGCCTATTAGATTTTTTTTATATTAGTATAAGTTATTTAATTTGAACAACTGACAGTGGTATACTTTTTAAAGTTATTGTTTTCATTTTACTCTTGTTACCTGTGCATTGTTTTACAAATGTCAGAATTATTGTGGTTACAATTTATCTGATTCTTTATATTTCAGGTATCAAATAACTATTTATAATTAGGTAGTGGTATTAGAGTTTGAACCTCCAAAAACAGTATTTTTTTTAAAAATAAATTCATCATTTTTATTTTTAAAATTGTTTCTTTATCATATTTCAAAATTTTTGATATTATTTGGTAAATTGTGCCAAAATGAGTTATAATCGTAAGTTATTTAATAGTTAAAGTTACGTTGTAAGTTACCAACTCTTTTATATTGTTTCAATGCTTTTGTTCATAAGTTACCGAATAAGGTTTGTTATCTCAAATTTACTATTTTTGTAGAAGTTGTTAATCTACTCCGATGTATCGAATGCCATTAGTGAAAATTGATAATTATTATAACATAGGTAAAAAATACAATTATTTTCGAAATATTTTAGTTTAGGTAGATTTAAAAGTAGATATTTCTATAGTTATTTTATTATTCATTAATATATTTAAGTTAATGATAATGATTGTTGAACATTTTATTCAGAATTTTACAAGATTTACATTTTAAATTATGTTATGAATGAATAAAACCTTTATGCTTCTTATTCGTTGGTTTAACTGTTTCTCCTATTGTGGTACGTAGGTGTACGTAGATTTGATTTGTTGGTACGGTTTTGATATTAAATATAAAATTCGCTATAAAATTATGTAAAAGTTACGCCGATAAATTTACCTACTAACCTACTTACTTCGATTGATGTCGCAATGCATGGGTTCCTGTCCTATTAAGGATCCTCCGGGATCTTTGCGAAAGAAATTGAATTACATAATGTGATCATATTATGATTATTTACCCAACGAATTATGTTCCATACAACAATATAAATACCTAAATAATACCTATTTATCACCTTTATCTATACATTTAATAAAAATCTAACGGACCGTTTTAAATATTTTAGGAGACCTTTATTAACATAGTAGTCATAGAATACATATACAAGTAGTAAGTACCCAAAACAATGATTTTTTGAATTTTTGTCAGTTTGTGCACGCGAAATGACTTATCGGATCTATATGTGGTTTACAGTAATTAGTACAGTCTGTGGGGACATATAAAAGCCTCTGGTCTGCAAAAGGTGGAGTAGAAAATGTTTTGGCGTTATATTGCTTACGTATGGCAGTTTAATAAAAATCCAAGTTTTCGACCTCGGGGGGCGCATGCGCGAGCCGCCATCTTGAATTAAAGGTGCCGAAATTCGTTTTTTTCTAAACAACTTCTAAACAATTAACTGTATGACTAAAGTGTCTATGAAAAGCATAAAGAAGACAAAATTACTTACATTTCCTTCATACATATTTATTCTGTAAGTCTTATAGGTAAAAGTTTACAAGCGATGGAAAAAATACGAAAAAATTATTTAAATCTTCAAGTTCAAAAATGGTATGGCATAAAAAAACCCAGAAGACTGGGGCTGGAGATATAACACCAATGGGCTCAGTCCAATAACAACAACTGAGAAAGCTGCACCCCCAACGCTTTTAAAAGTAATTTCTTGCCACTGTAAAAAAGGATGCAGTAGAGCATGTAGTTGCAGAAAAGCTGGATTACAATGCTCTATTGTATGTGGGTTCTGTAGTGGTCAGTCCTGCGGAAATGCGGTAGAGATTCGGATAGATAACGAGGACAACGATGACGACGAAATTTCATTGCTGGAAACCCATTTTTTAGAAACAGCGACATTGAAACTGAAAATTCTAGCGAGATTAATGAAGATGTCGACCATTCACCTACCTGGGCCATCAAAAAGGTTTAAAAAATAATTAGTAAATTTTTTAACCAAAATTTTAATTGAATTGATGATTTTTGTAACTTTTTATTATTCAACTGCTTTTATGTTTTTACCTATAAGACTTACAGAATAAATATGTATGAAGGAAATGTAAGTAATTTTGTCTTCTTTATGCTTTTTATAGACACTTTAGTCGTACAGTTAATTGTTTGGACGTTATTTAGAAAAAAACGAATTTCGGCACCTTTAATTCAAGATAGCGGCTCGCGCATGCATCCCCGAGGTCGAAAACTTGGATTTGTATTAAACTGCCATACGTAAGCAATATAACGCCAAAACATTTTCTACTCCACCTTTTGCAGAGCAAAAATACCTGCGGATTGGATTAAATATGTTGTCCTAAGTTCTTATACAAAATTATTGTTTAGTTCATGTCAATCGGTTAAGAAAAAGGTTCGTAAATAAAAAAGTTACGCTATTATAATGAATCACGTCTAACTTGCGTGGCGTTCGTAGGCGTGGGTATATTAAAAATGCTGTCCTAAGTCCATTTTCCACACCGACGAAGTAGCTAACACAGCTAGTAAAATAATAAATATCTTCGTCGTTACCTGGACTACCACCCGTGGGGCTACATTCTCGTGAACAACGTTAAAAAAATCGAGTCGCCTTTCCGCAGTAAAAAGTCGTACCCGTGCCTAAAATAGAAAAGAGAAAAGTTAATTGCTGTTATGTTTACCGATTGTATGGGTTGGGAAATCTTACAACTTGCAACGAACTTTCCTTGAGTGACGGGCAAAAACGTTTTTGGTACCTCTTGGTTTATTGCGCCTAGAGGCGGCCTTGATATTAAAACCAGTGAAAAAAAATTACGTCTCTTACAAAGCTAATGAAAATTAACGTATCAATGGTAGGTAGGGTTAAAACTATAAGTTCTTGGCATAATTCCACATTTCAAATAATTAAGTATAATTATTTACTAAAATATCTAACTACAATGTAATTGAAAAAATGTCCGGTGGCAGAACATGTCAAATTATTTAAATTGAAATAGAATTAAATAGGTGCAAAGCAGATCAAACCCGACATAGTTACCTACCTATCGGTTAGTTAAAATTAGAGTAAAATTTCATAACTAAGTATAGCTTTTATTTTCATAGTAAAATATTACTTTTCGCTTAACATTTTTGTACGAAATCCTTGGCGCGCTAGGCCTACTTGTTCGACCGATTTTTCATGACTTCTGGCTGTATTGCGTATCCATCCATCACCTATCTTTTTTACCAGGCAAAAGATTTCCTGTAAGCGTCCAATTGAAATTCAGTAGGTAGGCAGTTACCATACACTAAGCAAGTACTCATACATATTCTGACTGCAGCCTGATAAGAGCTCTCGCGGAGATTATCGGCGGAATCTTTCAGCGAGTGGCCTTGTGAGGTGGAGCTCTGTAGTAAACAAGGTGCAGAAGGCTTAGTCGGGTATTCTGGCATCTTCGCAGCGTCAAGCTTCACATAACTACCTATTTCCACGAAGTCAAAGATTCATGCGATTGAAAGTTAACTGGAAATTGAATGATCGTGATGTCCCAGTCTGTGCATGTCAGATTACGTAGTCAGGATAAGTAGTACCTCATCCATCCAAGTGAGTACCTACCTGATTTAGCAGGTTTTTTCTAGTCAAAAATAAAGTGAATATCTAAAAAAAAATTTCAAATAGGCTTATGTATAGAACTTGCATAAATACATACCTAGTCCTTTTGTCATTATGTATTAATTAGGTACCTACGCAGATAAGCACTAGGATCTACATTCAACATGATAATAGAAGGTATAGGGCGTAAGATTACGTATAAAAAGTATTTCAAAGGTTTTGCAATTTTTTTCATGTCACGTCAGATTTTAATATTAACAAGGTTAAATAAAAATCTATAAGGGTTCTATTTGGCTACTGAACCCTAAAAAATATATTCATAACAATAAGAAACAGCTTACCACTACTTAGGTACCTACTGTAGGTATAATACCTACCACTACATAGCGTATTGTAGCGATTTTACGGTGAGACTCAAAAAGCTCAGGAATTGTATAAATTTCCTAGGTACATATAAACTTTTTCTCAATTTCACACTTTTTCTGTAACTCATAATAACAAAAAGGACAAGACAATAATTTACAATAGATGTAAACCGACCTTTTTAAATAATTTACCGAAAGTAGGATCTATTAACTCTACCTTATTTTAATAGCGAAAAGCTTTTACAAAACGCCAAAATATTGTAACCTACGTAGTACCGTACTACTACGTCAACTATCAATGTGTAGTTAGTTGTTTTGAACAGGCTAATTGGTGCAGGTACTTAGCGCGGGCACTAGGCGCGGGAGACGTCACATAGCCAATTCAAAATGCAACGCTCGCTAGACGTTTCGCAACGGGCGTGTGTGGGTTGCATTGTAGCGCGTACGAAGCGTAGGTAGGTCGTGGTAGGTGTAAGGGCGTTCGAGGAAGCCCCTTAATGCGGAGACAGCTCCGCTGGGACGCTATTGATCGTCATCCGCCGTCAGTGGCCGAGGCGCCCCTATTGATTCGCCGCAATCTGCATGATAACCCGCGCCAACCTTCTCTGCTACATTACAACACTTGGGACACATTCACCGCAGATTCAACGGCTACTAACCACAATTCTCACGCCTACGCGATCCGCAATAAACTATTAGCGGGTCATTTTAGCCTAATTGACTTTCTGTTGGAACCTTTATCGATTCAGTCTGACACCCCGGCTTTAGGGAAACACTTCATGTTTCTCGATTGTGCCAAGGACATAGACAGATGTAGTGGTATCGATCGTCACTTTCATTTCATTTAGCTTTATGATAAGGTCGGGCTTCTATATGGACCACAATTTCGTATAATCAACTTTCGATCACTTAATTTCGAGTGTACCAACCAATAAATTTACGTAAGTGTTTGCGTATATAGTAACCTAATTTTTATTTTAATCAACGTTAAGAGTATTTACCTAAAGTTTCCTCAAAATTATTTTAGCATTATTTGAAAACAGGCTTTGAGAAACTATTAGATATTTGTACGTTGGTACACATTTTGTCTGCAAATATGTAAATGCTAAGCCTCTATTATCCTATAACTATTACTCCAAATTTATTCAAATGACCTGGTTCATGCTTTACCTAATTATGCATGATCAATTAATGACGTCAGGAAGAGCTTCCTATTAGAGCTTTTACCCTTTATTTATTTTATAAAAGTCCGTTTTAAATATATAAACTATTCATACACATTATGTATGAAATAGTATTTACCGAACACTTCACGACGAAGTATTCTTCATTTCGTCAAGCGTTTCGTAAAAAGGATATATCATAAGGTACATAATATACCTAAAAAAACTAGACGTTTAAAGTTTAAGTTACATGTTTTTTCATTTTTTCAATTTATTAATAATACCTACGCATTTACACAACCTATCCTTAACAATATTCATAACTCTTTAAAAAGTTAAGCTTAATAAGTACTTTAAATGTAACTGGATATTAATTAAGTTCAAATGTTTTTGACAAGTTTTTCAGTTATGTGGCGGGGTTAGTGTCAGAAATCGTTCGTGAAACGATTTATCTCGGCGCGCATGCGCGGTGCCTCCTTCCAGACAGGAACTTGAGTTGACAAGTTAGGGAACAGACCGGTTTTCGGTTTGAAGTATTCCCTCCCAACTACGAAAGTGACTGACTACTCCGTCAATGTTCTTATTTTGTACAACCATTTAGCTAAGATTTGATGTTGGTAGCTTTTCAAAGCTATTTCTTGATTCTCGTAGGAGTTAAGTATAAAATATAAGCTAAAATTAAATTATGTAGCTTATTTGTAACTTTTGTGGGTTTTCAACGTTTTTATATACCTTATACAGTACTGTATACAGTAATTAACTGCCTCGTTGGTCTATTGGTAGCAAGTGCTGCGTTAGGACCGAGAGGTCCCCGGTTCGAGTCCGGGGTCGGGCAAAAATTTGTGTGAGTTTTTCTGTAATGAAATTACTCAGCCCGGAGTTAGGAAGTTGGCGGTTGAACGCCCGTGCCTCGGAAAGCACGTTAAGCCGGTGGTCCTGCGCCCGATCTCTCATCGGTCATGTCGGATTGCCGTCTCACCGAATTATGAGAGTAAGGGAATAGAGAGTGCACTTGTGTTTGCGCGTACACTTGTGCACTATAATATGTCCTGCGCACTTGGCTGATCTCAATGGAGATCGGCCGCCATGGCTGAAATCGGTCGGACGCCTTATACCGTACTGATGATATACCTACATGATATAGGCACTAATAATAGGTATCTAGATCTACGTATAGGAATGAAAAGACTTGTTCCTACTTACATGCAGATAACTTCTTTTGTGTTAACAGATTGCCTGTAAGATAGAATTGTTATTCTATCCTGTACATTCAGTTGTGCTAGTCAAAGCATAATGTGCCCGGGTTGACTTATGCCTGTAATGCGATAGGGGCATCTCAATAGAAATGTGAGGCGGCCGAGGTTATCACTACGCTGAGCTATGCGCTCTACACGCTACAGACTGAGTACGTACAGACACGACATATTTTTTCTGCTTTCTTTGCTAAATTTATTGCAGGTTTTTTTGAGTATTGGTCGTATTAGTGGCCAGTTACAGTTATCTTTAATGTTACTTTGGATATAAATGCCTGAAATTTTACGAAGTAGGAATCTGGTTTTGATGTAGAGATCAATTATTGCATTTATCATATCCGCAGCTGATAGATCATAAATTAATGAATGTAGGTAACAGATATATTTATGGGTTTTCGAAGTCAAAAACGTTCTCGTTTTGTTTTGTATCTATAATATGCACGTACGATGACTACCGTACCGTACCGTAATAACTTTTTTGTTATTAATTACTTATTTACTTATTATAAAAAAAATGTTTTGCGGTTGGTTCGTAATTTTGTACACTTGAGAAAAACTTCATAAAACTAATTTACTGTATTAAGTAAAGTACGAAGCTAAACAATTATCTTTCTCTATGTAAGCCGGGTATATGTCAAGCCTTAATTAGTAAATAGGTAGGTAAATGAAAAGTTCGCAGGAAGGTGTAATGGTGCGAAGGACGAAGGGCGCGGGCTTGCGCCATACGACTACCGGCGATATGGGTCACTGCCGCCCACGCGCAATTCGATAAAACTTCGCAACTACCCGCCACTCCACGACTCTACATAGAGCCTCACTGCGGCCCTCATGCAAAAAAGTTACGTCCGCCAATTCAAAAGTTGCATCACCGGCAAATTTTGAATTACCAACGTCATGCGTCCGAATCCGGACCGACGCGGACGGCGATAGCCAAAACCCTTTCCCCGATGCCTTCATTCAACCTGCATTTAATGTCAGGTGAAAGTGTATACTAATTAATAGTGCAAAGTATCGATCAATCGTTTCACCATGGTTCTAAATATAAAATTCCGTCGGGGAAGACAAAGTTCGCGCGCAATACGGGCGCAGGTAGCGGCGCGGCGGACGGCGGCGGGCGGCGGGCGGCGGCGGCGGCGGCGTATCGATTCCGCGGCGCCTTCAGTCGGCGTCCGTCGAGCGCCGCGCTGCGCCGAGCGCCGGGAGCGGGCGTCGCCCCTCCCCCGCGGCCCGCCCCCTCGCTCCGTCGGATCTCGCCGTCGCCGGCAAACTCGAACGACCTCTTTTCGCTAACTAACGTCGCACTCGCGCCCGATTCCCGCCGCGAAACTACGCTCGGCCGAACGAAGTCTGTTTGTTTTGGGGTTTCGCGAGGATGTTTGCGCGGGCGAGTGCGTGATGGTGCTGGGCAGCTGAGGTCGCTGCGATGTGGGTGTGCGTGGGGCGAGGATGGCCTGGGCGGGCGGGCGCGCTGGCGGGCGCGTAGGGCCGGGCCATGGACTGCTGCAACTACGAGTACCGCGGGCAGTACGGCGCGGGCGCCTGGGACTACGCGCCGTACGCGCCGCCGTACGCGCCCTACGCGCACTACTACGCGCCGCACGCGCACGACCCCTACCGGTATTACCGCTACGACTACCCCGCGCACCATCCGCACCACGCTGAACATGCATTGCCTATGGGTGGGTATTCCTTTCAAAGCAAATGCGCAAGATTCGAACCGCACGCGCAGCCAACAAACGCGTTATCTCTGGGTACGTGCCGACGTAATCTTTATCGCAAAGTTTGTTTATTACTTTAGAAGTCAGTTTAATGCTACGAACGACGAAAATATCGGCGTGCCTGCCTGTAACTTGTAGACTGCGAATGTAGAAATATGTTTTCGGTCCTAATTTTTTATTTTTTTTTACATAATTAAGTATTTTATTATCTATAGTATCTTTTATTCTCTTTATTTTATTGACTTCAATTATAAGTTATGGACTTTTGCCCTGATTAACTTAATCGTATGTTTTGAAACTAATTACAAACTTTTCTGAGCACCATAAACGCTACGTACCGACAAATCCTATCACACCATCGCTCTAAAAACGATGACCTAGTAATACTCAACGTAGAGACCGGAATGGGAATAGAAATTGTAAATCTTGCATGAAAAACAGCGTCTTAAAATTTTCCGTTGTAGTATGTTACGAGGAGTTTCCACGACTTTTGAGGAAAAGCGGTAAATGAAGTTCCTCAGTGAGACTGCCGGCCTATTAGGTTCCGTAGCACAGGTATCCCGCCACAGGCCTAATTCCTTGAGCATAATTAAATTACGTGCGGCGCGCTAGTTCCTCGCTCCGCTCCGCCCGCGTCTCCAATTTGTTTACCAATACGCCAGAGATCGGAATGCGCGCGTGGCGACGACAATCTGAACAATGAAGAATGAAGTAAGAATTAATGTTTACGTTTGGGTGGATTTCTCGGCGTCGACGTCACGTGTCGATGCAGGGGAGGCTCCACAGGTGGTCCCCTCCCCCGCCCCGCACCGCGATTGATCGCCCTCGCCACTCTCCATATTGACCGGGGTACTACCGCCCGCGTTGCGATCCACTGCGAAATTTCTATTGTATGCTACGTGAAATATACTAGCGATCGCTAATGATATTAGCGGGCGAGTTTCAGTCGATAAGGAAAACAGGTCATGTATGCACACGGTCGGACCGTGAATAAATTGCAACACGTGGACATATACATTATGATGTAATTTGAAAATTTATTCAAAAAGGTCGGTTAAGCGTCATTTGGACTCGCGCCCCAAAGTTTCCCGGCAAACTTGTACATAGATTTTTTACAGGTTATATTGACTTATTTAGTTTATTAATTTATCTCAACATGCTTCCGGGGATTAGGCAGACATACGGAAAACTTGAGATAGAGATATTGTAGCGGATTCGTTTTACGTTTTAAGATCAGAAACTAAACGGATTACGATAGTTATCGATACGTTAAAAGAAGTACGTATATTCATCATATTGTTAAATAAAAATATAAGTATTGCAATAACTCATACTCGGACATACGAAATTGATCTCTATTTTTTATATGTACTCTAATATTCACCTTGACTGCAAACATGGTGCCACCCCTTTAAAAAAGTCAGTTAAAAAAATAATAAAATATTGAAGCGTTATCACCAGGGCCCGTCAGGGCGCGTCAGGTCAGCGATTAATGAATATGGAGATGAAGTTTTTCGCACAATTTCACGCGACAGATAACAATTTGTATTTTGATTCCGTCTCAAGGAAGGCTCTTAAGGAGGCGTGAAGTGAGAACGTTTAAAAATACTCAACGTTTTTTTTATAAAAACATGCGAAATGCGGATGTTTATTCAAACTCCGACGTTAGCTAGATTCGAGATTAAATGATTTTATTCTCCCTCATGTAATTAGGGGAGGAGATTATGCAAATGTGAAACGTTAGACGTGATGTTAAGAGGGTTTTTTCATAACGCAATCCCGAAATATGATTTGTTAATTTTTATTGCTTTACTTTTGAACATCTAGATGTTTGGGTGGGTTTATTCGATTTCTCTGCAGATTAAATGCAGGCGAGATAATATGCGCTGTATAAGAATATGAGCTTAAAATAAGGCGTCCGACCGATTTTGGCCAAGTGCGCAGGACATATTATAGTGCACGAGTATGCGCGCAAACACAAGTGTAAGTACTATTTGTTACTCTCATAGTTCGGTGAGACGGCAATCCGACATGACCGATGAGAGATCGGGCACGTTAGGCCGGTGTTCATGCACACCGGCTTAACGTGCTTTCCGAGGTACGGTCGTGCAACCGCCAACTTCTTGACTCGGGGCTGAGTAATTTACTTTGCCCGACCCCAGACTCGAACCGAGGAACTCTCGATCTTAACGTAGTGCTTTCTACCAATAGACCAACGAGGCAGTAAAAATAAGTTCAAATGAGTAAAATTCATCTCTTTCACATTTAATGCCTTACCTTTAAGTGCTAATTTCTCGAAGAAAAAAAGATCTGTATAGAAATCAACTGTCGCTCTTTTTCACAAGATTGGCACGAACTTACCAGCATGATGCTTTGTTCATAGTATTATTAATTCGCAAGGAACTCCAAAACTCGATTTAAATAAAATGTTGGACACTGATAGTATACAATCTGAGATAAATAGGTCCTTTTGAAACTACAGTCGGTTATAAGAGAGTAATGTATTACATGATTATATGTATTGGTACACGATTACATGAGGACTAAGTACTTGTGATATGAGTAAATAACAATAGGTACGAAAACCTTACCGACTGGGTTACCCTTTCAGCTTCCAGTTGTCATTCAAACATTAAATTGTCAGTCGCAATAATAACACACCTAATAAAACATCTAACTGTCAGCTGCAGTGTGTAAAATAGCAGACATTAATCCGATCTAATAAGCCTATTGTAGTTAGGTAGGTTGTTTGCATATGTTTGTGACAGAGCCATAATTACACACGCTGACGCATTCCGTTCGCTGAGCGAGTCGATTGTAAACAATTTCATACACTACATGACAATAAACTGTTACATCGTTTTTTTATGTAGAAACTACTACTACATTTTTAACAAGGCTAAATGAAGATGCTGTTAATGATAAATATGCAGTACATGTGGTAAACAATAAGAAAATAATTTATCAAACCATAATATTGTTTTTAGACTGACATGTTCACTTTGTGACATCCTGGCACTAAATCAACAAAAAAATATGTTAACTTTATTGTTACGCGGTGTAAGTTTTGATGGCTTTGAAATATAACTTTGAACAAACTACATGTATTCATGAACTACGCAACTGTTGCATAATAAAAATGGTAAATACTTTGCTTTTCATACGAATCACCTTCTTCGTGTAAACAATTTATTTACCTTATACACTGTGTAAATAAGCATTGTTTGAAACATCGAGCGTTCCATTTTCTCATCTCTTTACTTACGCGACGTCGTACATTGTCTTCACAATGTCCATAAACAAGCTATCACTCTTTAAATCCAGAAGGTATTATGCATTAACTGTGATATTATACTTCGTAAAACGTGAAACTCAAAGATATTTAGATAGAAATTTATAAAAAATATAGTTGGGTTTACAAAATATCAGTCTATTGCTATTACTTCTGAATACGTTCAGCAAATACAAATAAATTATTCATTCTCTTCGTACTCACGGAGGAAATATTTCCATTTATTAATAATCATGACACCGTACTACTTCTTTTAGGGTTTATGAACTCTAATAGTTCATGACAGTGGTAAAACTTTATTCCGTCTTAGTTCATTTTTGCAATTTTACCTTAGGAATCTGTTCAAAAGAAAACATCAAAATTTTAGGAAAATAAATCAAAAACACCGCCATATACATATGCGTGAATATACTAGTACAGTCAAAGTTTTGCTGACCACCAAATAGCCATGGAAACATTCAAAACTAAAAAACAAAAGAATTGCAGGTCTTTAAGGTCGTGAGAACGCAACGTCGCAGCCATTTTTGTTAATGGCCGTTACATAATACGTTGCCAAGTACTTGTAAATTATAATGAAACTTTGTTGTGCAGATTACGGCGCGTACGCATCGAAGGAGACACGCGTTCGCCGCACCCTGGGGCGCCGCGAGCGACCGCTGGGGCCCCCGCAACACCTGCCGCATCCGCCCACGGTGAGTACCACCCTTATAGGACTTAGGATGTATACGACGAGCTGATGGTTCGAGCGGCCAAGAACTTAAAACCGTCTACAGAAATCCAAAAGAATTCAGAAGTTTTCCTAAGCTCTACATACCTAGTTATAGTATTCATTCAGTAAACAATACAAGAATCTACTCACAATAAGAATTTTACACATTGAAATTCATTGAACTTCGCATCAACAGGTAAATACAACAAAAGCAGTTTATTGAGATAAAGTTTATGAACCGCAAATGCAGCCGCAATACAATATACGCTGGAATCCAACAGAACCGTAACCATAACAAACGTGATTTGTATTTACAAACGAAAACACGAGTCACTATAAAAATAGACTTCTCGACGACGACGCGTAAAAATCAGCCAACCGCGAAGTGTAATCGTTGAAACTTTATTGCATTACGAATATAATACGATAACTCGACGAGTGAAAAGGCCAGTTTAAATTATGTAGGTCAGTGTCACAGGACAGTCGGCAGCCAGTGTCCTGAACTTATATTGTATTATCAGTCATACGCACTCCGAATAAAGCTTAAATTCCAATGTGAAGAACAAATTCGGATACGGTGCGAACATCCCTTACATTTGAGCGATTGAAATGATTTTCATTCAGCATTCAACTTGAAAACGTTCGCGGAAAGTTTACCACTGAAATCACCTAAAGTGAATCGATATTGGGTTCGGCCGACGATCGTTCATTGACTTTAGTATTTTGTCAATGTTAGATAAAATGAGTTAAGCATGTGTTTATCTTTACGATTGATGTTGATTAACAGTTTCAAGTGACATTAAATTATTTGCTGAGACAACTTAATAACTTTTAATGACAATTATGTAAATGTTAAATTTCAGTTACTCTATATTTTTAAAATGTTTATGGTTTAGTTTTATAGTGGTAATATCCTATCAAAAGTTAGCAGGTACTTTGTTTGGTTAACAGTTAAACTCAATTAAGTTTACGTTATAAACATCTCAATACATTCCTACAAATAAAAATTGGCGCCCGTATAATTTATATTTCAATCAGACAAAAAAAAAAGATGCGCCCAATAAAATCTCCAGCGCACTTCCGTCCGGTATTCATTATCGACCGCGACACTTAACCACAGAGAAGGTTGACAAATAATCGAGTTGAAATTGGTATCATTACGGCGTCATATTACAAGACAAGTGAGCGGCACAAAGGCGCTAATGAGGGCGGGCGCGCGGCCGAGTGAGGGGGGGGAGGGGGCTGAGAGGTGGAGGTGCCCTATGAAAGCTGTCAGCGGTTGATTTTTCCGAGTGTCGTGGGTGCGCTGATCGATAAGTCACGTGGTCGCTCGCCGCTCGATAGTTCCCCGTCGGTGCGAGCCGTAACTAACGTGTCCGGAATCCGTACCCTTTACACACGTATGACATGTTGTTTTGAGCGTTTTGTTTACGTTTTTTGTCTATGCTTCGAGCTAGGAGGCACAGGTGGTCTACCTAATATGGATCATCAACACAACGGATGAAATTCTTAGCTACTCACTTGAGTAAACTTCGTTGTTATTGACTTTAACTGACAGTATGATTGAAATTATAAATAATAGCAAATAAAAATTTGTATCTAATTATACGGTCTTCATTTTATCTCGCTAGCTAAAAACAAAGCTTGTTACTATTTTAGAAAACTACTGTGTTTTTGTGTGACCGCATTTGCGGTCGACTTTTATCCTTTTTATGATTTGTTTCAAGTTAATTTTTTGGCATTGTTTGCAAAATCTACGCTGTACTGCACCATTGTCGGCTTTAACCATATTAGGGTTTAGTTTTATAATTTTGACTTATTGCTATTATATTATATATATTATATTTATCAGTTAGATGGTGTTTAAAATCTCGAGCCATTAGGCGCATAGGAGTAACTAAACCTGTAAAATAAACCCGTAGGTCGTTGAGATGAGTCTAGATTTTGCTGCTGATAGACAGTGCAAGTGGTTCTAATTATCAGAGTTAAATATTAATTAAAAGTTTAAGTATACCTTTGTTGCTGATGGTACAAGTCTTTCGCAAGGTTTGGATACGGCGCAGTCCGCGTCCGAGTGAGGTGAACGACTCGACAAAGTTCAGTCACTCGAAACGACTGGTAATCGCCCTGATGTATGGATGGGCTCTGATTGAGCGCCGGCTTATTGTAATATCTGCGTGGAGCTGAGTTGGTGCTCCCTGAGAATCGATCTAGGGACGCGCACGCGACTACTCGAGGTTACGTTTTGTGTATTTCACACTTACAAAGTGCCGCTTGTAGGCCAATTGTGATCTTGAACTACCGTGTGGAAATTAAAGGTTAATGTCAAGTGACATTAACGAGTGCTCGTCAAAATTTTAAACTTTCGAAAATCGAATAATTAACTTAACTACTTGTCAAGTCCAATATTGACTGATTTTTCGTAGTGCTCGGAGTTTATGGTTTCGGTACAACCGAGAAAAAACCTTATGTGATAGGTAATAATAAAATAGGGTAGGTATTTCGTGTTTTTTATTATGGATTAATGTGGGATAAGTGTACAAAAACAATTAGCAGATCACATTCCATACCGACATTCAAAATCAATCAAAATAATATTTATGAATGACAGTAATGACTTTTAAATATTTCATTAGTAACCACCAATTATTTCTAAACCATTTTGGTATCTGGAACCCCGTAGCTTAATCGCGTAGTGCGTAGCACGTAGCGCAACCTGTTTGCCGCTACGGCAAATTGGAGTAACGAAGTTACTACCAAACGAACTTCGGAAACGGATACGTTTCGATGCGAACAAAACTTTTCGGCGCGAGGGCGGGCAGATACGATTGATATTGCCGTGTATAGGTCAATTGTGTGTGTTATGATTTATTTATCACGCAATTGAGAAGTAATCGTGTAGTATCGGCGTGATCGTTTGTTGGCTTTCGAGTTTTGAAGTTTACGTCATTTATTCTGATAATTATAAAGTAGGTAGAGTTTTATTTATCGTACACAATAATAACAATTATAAGTTTATCATAAATAAGGGCTCCCGATATGATTCTAAAATCATTGGTTATAAATATAATTAATGTTGAAATTATAAAAACTGGGATACGTATATTAGTGTTGTGTATTTGACGAATTCCTATGACAATTCAATCACAGAGTCAAATTACCACCACTCAATATTACCACTCGGATAACCCTACCAGTACATTGTAGGGCTTCCGTCTAAGATAAAAGTAACCGGTCGCAAAGGGAGCGAGCTGCAGCGGGCGACGCATCGATCGCCTGCACTAACGTCATCCCGTGCCCCCTCTACGCGGGAACTAATCGCTATGCACCGAAAAACGATAGGTCACAGCGAGAGGACGCCGTCATTCACGATCAGTTTTCAAATGCGAACGTTTCGTGGCAGAATGGGCGCGAAAGGCTACGTCTGATAGTTGAACACTTTAACAGAATATAAAGTTTTGACATTGAAAAGGTTTTAGATTCTGGGAAACTTTTAGATGGTTCCTGGATATTTATATACAGATTCTATTTTTTATAGGTTAATGTTTAATTCTTTCTTACAGCCGAAAATTATATTTTATTTGCGTAGTCTTAAAATCATCCGTAATATACAACTTTAAAATTATTGATAAGGTTGTAATGGCGAGTAGGTAGGTATTTTTGTGTGTCTCGACCGTTTTTGTTGATTTAAAAAGTTGAGAGGCAAGACGATGTAAATAAGGATATTGTTTATTTCAGGAAATATAATTCTACCTACACATTGTAAATGTTTACAGTTCTTGAAATATTCTTCTTAAAATATTAGTAGGTATTTAAATAACAAAAATTGTGGAAAATAAAAAAATATGCACTTATGAGGACTGTTACATAAATATTGTAGCCAGTGTCACTCAAACTACTACAAAATAAAATGATAACAAAAAAAAAACAGATTTCTGTCAGAATTTATGGTGGAATGTTGTGTAAAAGAGACGAGTCGGTTCCCTCGGAGCATGAGTGACGGACATTGATCGCGCCGACGTCGGGCGCGTCGACGCCGATAGCGACTGGCGTTACACCGCGCTTATTGAATGGGACGTCCGTGGCATTTGGACGTTTTCACGGTTTCAGTTTTTAGTTTAATGTTTTATTTTTTAATATTTCAAATATATGAAGCCGGTTGAGGAGTTGTATGATTTTAGACTTTCGCGTTCCATTACACTTCTAAATATTAGTCTTGATCCTAATAACGCGTGTAAACCCAAGAAGACTAATATTCGGTTGAGAAATTATTTGATTTGGTTTGATACAAATTGAATGACAATTTGTATTTTATGTTGGCTTGAGGGACTTGTGATTTTCTTTATATCTATGCCTATATTTATAAATGGACCCTATGGACAGAAATTATTGCATACAAATAAAAAAGAGATGGCGTGACAAAAATAAACTAAAAAAATTTATTGATCATAAGTGTCAATAAACTAAAATAATTGGTTCCCCTGGGAAAGAAAAAAATAGAAAGCTGGTACATGCATCATATCTTAATTCGCATAATACAATAAACAGACGAGCAGTAACCCCACAAGTTAATAAGCAGATAAGTACTAATTATGCTATAATCCGAAGAAGCAATTGCTGTTATAATGTCTGTCATTTAGCTAAAAATGTGCTATAATATCAGGCTAATCTGAGCAACTTGCACAATGTCGCTGTTAGTTTCGTAATTTCCACAATAGTGAGTGCGCCCAGCGTTAAGACATTTAAATAAATTAAGCAAACAAATGCAGACAGTGCCGCTAAACCAAAACAAACACAGTGCTTGTCGGCTTTATTGCTGTGACTCGTATAATTGTGCAAGCCGGCACTATAATAAATAAAAGCTTTAGTCTTACGGAATAATGCAAAAAGGTTGACACGAAGCAACCGCCAGCTATTCTTTACAGCCCAGATTGAATTAGTCTCATTGTAGATAATATTCTTAGAGTTAGTTCGTAGCTTTGTTCAAATAAACTTTTTATTTTCAGTTTTCTAATGAAAATGTTATGAGGGCTCCGATGGGCGGGAAGCTAAACATTTAACAAAGACGTTTTCCAACCACTATCAAAAAAGACATGTACATTGTACAATTGTACGTTTTAGAATTTATTATTAAGATTAAATGCCAATTTTCTCAAATAATGTGGCAAAATATTGAGAAATACTCTGTATTAAACTTAAATAATATATAAGTCCCCTGTTCCTTTACACATGAATCTGTGTAAGATTATATGCTAGTCATTGTTAGGTATCGAGAAGTCGTTTTACAACGATCGCCGGTAGTGGAAGCCGTAGCTCTCGCCGCGTTTCGCTTACAGCCTGAATCGATATCCGCAATCACGTTAACCGTGTTGCTTATAAACTAACAATTCGGATTTAAGCTTGTAGAACGATAAAAATCTTTTATATCTTGATTAATAGACAGACATTGCTACTTTGAGATATTCGTATACATTTTTTTATTTAAATCACGGTTAATTGGTTTGAAAGTTATAGAAACCAATTTAAAAACATTAAAAATTGTAGTTAGCTCATTGGTTCGTTCTAATTTACCAAGAAATGTCGTATTGATTTCCGTCTTGAGTTTTGGCGCCTAAAATTTTACAATTTGCTACCACGTGGTCAGGTATAGGTTAAGGTTTCTAAGAGCCAATTTATTTATTCAAAACAGGTAGTGAGGGCTTGGTATATAATGATACAAATGGCTCACTGTACAGTTTCCATCCGCAACATACAGCATGTGATTATCGCCTCCACGGTATGTTTTCCGGCACTCAGACGGGCTCCCTCGGAGGCGCAGGGGAAGCCCGCGCCCACGCGCGTCACAATCAATATGCGCGACCACATTACAGGTTCACAGCCTCACCCATGAATCACTCGATATTGTCTCGGATAACGTGCAATAGAACTGGCCACATGTTGACAACGATATAGTTTTTAAAACTTCATTGGAACGCTATAATACGATTAAAAAAAAAATTGGTGCTGGTTGTAAAGGCTAGGGTGGACGGTTAGGCACTAGGCGATGTGATAGGTAGCGATAGGCAACAATTATTATTTGTTATTTCTTATGTACGTTATGTGATTAATTAGTGTTTTAATCTAACTACTAATCAAATGCTAATTGTAAGTGTTTTTACATGTTAGATCAAAAAGTAAAAAAATCAGTTCTATGTAAACTGGAAGTTAGAAACATGAGAATGCTTTTAAATGTCTTTATCTAGTTTTCGAAGGTTGATCGATTGAAAGCAGTCACATTAGTTTGTTCATAGGCATACCATTAAAAAATCCTAACGATTTAAGAAGTGTATTCCTTACTTATCCTACGTATATATAAATAAGTACTGATAATTTAGATCCGTAATTCAAAGCGGGCACCAATCCGAATCAAATAAGCAACCTAGAAGCGTTGCCAATTAATTTTAAAGTAAAAAATTAGGAAGACAACGCAAGGATCAAAACGTGACACTAATGACCTCTCGTCCGCAGACAGACGGCCCTGGCGGAAGTTACGCGTAGGGAAAGCCCTCCTTTGCGTCTCTCTTACATTGCACCGTGAATCAATACGCGCCTCCATAGGCCTGAAATCTGCGAGCATGCGTTTACAAAAAAAGTTGGCACTGGTTGCGGAGACGATCAATCTGTTTTTTTTTTTATTTTATGTCAAATCGGGTAATGCATTTGAAAATTAATTGTTACATGGGTATTTGAAACAATATTTTTAAATAATTTTCAGATATTTTATTTATTTATATATTGTTGTTGTTATATGGAAATAAAACAAAGTACCTACAACATTTGTGTAGATTAATCAAGTTATCGATACAATTTTATTTGCCCAACGCTGTATTTTAATCTGACACACAAACGATCTACAAAACAATCTGATAATGTAATAAATGTATAAACCGTATTAGGAACTAACACGACTACATCTAGTCTACAAATTACCTGTAATAAAATGATGCAACTTGCAAAATTGACATAACATCTAATAAAACGACGCATATGACGAGTAAGCAATGAAAACGCTCAGACGTCTAGATGAAATTGTGCGGTTTTACCGCGCTGTAATAGTCGCGTACCGCGTATCCTTGGTCGGAAGTCGCTACTAGCCAAGTCCTTGTCCGCGGCCCCGTCTCGGAATCGATACGCGCGAACACACGTTTCGCGCCATCGACGTCACCTAATCAATGATATACTCACGTAAGGAATCGCTGTGTTCATTCGAGTATGACCTGCTTCGGCTCTGTTTTTACACCGACAATTATCGACAGGCTTTTGTTTGAAGATAGCTGTCTTAGTTGTCTTAGTTTTTCGATTGTTTTTACTCCTTTTTTATTAGAGATCTATTAATTCATCAAATAACATAAACAACTATTGTCTTGTACAATAAATGTAATATTTTGTAATTTTATTACATTTTTAATTCTTACTTAAAAGTTGTAAACTTTGTCACGTTACGATAAAGTTCTATTAAAGTGAGAATACACGCCGACTTAGGAAATATAACCATAATAATACAACAACAGTTTATGTATCTAGCTATAAATATAAGCTTAAGTTTCGTAAAATTTGATTTTTACCCAAACTCTTGTATCTACGTTATCATGTAAACTTAAACGAGTTTATTTAATATTCCAGCCTCCTCTAGAATGTGGGCTAAGCGGGCGCACCCCCGCTTACTGCGAGCCGCAGATGTGGCCTCACTACCAGGTAATTATGCCGAGATTCATTCACTTATTTTGAGAGATATTAAAGCTGTACTCGTAGCAAAATAAACCTTAAAAGTATAAGGGTTGCTTTAAACTAGCGCTGAAAATCGGTTTATCTGTTTGGATCTTATTTCTATACATAAGCACGTATCAAGAGAGGTTACGTTTAAACAGAACTTCGTTTAAGGAAATGTTGTAAAACTAGAATTTGGGCGGCTATAGTGGTACTAATTCAGGGCTTTCTGTTGTAATTAGAAGGCACTCCAAAAGCAGATCGCTTCGTAAAAATTTTGCATGCATCGCTTAGGATCTTTATGAATGTCTCAAATAGTATGTGTAGTGATACATTTCAATCAACCCGTTCGTGATATGTAACGCTGTGTGTATATTGTGTTGTAGATGGGCGCCCTGGGCGGAGGCGGCTGGGGCGGCAACTCGGCCGGAGGGGCCTGGGCCGCTCGCAGCGCCTGCTCGAGGGAACACATGCGCTACCCCGCTGACTGTCGCTCTATAAAGGTATACACGAGTATATGCACATGGTTAACGTACAAATCAATAGTCTACGAGCTCGTACATAAGATAAATTGCGCGACAATGTTCACCGTTCAACTACGATGGAGTAGCGCTTTCTAGTAAATTACTTCCAAGTTCTTATTTATTTACAGTTTGTTCTGACTGGACTAGCTTAGACCAAACACATAACCGAGGTGGAAACAGTTTCTTAATGTCTCATGAATTAGTTCTAGCATGTCTGGTTTTCTATTTCCAGGGTCCTCATCTTCCTACTCAAAATCAACCTTGCATACAAGACGGTAGATCAACGCCCTATAGAGCCTACGAGGAGCCTTACAGCGGGGAGACCGGAGCGAGGCCGGGGACGACGTCCGAGGCGCCAGCCGCTAGTCCGGCGGTGGAGCCAGCGCGCGTGCCCCGGGAGCGCTTCTACACCGAGCCGAAGCAGAGAAGAAGCGAAGAAGTACCGGAGGAGAAGCGGCCTCCTGTGGTGCCTCTCCCCGCCTTCCAGCAAGCCTTCGGCTCCACCGAGATCGGCAAGTTCGCCGAGGCGTTCAGCCGCGCCGAGGTCGCGCTCGAGGACGCCGGCGCCTTCGCCTACGAGCCCTTCGCCGACTGGGACCCGCCGCCCGAGCCGCAGTGGTCCTCCCAGCCCGCCTCGCGCGAGATCAAATGCGAAGACAACTACTGACTGTAGCCTTCGCCTAGCGCTAATTCCAGGCGACGACGCCTTAGATAATTAGACAATTTTTAGTTCCACCACCATGTTGCCAAAGAGTAGCTACGAAGTTCGATGTTAGAACTTTAGGATGTGATACCAAAATTTGCTAATGTGTACGAAAAAGTTTCGATCGGATGAATAGGTAGTGGTGTGACATTTAATTTATATACATTATAAAGTAGATTATTAATTAGATAATCCTTTTAACTAGTTTTAGAGTGATCTTAAAGAGAAAAAGTGTGAATTGGGAGATGTGGGAATGTTGGTACTGCATTGCATAGGATAACAATATGAATCATGACTCAATGTGCCTTTATTCGGAGAAACCGGCCGCCGAAGCGCGTCCCCGCCCCCGCCCGCCCTGTGGAGCACTCATCACAATAGCAATTATAGGGACCAACGTTTAGACAAATATACACCACCTTGACGCAGCCTGCGCATGCAAGCAACCCCTCAACGAACATTTGTACAATCATATTATAGTGCGAGAATCACTCGATACGTTAATAAGTAAATGACAAAATCGATGGGAGGTATAATAATAATATGACCTATAAGCATACTAAATCTAGATCTGATGTAGGTAATTAACTATCCTGGCTAAATAATCTTCAAAATGCTATCTATCCTTTTAAGATAAATAAATAATTTTATCATCAGACAACGTTTACTCGTTCCTCTTACAAAACCATTTTCTCGAGAAAAACATTTCTCAGAACTTAAAGATAAGTTCTACAGAATTTTCCAATGTACTTAGAGTTGCAATCTTCAAATTTGCTACGGAGCTCCACAGACGCCGCGCGGAGTTATATAAACATTCGTAAATTTTCAGGAAGTAATGAAACAAGTCATGTATGTAGGTATTTTAGGTAGTTAAATTTGATAAAATTTTTAAAGAGATTACTTATGAATAAAATGGCTTTTTAATTAAATATTTAGGGGTCCAACAATGTCGATGTAAAAGTGTTTGTTGCGATTTTATTTCAATAGAATCACAACGGTAACAGTTATACAAAATACAAAGTCCCGCAACCTGTACAGATAGTCAATACAACACCAACGCAAGTTATGAGATTGGAAACATGTTAACCACTAGAAAATGTTAAGTTGTTTGTTACATGTATAGATGATCTAAAATGTGTTATTAATCTACACCATGAAATATAGTAGGTACCTAATATTATGATTTTAATTATTAGTTGTAACTGTGATAAATTGTTTTGTAGGGATTCATCGTTCAAAATTGCTCGATGTTACTATTCTATTTATTTTGTTATCGTATAAGTGTGAAATTCTTACTTCGCCGCCAAATGTACATGTAACATGGAGTCTAACATTCTCCGAAGGTGAATTTACACAAACTGTTATTTTATTAACCGGTTTTTTAATTAATTTAATATTAATAATGTTCTTTACCCTGTCACAGATAATATGTTTATTCATTGATGCCACAGAATTGTATTTTCACATTCGATAAGTAATAAGTCGAGTATATAATTTAAAGCTAAATTAAACTGTGTGTAACTTTGATTAATGTAATTTATAATATTACCAGCTATAGATGTGTATGTCTATCTAATATTAATTTGTTTGAGCTTAAATACTTAGATCATGTCTTATAAAAGTGCGGTGCGTGAATTTACCAGTAACTTCCAATGGTCTTCATTTTTATAGAAGAAATCCTGTGTGTGTCAGTATTTTCGATCTCTTTGGACAAAGCAGCAAAATTAATGGAGTGCCTTACGTATTTATTATGATATGAAATTAGGATGGATGAATTTTATTCTAGCATAATTTGACGAAACACCATAATATAATAGCGTAATGAAACTTCTTTTGAACCGAGTATTTCATTAATATTAGATAATGTAATAAACTTAATGAAAGTTATATTTAATAAAAAAACCTTTACGGTTATTAACATACAAACATATTTATAAATATATTTAAATGAATTGTGGTGTGCACTAACGTTCTACGTCAGTGACTGTATCATTATAAAGTAGTTGGTTTCCTTTGAGAGTGTTATAGTGATTTTATTATAGGTTTCTTTATATCATACGGTTAACTTTGATTTATTAGATTTCCGTAAGTTAATGGTAACGTCTAGTCAAAAGTATTGTCTAAATTAATCATTGTTAACAATTCTTCCGTATTTGTAGGGTTTATACAGCACGGTATATCGTTTGTTTGGGCTGTCTCTGCCTGTCCCTGATGCGAGTCCGGCCGCGGGCCCGAAGCCTGGTAGGCCTGGTCGTCGACGCAGATGGCAGATCCGATTCTTTTAATTAATTACCTAAGCCATACTTGGTTATTTACGATAATAAAATAAAAGTAGTCTGTGCCACATTATATGTATATACGATATACATTTCCCTAGATAGCTCTATTGTTATTTGTTTAAGTATTAGGAACATAATTTTACTGTAGAGAAATGTAAAGACCGTAATTTATAAAATTATGATTATGTCTAGATATTCCACAAATAGAGCTTCCCGATCGAGTACGTCACAGTTTCATCTCCACGATTTAATACCACTCTTAATAAACTCTACATTGTTATGCTTCCGGTTAAGTTATTGTATTTTCCTCTAATTAGACTACAAGTATTCTCAGAACTTTTAGTAGAATAGGTATATTCACTTATCTATTTTTTTCACAAAATTCGAAATGTAATTCTACTATAGTTTGTGTAGTAAAAGTAAATTTATAATTTGTGTTTTATTTAATTTATATATTGCATCGTATGTTCAAAATTACAAATTGATAAGCTATCAGAAACAAAATTCTAAAACTAAAACCTTTCACATGGATTAAGGATTAGGCCAACAAAATTAGACGCATAAGTATTATGTAAATTTGTTGAGACAGTAAAGTACTGAACAAAATTATGAAAATGACAAAAATTTATTATGTACCTATCTAGCTATAATAATAATTATTAACCTTGTAAATAGTTAATTATATTTTAAATGTTTCACTCATATCAATCTAGATCAACTGTTTTATTAGCAAATTTTAAGGTTTCGGATCCGAAAACACTGAAATGATTGATTTATCGACGTCGATGTACGATTTAATAAACACATATACTAAAACCGTCTTTTATTGTGTTGCCTTAGTTGATTTATTCAATTACTGCCTTTTACATTCCTTATATTTAAATTAAGTAATTGAAAGTTTAAAGATTTAAGATTTTAAACGATTATAGTATTATTTTTATTTGTTGTTTTTAATGCTATTAAAACTCAATGAATATTTTAAAATTTGAAAAAAAAAATTGAAAAAATTTGAACAAGATCGTATTTATGACCCCGCCTGAACGGGGAGTTGAACTGTGTTTGATCACTACCGGTGGTGACGCCACCCGTGGCTAACGGGTAAAAGGTGATGGAAAAATTCGCATTGATGACTAATTGCCTGGATAGCTCAGAGGTTAGAGCAACCGATCGGGGGTTAGGTCCGGTGGTTCAAATCGTTTTTTTTAATTTCAGATTATAGTATTAGTCAGTAAGAATGTTTTTTTTTACGACTTAAGTCCACATTTATGATTTGTTTTGCATGGTTTCATTCAATGATACTTTCATTCATCATTTAAGCGTGGTCACTTTGTGGTCAATCTTTATACTATAGTAATTTATACTTCTGGGGTAACCACGTTAAAAACCGGCCAAGTGTAAGAAAAAAAAAAAGCACAATTTTTGTATGAACCCACTTAAACATTGGTTTTAAGCTTTTTCTAGTATTAGATGTTATAGAAGCTATTGAAATACATCATTCGTGAAAATTTTAACTGTCTAGCACAAACGCACGTGGGCCTGGAAGCTTTTGAAAATACAACTTTTTCAACTATTTGCATCGCTGTATCTCTGAAATGGTGAATCTTAGGAATAAAGCGTACAGCCAATTTTTATAGATAAATAGATGATAAGTAATTTCCACCTACACACTTTTATGATAAAACTTACCGTTTCGCTCAAAAGTGCTTAAAAATGCTATTTGTGACATTTGACCTTGAAAATTTAATAGTTGCGTACACCCTACCATTGTAGGTTTGAGACCACCTTTAGGGTGTCAATATCCAAGTATTTACAGACTTACAGCTGGGTATCTCGAATTCCGAGATTCTTACCTAATTTAAGCTTAAATGACTGGACTACCTAGTCAAATTTAGCAACCAATGACACCTATGTAGAACGTTCATTAAACGCTGATTCCATCTCTAACAAACTACCAATCCAATCCATTAAGTACGACGTTTAAGCAGACGTGAAATACCTTTTATTTCATGCGAAAGAATAGGATGATAATATTACCATAGTTTTTAATAACGTTAACTCGTTGATATCTTTCGTATAGATTTTTGTTTTTAAGTAGTTCAGTAGGTAACTAAACTATGTTTCAAGAACTTGTTCTTCGTTTATTGAATCCCTGGACAGACTACTGACTGAATCTTATAAAGTTCTAGTTTACGACGTTATTCAGAGGATTGCAAACTGGACGCACACGGCGGCGGTAGCGATCGCGGTAGATCAAACGGCTCGTGCTACACGGTAGTAATGCAATGTAGATAAGCGGATGCCGCTGCCACAGCCACTGTGTGTGTTCAGTTGCACCCTCAGGGTTATTTTAAGTGGGCTAGTCTGTACCATAGGCACAGACAATAAAACTGGGCCATTATTTTATTTTATCTTTATTCATAAGCAATAAAAAGTAATTTTCATATGTGTCACAAAAATGTAACATATCGATACATAGGAAAACAATAGAATACATACACCAATTTGTAAATTATACTAAACGTGTTGGAAGCCACTAAAGGACACTAAGATTCAGTATTTATTCGGCACGAGGGTCAAACTGCGACAGTAGCGCGCATCTCCGTACGCACAAACATTTTGGAATTTACCGGTGCACTTTACGTCCAAAACATTGTGAAGGCACTTTTAATTTAGGCATTTCGATATTTCAATTCAACCTAAATGTCGCATTAACCTAAATCTACGTTTTTTGTTTTATGTTCAAGATTTCGATTTTCAAAAGTTGTTTATTATGTAAGTACTTGAGTAGCATATGCTTTGAAATCTCGCGCCAATTCTTTGGCTATGTCCATCACATTCAGAAATAATATGAAGTTTAAAACGTAAACGTCGGATGAATGCGCATCTAGTGACGTAGTCTGACAACATCGTGGCAATATAGTTTACAGGAAAGTTTTATTTAATATTTAACTATATAATACATTGAAGTCAACAAACTGAACACTTAAACAAACACAAGTCGCAAACAATACAACGTGAAATTATAAAAGTTCAATACTTATTATAACATTAGTTACCTTCGTATTTTACTTCAATAAGTCTTTCTAAATATTCATTCATTTCCCTACATTACTTTCAAATGTCATTGAAGTATGAAATACAATCGCAATTAATGAGCTCATTCTTCATTTCACTTTTCACTCATATTTGTTTATTCATTTTATTAATTATATTTTCTTAGTATAATAATATCTATAAATCGATTGTATAAGTTCGTAATTATTAAATTCGAATATTTTAACATATGTATATTAATAAACAGGTTTTATTTCGATAAATCACAAAACAATCTTTCAAACAATACGTAAAATTCAGTATATATATAAATATATATGTGTGTGGTCACAATAATATAAATAATTGCAAAATCTATATAATATGAATACTATATTTAAATAGAATAATATTCGAGTTGTCTGTAAGATGCGCGTAAGTGTTGGTGGGAGAGCGCAGTGACGTCATGAATTGAAAGCTCGCTCCGTGTCGGTGATATGTCGTCCGGCGTGGGCTGCAGCACCGTGACCTCGATCCGCATATCGATTTATTTATACTAATATTTTAATGTTTAAAAATAAACATGTTAAATCGATAGACATAAATTAGGCGAAAACTTGTGAAATAAATATTGATTTAACTGAAAATTTTAAAAGAACACTATGTGTATGTATTCATAAGAACGATTAACACGAAAATGTTAACTCTCGTTATTGAACTCATGTTTTGTAATAAGTAGTAGATGCCTAAATATTAACGATAGCGGAGGTATAGAAACGGTTCAGTTGGTTTTGAGCATGGAAATATGGCAGTTACTGTACAATATCAATATCGGAACACATTCAAAGATTCAATTCACAAACTCACCATGATCTCAGACAATACGTGCACAGCACTGTGACAACAAAACGATCAATATAAACTATATATCTTTCAGTAAACCATAAACCCAATCGTGTAGGATACATGTTATATCATTCGCCTAGCCTATGATAGAACTTGATCTCGAAGAGAAATTATTATCAAAACTACCTAGTGTACTTTCCATAGGGTGAGTGCAATTTGAACTATAGGGTAGTGAGTATTGCATTGCCAACATGACGAAATGAAACTTAAATACATTACAGCTAACTACTCTCACGATATATTTATTCAGTATGTCGATGAGTATCAATAAGCACAGGTGTAGAGGATACCTAATTTGGCACAAAGGTAATATTAGAGAGCGCTCTTAGTAAAAATTGTTGGAAATAAGGAGCAATAATATTTTTAGTACAAACTAAATTTACTTCAGTGGTTTTGTTTTACTTAAAATTATATCAAGTGATTTCAGCGAGTAAATAAATAATTGCAGAGAAGGAGTACTGACCTACTCAAAGTATCAAATTAGTAAAAGGGTGCATCTATCTAATACTAAAGCCGTAATGTCAAGATGCTCCTATTGTCATAATTACGAATATTCATAAGTTTTGGGACAATCATTGTTCACTATTCTTGAGTGTGGGTAAATTTGTATACAAATGAATAAAGAAAAATGCATTTTGTAAATAATAGTTACAACTTTATTGGTACCCGTGTTAATTAAAAACCTTACGTCTTTAGTGATTAGTATAGATTTGAGTAATATTATGTTAGAACTATGACTGAAACCACTAAGTATATTCATTTATATCCTGTTCATTTTTAAATTTTCCTATTGATATTGTCATTTATATATTATTTCAATACAGACCTGCGATTGGAAAATACTCGAAGGTCGGAATGTATAAAATAATTAAAATTTATAAACTTAAACAGTTTTTGGCAGGGAAACATTTAATAGCATTGGAAGAACAAGTGCAGTTCATATTGTGGCACATGAATATTTGGGAACCTGGCTTTACTAGTGTACGGACTGTACACGGTTTAAACACTTATACTCTTTACAAACTTCATCTGTACTTCAATTTGAAATTGGGGATATCCATAATATCGCTCATTCAAATTTATATAACTAGTAAGTGATAGAGTTTTCTGACTCCAGAAGATATTTCGCGTCATAGATAGGCAATGCCACTGTATTATATCTTGAAAGTATTTCAAAACGTATAGGTACCTCTTACGAAAGCCGCACGCTATAACGTCCGGAGAAGTAAACGTAAATTCGTGAGCTATTGAGCTTCAAGTGTATCGGATAGATTTATCTAAGTGTTTGAGCTTCATAAACAAAGTTCGAGCGTCAAAGTGAACCAAGACACGGTAACTCGCGTGGGGCTCAGCGAAGCGGTCTGCCGGGGACATGCGGGCCGCGAGCGGCGTCCGGGACTCCAGACTCAGGGTCGGGACATCGGGAGGGGCCGAGCACGCGAAGCCAGTGCCACGTCGGGCAGTCGCCGGCACAAGCCTTTACCCACAACCAGCTTTTCCATTTCAACTACTTCAACGGCACAAACACAACATGACCCACGTCGATGCAATCATGTTCTCAAGTGATACACGTAGGATACGCTCGATTCGGAGCATTGATATGTGTAGCGTAAGAAGTTGTGCTAATGACAATAGATTTTATACGGCAGATCTCAAATAGAAATATGAATCAATTTAGCAATATTGAAGTGAACCACCGCCGAGGGGTCGGGTGGTATGAGATCTAGGGATGAGGATGCACTCTGAAAGTGTCGCACGTTATGTGTGTGCAGTCACGGTATTGTCATAGAGAGCGGCTGTGGTGGGAGGCTGTGCGGGCGGGGCGGGCGGGCGCGGGCGGGCGCGGGCGGCGCGCTAGTGGCGGTGGTCGGGCGCGAGGGACTTGCGGCTGGCGGAGAGGTGCGCGCGCGGGCCGGCGCGCTGCGAGCGCGGCAGCGTGGTGGGCGCGGGCGGCGCGGGCGCGGCCGCCCCCCCGCCGCCCTCGCTCATGTCGCGCGGTTTCCACACGGGCGATCCTACAACACACCAAACACCGAACTCTTTATAAATTAAATCGTGGTCGGATCTCGTAGCAATTTGGAAGGGTGGCGGTTTGCACTCAACCGATTCGCCAGGATGTCGCGAGCGCGCGAACAAAGAGTTGAATGTTTGATGAACGTCGTCGTAGGTCCGACGCCTTGTACTTTCAGTGCGAGTTTCCACATTACGATTAGTACCAATAATTCGCTTCCGCGAGAGATCCGATACTTAACTATTTCATCAATACTTTGAGTAAGTAGATGTTCTGTTTATGGGATGAGAATGAAATGAGAATGATGTTTGATAGTTAAGTATCGGTTCGTACAGGCTACATTAACGTTTGGTAACAATCGTATTGCAGAGCGTCGTACTTAGGTACCGGTAGAAATCGTGCGAGCGAGGCGCCCTTGCCGCTGCAGGGCGGAGGGCGGCGCCCGCGCCCGCGCCGGCCCGCCGCGCGTGCTCATCGAACATTCAAGCGGGGTGGGGAGCGCTCATACTGTACCGCTTACCGTAACTCGCTTCTAGCCTACTCTATTACATTATTACCTATGTGCACCGAAGATTACTCCGTAAGTTGTTCAATCGAAGGTGTAAGATAGATTTGAGTGCATTTTCCTAAATCCACAGAGAATTAGTGCACATCTAATTGAAGCACTACGTGAGCAAAGAAGATTCTACATTACTCTATAGATAATGTGGTTATTACATGTTTATTTAAGTGTGTGTATCATGGTTAGCCTATTTAAATGATTAGCATATAATATTTTAAAACTATGTAAGTAATATTGTTTAGCATCATGCATATATGTAGATCGATAGACTATTTTTATTCATACGTTTATATTACTATTAGCGATTAAACGTGCCGTTCGGAGACGGCGGAAGGGACACATCAAGTAACGTTTATACTGCCGTTAGGTACTATTACACCATTCATTACTTATGCTTACTTTTATGTTATTTTTCATTTATGTAGTTACATTGAGAGCATACGAGTATCTATTGACGCTATATTAACAACCATTTGCAATAAAACTGTTAAGCGCCGTTATCGAATGTAATCCCAATGCTAAGCATAACTATTTAACTACAATAGATGCAAAGATGCAAGTTATTGTAAATAAGTAAATATATTTAAGATATATTATTTGAGGTGGAAATAATTGCGCGTTGTAAACAGATAAACTTAATCCTAAATTGAGCAGATGAAGAAGAATATTATGTGAGAAATAAATGTATAGTATCATTAACAATATAGGTATTCTGAAATGGAAGACTTAATGGTACAAATCCATGGCCATCTACATACGTAATAATAGTTACATTAATCTATCGGGATGTATGTATAATAATAACAGTCGATGAAATTAACAAGAGAGATACTATTACGAGAGTAATTAAGGATTAACATCAGTACAATTCCACAGCCATTATTATATAACACTTAGCACTTGGATTATCTAAAATTAGAGGTTTTTTTTATTTAGTATGCAATATGGTTGTTACATCCATCTAACTACGAAATTACACGTCTAGATTAAGGTTTTAATGTTTCTACGCTGAGTATAATAATATGTCATATTATATATTGGATTCATTAAAACTTTTTGAAAACAGGTACAAATATGATAACGTATACATAATTTGAACGTTTTGGTGAATAGTAGAAATAATTATGAAAATAATTTAGTAAGTACAATGAATCCTTCAAAAAGAAATAGGTCTTTCAAAATATACGTAATTAAATATATTGTTGTTGATATATTTAGGTCAACAAATAAGAAGGAACATCGCACTGCTAAGAGCTTTACGGGAGGCCAAATATAGTAAGGCCTACCAAACATCAGCTAGTGCCTTTTTGAACTATCTCTAAAAGAAATTAACTAAGTAGTCTCATATTTGGAGGAAGTGATTACCACGTCCACCAAATAATCGATCACGAATAGGGGTTACAAGCACTGAATATTACTTCTAACTAAACTGTTTTGCAAATTAATAAAAATAGCATATTAGATGAAACTACATGGGAAAATATCCTAATTTATCTACTATTAGGAACAAATTAAAAACAGGCTAATACCGTTATTTACTCAATTAAATCTAAGTATGATCTCTAACTTATGAGTAATGTAAACTATGATTTTATTTTGAAATTATATGATATAATAAATTGTCCTTCGTCGACGTATTTTCGTCACTAATCAATTCCTTTTAGTATAGGCGCATTAGACGTTCAGTCTAAACCATGTAGTGGTGTTATATATTTGGTACTTCATCTCAATCAGGTTAACGATAAATGAACACCGAAATCATTGGCAATAATCATTTTAGACATGTATTTGATCGAATTCGCTCTTCTCGATATGGCGGGCGGCGCAGTGCGCGCGCTCGGGCGGCGCGTCCTCCAGGGTCTCGATGCTGCTGCGGTCCGATGACGTGTTCCTATTGGAGTGCGACGTCAACGTTTTCCGTCTAGACTTGGGCGACTTGCCCTTCCCCTTATGCTAGGAGGTTTTACTCTGCTTCTTCCCGGAAAGGTAGCACTGCACGCAAGTCGGGTGCTCAATCGTTTTTGCAATCGACTCCGTTGACTTAGATACCACAATCCCCATTCTTATAGCCTTGTCCTCAGCTTTAGCCAGTTGGGAGTAATGAGTCATTCGGTCCAGTGAATTCGTTCCGAGTCTTGCCAATTTCTCGCCGCTAGATTTGGAGGGTCGGCGGCTCACGTTGGGCGATTTGCATGGCGACCTATCGAAACTGGCTTGCGGTGTACGCATTATCCCCTTTTTCGGTGCAGGTTTCGGCGACTTAGATCTATCGACGCTATTCTCGCGTGATTTCATTATACTTCCGCGTGGGGACCTCGACCCGTCGAAACTTTGTTGGGGCGACCTGGATTTGTCAATGGACCCGCGCGGGGACTTTGACTGATCGAAGCTGCCTCGCGGTGACCGGTGCATAGTTTTAGTTTGTTTGAGGCTCGATTTATTGGGAGATTTACAAACGATGACCTTGCTTACGCGATCTCTTTCGGGCGACATACGATCGATCGACCTATTAGGCGATTTATCTCTATTAATGTTGCTTCCGCTGCAGGATCTTATGACTTTAATTTTCCTTTCCTGATTAGAGGTGCATTTTTTCTCAGGGGATGATTTGAGGGATTGCGACTCTTGCTTACCTAGCTCCTTGACCATCGTGGGCTGGTAGTTAGTGGGCTGGTGCGAGGACTGGATGAGGCGCGCCTGGCTGCCGGTGCTGCCGGCGCTCAGCGTCGACGTCGTGCTGTAAACATACGATCAACGTAAGCTCATTTCAATCGTCAGCCAAGTCAGCTATTCAGAACGACATATGTATGAGTAAAACAAGCAAACCTACGCGAATTTAGAGTAAGTTAGAATGTGAGGAATCTGGCGGCCAATCAGCGTTGGTGTAGGTATGGTGTGTTAGTTTGTAGCGGTAACCCATACATATGTTGGTACCTTAGCGTGAGGTGGTTGGGAGTTCTGCCTAACCCTCGTTTGGCAGGCGGCTGGGGCGGCTCGTCCTCGCCCTCGGACTTGGAGCCGGGGTCGGGCTTGTCGGCGTCGGGCGGCGGCGGCGGCGGCGCTCGCTTCACGCTCACCTCTGTCAGGAGCGGGGAGTTAGTTCATGCGATACCATCACGTACATTACAGTTACACAGCTGGTGCGGGCAGTTAGGGCCACAATGGATATCGAGCAAGAGAAACAACCACATGAACATGAACAATCATATAATTTAATTTGAAGGTTAATAGGCAATTTGATTAGTATGATTCAGCTAACATTTAAGAATCAAATATGTATACTATGGGAGCCGGGAGCTACTGACCTACGGCATCACCAAGGGTTTTACTCCTATGCCGGAATGCTGGTTCTTCCTCTGGAGGCGGTGGGGGTGGCTCATCGGCATCCTGTGAGTTTTCACGCGAGAGATCGCCGACCTGAAAATATCGATACTTGTATCTAAGCTTAGTTTCGACACTTCAGGAGCATCAATAAGCTATCATAGTTATATATTTACCTCAATATTGCCTGCCGACAGTCGCTGACCAGAAGTTTTAGGCTTCTTCGTTTTGCCAAGAGTTTGGGATCCTTGCATCACCTGCACCTAGAACGACGAATAAAAGAACATTGAAAATGTATTTTTTAAAATGTTTAAGAAAAAAAAAATAACAACATTTAATTCATGTAAGGTAACTCCTTGGCACGGGGCGTTAAGTAATCGTATCGTCATCGTCACGTATGTACATACATCTCCTTGGAGTTCAAATACCCGCTGTTTGGCCTTCATTCGCAAAATGCATTCCATGTGCAATACATTTCATAAGGTAGTAGGGTTTGTAGGGTTTTTTTTTATGTTACCTGGTGTTTGGGCCTCTCTCTATCGCGGTCGAGGGTGTGCGGAGCCCGGGGCGGCGTGGGCGCGGGACGCGACGGCAGCGACATGTTGCGCACCGACTCGCGGATGATCTGCCGGATTGTCTTCAGGAACGCGTTGCGGAAGTCCGCGGTGCTGTGCGACAAACACACGTGTTAAGTACATCACCGTCATGGTAGTACACATGGACACTCTATGCGATTTTCATTTTATAACAGGTAAGTGAAAGCGTCAGCCGTTCTGGCAGCCATGCACTGCTCTTTATGGCATAAACAAGTAACATTTTTTGGTAGTTTTTTATTTATTAGTAAAAGCGGGGAGCGTATGGCTCTCGCCCCTAAATAAGAAGCATCCAATGTGATCTAGAGACACTGACGATACCGTCTGATTTTTTCATTTGTCACTTTATAGCTATACGTACAGGTATTATAGTAGGAGTAATACCATAAATTTCAACAAACACTCGATAATAAGTAGCTCCGTAACAGAATGCGTCATGTTTTCATTTGTTGGCCAATAACACATAAACAACAATTCATTCACTAACTATGTAAAAGTATATAGAACTAAGTAGTCAAGTCCTATTTATTAACAAACATATTTCCATTCAAAATAACAAATTGTAGTTCCTAACACCAATTTATGGTTACGATATAGTAACCTACTTTAGTTCGATTATGTAAGGTCGTGAGCTTGTTTCTAGTTACACAGTAGTTTGAATTCATAGGACAGCGAAAAGTTTGTTATAGATGCTATCGGCCCACATTCATGAGAGCAAATGACTTTGCCTACGCGTTTACATGTAAATATCTTTGAAACTAGGCAAAATGAGATTATTGAATAAAATCTATATCAAGAACTTTAAGGATGTTAATATCACATTATACAATGATTCTTGAATATATAAATCATGATTAATAATCGCGTAAATAAACGTTCGATTTTAATTGTAAGTATGTAAAGAAAATTTACGAGTAGCATAAAATTACGTTTACTTGGAAGCTTATCAAGAAACCGTTCGAAATACCGAGTAAACGAACATTAATTTGTTCTCACTATCTTCTTCTTCATTTAAAGTGAAATAATAATGGGAATCAAATCCACTAAAAGTCGGCGTTAAACTAATACTTAATTGAATTCAAACAACCTTTATGCCATTGCTCCATATGCCTATAGTTAATTAACATAAAATTCCCGAAATTATAAGCAATCAAGCTTTATACGAGTTGTCAATAAAATTAATAATACAAGAGATATTTTTTGTTACAAATCGAGAGCTATTTATAGTCTGTTTAATAAAGCCGCTGTAAAAGGTAGCCCACAAGCTCGTAATACGATCACCTAGATTTAAAATACGAACGTCTCATTTCTCAAATTAAAATACCGTTATTTCGTACTCTTTATTTTTTACTCTATATTTTTATTATTTTGGAGCCAGATAGCGGATAGATGTTTGATGTTAAATATCTGAATAACTCATGTCGAAAGGGAGTCTACAGCTAAATCGTAGCGTGTAATTTTCGTAGCACTCGTAGTCAATGAACGGACACACAAACTACGGAGGTTAAACTAACAATATAAAAGTTTGATCAAAAGCCGAGTGCCGTGACGTCAAACCAAATCAGTGAGCCGATGTAGTTTTGTTAACGTTCTAGTACACAGCAAAGGTATTCCCTTTGTTAGTTTTTTGCGGTACGGGAATTGCAGGACATGTTATTTGAAAGTTGGAAAAATTACCTCTCGACATGTGCTATTTTTTTCAAATACGTAAATTGCAACCAGATTATGTTGTAGTTTTTACAACTTTTTTCCGTTTGTGTATGAAGTGCGTTTGTATTGGAATTTGAAAACCAAGTAGTATGTACTTGATTTTATAAATAAAAGTGTTTCACAACTGTTATTGGTAGAAATTGTTCAATTAGTTTTGGGCAACGAACGTACACGGCACTTGCTACTAGTAAACTAACATAGCAGTTTCAGAGTACCTTAGTAATTACTACTCGTGTTATTTGTATTTTTATATCTGCTATAAAAGAAGTAAAGTGAGTAAATGTGATAATCTACAGAAGTTTAGTTGAACTCACCTGTTAGACAGCACGTAGACTTTCTCTGAACGGCGTTGCAACTGGCTCCGAAGGTGGATGAGCTCCCAGAGGAAGTGGCTGTCCATGTCTTTGGCTGAGGAAGCGCGCACCTGCACCTCGGTCACGGGGATCAGAACCTGGTACCGTATGATCTCGACCTCATTCGAGTTGTTCTTAGACGACACACCCTGAACAAAGTGAGCATACGTTAAGTAATTAGTGTTGGGTTAGTTTTTATATTGGACTTTTCACAAGATGAAGTGGTCCTTGATCACATATTTGAACGTGCATAGTCTAAAATCATCATCATCAGCCTGTGATAGTCCACGGCCTACACAAATGCTCGCCAATCTGTTCTCGGATACTCTATGTAGTATAATATGGAATGATATAATAGTCGTAAAAATTGACCGGTGAACGACGATGAACATGAGAAATCTTCTTCTTTAAAGTTCAAGTAGTTCAATAACAACAAGAATAACACATGAAGAATTCATTGCCATTGTTTTTAAATTACCTGCAACGGTATCAGTATTGCTGAGAATCCTGAATAAAATGTCAAATCCGCTAAGGCGTGTCCATTTTAATATTTTTCTTGTAAATTGGAATTACTTTTGACGAGTTCGGAAAAGTTTAAGAAGGAAACTTGTTCAATTACGGGGAACGATTCGTTAATAAGGAATTGAATAAGATATAAAAAATCTTGAACCGCATTTCAGTTTGACATCTTGACTAAGTTGATCTAGACTCAAGTGAGTTCGACTCAGATTATGATGACAACATTTTAAAATAGTAAAGGGATCTCTTATTTTTAATGACCATTCATAATTTGTTTTTTACTCACCATCAACTTTTTCTTTTGTCTCAGTCTTTCTTTGCAGAGGAAGACAACAGCTGATTTAAATACAAAGCACATAGCATGCAATTCCAGTCCCTTCTTTATTTTTCCTAAAAAGTC
The DNA here is from genome assembly GCA_039566165.1 of Maruca vitrata. NCBI lineage: Eukaryota > Metazoa > Arthropoda > Insecta > Lepidoptera > Crambidae > Maruca > Maruca vitrata. The sequence continues at coordinate 8,386,315 of CM076917.1, forward strand.
TGAAATATTCAACCATTCTACGCCACCGTAGTATAACAAATCACCTGGAAACAAAATGACTGCCATTTAAATGATTGTTGAAGATATCGCTAATCTATGAGTAGTATCGTTTGAGAGTATTTAATAGTGAAACATACCAGGACTAAGGTCTATTGGTTGCTTGCAAGACTTCTGGTGTTGCCTAAATAAGTGATCAAAGATAGCACCATATTCTTCGTGTATTCGTTGCATCTCATTTATGTGTTCAGCAACTTTTTCCATTCCTTTAAGGGCCTCTGTAGCAAAAAATATGAGCATAAGTTACATTTAAACATAGAAAATTCATGCAAGTCGGGGTCAATACGTCAATGCAATAATTTCATAGCGTTCATTAACTTACCCACTAAATGAAGATGTTCTTCAGAATTAGCATCAGTCAAATTTCTCAATTGCTGCAGCAACAACGGGTATTTTAATATCCGTTGAATCGGCTTTATTAGATAAGACTCCAGGGTAGAAGAGTGCTGTTGTTTTGGGTTCCTAGCCGCCAAAAACTCTTGTAATGCTTGGTTACCTTCATCTGTTCAAAGAGATAAAATTTTTATGCACATTCAAAGTTTGAAAAGGTAAAGTTTTGTAACTGAATAGAATACTTACTTGGATGTAAAACTTTTTGCGCCTTACTATGACTAGCGCAGAAAGAGCTGTACAATTTGAAATGGTTAACATAATACAGAAAGGCATTTCCAACAGCGAAGAGCACGTTCTGCAAATTAAAATCAATATTATTATTGTTTTGAAACAATACAACGCTAAATAACAATATTCGTGAACAACCCAACTTCAATGCTTACCTTAAACTGATTTGAAAATTCGAAATGGTGGAAGTTTGGTTCAGCCTCAAGCGCTTCCTCTAAGTTTTGCAAGAACTGCCTTTGGAAGGTCACTATCTCCTGAATGTTTCCGAATAGAGCGTTGATCTCGGCGTTTGATAAAAAAGTTTCCTTTTTCAACGGTTCCAGATAATTTTCCAGTAAGTTATTCAGGTGCTGCAAACAAGAATGATTCATCATAAACACCGCCGGTGCCACTCGGCTTCACTCAACCCGTTTTCGGGATTAATAAATTAAATATGAATATTCTAATCCACAAATGGTAGATCGCTACGCAGGTGCGACCAGTTTTCCTTGGGTTTTACGAAGTTTTAAATACGTTTTATAAATCCATCAGAACTTTTCAGCTCAATGAATATTTATTTGAAGTGCGAAGTCCATCAAAATTAATTTATCCACAGATCTGTTTCCGTTACGGTGCACCGTACACCGAAGTGGAAGTTCTATAACGTGTAGCGTAGCCGTCGGTTATAGTCGGGAACTATGTCTAATGTGTTTCAAAGTTGTTAGCTTTAAGTGTTCGACTTAGTTCGTGGAAACTCTAATATCTTGAACAGTGCAATGAAATCGATACCTAGCTAGTTGCCCTATGACGACAGTTAAACTAAGTTTTTGATGGTATCTAACGACAACTCTGGGACTTCATAGTTAAGGCACTATGTAAGACTGTGGCTTACTACACTTACAAGTTGTCTTAGGTGATGTTATTGTGATAGTATTCAAAATCTTTTTTATTTACGGTGACATTATTCTTATGGAAGTAAACATTTTTACAAAAATACTCAATCGTTGACGTAAGCGAATCAATGAGCTCTTTGTTATGGGCATCGGAGAGTGAGAAGGCTGTGTTCCCGACGATCGACATCCGTCGCCACTTGTTTTATCTGCGTAAGATGTCTGATAAACAAAAGAGCATCTGAAACCTTGACGTAAGCCGGGTGTCGACGAGCACCAGGAGCACTTTCTACATTATGTCCGCGTCGGAGAGGAGACGTGAGGGCGTTTCAGCCAGTCACTTGTTTCATTTGCGACAAGAAGTGATAAATAATCTTGCGACTCATACCTTTACGTAAGCCCGTTCGGTGTCGACGAGCTCCAACAGCACCTTCTTCAGTTTGTCCGCGTCGGAGAGGTGCCGCGAGGGCGTGCCGGCGGCGGCGCTGACGACGCTGCCGGTGGGGCTGCCGCGGCGCGTGTCGGCCGGGGAGCGGCACCAGCCAGTCACTTGTTCGGCGCTCTGTGTCAACATTCAAATGATATTCTTTTGTTTTTATAACTATGCAAGTAACAGACTTCTTTATACTTAATGACACTTGAATGACACTTTAATTGAACTTTTATTAACTTTAAAGACATTGTATTTATTTCAAAATCTTGCACTGGTGATTGTTCATATTAACGATATTGAGTTAAATTGTGTTAAATATATCAGCGTAAAGGAAATAACGAGAATATCTACAGCAGCTTTCTTTTGATGTAAAACAAATAATTGCCTACCTACGGAATTTTATTGTGCCATTTTGTAATAAAATGTACGTGATTACGTGTACTAAATGACCGATCGCTTTCACTCAACCACAACACGACATTCATTACGTTTCCACGTGATTCGGATGCGTGATCGCTTGGGATCTCGGGATCAACCCTTATTACAATTTAAGGCCGGCCCCGTTTTTACAAATAACAGTGCTGATTTACAATCGTCTGGGAAATTAACTTGTTCGAATTCCCATTGCGGAAAATTTCATCCATAACTCTTTAATTACTTAAAGGAACCCCGCTGGAGTTTAAAGCAATTAAAAACATTTGTACTGGGTTAGACACAAAGTGAGGTTTAGAAGACAAAAGGGGTCTGATAAACGTTTTGTCTTTATAGGTGCCCACAAAGGAGATTGGATACGATCTACAGGACAGGTATAATAATAGGGGGACGGTATTAAATTGTGCGTACCCCATTTGATTCGGCGGAGACGATTATTATTTTCAAGAGAGACATTACCATGCGGGTATCGTAACGAAATAAAACGAGGAATGGTCTCTGAGAAATGGATAATTGAATCTGGAATTAAGTCGCGGTCGTGCATGTGGGAGGGTAGCAATCCCGTTTATGTTATTAGGCCGTCTCGAATGAACTTGTGGAATTACAAAGAATAATTCATGCTGTAATGTTTCACTTGACCTGTATTATACAGCAGAAACGTTAGGATCAGTTGTTTCTCATACAAAATAACTCAAATAAGCGACGCTTGAGAAAGCAATTTTGTGGTACAAATTTATGGATGCTAAGCCATTACATATTTTGCATAAATATCGTAAGAACTCGTAATATCATTATAATATAGAAGTTAATAGCTTTATTCCTAGCTTCTACTATATAAATGGGAGTTGTTTTATACAAAGGTGTACTTTTTTTTGCGTTTGATTGATTAAACAGATTGATGGGATCTACACAAGTATGAAAAGGTGTTCGACCGATTTCGGCCAAGGCGCCCGATCTCAATGGCTGAAATCATTCGGACACCAAATTTTAAATGTGATGAGCTGTTTTTACTCCGACTACTGCACTGCACTGTACCTTCAATAGATTCTCAATCTCGAACGAGTTGGTCCTGGAGCTTACTTTGGGCGGGCCTGTGTTCACGTCTCCACCGTGGGCGTCGGTCTCCGGGCTGTATAGTTCTTTACCTAGACAAAGTAAATAAATATATAACTAACTAGCATACAGTTTACTCAAACACATTTATTTAGTAATACAATGTAGGTACACACTAAACGCATTTCATGTAAGCATACGTTCCGGTAAATTACTTTTTTTAAGTCATCAAAAAGTCAATTATACATTCAAAGACAATAATATCTTTAGAAATAATATGAATATTATATGATATTCTGCAATCAATGTTTGTATTTTAATAGTAATGAATACATATACGGTATATAAACATCCTTCATTGTATTGACTCCTTTACAAACATAACTTAATAGACTTTACAATCACTCATAAACTTATGCGTATTGATTACACACAATGAATTTGAGATACAACTACATTGAAACAGAGGTATAATTGGTAATATTTGGTGGTTAGAACTTCGGGCATTCAGTACTTTAGTAATATCAGACAGAAAGACAGATCGATTTCATCAATTCAAACTTTGTTACAAATTTCTCTGAAAATTATTCTACAATTTATACTCTATATTAAATGATACTGTAATATTTATTAATATCTATGCTACATAGTAGGCGTATAAGAGTATACCTACTCAAGCGAATCATGTATGAACATCCGCGTACCTACATAAAAATTGATCGTCCTACATAAGTCTATATCGCCTTAAATATACTCATAGGAATTGCTCCATTTTACGTGTAGAAAGATATTATAAGTTATCGACGCTAAAATTATATCTTTCGACGTAAGGACTTTCACAAAATATTTTGAGATGTAGAAAAACTCACGTAGACCATAACTAGTTTTTAAATTTTTAATGACGGTGAAGATCAGAATAGTTACCGATCGTCTACAGATAGCTCGAGATGGGTAATTACAATCAAATTATTATTATTTGAGATGTGCTGGTACCTCTTACCATAGTGCTAAACGAGCCATCAAATACAATGATAATGTTGGTCCTAATTGGCAGCCATTACGGGCCAAGCACACTCAAAGAGCGAGCATTCACCCTTATAAAGGCTAACCAGAATAATATCTAAGTCTCATCGACCGTTATTGCAAATAACGTGACAAACAGACTATCAACACAGATTGCGATTGCGAACGCAGAGATTACACGTCTGCGCGGAAACATTTCATCTGACATGAAACTGAATCGACTGCACATTTCACGAGCAAAATCCTATTCACGTATACGATGGTAACTCGTTACAGCTAGGACAATTTTATGAGAAAATAACATAAATTGAGACTACAAATCACGACTTTTTATAAACGTATTACCGGTTTATTAAGCAATAAAACATGTCAAGTTACACAAAAGCGCAATAACCTTTCCGCAAGGGTTCGTGTAATGAGAAAAACTCTACGCCCAAGTGTACAATTATATACTCAAACGCAATAAGACTCGTTTCAAGTTTCTCGTGACCCAAATAAGTTGGTAACATATCCATTACGACCCTTATAAGTTCCAAATGGAACTGAATTAAAAGACGTGGATTTTTCAATATCATCTGTGGAATAACAACATCGATGGTGAAAGTTTTGCGGAGGTCGCTTTATGACAAGAAGTCACACAATGAGTTTTTGGTCGCGGTTAGTCAACACGGGCGCTGGCAAACAGCCCCGGGTTGGGTCACGGCCTTTATTTGAAGGACGGGTATTTCTGTTTTAAAATTAGCACAACACTTTATACAACTAGGTTTTTTCTCTCTACATTTGAATATTTTCTCGACTGAGCGGGATATGGTAATTGCGGAATCTTATCGAGACGAATGTTAAGCAGGCAGCACTTGTTTGTGGATAGAAAGTAGAGGATTTATTTAAAGTAAATTAAGGACTTTTTTTATCTTTTTACCACATACATAATTGGGTGTAGGTAAGTAACATGTAAGATTTTAGACTTTCGCGTTCCATTACACTAAAATTAGTCTTTATGGGTCTACACGCGATATTCGAGGTAGACCCATAAAGACTAATTTTAGGTAAGAAATATCCTTTATTAGAATAAATATCTTACAGAATTTTGGGTTACAAACCTTATTGACATAAAAAGCAAGTTTAAGTTAAGTATTATAAAAGAGACGATGACTACAACAACCAGTGTTGAAATAAGAAACGAAATGAACAAAATGAAAGCGATTTCGTTTCACATATTGAACACACATCATTAGGAGAAAAAAACAGGCGTCTCGTTAGGTGAAAATGTCATAATAAATAACGTGTTTGCGGGTGAGAGGGGAAGTCATTGTTCCCAGGCGCTCTCGGCGCGGCCCGATACCATACACGCGTACGTATCTCATAAAACAAACAACTACATGCCGACTCAATACGTCGTCATAATTGCCTCTCATGTAGCGCGAGCGCGACTGCTGTAATAAATCACCGGACTTTTCAGGACCACACCAATTTCCACACCGCTGGCTATAAATAATGAATTACAAAATACAAGTGCCCGCCAGGAATAACGAAGAGAAAGAAGCAAAAAAGAATTGTAAAGAAATTAGTTGGAATTTATTTATTTCTTAAGGAAAGCGCGGCTGACTTTCTTTGAATAAAATTTAAGCAGCTAAACATTTGCGTAAGTAACTGTTTATTTCAGGGAGCTAAAATGCTTCCTATTGCACAGTCGTAAACGACCGACTCTTTGTACTTAAAGGAGTATTATTTGTGAAAAAGTACGCGGTATTACGTAAGCTTTATCTATACTTATATTTGGAAGAGAAGAGTAGGTAAGTGACGTGAAGAGTGGGTTTGGAGGACGTTTGAAACGAATCTATGTGTCAATATACAATGCGTCGAGTCACAAAGTTAATAACGTTAGAGCGTTTCGGCTTCACGCGTCTAAAACTGTGATATGTTCAATATAAGCGAAGCCATGTGTCTCACATTATCGCGCCAAATTTGGTCACAATTTATGCTCATTTTAATTATCAGCAATGTCGTAGCATCTCCAGCGTCTGCGGTGATCATAAAAGCAGAGTGTAATAACAATAAACGCATATACAAAGCCTTGTAGTATACACCGTGTATTGATTATACAGAGTATCCACGATGTATACTATTCTGCTAAGATCGATACTCTGCAGAGCGGGAATATTTTGTACTTCGATATGCACAAAATATGACTCTGGCTGTCAGCCACATCACAGATTCAATGAAGACTAGGGTAGCCTGGAAACGATGCCAAGTAATATAAAACCGAAGATTGGAGTGTTGCTTGTTAGGGAAGAATAAAACGACGTATATTTTTTTTCATAATAAATGGCAGACCTCATCTGCCAGACACTCAAATATGTTCAATCACATATATATGTAGATATTTTGGTCATGTGCACATATTTATTTAAAAAAAACGTTTTCTTGTTTGAAAATATCTTCGTAAACCAGATTAGATACCAAGATGACGTAAATAGCGAGCAAACTCGCCGAGTCTTCGAGAAAAAGCAGGAAAAATAAAGTATTAAAGAAAATATATTTACCGCCGTGACATAGCAGCATTTTCTAAGAGTATTAGAAGGCATAAATGTAGAACGATACGGCTATAGGGTGCAAGTTAAAAACGTTTCGTTAAGTCATCTTCGCGCAACCAGGGCAGTAGGGCGGGGACATTGAAAACGGAAGGCACTAAATGAATTACGTTGACTATTTTTAGCGCAGATTTCCATTTCGAAAACAGTTTTAAGAAACACCAAGTTTTAGCGTGTCTGAAATCTTATTCTGATATCCTCAATCTCGACTTTAAAATCACTTTATTTCACAACATCACATACATTGATCTGATTCCGTGGAGCTTAAGCACTTGATACAGATCAGAATCAACAGTGGATACACAAATATATTTAAATATATTTAATAATATACCCAGACACGGAATAAACACCGATGTTCGTCACACAAATATTTGTCCCCAGTGGGAATCGAACCCACGACTCTTGGAACTGTAGGTAAAACCTGGGTCACAGGTTAGTGACCCAGGTTTACTACCACTATTCCACCGAGCCAGTCAACTTTAATGCGTATAAGAGTGAATCTTCTAAGTTTAAGTAATTCTTATATGTACTGGCTAAAGAGTAAAATGCTGATTGTTGAAGAAAATTAAATTGTCAGCGTGTTTTTGGTCTTTAGAAGGACCATTATTCATGGCTGTTAGTTGTTTAATGATTTATAATACCGCTATGATTTTAATTAGCCTTCGGGGGTCACGGCATTGAGACTTTATATCACATCGTTTCGCAGGAGGGCGATAAATTTAAAGCGTTTGCATAGAAGGTATTTCCTCAGAATTTATGCAAGTTGAGCACAACACAAAATGAAATTTCATTACCAAGCGGGCAAAATTCACATGCCATTATCAGTGCAGTGCCTCGGTTGATTGTATATTGAAATATTTGTAAACGAAGCGAGCTTTAACCATATTGACGGGCTTCTGTTTGTGACGGGTGCTCAACAGATACCTGCCGCGTTGTTACGAATTGAATTTACAATTGAAGTAATTGAATAACTCAAGCAGACTCCTGATGCTAACAGTATTGACTAGTCCGAACACAAACAGATTTATCAATATTTCACTTTGTTTTTTAAAGTAAAATTATAGCATTAAATACGAACAATAAAATAAAAGTAAACCGGATAAGAGCTTTTTTAAATAAATAAGTATTTCCCCGTAAGAAAGGTCCTAATACCTAAATACTCGTTTTTATCTCAAGAACTTTATGATTTGAAGATTTCATTTGATAGTTTAAAGTAGGTTTAATAACACAAATAATACACATCTAATTTAATCTTAAAAAAAGTGTATTTTTTTTAAAGTTCGCTCGCAATTTAATCGCTTTTGAAATGAGATTTATTAACCTTTTTAATAATATTGGCACAGTATTAGCTACCTTACGAGAGATGTTAAGGTGACAGGAAGGTATCGTAAAACCTATAACAGTTTAATATTCTGGTACTTACTCCAAGCAGGAGCCGGCACGATGAGGCCAGATATCATGTCGTCGGATATGACGGGCGGCTCGCTGGGCGGCGGCGGGCACACGAGCGAATCTATGATGTCATCGGTGGCTGCGCGCATCATCCCGGACAACTCCGGCGGCTCCGTGCGTGACGACCTGGGTTAAATGGATTTTTATAGTAGCTACTTAAGTATTCTTTCGTTTTAGACTCAAAGAAAAACACTCTACCGCCCACACTCAAGCATGAACGTGACACCAATGGTAACATCCTTTTCGGAACGTCACTATGATATGATCTTTGACCATTAGCTCAGGATTTTGTGCAGTTAACACCAGAGTATATGAAAACAAAGTCACTGTAGTTACAAACAATAACTAAGATTCGTTTGGATCATAATAAAAGTGTAATTTTATTACGATTTGTGTCCCACGCTTCAAGAAAATAATAGCACAGTTTTAATCACAGTCGAGATTATTTAAGCTAAAAGCTAGCAACTATACACAAACAGTTTTCTTTATTGTTTGCTGCAGGCAAACTTGATATTTATGCTCCACATTTCGTCAGCAGCATTTTACAATAAAAATGGGTCTCGTTTTTTTTTAAATCGTATGTGAGCTACCTATATCAGATTTAACAGAAAAATTTAATTTAGTTTGCAATAATACAATAAAGCGAACTGGATAAATATACCTAGAAGCCTCAGGCCATTTTATTTTCATTGGATTCGCCAGTTCAAAAGTTTTCGAGCATGCATGCCATGTCGTGTGAATTCTGTATTTAACCAATAGTGGAGACGAGCTTGTGTTTACTGATGGTACTTCATTAGAATAACAAATAGGTATCAAAGTAAGGCAATGGGAAGTTATTTGTGGCAGCCAAATAAAGGGGTGGGTGCTCGTGATGGCAAACAGTTGTTAATGCATTAGGCATGTACGCCCAAATGAAGATACTATGACACAAATTGATCGACTACGGACGGAAGAAATAAAATCGGGTGTGCGAAAAATCTTTGGCGCTTTTTCAGTACGGAGAATGGACGATGTATTCACGTAGGTTTCACACAAAGCACTGCTATATACGTAGAGCATTCCAATGTGAGCACAAATGAGCTTATGTTTTGTTTGGCTTTCAAGCAGGGACGTGAGGGTGAATAAGGGAAAAAAGTCGAATAGCATTGGCAACTGCAGCATCAATGATGAGGCTCTCGAGTTACGAGCCGGGTAATACACGATGCGCAATAACGACCGCCCGGCATTATGAATAGAATTAGACGACTGTCTTTTGTTCCGGCGTCGAGGGTGAAACTCTGCGATATTAGCATCACCTTAATTATTCTCAAACTTAACTTCACCATAGTAACGAGACAATGAAGGCGGGTGTCTTAAAACAGTTCCGGTTTTATCGTATGAACGGAAGGATGAATCAACTCGCACAACAATAATATCGCGGGCGCGAGTGCTTGTGTCGAGATGACATTTGTTGGGGAACATTAATTCGCGCGCGCTAACGTCGCGTCGAGGCTCAATTGCGGCGCTCACAATGGCCGTGGCGAAGAGCGGTGCCGCCCCTGGGAACTAAACCGTGTCACCTGTCCGCGGTAATGATTGTATTCAGGATTAGATATAGCTCGTTTGTGACCACAAATACCCATTTCAACGAAACAATGCACGCTGACTATTACTAAAACATAAATTGCGTGAACTACCTATAATCTACATACCTACATCCGAAACCTCACATTAAAAATACACATCAAAGTCTCGCATAGCGGGCTTTTCAGTTTGCTACAATTGAGTTTCTGTTATTTTGTTTAATCCCGCCGTTACTGCAATTAGTTCTGTGAAAAAATATCTACACAAAGTTCGAAACTGGCTATTGAATGTTACTCTATAAAAAGAAGCTGAAATATTATGAATTTTTACAGCCACTATGATAAAAAAAACTGTTGTAGTATATCGACGAAGACCGGGATGTATGTTCGAAATACGTAAAAACGATATTAGATTAAAATCAGACCAGCATTTTTATGCAATGGAAAGGTCGACACAAAAACATCTTTGTAAAATATTTCTACTCATCATCTTTTCAATATACAAATCATTCTTTTTGTATGTAAAGAAATACTTTCACTTAAAACGCTACACTATTCCTAGTCAACTTACTCCAGTTCAATTATGTTCAAACGTACGATTTTATGTACGATTTTTTATGGACAAACGAACAAGTCCGCGGTGGCTGAGCACCTATTAGACATGGGTACTAATCACTGGATGGAGCTACATGACCCGAAGGTCCTCTCCACAGATCGTCACTATCATACAAGAATGGTGCGAGAAGCTATTGAAATAAAGAAGCACAAGAATTTCAATAGGGAAGATGGATTTAAATTATCGTCGGCATGGAATCCAGTGATTATAAGTGCATACCGCGGAATGTTACGTCTAAAATCAACCCGGATGCAGTGAGTGTTGTGTGTCGGACTAATGTGGGTAGCTGTACTAATGACATTAGTGCTGGTTCGGGGGTGGATCAAGATATTCACAACCGCAATGGCAGACGAAGACGGGCAGCGCCAGTTCGCTCGCGACCACGATTGGTGTAACCCAGTCGAAACGTCGGGCAGTAAGTAGCTATGTAATTTGCTACTCCTATTAACGCGTGTAGACCCATAAAGACAAATATTTATGTTCAAACGTGATGATTGTCACCTCATAAAGATTCTTTATTCTTATTTATTTTTGATTTTTATATATAACTATTTTTTCCGTTCATGCGTCACAGCCAATCGCGTTGATATTATCACAAGTAAATTCTGAAAGCTCGTGTCGCAAAGGTTATTAATTTTCCATGAGAATGTAATTCAATTTTGTAAAAGCGAAATATTGTGATGACACATATTTTTATTATGGTGAACTCTTCGAAAACAACAAAAAAAATTACGTAAATCAATATAAAATTCACGACGGGGAGAAACAATCAATTTATAGTTGTATATATTGTGTTGTGTGCCTATGTAGTTGTTTCTGTTAAAAAATTATGTAAGTTCTAAAAGTGTCTTGTATAGGCGTGACGACTGGGTCAAAATCTTATTATTCTATTTAGTCCGTAAGTTAGTTTATACAAAAATATGGGACACATATTTATTTTGTTTTTCGTTTCATTGAAAAATGACAAAATTATAGCTTATCAAACTTCTGGAGTGGGGGCTTGTGACGTCACGGCTGGGTAAAAATTGTACCATAACGTGACGTCATACGAAACTTCTAAGCATAATTTCTTGCATCTTCATAATTTCTTGTTTGTGAAACAAAATAAAAAATACGAGTAAAATATTTTTAAATAATCTAAATAACGGACTCATTATAATTTTTTAGTCGTCTCGCCCATTCAAACGAAGACAAATGTTTACACGTGTCCGATTGTTTATAAACAAGCCTCTCTCGAATCGTAATCAAAGTGCATTGCGGAGTCTAAAAGCCTGCGCACATTTCACTGGACGCTGTTATTATCTATTCTTATGTGGCGGTTGGCAGCAGTGCGGAGGCTGCACGGCAAGGGAGTATGTAGGTCGCCGCTAGCGCTTCGGTAAACTTGTCGCGCCGCGAAAGGTCAGGTGTATGAGGGCGGGAAATGTCGATGAGCAACCTCCGCCGTGCCCCGCGCGAAGCTCCAACTTCCGCTTTATTAGGTGCCAGGGCGCCACTTCCTGTTCCTTGGCGTTTTTCCCCGCAACACTTTCGCGATTTATTCTAATTCGATGATAACGAATGCGCCGCGCGGCCCGCTGATTAACGGACGCTGCTAACTCAGTTGACGATCGATCAATTCTCATTAACATTTAAATAAAATAAACCGTGTCCCATTTGACTTCGAGGTCGATTAGAATGGCAACTTTGTAATTTATTCACACGAAAGAATTGTGTCGGCAATTTGATCAGAAGTGTCTGAATTGTAATTTAACTAGCTGTGAAAAAGACGCTGTTGATGATTTGATTAAAATGAATCAAGTCACTACAATTTTGTTCTTTATTTGAAGAAATAATTGTCACCTTCTCTAGGATATTATATTATACAACTAGAACATTGAAAGAACTTACCCTTAGATTAAAATTAAAAATAAATGAAAATAAGCAAAAGCGCAGCTTACCTCATCATCATGACGAGCGAGAGCTCCTCCTGGAGCACGCTCTCCAGGTACATCATATCTAGGTCAGACACGATCGCTCCGTTGATCACCATTATCTCGTCGCCTTTGATTATGCCTGGCGCAAACAAATTGTTGCTGGAATGATTACTTTTTACCTCGCCTAAACATGAAGTGAAAAGAAACAAAGAAAATTAAAATCACAACAGCTAACAGGTACGCGAACCGATAGCGTATTGATTACAAACTCGGCAGATAAAGTGAAGTAATTTCACTCGTCAAACTTTTGTTCTATGGCTATTGTGGAGTGTTACAATGGACCCTCACATTTTTCCTCTCCAATGTTTTTATGGGAATTTGAACATAACCAAAGTAGCAGAAATATGATTTGAAAAGGAATTTTGTACAAACAACGACTATATTATTCAAATGAAAACCAAAAAAAAGTTATTTAGAGAATCAGTGTTGTAAACTGTACCAGTTCAACCGTGTTTTTTACGATCCGTGATAGATGGATTTCCGAATGAGGGTTACTTTGGAGAATACCCACTATCGGGTAACTTTCGCGGCTGGCTAAACTTATAATCATATTACGAGTGCAGTCAAACGATTAGACGATTTCATTTGTCAAAGTTATGCGAGCTGATCGGCCATTTGGAAATAGGCTGCGTCGAAACCGCCAAAATGACTACGCAAGTTTGACGTCCTAGTGCTATTTATGGCTTTGATTTACTTCCGCTTCATTCGTTTGAGAAGTTAGAATTTTGTAAGTTATAGTATTCTACTGCTACGTTTATGCTTATTATAACGTGAAAATAAACTCTCAAGTTTAGATAACAGTATCACGTAATGAGATTTTCATAACAAAAGAAGCAAAATAAACGGGGTCTAATTTTAGTTTTTATGTAAGTACGAGTAGGTAACAAAAAGCTTAAAATTATTTTTCGTGCCAAGTTAAGGTAAATCCGTGTGTTGGTGTATGTGCGATTGAACTGGTATATTAAATCAATATTTACTTACACAAAATAAAACATCGATTTCCGCAAAGCCATAGAGTAAAAAGAGTGAAATATAATATATTAACAAATTATCAAACATAAACAGCAATGAACATAGATTTGACTATTTCGAATAAGTGTAAACAATTTCAATATGTTATTTCAATATCGGAATAAAAACATTTCTTTTTATATATCAGTTTTCATGAATTGTTTTCAAGTGAATTTTGCAAAAAATCTGTATATTTACAGCAATTAAAGTAAAACCACGGGCTTTTTCAGTTCTATCAAATAGTCGTTGTTTACAATATTCAATTTGTATTTTATTCGATTAGGGAGTCGAACCCTTTATCGTACTTCGTATTCACCGAGACTCGTGAAATGATAAAATGTATGTTTAAGATTTTTTCACATACATACACTCACAGGCACAATTAACCGCCCACCTTGTATTTGCTTAAATTTTCGGAAATGTCCAAACATAAACCACATTTTATGAATGATCCGTTATTAACCTAATTTAAGGCAGAAAATAAAACGAAGGTTTGATTTAAAAAAGTCGTTTAATAGGGCATTATTACAAAAATCGATATTTTCGAAGTATCGACGCAAAATGTAAATTTAGAATTTTGAGAAAAAAGAAGGTCAAAGTAAAACAATATTAAAATTTAATAATGGGCGTTGCTCCCTCTAGCCCTTATGACATCTAGGAGCCGGTATGATATCTGATTGGGGAATAATGTGCCACTGCTCTACCGCAGCCGTTTTGAGCTCTCCAATAGACGTTGGGGCTGGTACTCTCGCTCAAATACGTCTTTTGAAGTTGTCCCATATGTGTTCAATTGGGTTGATGTCGGGGCTGCGTGCTGGCCATGGCAAAACTTGAATTTCGGACTCATTAAGGTACTCAGTAACCAATTTTGCAGTATGGCAACGTGCATGTCATGCATTAATCTAAAGTTGTCACCAATAAATGGTGCGAACGGTATGACATGTCCTTGGAGAACTTCTTCCACGTATCTTTAAGCATTTACACTGCCTCTGTCAAACAATACAAGGTCGGTACGAGCCTCGTAAGTGTTGCCGCCCCAAACCATAATAGACCCTTCTTTGTAACCCACTGTTTCCGATATAGCGCAAGGAGCAAACCTCTAATTTGGGCGTCTGTAGACAGGCTGGCATCCATCTGGACCTTTTAAGGTTATCTGCTCTTATCTAAGAACAGTATGACCTTTCATTCTTGTACAGTCCACTCAGCATATTCTCGCGCAAAAACAAGTTTAGCTCTACGGTGTTGTGCAAGCAGTTCTGGGGCGCGAGCTGGACGAAACGCTCTCAGATATCCTTCTACGACGTACGATAAGAAGAAGACTGGCTTCTTCTTATCGTACGTCCACTAACACTGAGGTTTCGTACTTCAAAAAGACGAATTCGGGCTTCAGTAGCGGTGAAAAAGCGATTTCTTAACACGTTGTCGACAGCGAAGCGGTCTTCTCGAGCCGAAGTGCACCGCTGTCGACCTTGAACTGGCCTGAGGGTGTATCAGCCTGTCTCCCGAAATCGTCTGATGGCATCCCGTATGGCAGTTTGTGGTACACCGAGTGCACGAGGGATGCGACGTTGGCTGTACTCAGCGTCAGTAAAGGCAACTGCCCTGGCTACACCAGTTGCATCGGGTGGCATTTTTTGCAGTCACAAACAACAAGCTAACACTACAAACCCAAATTAAACAATAATCACACACTACGACAGAAAAAAACAGGAAATGAACACACAGTAACACAACTGCAATAATGTCAAACAACGACTAAGTTCCAAAAACCCGTCATTGTCACAAATTAACGAAACCAAATGAGGGTATAGGTGTTTAATTTACTGCAAGACTACCCACTTAACAAAAAACAAAACACTTGATAAGCCATAGTAAACCAAAACTATCAGGGAGGCGAATTTTAAAGGTGGGCGGTTAATTGTGCCTGTGAGTGTAGTAATAAACAAAAATGTTCATCAATCATGAGTACGATAAAATTTAAATATATAACATATACAACCAGTATATATTATATTGCGAATGATTTGGATTTTATCTCAAGTAAAAATCTGTTGCCTACTGCTGCGTAGATAAAACCAAATAGCAATGTCCGGTTCGGAATGTTATGCAAATAAAGTGGGCTGCTGTTGGAGGATAAAAAAAAATTAAATAAAAATTCACCCATTTTGAAGTACGCAGCTGTGTGCAGCTTTTTACGTGTAATAAAATAACGCTCAGCAATCGCAATGTGTTTAACGCAGCGAACAACATTTTAAGCGCACGGTCCATTGGAGCGTTGCATTAAAAGCATTGCGATTGATGCACACACTTAGTATAGTACATATTAAAAGCTGTGTCACGACACAAAAAGTAGTCTTTGTGAAAAGTATCGCCTTAAAAGTCAATAGAAATGCGTTCCTCAATATTGACATGACCGCTTAAGGTTCCGTTTAGGCTGGTTTTGTTTCACGCTAATCACTCGCTTACCATAGGTGCCGACGCATTTAGGTATCGGTCTGCGACGCTGACCGGCGTAACTAAAAACCTTCCCTATGCATGCATATTGATCTGTCGGCGCCCATGGTAAGCTTTTTGCCAGCGTGACTCGAAAACCAGCCCTATATTTGACTGTACGCGTACTTGTCTGTCTGATTTGTTATATTTTTCAAGATTCTGTTTCTATCCTGGCCACGTCCTCTCTGACGTCTCAGTAGAAGAAGAAAAAATAGTTTACGTTCTCTTTTTGAAAGTCAGTCGGTTCAAGTAAGTCAAAATTAGTTTCCCAGTCAAGTTTCGCAGTCGCCTACTGTACGACTTACCGTTTTGCATAGCGACGCTCTTGTCCTCAACACGGCTGACGTAGCAGCACAGCTCATCCTGGCGCTCGGCGTTCTCAATGAGCTCGGCCTCCACGCTGAAGCCCCACATCTGCTCGAGCGTGTTCCGTTGCAGCTCCACCTGGTACAGGATCTTGGCGCACACTTCGACCACTTCGTGAGTGTGCAGCTGAGGAACGAGGGTACGTTTTAGATCCTTGATAAGCTATTCTTTTCTGAGAGTTTTAATGAGTGTATTTGTATCTAATCAGCCAATTATGTAGACGATGCCTATGTTCATTGATGATGATGAAAATGTTTGTATAATAGTTTGTAGGAACTTTTGTGTGTATCTTTTATGGTGCACTTTTCGACGTCGAAGGAATTAAAGGATTAATGTTACAATAGTTCAAGATCTTCGAACGGAATTCTAACAAAATGTGCTTTTCATTACGTCGTATATTTTTATCGTAAAAAATCACAACAGTAAATAGATTTGGTGGTTAACCAATAAAAATTGCCTCTGGAAATAAAATTGTACACTTTTTCACTATATTGTAAAAAGGTCGATAGTGACATTGATTTATGAGTGTCTATTACCGGCCGGCCGAAGGGATTTATAACATAACACCCAAAAATTTCGTACATCATTTTGTACGTATTTGAACAGTTGATTTGATATATTAGAAAATTTTATAAATGTACTTTGATGACTTTCTAAATATGCGTGTATGATTTGTTAAAAAAGCTTATATAATAATAATAATAATAATAAATCTTTATTCAATATCTTTTAAATAATTTACATAACAATTGCAGGGATCTCCTTTTAAGTATTGCTACTTGTGTTAGGAGATCCCGCTCCTTCTTACAATTACAAAAGATAGTTTTACATTCAGCTCTTAGATAACATTTAATTAAGTATTCGATTTTATGTGATGTGGAACAACTATTTATTTAACATTATTAAATGTATGTATACAATAATGATACACAAACAATTACTTATTAATTAAATATGTTATTAAATTAATTTACAAACAGCTCATTTATGTGTCCAAAGTGGAAACCAATGTGACTTATTTGAATTTAATACTGAAATTTTTTAGATATAGTGTAATATAATTATTAGATATTATTAATTCAATTCTATTGTTTTAAATTTAATTTTTTATTATTGCAAATGCGCGTGTGTGTGTGCGTGCGTGTGTGTGTGTGTGTGTGTGTGTGTGTGTGTGTGTGTGTGTGTGTGTGTGTGTGTGTGTGTGTGTGTGTGTGTGTGTGTGTGTGTGTGTGTGTGTGTGTGTGTGTGTGTGTGTGTGTGTGTGTGTGTGTGTGTGTGTGTGTGTGTGTGTGTGTGTGTGTGTGTGTGTGTGTGTGTGTGTGTGTGTGTGTGTGTGTGTGTGTGTGTGTGTGTGTGTGTGTGAGAGAGAGAGTGTGTGTGAGTATGTGTGTGTGTGTGGGTGGGTGTGAGGGTTGGTGTGTGTGTGTTAAATTAGGTATTAGAAATTTAGGAATTAACTGATTTACTTCATTATGCCATAAGGTTTTCTATTTCGTTATAGTTTATGCTTTGTAACCATTTTGTCAAAATATTCTTGCACGAATGCGTTGTTTTCGGATGGAAATTCAAGATTCTATTTAGCTTGTTATAAATATATGCCGATTGTCGTGTAAATTGTCTCTTGGCATAAGCGGTTTTAACGGGAGGCATTGGAGCTACATTAAAAAATCGTCTTTTATTGTTTCTAGTGTTATTTAGAGGTAGTTTTTATGGAGTTTTAATATTGCGTGTAACACATATAGTTTTCTTACGGATAGTAGGCCACTAATTATATTATTTCTGGAAAAACCAAAGTCCTAACTTGAAGTATGCAATCATGCTTACAAATAAAAAATAGAAATGGTGAGATAAATAGCCCTTAAAGTTCAGGAAATTTCCTTCCCAAATTAGATTCATTATTGTGCGAATCGGGATTCAAAAAGCAGATGATAACGATTAAAATTTAACGAGCTGCTATTTTGCACAACAACTGGAATGACGAGGCCAACGCGCGACTCCGGAAGAGGAAAAATGGTTCACAAATTACATTAATTAACTCCTTTAATAAAACTCCCACTGGAAATAAATGCAATCCAATTTTTCCCAGACCCCAATTAGTACAAAGCTTGGATTCAGCTATCATAATTAGTGGTTCAATTCAGTTTTTCATCGAAAAGCAATCATATTACATTTCGGATATTAGTTGGAATCGAACTTCAAGGAAAATATGCTTTGTTATTTTCAGTCCAAATTTTCATACGATATCAAATCCCAATTTCCTGCTACAGACTAAGCTAAATCAGAAAAGCCTTTAAGACCAACAAAAGAATCGATGGTCTCACATTACCTACGTAAGTGTGCAAAACGCTTTATTTATTTTCAGTCATCATATCACCAAATCACAACGTTTTGATAGAATATGATGCACAATTATCATTCAATGTTATAGATGGATAAATATTAGGAACCTCAAATCAATGGAAGTAAGTATTTATTCCCTTTAGTAAAGTGTAAGAGGAAACAGCACTGTAGCCATTTTGAACTGCCCTTAAAACAAAATGGAGTTTCTCCAGTGGGTAAATGAATTTCAAAGAACTGATTTAACGTTATTGATACTTTCAACGTAATTAAACCAGATATATGGGCCAATAGTACTCAATTACAACATTCGTTGTTGATAGCTCACTGATGCCTCAATAATCCGTGGACCGGTGCGGACCAATATCAATTGCGTTTTATCCGTAATGTACGACTTTGCGGTCGTCAGAATCGAATGATAATATAGCATTGTGAATTTGGGATTCGGTGACAGCGGACAGCGGCAGGGTAATGTGAAATATACAGTCATGATCACTTGGAGGAGATAAACTGACAGTTTGTCCACATGGTGCGAGAGGCCGAAAATTGATGATAGGGATTAGGTGGCGGCCTTCCGACGGGTTTACGCCGGATAGTTAGGCGCATTCACCCAACATAATGGTCGACTTTGCGCCGCTAAAGAGAAATACTGCCTTCTGCGGTAACGTCGAAAGTACAATTTTTTACTTTCAACCAACAAAACGAGGATCCCGCTTTGTAAGATGTCAACGAGAAATATTTAGAATTTAATATTATGCAGCATCATCCGGGTATACCTATCTCACTGTGGTACGTTTTAAATATTAAACTCGTTTTGTTCATTCTTATGCTCTTTCGAGGGATGTGTTTTTAAACTCCTGTTTCTACGTAGGTAAATTATAATCAGAAGCTGTAATGTAGAAAATTTAAATAATAACTAATCTTAAGCCCGTTAAGTACCTAGGTTATACCTATTCTGCTCGTAGTCATATTTCTGTTGTTTTTTAAATAAAATGATTGCGATAGACCGAAAAATTATTGAAAGTGGCTATAACTAAGTTCCTAAAACACAAACCAAAGTTGCGCAAAGGGAACAAAATAACAAAATTTAATCAAAGATGAACTTCCAGTCGTCGTACCGTACGGCGGAATCAACAGATTGCGAGAACCCTCAACGAAAATGCGCTGCTAAAACGCTAACGGCGTAACAAAATTAAACTTTTTTATTTACTTAATAAATGAAGTAAAAAATAACTTCCTGGTCGGCATAAAATATTCCGAACCCGTTGTTGCTAAAGCAACTGCGACATGATTCCATGATAACCCTCTGCTGCGGCATATACAATCTGTGCCGGTGTGGAGGTACGCGCTGTCATACCCTACTCACGGGAATCTCGGTCACAAAACATTTATACCTATTTTTACATTGACTTGCGCTCGCAAATATTCTTTGGGAGGGTTTAATTAAAAAAAATGCCCCACGCTCTGCTCTGTGTTCCTCTTGATATTCTAATTTTACACGCACTGTGGTGGAACGTCCCTTGTCTTCAGGTAGCGTCGTAAAATGTAAATTCTATGACTTTTTTTTAAGGAATCGCTCCGTTGAGATTTTCCTGTCTACAAGACTGCGTCATTAACTTAATTACACTTCTTGTTTTCAGACCGACGACAACACCGTAACGATCACTCAACTTGATTTCAGGCTTGCTCTATAATATATTTTACGTGGCGCCCTTGGCACAAACGGTTACTTGTAATTCATGAAGAAAATTTAATTATTTAGGAATTAATTTGAGATTGTGTAATGTGATGATGAGCAGTAATTTGCGGTATCATTTAAGTTCTAACGTATATACAATTAGGACAAAATTATCATGAAACTGTTCTTTGATAGTAAAACAAAGCGGTTGTAAGCTAAATTAATTTCTGCATACTAGGAAATAGCATACCTAGCTGAAATATGTATCTTTGTAGTTTATCAATTTAGAATAGTTAGGTATATCATAGCATTTGATTGTGTAAATTAATCATGATGTGTAATAATACATAAAGTACTGGACCGACTGAAATGAAATTTGGTACAGATATAGTCCAGAGCCTAGAAAAGGTTATAGGCTACTTTTTAACCGACTGCGCTATAAGGAAGTAATGTTTTACCCGTTAAAAGTCTCTACACGGATGAAGTCGGGGGCGGAAAGCTAGTAATATGTATAGACGTGTAGTAATACATATTTTTGTAACAAAACAAAATTAGAATTTGTGAGTGTGTGTATATATGTGGATGGTAAATACCCCTCCCCGGGCCCCTATCCCACAGCGGTTGCCAGACAAAGTTTTCGATTGTACGTAACCATAATACCTTCAAGTAGAGTATAGTTATACTCACATAAGTCTCAATGAGATCGCTGCGATGCGGCACGAAGTAGTTATGATCCTCCATGTCCCTGCGCTTCTTGACGCGCACAAAGTGCTCGAGCGCGTTCAGCGAGCGGCGCGCGCACGCCGCAGCCAGGAACTCTTCGACGGACATGCCTTCGCGCACGCCCACTGTGGCCGTCGTGCCTTCTGGGAGCGACACACGAACCGCCGCCTCGCCGTCGTCGCGGGACATCTGTGGCACACGCTACACTTGATGGAAATGGACTTTGGAGATAAAGAAGGAGGCAGACTATCGTGGTTATCCGCCTCGCCAACGTCTCGGTGCATTTATGACACACGCTACATGTGATGGGAGTAGAATTTGGGTCATTTTTCAACCATGAATAGAATTCAGTCCCAGTTCAGTCAATTGTCACGTTTGTGTAAAGCTGATGTCGATGTGTCCATAAATCTAAACTAGTAGCTGCCAGCTCAACGTAGTTTGTCTGTTTTGTAAGCTTCATATATAGTTTGGGTGGGTTGGCAGGTCCTGAGGTCGCATTTTCCTAGGATCTGTCAACACTCCTATTTTTTCTACTAAGTGCAGCACTTGCGTTGTTCTCATTTCTTTTTTTAAATTGCTTTCTAATGTATAACTTCAACTGTTTGCATGCCGTGGTAGCCTTTAATTAAGGCAGCACTTCAAAATGTATTTTATACTTCTAAGATCTCATTGTAATGGTGTATGCTTTGTTGGCTATCCTTAAATAAATAAATAAATTTGTTGAAAAATTTCCAAACCTTCTTTACCATATTCACAAAATAGTTTTAGTGGATTTTGTCAACAGTGGAAAGTGGCTTATTCGACTCTATAGATTATTTATCCTATTCGGAGGCTGTTTCTCTCACCGAAGCAATTTTAATCGATTACATGCCATGCATTTATAAAAATATGTATAAGATAAACCTCTGCTTTTAATGGCTTCTTAAGGTAGTAAACAACTTATATCAAAGGTATTGCGAGTTCAAACATATTGATGAAACTCAATACCGAGGAAAATCCATGCTGCTCACGTTAATGCTCGTATGCGGGCCACACATGCCACGGGCTTACATTTTGTCCGTAAAGTTACACTATCGCTCAAGTCGCCTTATCCTCGACTACGCCGGCATTAGCGAACAGGGTGGTTGGCGAACGTTTAGTAGATTTTATTTTTCTTTTTTCGTTATTTCGTCGCAAAGAGTCAAGAAAGCTACCTAGATGCGATTGTGGAAACATTGTGTTTCCTTTACTGCAAATGAAGTCACCTAGCTTAGTGTACATTCATTTTCGAATTCTTTCTTTGTCAACACTATCTTGAGAAGTTAAGTTCTGGAGTTCATTTGTAGGAAGTGAATTACCTCTATAGAGAATAGAGTCTAATGCATAATTCAAATACTAATTATGGTATTTAAATTAATTCATTAGATTCCGTATTCATTTGCTTCTATTTTAAAATAAAAGATGCTAACTCCCTTTGTAATTTCGATTATCCAGTCATACAAAATCACGATGATAATGGTATTACTTGGACGCATTTAGTCTGATCGCAAAGGAGCTAAATATTTTCCTCCATAATACTGAGCCTTTATGCTCCATGTGAATTGCTAAATAAATTGCAAAACAACACCAGAATTCTTTCAGGAATAATTATTCATACGTGGGAATTTCAAAGTAATCACCTGCTTCCACGCGGTATTATGGTTATACGGCCGACAACAATGGCTTAGTATTCATTATGATATTTTCGTGCCGTCATCCTTTTCTGTTTAAGGCAAAATGCAGAGGCGTTCCGGTGATATCATAATAACGACAAAATAATGTTTCAATACGCTTTTCTGACAAAATTCAGCTAAAAAGCTTGTTATCTTAGAATAATACAATCGAATTCTGATACGGTACAAGCTAATGCATGTTTCCAGATTATATGGGTTATATGGGCATGCTTATAATACGTACCTACTCAAGACTGAAGGGATTCCATAACGTAGCTGTACATTCATATAAGTTTTCATGTTTCGTATATTTATTTGCAAGTCTGTGTTTTATGTTAAAGTAAATCGATTGTGATATTGGTTCGGGTGTAGCTTAAGGAATTCCTTTATGTATGGATTTTATACATTTTCATCGGGAAAAGTGCAAATGCTTTTTGAGAATTCGTAGAATATTTCAGTGAAATGTGAAAAATTTAATAAAAGGTTGATGTGCAATCCATTCAGTTAACGTAAAGGAAGCTACGTCCGTTTTGAATGAATGGATTACAGGTGCAAAGAAATATCTATTGAAAAATATTTTGATGGAAACGTGCTCACTTCATTTTCATCTATTTGAATTTATAGATAATCAAAGTCCTGATAGTTAAATAATATTACCAGTATTGGTATTGTAGAGGTAGACTTTTCTTCGAATATCACAAACATAAAACTTATGCTTACTCCAGTTTCTTCTCGAGAAAATGTTTAAGTTCATTTGTTCGTTAGCTAAAAGCGTTCAAGTTGAAAAATCCATAAGCGGTACGTAGCTGGAGGCTACTTAACTGAGCGTACTTAAATACTGTTATTGCATTAAGCTAAGAACATAATTATGTTTGTATTTCTGTGTGACCGCCCTCACTTCGGACGAAACAGCCTTGGGCGTTCGTAGGAGCTCTGCTGCCAGTTTTGTTTTGATGCATAATTTAACATAATCGGACTATATTGCTCTCAGATCTCTTCGGGTGAGTTCACACAGTAACAATTTATTTAAATCAAATGCTACAAATAAGAAGTAAGTATTCAGGAAACGAAAATTTGTATCGATATTGATTTTGGGATGTTGGCTTATTGAGTTCGGAGCATGCTGATTTGTACTGCTTATAAATATTTAAAAGGATCCGATCGGTATACGACTAGAGATGATGTAAATTAACAGTTAATCGTAATACTTGAATCGTACTTATTCTCGATAGAATCTTTAAAATTGAACCGGATCCTTAAACATCACCATAATAAGCCATTTTGTTATAAATGTTAATAAATCATATCATTAGGCCATATACTACTGCTGGGGCACGAGCCTACCCTAAACTAGGGCGATTAGGCCTTAGTCAAATGTTATTAAATACCTATTTAATTTACAAGTAAACATAGACGAGTACTATTGATATTCAAGTTTGTGAACATGAAACCTTATTTGAACAACAAACATAGTGGATAAGATATTACTATTAGGCAGCGTTCCCATTAGACTCATAGTGACAGGTTGACTGTCCGCTGGTGACTGGTAGCAGCGCATCGTTCGCTAACTCAATGTCGAGTTGTCGTATCGACAACGTACGAATGGCGCACTGCGAATTGACTTCTCTAAATGAGTCGGAGACCGAATCGACCCAAATATCGTACAGCGCACTATATGGACAGTTCATCGAAAACATATTCCGAAGCGAACTAGTGGCGAACCGTCAGGCACTAACATGGACTCTAATAGAAACGAGAGCTTAATAAACTTAACCGAGTAGCGTTAAAGTAGCAGTGGCTAATGACTGGCAATCGGAACCATCTCACGGCGATTAATAGTATCTTTTCGTGACAGCAATACCTTCGTGGCAGATTAGGGGATCCGACACGCCACTTTGGCATTTCCAATCCGATGTTAGTTCCGTAATTGACTGCAGAATCTTGGAACAGACTACGAGTATAGCTGTGTTGTGTTGATAGTTTCAAAGTGAATTCATTCAAAGGACGATCTAGACATTAATTCAAATATAACTCTATTTCTTTCTTGAAGGTATTTCTTTTTACCTGTGATATTGAAATTTAAAAAAGGATAATTACGAGCGTATTTTATTACTTTTTGTCATTTCCAATTTCAAAATAATTCCCCAATAAGGTTTGAAATTACTTTCAAAATCCCGACAATCTCGGGGACTGGAATTCCGATATCCGGATTTTACAGTTGGTTTCCCAAGGGCTATCAACATGTGCCTCAGGTATTCGCGGTCAAAAATGTCCCAATTTCAACAGGTAATATTGCTTGTATCCCATTTCATGAATAAGAAATGATGTGTTGTATTCGTATCAAACTGAAGTTAAATACATATGTGTTGAATTTTTAAATTTGATAAGTACGTACTCTACGTCTGATAATAAGAGGCTTCTATAGTCTATGCATTTGTCAATATATAAGTAGCTACATATTCTTGGAAACCTTTAAATATGTTTGTGTTATTGTAGGTTGTTTTGTGTTATTGTAGTTTTCCCTGAGAATATCCCAATAGTATATTGTTACATTAGGCGTGTATTTATCTACCATACCTATACTTACCTATTACGGATTATTTCTCTAAAGAGAAGTTCGTCTGTCAGTTTACTTGTAGATCGTGATTGCAGAGCAACCCAAATCAGATTGGAAGGGCAAGGACTGGACGTGACGCGCGTTCCCAATCGCGGATTGTTTACACCAATTTAGTTTTCGTGCAGGCGCCTGTTGTATGCATCCTCGCCAAGTACGAGCTTCGCGTGATCCCTTTGGATTGTGTGCATGGACTGTTTTGAAATACAAACTACGTGCTCCGACTACGTACTACCAGTGGGAACGGTGACAGGCTTGCCAAAATGAAACGTGAAAATTTTGCTGCTCTTCAACATGTATCCAGATCACTTTGTAAATTCCTTATTTTCAGGAGTATCCTAAAAACAACCTTTAGACGTTTTATGCTATTTGTTGTTTTGTGGTTCCTTACATCCGCAGCATGCAAAAATTTGTGATTGGTATATTGCAATCATGTAGCTTGCCATTTTTCACTGTTTTCCTTTACATACATATATCCAGTAAATAATTCAAATTATTTTTGTTATCGGTTTTCATACTTTTCAAGACTTAAATTTTTATTTTTGAGATACAATTTTTAATGTCATGTCTAGACATAAAAAGTCAGAACCATTGAGTCTTGTAGTTGTAGTTTTTATTTTAGGCTGTAAATATGATCAAATGAACAACATCTTCTCGAACAATAATTTATGTTAATTTCCATGACGATCATACACGAAAACCTGTAAGACCAAACTTTCAAAAGTAGGCTAAACTACCTGTATGGACCGTTTGCTTGATCCAAAGATCAACTGTGAGAGTACAGTCGTGCACCGAGCGCGAATAATCTAACACCTTGTACACGTTCAGCTTGTTTAACGTTTGCTGAAGTTAGCCAATTGCAATGTTCTCTAAGACATTTGACATATCTGCTTAGACCGCCTTCCACGAACGACGACACCGTGAACCATTCAATCTTCTATATGGCTAACGTCACTAATAAGACAGCTGATGTACCTGCATAGATCGCCGCTTGGTGGCTACGGCCGGCCCGCAGGTTGTTGAGCAAAAACAGCGATCGCACGCAGATTAACACGTGTAACGAGACATCATGAACCATTTAACGTTCTGTATTGCTGACGAAAGTGAGGTCAGTAAGCCTGCTAGACCCGGAGCTGGACCGGGAGAGGATGTGCGCGCGCCGCAGGTTGTTGAGCAGACACAGCGACCACGCGCAGATGAACGCGTGGAACGATGAACCATTTTCGTTCCACATGGATGACGTCACTAAGACAGCTGACGTACCTGCATAGACCGCCTGCTAGACCCGGAGTTAGACCGGGAGAGAATAGGCGCGCGCCGCTTGGTGGCGCCCCGGCCGGCCAGCAGGTTGTTGAGCAGACACAGCGACCACGCGCAGATGAACGCGTGGAACGAGACACCGTGAACCATTTAACGTTCTGTATGGATGACGTCACTAAGACAGCTGACGTACCTGCATAGACCGCCTGCTAGACCCGGAGTTGGACCGGGAGAGGATGGGCGCGCGCCGCTTGGTGGCGCCGCGGCCGGCCAGCAGGTTGTTGAGCAGAGACGGCGACCGCGCGCAGATGAACGCGTGGAACGATGACACCGTGAAAACGCCCAGCTTGTTCAGAGTACCCTTGGTGCCGCGAGATACGTGCGTCAGCAGCGACTGTGTGGTCATAAACATGTTGTTAACTTTTGTGAGAGTAACTTATTATTACTTAGTTAGATAATACAAACAATTAGGCGTATTGTCAGCAAAGGTAATGACATTCATTGCAGAATATTACGAAATACTATAATATCTTATTTAATTTTTAATTATTACATCAGACTTTGTTAATAATAGGATCAAAGACAAGGAAACCCTTGTAGAAAAAGAAAAAAAGACGAGAAGGAAAAGACGTGTAAATTATCCCGAGACTATTACATTTTATGGGATCTAGAGGTTACAATTGGGCATAAAAAAGACTTAAGGGGAATAAAATGGGAGATCTTAACACAAATGAATGGAAAAAATTCAAATCGCAATCAAAATCAGCTTAAGCCTGACTCTATGGTGCCCGAGATCTTTTATATTGTAATCTGAGGATGAACGCATATAAAATACATTCCACAACATATTACATATGATAATCTAACCCTTACTGTTCCTAATGTTATCGTAGGACCCAAGTCACATTATCTATTTTAGGCATGGTCGCGTCTCATCTTCGGTTCCACGTAAAGTTATTGACACCTATCTAAAAATAACGACAAAGGTGAGGGGATATTGGAATATCCGGTAATCAAACCTGTTTCCGCGTAAAATCGCAGACAATTTCATTATTTGTGTGTTAGGAAGCCATTTATGACATGTCGTGACATGGGTTGCGTGACGTAACAGATTCTTCCCCCTAGCCGGGAGGTCAACGGAACTGTCAATTTGATAGCGGTACCACAAATTTCCTTTCTCAGTAACCTTGATGAAATCATCCGCCGACTGACAGCCCTCGCGCCCCATTCTTGCATGATAAATTATACGTTCTATTAATTATTATCGAATAACATTACAAAGGAAATTGAGGGTATATTTGTGGCTTTATTTAGAGAAAGAGAAAAGGGAACTTAAGGGATAAAGATAGAACAAGAACATTTGCTGAAACAAAAAATAGTTTCGCATTTGTACATAGTACAAAAACAAAGCTTCTCGTCGTCTGTGCATTTAAGCCTTTTGAACTACGCACGGATTTAAATGCGGATTTTATTACTGAGGAGAAACTAAGGTTCAAGTGAGGGCTATAAATAATAGCAAACTATAAGATAGATACTGAGTACAAAAGGACTGTTATTAAACTGTTTGTGTTTATTAGTTATGCCGGAAGTGAAAATGGTAATGTGATTTTTGGTCTTTCTTCCTCAAAAACGACCTAACAATAATGAGAACTTGTTGATTTACCACATAACCTAACTGATGAAGAAGTAAAATTGAAAACAAATCTAATATTTGTGTTTGTTGATTTAGTGGTACTTTAAGCACTAATGGGAATTTAAAATTTGATAAATATTACATTCATTCGTCCAAGCAGTGCAATGAATGTGATTTTATTCAAATTTTAAATTTCCAAATTTAATATCTGATACATTACCTTAGGGTTGGGCAGCTCTCCGCTCTGGAGGCTGGCCATGTAGCATCTCAAGCGGAACTGTTCGCAATGCAGGCGTTCCAGGTTCTCCTCCCACTGCATCATTTGAACGGCGAGCTGCGCGCGGGTCTCCGGGTCCGACACCACTGACTGCTGCAGGTCCGCCATTTGCCTCAGCTTGTAGTCCTGCGACATCACCGCTTGGTTAAAAACTATTCATTGCACCAGTCATTGTCGGTCGCGGCCAAAACTCGTGAGTTGAGGCGAAGAAGTTATGTTGTTTGTGTGTTAATGTTAGGAAAAAGGTTTGCATAAATTGAAATAGCTGACATATTTTTTAGCTATTACTATCCTAAACAGAACTTTCGGTTACCTACCTACCTAACAATTAGTGAGTCGTGTTACAAATAATTGAAATAAAATTTTGCGTTACGATCTTTACGGAGAACATAGAGTACAAAAAATATTAGGAGGCAAAATTCCACATATTTAGGGAATGTTGCTTCCTAATAATATTACAAAGATAACTTATTACATTAGTATCATTCTCATTGTCCCATGTAGAGTATGAGAACTAACAGAGTATTTTCATGAAAACAATTATCTTTCTTATTATTACAATAATAACCGAACAAAAAAGTTCTAATGAGATAAATAGAAAAGTGTTATATTTTTATTAGTATTAACATATATTTAAAGTGATGAGATCGGACTCAAGTACTACAAAAAAAAAACGCAATGCAAACGCATTTCATTTCAATCGGCTTTTATTCATATTCATAAAAGTACGTCATCTCATGGATTGGACAATGAAATTGCGGTACTGCCAGTGATCCGTACGGCATGTTTAATCCTGAAAGCTTATGAATATTTTTGCAAAATTCAACAATAAAATGTATCGAAACGTGATTCAATTTTAATATGAATCACTAACGTGACAGCGGGACTATAGTTACTCGTGTACATTACAGTTGAAGTATTTGAATGTTGACTGGTATGAACAATGATCGGCCGTGCGGTAAGGGTGTAACTTGTTTCGGATATTCCTAGTCCCGGCTAACGCCGCGGTGACGGCACCCATGAATATTAATAAGCGCGACTCCCTACCTGGCTGTGATAACTATCGCGTGTGATAAAATAGATTGTTTCTAACTACGACCATGTGTTCCCACCTTAATTACGCTACTTTGAATTTTCCCCGCAATTTGGATTCGGTTGATGTTTATATTCTACTTTGGTCATCAAAGTTTGGTTTATAATAGTCATCGTACATATCTGTGTATCGGTTTCCCTTATTTACACCGCGCAGTTAGTGCGGTCGACGAGGCATGTATTCGCGTGGCGAATGTGTAGTAGGTACGGGCGGCCACAAAGGCTTTGATGCGTACTGCGGTCACCCGGTGCGGGTCAGAAATTGGCGCGATTTACACGAGGAACGCTACAAACCGCACAACGCCTGCTCAGAACGATGATGTCTACTTATATAGGTGTACGTAACAGAATCAGGCGCTCCAGTAACGTGCATTTCATGAACAACAATGCCAGTGATAATTAGACTCACGAGCGAAACAACCCTCTCGGGAAACGGTGTTGCCGTTTTATATCTACATAGGGATGTCTACATTTTAAGACATTTCTTAAAGGGCACTATTAAAGCTAAGTTCCATTTTTTGTTTTACGCGTACATAAAAAAATACAAGAACGTTTTTATTGAAAGGACAAATTGTTTGACATATAAATTAATTAGATATAGCCAATGTATATTCATAATACAAAACCCAGATATTACTCGTTATTTTTTTACTTAACCCAAGTCTTATTTCCAATATTCGAGTTAATTAATGATCACACCATGTCAAAAGATTAATCATTGAATGTAATAATTATGTTCAGATTATTACATAGATGAAAACGTGATGAAAATGTTATATACGACATTTGAGATAAAAATATATCTAGCAAAGGTACATTAAATTATATTAATACGATATTGTTGAAAGAGTTGTGTTCGTTCACTACGCACAGTGTGTAATTACTTATTCCATCTCGACATATTTTATTGTTTTTGTAGTACGATCACAAACAATTACTCAAATAGGGCGGTGTAATTATTTATAAAGCATCGGAAATTGGATGCGGCATCCCATCGGGACTATCACATCCATTGGGCGGATTAATTGTCCACGGATGCACTCTCATCGGTTCGATCTAATATCGGCGTTGCATAAGGGGCAGGAAACGCGTCCTATGTCCTACATAGGATCATGCAAATTTTGTTCCCATCCCATTTTTGATGGAGCGAAACCTTATTTTGCCGCCGTACTTGCAAATTTTATTAAAATGAACGTGGATGCGACAGCAATTTTTGGCGAGGGAGGGGAGGTCGAAAGAAGTTTTCGCCCGTAAACATATTCACGACGAGCTTGGTACAAGCAATAAATTTATCTGCATAAATGGGGAATGCTTTTCGCCTCGCTACGTTGTACTCGAAGGTTTATAGCGTGCAATGAAGAATGGGCCGGCGAACGAAACTGCCCCTTACGTCGTGGGTACAGAGTCGAGCATTGCGAAGAGATTTGCAAAGGTAGTTAGAGATTCGTGCCAGTCAAACAATGCCTCTGTTAGTTCAGACCGATGCGCGATGCGCAGCAGTTAGGGTCGAGCTATGCATAATATCTCGGTAAGTATTCTTGTTTCAGCACGTTTTCATTTCCAACTATATTGATTTTAGCGCAAATTGTAAGTGGCGATCCTAATCAAAAACGATTTTCTTGTTTATACGCGTATAAACAGCAAACTTGCTAATGAGAGCGAGGGTACCAAATGAGTTAGCACTTAGACAAAAACAGTTTCCACGGAGTTTATGCGCATTTTCAAGGTACTTTGTCTTAATTTGATATGACGTAGTACATGTTTAATACAAACTTCATGCTTTGAAAAATGAGCGGTAGGTACGTCTTAAAGTAAGCAAAAATTATTGCTCCACAAATTGTTGTAATCTTTCAAGAATTTTTATATTCAAATTTCGAGGAGCCCCATATGTTGCGCATGGGAGAAAGTTAGATGAAATATCGGGTGTGTAACACACCGGGGGTAAAATAAAATACTGCCAAAGTGCGAGCTGGCCCCACACCTATTAGGTTCTGGATGATTCTAAGAAACAACTAAGAATTATATTTAAAGTTGCGTATGCAAAGGTAACAACAAAATAACAACTATTACCACAAACTTTATTAACTAGATAATTTTGTACCACCTTGTGATGCGGTTTGATCATTAAGTAAAATTATGTTTAAAAATCTGATGTTTCCTTTATGCTGCCGTAAAAACTAACTACAAGCCACATTTTATTATTCTAAGAATCCATTTAAACATATAGGCAATATAATCAGAGTGAGTAATCTTATATGGTAAAGGAAACCCTAAAATAGCGAATTTATACGTTATGTCATATAAAATTGGGTAATATAGAATAACTGTTATTACATACTAGCGACCCGCCCTCGCTTCGCTTCGGTATACCTCTATCTCTATATAAAATATTACATTAAAATATAATATTTATTATCAGGTACTTATTTACCTACGAAACGAATTTAAACCGAATTCAAAATTCCTTCAAGTTAAAATCAAAGTGGCAACCACGCGACTTTTTTCTAATACTTGCATTTTTAAATTAGTGATATCTTCCGAAAGAATTGTCCGAATTGAATAATTCAAAAAGTTATTTAAACGTACTGAAGCCGTCTTGAATATAAAGAAATTTTTGATAAGGATTAATACCAAGGTACTAATAAAGAGCCTTTTCAAGCGGCGACATATAAATTAAATTTTTAGAATAAAAAACCGCTTACTGTGACATAACTATAATATTTAGACATATGCTGTCGCGACACTTTTTGTAGATAATGGAGAGTTCTGCAAAGTCGTAGTAAATGATTTTATTCTATCATCAATAGTTTTCGCAGCGCACGCGACGTAAGTAATTTTTCAGGTCATTTTTTTACACCTTGGGTTACATTATTGGAGTTTTAGTAAGGATCCCTATTTTTTTTAAAAATATAATATAGCCTATGTTACTTCTGAATAATGCAGCTTTCTAATGGTGAAAAAATTATTGCAATCGGTCCAGTAGTTTTTGAGTTTATTCATTACAAACATACAAAAATACAAAAATACAAATCTTTCCTCTTTATAATATTAGTATAGATATAGATAAAACCATTTTCGTTATTTTGTATCTCTAGTTTTATATACCATAAGAAGTCTTAATCTTGAGCTATCTTTCTGTAGTTATATTCATTTTAATTGATATCAACAATTATGTGATTTAATCATAATGCAGTACAGCATTAGCCATTCAAATAAAGTCTGTAAGTCAGATACGCTTTATTGCACAACTAGTTTCTAACTCTGCCAGTCTAAATATCCACAATCCGACTGATCCAGTTCCTTTGTGGGTAGCGTAGCTATCTAGCTGCTATCCTTTGAATGGCTTAATTAAAATGACTAGTACTAGGTGCATGTTTTAAGTTTCAGAATGTAGAGCGCTAGTCACATGTTTTAAACGAATAGTAAATGTAACATTTTGAAAGGTTCTTTAAAAAGACATGAACATCCTTTCTTTAGCGGGTGGAATTATTTTTTATCATTGTCATTAGTAAAAGATTGTAATTAGTACTCACAGATTCGATGGCTTTCTCGAGGCGGTATATTTCTTCCTGCAGAAGGTGCAGCGTCCCAGTTTTCCCACGGTGTCGCGCGAAAGCCGCAGCGCAGGCACTGTGTATGCTGTTCACCCAATTTTCCAGCTCCACCTACGGAAATAAGTCTATCGTAGTTCGCAATGCCCTCCCCTATTACGTGTGTTCCACATTTGTCAAATAGTCGTGCGAACTGTTCAAACGGTTTTCCAGCTGTTTTGATTATTATGCGCGATTGCGTTAAAAAAGTAATCGAGCTATTTTGAGGCAACGTTTGCTAATGCGTTATAACATTGTTATCCCTTAGTATTAATTTAAATTTGCTTTCATTAAATAAACTTTATATTTAGGCAGTGGGATCTCAGGCTGTAATATAATAGCTTAACGAATTACTGATGTAAAGCTCTAGAGATTTGCAAATATTATCAATCCTTCATTTGCAAATAAAGTTTTAGTTACATTTTTCCAAAATTATTTTGTTTGTTCATTAATATTTTTACATAGAAAGTGAATTTGTTTCTTCTGTTAAAGTACTTTTCATAGATTCCTTCCTTCTACAATGACGAACAATAAATCTAACTTCAAATGGAACAATCCATACATCTAGTAACCTAAACATAGATCGTTCCAGGTCAGATAGTCGGCGACCGCACCGATATTTGATTGCCTTTCACTATTGAATTACGATAGCGCTAGTTAGGTCCTCGGTTTTCATATATATCTATAATATTCAAACCAGTATTACCTTTCGCTGAGGTATATACGAGGAGAGTACTGCAGGATAATTTAGATATCATCTTTTTGTTAAATAAAGTTCTGTATATCTCTAACAATAAGGAATTATGTAACATCATAAAGCTTATCATTTATTCGTAATGTCTAAAGTACTTCATTAACTTTATGTAATTAAGTGCCTATTTTCAGAATACCAACGCCGCTGTGGCATTAGTTTAACTGTAGCAATTCATACTCAGTAGGGACGTAGTTGGCCACACTTATTAAGTACGTCGTAAATAGTAGCATCCGTTAATTATTTGGGTGCCAGCGTTTTGCTTCATGCCATTCTAACGTACCTTTCTACGTCGTGAAATTTGAATTTACTACGCTCATATTTAGCGAAGCTTTTCGGCTAGCACGACTATTGCCTTAGTAGTTGACTTGTGTATTATACTTGGAATAATGGAAAAATATTTATAAAGTGAAAAGATTAACAACAAATTGGATTTTAGGGATATCGCGTATAAATATTTCCTTTTTGCTAAAATCTAAAAAAATTAGTATATTATTATGTAATGAGCATTTTGATTCTTTTGTAAATTATATTTTTTAGCCATTAGCTCATCATGAAATATGAATATTGTAAACAAACCTACTCGTTACATGATGCCGTTATACAAAAATACCCCATTGGGAAACGTCTTATAGGATTGCGGTGGTAAGACCACATACTGAGATTACTAGATTATCCTAACCATGGATGATAGATTGTGAGCGTTTCTTGTTTTGTATCTAACAGAAAAGGTTCTAAAAAAAGTTCTTTCCACTTTCCAGTCAAACCATCGGGTAGTACGTACTATCTCAATCGTCTGAAGGCCCATTATATAACATTAAACAGTCCTGGTTACAGGCCATCATCTTCATCCATCATGTTTATCATAGCGCTTGCAACAATTCCGAAATATCGGGTACTCGACATTATCAGTTTTCTAAAGTATGAAGACCCATATTAGCCGAATGGCGAGTCTTTAAAATATGACAAGAAGTTGACAATTTAAAAATTATTTTATACTTTTTTTTCATCTAAGTACTCATCTAGGCGAATCAAACGAGCCCAAACTCGATTTGGTTGTGTCGTTTAAGTACTGAGTTCCTTTGGCTGTCTTCCGGCTCCATCATCAGACCTTGGTTACTATCTAGCACCAAAGTACTCATCTAGTCGAATGAAATGAGCCCAAACTCGATGTGGTTATGTTATTTAATTACTGAGTTGCTATGGCTATCTTCCGACTTCATCATCAGATCAGCTCCATGTCATAATAATATTGCATTGTCATCGGATATACACGTGCATGCAAAATTTCAGCTCAATCGGTTGAGGGCAAGTGCCTTAAAATTGAGTTATAAAATTCCACCCGAACACACAAACATACATACATACATTGCAAGTTAAATAAAAGCTTGTAAAAAAGTGCTCTCACCTGACAAGGCGCTTGGAATAAGTATGCGTCTCCGAACGCGGTGCTTAAACAGAAGATGTAGTCCCGCTTGGGGTGTTCTGGTATGGGCTGCATGATGGCGCCGTCCACGATGATGAGGTGCTTGGGCGCCGCCTCCACGGAGCGGCCCTCGCGGGAGTCGCACGGGTAGAACAGCAGCGTGGTGCCCTTCAGGCACACCCAGTAGCCCTTCCAGCCGCGCTTGCGAGCGAGCTCGATTTGATGCTTTTTACGCAACAGCCACTTTTTCACGCTCAAAAATCTGTACGGACAATTAAATTACGTTCCAGTTAGCCTTCCCGTAAACATCGCTGTAAAAATGTTGGAAAACACGGGTTATAGATAATTAAGTGAAGCAACGTGCTTTTTGCCGTAACAGATTTCATATTGAAAAAAGATTGGTTTAAAATCCCAGGCTCCAGGAAATTACAACCTGGATATTGGATATTTAAACTTTAATAATTATGGATTTTTAACTGATGATACTTCCGTGTATTATATTGGTATTACTTTATTACTTAATAAATTGATAATAATTATCTACGTACCCATGTATTTATAATTTAAATTCAATTACTAGCATTTAATTAAAATAAGTTGAAACCTGGCTTAAATTCCATTGGCTCTAAAATTAGATAACCCTTAACCCGTTTGGGGTAAATATTGGCTAATGGTATTAAAAATCTCTCAAATCACTTACATGATTTATTTTGTTCGTAAGTAGGCATTAGGCTAAATACTACACGGAAGAAGTTGACAATTTAAAAAATATGTTATTTATTGAACGTTTAACATATTTTACAATTTTTAGGACTAAGCACAAAGAAACTGATGTACGATACTAATCAGTTTGTAATTTTCTCCTTTGATGCGTTCAGCAAAATTTCCGTTCGTTTGAGATAATATAAATCATTCACTTTCTCTAGCACGCCGAAGTAAACTGCGAACATTACGGTCATGTCGATTTTCTTGTCGACATCACTTTTTCTGCAAGGCAGCACGAAGTGTTTCTTTATGAGGGAACGTATTTTGTGGATCGGGACACCACGCGCCCTTTTGCCGAGGATTTCCATTGCCCAGATAATAACATTCAGTGGAGTGGGAGTCCGTTTTGGCCCTTTATCCTTAGACACTTTGAAATCTGTTCTTACACGGAAAACTGTCGAGATTGATGACTCACTTGCAGCCATAATAAATGTGTGCACATTATGTGTTTTTTTTACTTGGGATGAATATTTTATATGAGGAAAATATTTTTATTTGTTTATCTTGTATATTTGGATGTCAAAATTGTAGAGTTTGGATTATTTTTGGTCACATATCAAAAGTATAAGAGAGTACATCATAATCTAAACTTATTTGAATGAAATACGCTTTGATCACTTTCTCTTGTTGTCTTACATCATGGTCTTAACTAATAAACGAAAATGTGAATAAAAAAAATATATATACAAATGATGACTTTTAATCGAAATTAAGTTAAATTAACAAAGACCACGCAGATGTACGAGTATTTATGACTAGCGGCCGCCCAAGACTTCGTCCGCGTGGAAATGGTTTTGGCTGCAATGATTTGCTTAAATAGTCTGTTATATACCATATAAAATTAGCTATTTATAAGTCAAAGTGCCGACAAAGTTAATTTTTTTTTTTTTTATAAAAGGCTAACAAGATGACCTCACTCCACCTGATGGTAAGCGGTAGTGAGATCCAAATATGAGGTCGACAGTTACGTTTCGGAGATTAGCGGGGACAAACAGACGGACAGACGAAAAAAATTTCGATGGTGTTTTTGTTATTGGTACCCGATATGGATTCATACCCATTTAAAAAGTCGTTATTATAATATAACAAACAGACACTGCTATTTTATAATTTTTATTTGTAGAAATATAGGTATATATTTATATGTGTTTCAGGATTAGGGAACCTATACATTTTTAGAGAGTTATTCTAATTAGAGAGTTAAAAGATTGCGTCCAATGTCCATAATGATAAACCACTACACTGAGTAAAATCAGCATTTATGCTCGTTCTTGCTGTTTTATTGATATTGTTCAGAGCATAAATTCGAGTAATACTTTGCCAACAGTAAGATATGCTTACTTATAAATTGTGTCTTTTATCGAACTCATAATTTTCTGCTTCCCGGTTAGCCTTATACAGATATTTTTGTCAGCCAAGACAGAATTTGCATAAAGCTTACGCATTATTACAGCTGAAATGGTGCAGAAAATCTCTGCGGAAAATTTTGCCTCAGAGTGGCCTGGTGTAAATGTATAGCTATAATTTCCATGCTACCACTAAATTATGACTACACGTATGTCATATACGTAATATTAAACTAGATATAAAATTGTATGTATGTAAGAACATATAGTTGTGAACATATACTCGCATTAACCCTAATGCCAACATTAATCACTAATCTGAATGAGCGCGGGAGCGGTAAGCTTGATTTATTAAAAGTTAGCCAACCGCTGAACTTACACTTTGCCAGAACGCTGAGTCGTTTATAATAATCACCCTTATACAAAATTAATTACCTTATAGGGCGAATGAGACTTAATCAAAATTCAAACAAAAAGCTCTTCAAAGTTTGCAGCGTTCGAGTCAAATCCAATATCGCCATGTACTTGATCAGGATCGCGAGCGGTCCCGAGACAAAGCCGTCAGACATGTTTGTGTCACGAGTATTTAGCGTAAAAGTCTGTATGGCTCCCTGAAGTGTCACCCCTTCTAACCGTTTCATACTTACCTGACTTTTTACCCTGTTGAATGGGTCATGGCTAAGATTTCCCTCCGGTCATTTGGGATTCATGGAAGAGAAATTGTAGCCTCAAGGAACATAAAGGAGCGCCGTAAGCTTTTCCTAACAGAAACTCGTTGACAGTATACGCCTTTATTTCCTTGAGTTCCTGTAGTACTCACATTTATTCCAAATCTTCCGAGAGGAAAAATATTCAACTTTCCTTGCTTGTTAAATTTACTTTCAGGAACAGGAAGCGCACGGGAATCCTTTAGAAATGCCGAGAAAATTACAGGTTCTCTAGCTATTAGAAAGTGGCACGTAATAAAAACGATCCTTTTATTAATTAAAGCGAAGGAAACAGCAGAAAACAGATCAGATACTTTCCCTCGTAAAAAAATTGTGAACCTTTTATAGCGTTCGATTTTATAGCATTCTGCTTAACTTATTACCCCAATTTATGTTCGATCAAACCCTTTTATGGCATTACTGAATGTGTCAGTTAGCCCCTGCCATATCCATTATAATGCGATAAACAAGAGGCCTCCGATGATACTTGGGGAATTCCCAGAGGAAACACAGATTGAATCAAGTCCCCCGAATGGAGCACCTAATTGTTAGTGGGACTCGTATAAAGTTCATATATATCTTATATGTTGCTTTCACTTCCGTTACCTTTTTTCATTTTTTTGTGTAATTGTATACTAAAACGTTTTCTGAAGAAAAGCGAATTATTTAGTTCAATAAATGAAAATAGTAGAGTTATTGTTTCTAGAGTGTTATTTGATATTGCTCTATTTTCTAAGATCGGTGTCATTATAATGATATCTTTTCTACAATTTAAAAATGGTCACAAGCACTTTTATTCAATAGTAGGTATAGGTATGTTTACATAAAAAGTTAGATCTAGAGTTTTTTCTTGCTCCAACCGAGAGGCGATCAAAGATATCTCATTACGATAATGCAACGATGCTGACACATAAAAGGTATCGACGCCAACTGTCACTAGGTTCCAAGCTGCGAACATGTTTGCTATCGATCGACAACGTTTTGCCAATGCAAAAATGTCATTTTGTATCTTGCTTTGTCTGCGATCCCCATCGACACGGCACAAAGCTTCCATGTTTCTACGGAAATTACAGTTTTCTAACGGATGAGAGATTTAACGGTTGTGACGACTCATGATATTCGAGGAAGTTGTATCAGATACAATTTTGTGAACTAACGCAAAAAGTTTTATTAGTCGGTCTGATAGTAGATGCAGAGTGTTATTT
Organism: Maruca vitrata; assembly: GCA_039566165.1. Lineage (NCBI taxonomy): Eukaryota > Metazoa > Arthropoda > Insecta > Lepidoptera > Crambidae > Maruca > Maruca vitrata. The sequence goes on from CM076917.1 coordinate 8,425,968, forward strand.
GAAATTGTAAAAAATATTTTCATTATAAAAAGCTATGCATAAAAAGTAGTTGGGATTTATTTTTCTAGATTCTACCTCATAGTTAGTCTGGAAATTATATCATGTACGGTATATATAATTAGTTATGATAAAGAGGTATGCTTTGCTCTTTGTTTGTGCTTAATAAGACTAAGACTATATTAGAATAAGAAACTGGCCATGGGTTCCGTACTATTATAGCAGCGACCCTCTCTTTTTTTTGTTTTTGGTGTTATAGCGATTCGAAATTCATTATTTTTGAAACTTTCAACTAGGTCATCTATTTGATCTGGCTATGGGGATTTTTGAGATAAACCTTGGCGACAGAAAGACACAGGAATCTTTATAAAGGGTCCCGTTTTCACGGACTCTGAAAGACCGTTACATAATTCGAGCGTAAACTCCGCTGAGATTTCTTAACAGTACCTAAACGCTTAAACCAATTAAATAGTTTGTAAATGGACTGTTTACTTTAGTACGCCAAGGTAGCTATGGTTTGGAATAGACTAATTCTTGCATCAAGGTAGCAATGTAATTAAATAAACATTTTTGGACATCTCCTAACACGCTCACTTAACCCCAAGCTAAGAGACCTTGTACTGTGGCTATCAGAGACTGATATATCTAAATACATATTTAAATGAATGTGGACCTGTAGGTCCACATATGAGTCGACGGGCCAGCTTAGATGCCCTTTCACGCCCCACCTGAAGAGCCCGGGACTATATAAGGGAGGGAAAACATCAGCTGGAAGGGCATTCCATGCCTTAATGGCACGGGACAGAAAAGAGGAACTGAACCTCTTGGTACCGGCCATTAGTGAACTATCTTTCTTTTTTCTACTTAATTATAACTCACCCAGCCTTCCTCACAGCTCCAGTGCAGTTGAAGGAAGCGGCGGCCGCGCCGGTCTGCTTGCCTTTGTACGGGGAGTTCATTGCGCTCTCTCCGGCGTCCTCTTCGTCTGACACAGCCGTCGTCAGTGACATGCGATCATCATCCGATATCTGGTACAAAAAGAAAAAAAAATTTTTAGATCCACTTACAATATACGATATGACCTTAACACTCTACCACTGAGATGTAGATTGAGGTACTAAAGTTTTTCAAATGATTTCCGCGCGCGCTATTCTGTAAACTAAAAAGTACAAGAAAAGGACAAGTTCATACGAGTACGACGTGAAATAGAGATTCTATTTTCGCCCACTTACGAGATCTTGCGGATGCGCCTATGGGTAAGGGTTAACGCAATAATTGCTAGTCTAGAAAGATAAAGGTTTTGATTCGTGATTGAGAAAATTTGTTGAACAACCATGTATTCCTCAGAGGTGGGCGTTAGCACCTGCGCCACAGTTTTATAAACTGCCGCAGTTGTTATCGAACATCCTATTTTATTATGTACTCTTTATAAAAACTTTTGGTTTGATTTGAATTTAACATGTACTTACGTACATTAATCTAGTAATTTATTTTTAATTTATTTTATAAATGATATTTAATTATTTGGATTCTTCAGTTCTAATCAGTAAATCAGTGAAGGAATTGTAATCAGTAGTTGTAAAAAGTAATCAGTCTAATATCATTTACCACTATTTGATAGCCAAATGTTTGATGAGCGATATTTGAATTGTTGTTAAACTTCAAAATGTTTAGTGTAGTTATGTATATTATAGTGTATATACACGTGAAATATTAGTTAGCAAATTAGTTATGCAAATTGCAAATAACACAACACATTCAGAGCAAAATTTTATTGTAGCGTAATGAATATTGTGTAGGCTACTAATTTTCACAAGCCCAATATATTTTGTAATTGGTGCAGACGGGTTGGTTATTAACACAAAGTATTGTTTCATAATAGTTGCGGTAAGTATATTAATTGGAATTTCATTTTATTTCATCATAGTATTTAACGTGTTCATAAATGCACACACACATGCAATGGATTTACCAACGAATATTAATTGTCAGAAGATGTGTTAAATACACTTGATTAAATACATACATTTTCAAACACAATGCGGCTCCAATGTTTGTAAATGTCGAACCGCAAATCAACCATTTACAGAATTTTCGAACGGATCGAAAATGAGGATCCAACCACCGACACTTGGAGCAAAGTTCGTAATTAATTTGCATTGAGAAATGAGCATGGTTGTAAAATCGACGCGTACACAAATAATTTAGGAAGCGTTCCTTACATCTGTGAGATAGGTAGGTCACAATCCGCGGTATTTTATACCGTCTCCATTTGAATTAAGGTTTGTGGAAAGACGTTAAGCTGAGTAAAACGTGTTACCCGAACCGTGAGTAAATTTGTTTACTGCTTAGTAGATTTTACTTTAATCCTGTTCACGACATCCGAAAAGAGTTTCCTTCTCCTTCTATACTTTTACTCGTAAAATAAAGATTTTTACCTGTAATGGAAAAACCTTCGGGAGTATAAGAATCGATACATTTTTGCTTTTAGCTAGTTATAAATGTCAGGCCAATTTACTTTTTTACTTGGTTTCATTAAAAACCCTACCGTATAAAATTTAGTATCAAAGATAAATTTTGTTACCTTTGATACAATTTTTTTGTTTTCAATATAAAATTGACAATATTTGTATCATGTTTTTGGAAATATTAGCTAGAAGCGTCAATTTATCCTACACTACATTTTTTCTTTAATTTTATGTCCTCGAGCGAGCGAAAGATACAAAGGCAATTTAGATAATTTGGCGTCAAAGAGTGAAACCAACCGGAAAACTCGCACCTTGCGACGTTGTGAAATCAAATATCACTTAAATAATACGAAAATGAGTGAGAGTAAGTTCCACACAAGAAATACAATAGTGAAAAGTCGTTCACTTTAACCACATAATATTATCAAACGGAGAGACATCAAATATGGCCGTCTTTTTGATTTCCTCAAAGTGAAATTCAGACGCAAACGTAAAGCGTCATCATAATTTTAAACCAAGTATTATTGGAGTGTGGAAAAATCGCGTTATTACGCCTGGAAGATGACGGTTAAAATATGTCGGGCGCCAGACGTCATTTCAGCAGAGCGTCGCGTGTAACAACATAAGTTACGTTTAGTTATGCTCAGCACATTCATGCTGTGTAACATAACCCTTCCCCCTTTACCCAAGTCGGCCCACTCCACCTTGGAAAATTGTTACGTCGCTCCTCTTCGTAGGCAGGAAGGGCAAAGAAACGAGTGTTAAATGAGACTTTCATTACTTTTCCTGGAATTTATTTCCTTTAAATCCTTTTTGAATATAGTAATTAAAAAATTCAAGACATTTGCAAGCTAGTTGGAGCTTAATGCCGATGGCGCTTCATCAGCAGGCACTTTTTGTAACTGGGGTGGAGCCACATTCCTTGGTACGTTAATTTGAATAATGTTGGACCATCTTTCTTGATACATAAGTACTTTCTTCTAATCTTAGGTTGTTGTATTTTTTTTTAGTGGAAATCGAAACCATGCCGATAGCAACAGCACGGTTGCAGTTCAAAGTATAAACATATTTTTTATCTCTGTAAACTGAATACCAAAATTTACTTTAATACTTTTTTTCCGCTTAAAGTATTTAGTTTTTGAAACATATTTCAGCAAAACAGCCACCTTCTTTACCAGGTGATTCTGACATACATTTTGCCATTTGTCATAATTCCCCGGAAATTTAGTTAATTGTGTTATGCCTGAATAAATAATAACCTGCGGAGCTTTACGCATCAACAGATCAAATCGGCAAATGTTAATTATGAGAAAAACATTTTACATGATGATGGTGTCTCTTGCGCTTTTGATCACGACACAATGCAACAAGGAGAGAGTTGCTTTGAGGCGCATGCGACTCGGCGTCCTCTCGGCTCGATGGCCCTTCAAGCGCCGCCGGTGCACCCTCGCTTCCGCTTTTCACGTGAAAAAAGAATTCCAGCACATACATACTACTTTACAATATAATAATGAAATTATGACGCAAAGGCGCTTGCACACCGAGAACATTCGGCTCTGACGCACCTAACAAATGAAGATCGATACGCGTCTTAGAAGTTAAGCAACTGCTCACATACAAGTTTGAATGTTGTGTAACATTATATTTTACAGTATTTCATATGGAATCCATGGTTAAGTTAAATACGAGTAACCTTCATTGTCCGGACCAGACCTCCCGGACAGATCTAGGTAAGAATGTACGTTGAATATTAAGACTTTACAATATTATTTTTTGTAAATTTTTATGTCTTTTTTCAACACTACTTATACGTTGCAATAACTTTTTATTTTTGCGCCCCCAATTAATGCTTGTCTTAACTTAACTCTTTTATTAAATCTGAATGTTCGGAACGAGAAACCTCCTAACGCCCGCAGATTTTATACAGGGTACTTACTTTTTAAGTTAAATGGCACATTTCAAGAGTTGGGATTAAAACATCATGACATGATGTAAACGTAATGTAACATAAGTTATTTAACGTGCGTAATATTACGTACAAGTAACCAACGAAAAATATTTGGATTGGGTTTCATTGGATATATATCTGCGTAAGTACTAAAGAATTTTTTAAATTATTCCTGTAATTAAATTTGAATTGAACTCATAATAAGTCATAAAACTCAAACTCATAATTTTTTCTAATAGCTATTGAGTACGTACACACAGTATCGTTATTTTACTTAGTAAGTGTAATTAACGCATCTCTGTTTATTTAAACTCTACCAACCTAATGCTAACAAAGGCAATTAAACGGAAGAGATAGCCTCATATCTCGGACTGTAACACACAGTTTTATTATATATAACATTATGTGACCGTTCCTCTCTATTTGGTAAATATCTCATTTAACAGAATATTTATTTCCCATTAATTTCCGAGTAATGGATGAAAACGACCACAAAAGGCTGCAATAGAATCTTTCAAAAAGTTATTTACTTACTTCCATTGAATCAACTGTAAACTATCATAACCCAATTTATCATTCTACATCAAATTCTGAAATAACCATAAACTATATCATACCCGTAATGACCGCATAAAACTCAATATCAACTGACATTATCCTCAAACGGATAAGCAACGACCAACCCGGGTCTTGCTGTAAATGAAATTGCTTAATATTAATCACTTTTGGCACCGTGGATCCCGTAGCATTATACAGTTACAGGTATAACCGCCACCGCTTAGTTTACTGCGAGTAGCAGTTTCGGCGCAAACTTTTACACTGGGATCGTTTAGCAGTACGGCTCTAATGTATCCGGCGTTATTCCTATACGAAAACTGTTCGTCATGAAACATTAAACTTTTGCAAATCATCCGCAGTCCTCAGCGAAACTTTCCTCGGGCGGGAAGGTAACTACTGTCGTAACTAAAATATGCTCTGCAGCTGAACATTATGGTACCTTATTTTATCTGTAAGAAAGTAACTAAGAGGAAATACGACAAGTCACGGCGAAATAAAAGAAAAGCTAAGTGCGGAATGAATTCGTAACTTTGTTTAGAAAAGTATATAACTTTATCATTGTAAGAACGAAATATGTGTTATTGTGTGAATATTTTTATTCAATTCACTTTGGAAAGGTTCTTTTCCTCGGTAAGTACTTAAGAATACTTAAAGCTTACGAAAAATTTTCCGAAAAATATTACAACTCATTGGTCTGTTTGAGTGAATCAATGAATAAAAAAAGAAAGAAACGAATGACTGCGTCATGTTCAAGGTTTGCGAAAGCAATTAATACTCCTGGGAAAGAATGTAGGCCAAATATTTATACACTCTAACAGAGAGAAAATAAAAGCCCTCATTAGCAAAAAAGGAAATTGCAGTTTCCGGAGGAGGAAACTAGAATAAGGTCAAAATGTTATCTACCTTCTACGGGCTTTTTATCTCCGGCTTACTTATTGTAAGAGGTTATTGTTAATGGCACAATGGCGGGGGCTAGATTTAGCTTTGTAATTAGACGTTTTATTCCGTCAAATCGTAATTCTTGGAAGGTTACACTTATTATTATGGTAAAATGTATGAAGTTATAAGATAAACTTTAGTTTACATTTTATTTTGAAAATCAATTAGCTCTTTAAATATTAAGGAATTAAATTAGCACATTTTGACGAAAATTTTAAAAGATGATTGACTTTGTAAATTATTTTTAAAAAAATTCCTGTCTATATTTTGTAGTATAAGTAAATACTCTTGTTCTTCGAAACTTTCAGATTCATGAAATGTTTCAGTGTCAAGGTAACTGCTTTGTAAAGGTATTTTGCTCATTAATAATTAAGAAGGGTCTGTTATTGTTACCGCGCCAAATCCAAACTTTAATTAACTTGTATATTTTAGATGAATGTTGATAAGCAGTTTAATTTGAGGAAACGACAATGATGGATTGCCAGATTGTAAAATACTTTGTAACAATATTAGTATAACGTCTTACCTTCCTAAGAAATGCTTCGTTGCACGTTTTCGCAGTTCCTTTCCAATGATAGTGTTGAAACCTGACGTTTCCGAGTAGTTTGGCGCCTTGTAGAATGGAGACCTCGTAGACGATCCGGCGTATGTTGAGCACGTCCGTGCGCTCCCGGTACTTGTAGAGCTTGCGCCGGCGCACGATGCGTTCGTCGGGCTCCGAGTACTCGCCCGTGCTGGTCAGCCCCTCCTCCTCGGCCCAGGCGCTCAGCACACCCTCAATAAAACTAAACAACTGCTGCACATTCGGCTCTAATTTACTAGGTATATAGAGATAAGGCGAAACGGTTTTCTTCGGGACGATCGGTTTCTCCTCCGGCTCCTCTTCCGGCTCGGGCGGAGGGGGCACATCGTGGAAAGGGCAGTTGTGCACTTTGTGATGATGGTGGTGGTGGTGGTGGTGATGCTTGCTCTTCCGTTTAGGCTTCTTGCTCGCGGTGCTGCCGCCGCTCTCCCCCTTGTCTCCGGTCTCGCCGCCGCTAGAGTGCGAGTCGAAGCTGCGCTCCCTTCGGGGTAGCGGTTTTCCGTTGGCCGTGAGAGCGGCGAGGGCGCTGGCGGCGAGGCAGCAGTGGTGGGCGACGCAGCAGAAGTGCGCGTCGCCGGGGTTGAGGCCGGTGTGTGCTTTGTGGCAGAAGGAGACGTCGGGGATGCGCGCGCCGAGGGCGGCGAGGTGCGCGCGGTCGGCGCAGACCTGCATGAGCAGGTTCTCGCCGAAGTGCACCGTCTTGTGGCGGCGGCGGCGCAGGTGCATGCTGGAGCCGCTGCCGGCGAGCGAGGCCGGCGCGGAGGCGGGGGCGGGCTTGGCGCGGGGCGAGGGCGCGCGCGCGCAGCGGGGCGGCGGCGCGCGGTGCGTCTCCACCATCATTGGCGAGGGGCGGCGTCGGCGGCCGGCGCGCGAGCGTCACCTCATCACGGGCCCCACACTCTCTACCTTCCTCACTTTTCTACTTGGCTTTTAAATAACAATTGATCACTTTTGTACTGTCATTGTTAATGGACTAGCTCATTTTGTCAACACTTAATATAGAATCAGTGATGTTGTAGATTATTAATTATATTTATTTTGAATACTTGAAGTGGTGGATTTTGAACTCATTCGTTTGATGTAATCTTATATCCTAAAATAAAATGGTTTGTTGAATTGAGTAAGACAATTCATTCATATTTTGTAAAGATACACATAATTCAACTTTACAACACAATAGTGGTGAAGTGAAACTAAGATGCAAATATGATTTTGACTGTAATACCTAATAATAGTTAATATAAAAAAAAATATGTTGTTATACTAAAACCTTCCATAACTAAGTAAGATACAAATAAGAAAGTTATCTCAGAGAAGCGAGCAGAAGTTTACAGCAAATAACGAAATATTTTTAAAGTTCATAACTTATAAAGAAAGTTAACTTGAGTTATGGTTTCTACCTGTTGTCTGACTTGTTTGCTTGGCTCTGGTACAGTGCCAGCGATAATAGATTTTATAGTAATAAATTTGCGAAGTTATAATTTCATTTAATCCGAAAATGACGTGCCAAAAAGAGGAAGCGCATTTTCATTGCACAGTAGCAATTCATTTTATACATGAATATTATATCTTAATAGACTTTAAAACTTTTACGATAATATTGCAACTTTAAAATATATACTCACGAAACGCAATAACCAAGTCATCGTAGATAAGCCGATCCATAAAAGTTAACTCTAGTTCAGAGACTTTAATCCGATAGATGTATGTTTTACTGCATACTTGAGCCAAACTAGTCCAATAAAACTATACTTTATACTATCGGCCGCCCTCGTCTTCGTCCGCAGCAACGATTTATTAAAATAGGCTATAATATCCTATTAATAAGTAAGACAATACCTTGTAAAATTAGCCATTTAATAAGTGAAAGTCAAAATTGGTTCAGCCCTTTCGGAGATTACCGGAAATAATCAGCCATTTTTTTTCGTTTATGATATAAGTATCAGATATAAACACATACCCATTTAGTAAAAGTTGTTACTTTAATATCACAAATAGATAATTCCATTTTATTACATTGTACAGATGCGCTGTTTAGTTACGGCAGTGAACGAGAGACAAGATATTTCCAATGTAAACTCGAGATATAAATAGAAAATCAAATGAAATCGGGACAGCCTGCATTTGAAGTGGCTTATTCCCGGGAGGACGTTAACAAGCTGTCCAGTGGAAAAATAATTGTCATTCGTATTTTTCAAAATAACCGACAATCAGGTTACGTAATCTGTTTACGGTCTTTGGACGAGTAAGGAATCGACTCGGATGTGACAGTACTACTAACAATAACATTCATTATACATATAACATTTATTAAAAGCCAGTTAGGTACGAGTCAGAGAAATGTGTATGTAAATTATGTTTTTAGAATTTGCGAGTTTCTTTTTTATCTTGAAAGGAACAACTCAATTTGTTAACCATTTCTTATTTGTTTTATACTTGCATTTATTTTCATATTTAGTTAGAAACGTATCACTCTCTACCCTATCTGTAAAAAATGTTGATCAATTACAATTTTAAGTAACCGCGGAGTAGACGTAAACATAATAGGTACTGTATTTATAGACTATCTCAGTTGCATGACATAGATCTAGATAAAAAATCATTTATTACGCAAACTAACTAAAAAACCTTTTATACATACACCTGCACACACACAGTATGTAGCACTGTAGCTAGATAAATGAAAGTATTGGTGGTATTCAATTAAGGGCGAGTATATTTCCGAAACACTAGTCGAATCATTCACACGCGCCATACTCGTAGGTGAACGAACAACGCGGAAACGGAATACCTAGTGGATTTATGACATGTTCAATTGATCGATTGGATGATTCAATTTTATTTCAATCAGTTCTGAGATGTATCGTCGAACAAATAAACCAATGTAAGAATATTCTTTTAGTTTTAAACATCTCTATTCTGATCTTGAAAGAAAACATTTTAACGATTGTATGTTCTGTATTGCAAAAAGCTGGTGTGTACGAAACCTTTCAACTAATTTGTTACATTGTTACGTTTATAAATATACGTTTACATGATAAATGGAAAACTATTAATATGAAACCTTTAAAACATTTACAGCCACCAAAAATAAAACAAGATTTTCATATATACGTAAAATATCGCAACGCATTCGATCTGAATTAAATATACGAGTTGTGCTTTATCAATATCGGGATTTTTGTTGTGAAACATATTTGAAGGGAATAGAAATATGAACTTTTAAATAACACAAGCTGTATGTTAACCAAGAAAACAAAACAACATGGTAAATATCCCGGACATTTTCAGTTTTAAATTATATATTAAGAAAATTTCAGCTAATCGGAACACATCGCGCACATCTTTATTCAGTAATTTGTCAAAGTATCGTCCGGTTGAAGTCGGAAACATATGACAGCGAGTATCTTTCTGTGCATGCCAGCGTTTTAATTACGCTAATAGCTTGTGCGAACTTTTCCATGTTAAGTAGGGCGTGAAATACCGCACCAAGGCGACATACCATTTGGACACTCGACAACTGAATCTTGGAACATGCAATCAGGTTTTGATCAACCGTCCTTTCATTTTAGTGCACTAATCTCTGCAACTTATCTTTTTCAGCAAAACCACTTCGGCTCATATTCTACTTTTATTTAAGTCTATTTTATAACTGGCAACATGTTCATCAAAATATATATTTTAGCAAAGGTATACGTAGAGATTTTTACCTGATGATACGTTTTTTAAATATCCTATCTTTATTTATGATTAAAATTTTTTTCCGGTAGTTTCCGATATTTATTATGATCAATTTGTATCAATTCTTTATTTGTGCTCAGAACTAGATTTTCAAAAGTTCAGACCAATTTTTACGGAATACCCTCACAAAGTAAGTTATACAATGCTATAAAAGTTTTGCTTTCATCCACTATCAAAGGATAGTGTACCCAGCTTTTATTACAACGCTATCAAAGGCAGAAGTGTTCTGTGGAGTGTACGAAGATATCTTTAATATCTGTGGAATTCATCAATGAATAGCTCTTTCATTGGTTAGATTTGGCGTCTAAAGGTTGCTACTTGCAAGCGGCCGCCGTTAATCGGCATAGCTGGTCGGCACAATTGAAAAATGCAGATAAATGTTCGGGAAAAATCTTTTTAGGAGGTGCATAATAAACAATTGACTGGATGACAGGGGAACGCCATTTATAGAAACAGTGCGAGGCAATTAAATGATGTGCTGATCTGATGAACCAACTAGTGAGCGCTGACTAAAAAGAGAAGAACAAGCGTAGTAATTGGGTGTTGATAAACTTCGAGGGCGGCTTTGTTATCCGATAATTGCTACTGAATTGACAATGCCTGCTTATGAGTGCAGCTACCCTTACTACCTACTTAATTAAATAACATCACAGAGAGATTGATTCGACATTCAGAAGTTGAGTTATTAATAGACAGACGGTGTTGTTAAAAATAACTGGTATTTTTAAAGTTCTAAATGAAAGCAATATCTATTTTTCAATTGATTTGATATTACAAAATTAATAGCGCCGATATTACAGGTTATTCCAGTGATTAACTTGTAGTATCGGGGCTTTATATCGACTGAAGTTTCTTTTGGACAGAATTCACGTATCTAATATACTCGAACATGTAAAGTAAACTATGTAGTTCAACTTTTCAAATCTGGCTAGTTGCATCTCACAAGATGGAAGAAAGAAAGAAGGAAAACGTTTATTTAGTGACAACAAAAATTACTTACACTAATAAAATATATGAAAACATTTTAAGCTGTGCCACTAAAAAGGTATGCCCTCAGCATATGTCTTGGAATCGTAGTCTCCACGATGATGATCTTCCGGACATGCCTCCAAAAATCTTTTGAAGATTTTTTCTTCTTTTACTAGATTTCAGAATGAATGATGACTTTAATTTCTCATATCAATTCAACTCAATGTCTATCAGATCAAGCTAACGCGTTCCATAAAATTTAACTAAGTCACGTTTATCCTTGAAGACAACAATCAAGTCGTGTATTAATTAAGTAAGTCAAATCAAGTTGAACGAACATTATGTCTACATGGAGATGTCTTACATTTTGATTTGCATTTAATTACAATGTCGTGTACAAGACGGTAGCACGAACAAGCATATGGCATATCAGTAGAAGTCGGCTTTTAATTTCCCGGTGGAATTGATAAATTGTACCCATTTAACTTTTCCTATTTGCTATTTTTCCTGCTATCGGGTTGCAGCGATAAATGTGACATGATCATACGGTATTTCAACGGGTATAGCTGTCATCATTTTAACAAGAACGATCCAAATCTCAATAGACAGGTAAAACCTCCGAGGATAAAAGCCATTATAATTGCATCAATTCATGGTTCACCTGTCTTTCTGTCAGAAAACCCTCTTCTCAGAAACTTCAAGAATATCAAGTTAAAATTTGAATCGCTTGCACAGCGAAAGAGCAAATTCCGAATACCGTACCTTTGTGTAAAGGTAAAATTGAATGCCTTTAAAACGCTATGCATTTTAAAATGTTTAATATGCATTTTATCGCGCAATTATGATAAATGAATTTATTAGTAACACATTTTAAATATTAAGTAAGTAAGTTAGCATGAAATATAACAATAAAAGTATTAATAAAATTTCTAATGCAAAATCCAACAACTCTATCTATACTCCGAGAGATCAAATAATCAATTACTTTTGTAAAATAATAGGTGACTGTTTTATTGCTTCATTATTGTATTTTTAATATTACAAACTGAATATAAAACAATACAATACATGGACACGGTTCCAAAACTTATTACGGCATAGATTTATTTTCAAACGTTATTCAAGTGTTATAACTAGCGAGATCCAGCAGATAAGGTGCACAGTATTTGATAATGACAATGTAACGGCCACTGAAACTGCATCCTATATCGAATGGAGTAAGCAATTATGGATTCGGAATGAGTCACCGCAACTGCGTGGACGTTTTCACCCAGCGTCCTGCATTGCGCCAAATTCCTATTGGTTTTGTTTTATTTGGCCTTTTAATTAGAACGACAAGTGCTTTCACTTTTCAATATTAAAGTTAGCGTCGCAGCAAACCAAATACGCTTCCAATTGTATGACATCAAAATTAATGATCAAATAACTACTAAACATTCCTCCAGTTCTATACGTAAACATGAATGAATTGTCTCAATTTATAAAATCAAATACATTGCTTTTCCAAATAACGTTAGCTTTGACCAATCAATCGGGTCTAACACACGATAGCAAATGATTGCTCCGAGATTTCAATTGAATTTTTCAAACGCAATGATAAACCTGTTCCGACGTTGTATTGCCGCGAGGATAGGCGTACACATCACTTCAGCACACAATATTAGGATAATTTATTTTTTGTGTCGTGGATGCATGGTCGAGTCCGTAGGAGGTGGTGTTCGGTCCCGGGTTAATTTGTTTATGTTAATAAATAAATAAGTTTATCTGTTACATAACCGAGCAGTAGGCGCACAGTGGGCCGGCCCAACGCCCTGGCGAGCGCGCTGCGACTGGTCCGGCACGCGTCGGCGGCGGGTGGTTGCGATCGTCGAACTTCGTTACGAATCGGAGTGAAACGATCGTAAGTCCTCGGGCGGTCTCGGAGCACGCGCGCCTGCGGGCGGGCGGCGCCCGTGTGCCCCGCTTCACCCACCTACTAATATATCAAGCCAACGCTTAATTTATTGTTGAAAAATTAAGGAAAATATATTGAGAGGGTCAACTCGATGGTATTCTCTAAACAAACTTCGCCATAGGATTTTTTCTATAACGTTTTAATAATTTGCATTTTCCGCAACTCCCATTATAAACGTAGCTAACTTTAACCACTTTGTTCCCTTATTTAGCTACCTGACAACGTATCGTTTACGCTGAAATGATCTTATTGCTGATCCTATGTATAAAAACTAAAAACAAAACATACATCAACGTCGTTTAGAACATAATTTAAAGCATTTATATGTAAGTTAATGCAGACACCTTGAAGTTTTCTACGGCAAAGCTGAAACTTATTCCGCTCTATGTAGAACTTTGCCCTGCTCTGAATAAATAAAGTTATGTAAAAAGTAGATTAAAGTGTGTTACGTGCAGTTTCACTTAGTGCCGTCTTAATCTAATTAGAGTACAACATAGCAGAGCGTTATCGCGCGGCTGTCACTTTGAGCTGGCGGGGCCCTGACGCGGAAAATACTCTTCCCCTCTCATTACGTCGTAAAAAATGACAAGATGTTTTTTTCTCCTTGGATGTTTATATTTCTCTGTGGTTATCGTTATATCCAGAGCATGCCATCCGACTATTATTGATTGGTATCACGATTTCCGCCTGTGATATCGATTACGTGTTTTGATAAATATCTCAAGAACGGCAGTCATAATCGTTCATCATTTTTAATCGCCGTCTTCGGAGAAAATAAGAAAATATGCTGGTACCTTCGGGCAATACATTTTTTATGTTTTGATAATAGATATTGGAATGTGCGTTGAGGCGGGTAATGTGTCTGGGAAGGGAACCCTGTGTAATAAAATATGTATGTTATCAAATATCCGATGGGACTCCACAATGTTTTGATTGCATAAGTAGGTTTAATTTGAACATGACTTGGATACTTAGTTTATGACATCAATCATGGTGAAACTTATAGCAAAACAGTGAATATTATTACAGTAAAAAGAACAGGAGGAACATCTTATCATTACTTATTAAAATATTTTATTATTAATTAATATCAAAACTTTGATCCCTAGAACGTTCATTTTGTTATCTTTCCTTTATTATGGTTAAAAGTTGAAAACCAAAATTGTATGTGTTCTATAAACCTATAGATTAAGTTATAACGAATTTGGAAAGGTTTTGAATTTTTAAACAAGGTAAGTAAGACGATAAGAAGAAAAGTCGTACATCAGACCTATACCGACGATGTAAGGCTGTATGTCATGACCTCAATTTTTCCTAAGTGGTGTTGTGTAACTGACGTTATCATGGTAAAAGTCAGTGTGCATCACTTCTCACAGTTTTCTTTATTATCTTTTACAGTTTGGTCGCTCGCCGTCTATATCATCGTTATTTTGTTCCCGCAATAACTTACAGCTACTTTGCCCGACCCGCTATACGCCCGAAAACATCTTGTGACACGGCTACCGGAGTTTGACATTATTTATGAATGCAGGCAAATGTTGCGTTTGAGACTTTTAAAACTTTTATCAGTATTCCAAAACATGTTAAATTACCAGTCGCCATGATACACAACAGTTTTAAGCTTATATTATTTTTTGTTTCATACGTAAAGGTTGAAACCTTTTTTCCTAGCTTTTATTTTTAACATTTTGGTTCAGTTCACAAATTTGTAACGAGAGGTTTATTTGCTATTGCCTAATTTTCCAAGTAGTAAACCATTCATCATCTTTTTCAGGTTCAGGTCACGTCAGCTTGAACGTAGAATTTAATAAGTTGTGTTAAGGATGACGGATCAGATTCACAATACATGGTAAAATTGTTTATGTTAACCGAAATATCAACGATACAATATTTTATCGAAACGTTGAAAGACGAAAACGAAAGAACCTCAGGAAATGGGGTATATTCTGAAGTCCCAAGAGTTTGGACTAAAGGGTAATCGAATATCGGAATTCTTAAAAGATATTTCGAAGTCATTAAATACACAATAAAGCTTCAGATTAAACTCAACGGCTCATACAGGGGCTTCCATTGTCCGGTCAGCTTATTGTAACTACTATTTTGGTCAAACTATGTATTTGTGTGTACCTACGACTAGTGAATATTCCTACTTTGCGTTACACAGAACCGCTATTAATGCTACGTAGGTATAGGAGAGATTGGAGTGGTGCACACCCTGCCAATTAGCCACGGTAACTCAATCTACAAACCAATTCCAGTTTGGATTGTTTTACCTATCTACATTTTAATTTGAAACAAAATCACGGCGGTCTAGCATCCGAAATTCATTACTTTTAAATCACAAAGTTTTGTTTGCGTTGTATTTGCTTTGTCACGGAAGTAGAGCTATTTTCTCGAAAATTATTAGTAAAAATATAAGTATGTATCAAGAGTTTAAAAGGAGTTATCGCTATACATCCAAGAAATATAATAAAACCGTACTGAATGTTCATGGATTTATAGTTATGTACGGTTTTTTCGCACCAATTAATTTGGAAATGGCAGAGAAGCCGATGTAATAGCGCCTTTTATGGCCACTTTATAATTCTGAGCGATAAAGGCAGGCTGTAGTATTTTTTGGCTTTCCATCTGAAAGGGCGGGCAAAATTTATGAAATATCAAGAAAATACTTTTAAGGCAAAAGTCACATGTCAAATGTAAGTAAATAATTTATTTGCTAAGCATTTTTTAAATGTATGTTTATTACATTATATGTTTATTACATGCTATCACCTGAATTTAACTTGTATTTACTTTAGTAACACCGGCAAAGTTAAAATCGTTTCCTGAAATTCTATAATACAGGACGCGATTCAATTAACTAAGTTGGTCTTAATTTCGGTATCGCCACTAAACCGTTTGCCGCCTGCTACGAGTGCTACGAGTGCTACGGGTGTAGTTGTGGAATAATATAGCGGTAAACACAAGTTCCCTTTCCCACTTTACTACTCCAAAAAACGAATAAAATACTAAAAGTTCCCTCGATAACTTTAATTAAGCCAGTTTGTCTTAACTGACGAGTAAATAAGCCTCCATTAAAGGAGAAAACGAAATTACGAATGAAAAGCTTTGCCGCAGTCCCCCAAGTACTTTATAGATTCAATACAAATTGGAGCCTTCCTCATTGCAATGGGTGCATTAAAAAGTAAATTAAAATCAAATAAAAGTTCTTATCACGCTTTCACTTTGGAATTACTTAGTAGAAGGCGGATATAATTTTAACGAATAATTTTTTAACTCTGTAACAACAGGTCGAGCGGTCGCTAGTTGAGCCTGTGGAAAATATTTACCATGAGCAAAGCGGTAGAGCGAGAGTTTCACTTAGCTCACTCCATAACCTCTAACCTATTTTCATGAAATCCGGCCTTTAGGGATGCTGATTGCGGCATTTCGGCCACTTGAAACCTGCCTACTGAATAAATAGTCGTTGCACGGCTTAGGCGCTGTCAGACAGTTTCGCACTAGGTCACTCCGTAAGCCTTCTGTGATGAATTCGTAATGAGAACATTTAATAGGAACACGTACCTACGTATTGTGTTTGATTTTATGCAGTGAAGCCTTTGTGTTCATACTAATAGACATTTCGGTCAGGACAAATCCATTAGTCAACAAATATCAAGCTGAAATATTTCAAAATTGGTAATTTATTAGTTACGCATCAATGTCGAATATAAGTTCTTTGTTTCTTTAAATAATATAAACATATAGTGAATGCCAATGTATTCAACTTTTACAATTTTGAGGAAACCAATAAGGAAGTATTGCCTGCAAGTATACATCCAATTAAGACAGAATAAGATTTCTTACGACCCAGCACTTTTACAGGGCGGTCGCAAATACATACCTATAACATTTAATGGTCACTAAATAATACCCATGCTTCCTCCACCCACACCTATATAGCCGTATACTAATGAAGTTATGTACACATAATAACTTCTTATTATCATCGTGTTGACGAACTCGCTAAAAGTATCTACGCGATGAAGTTACTGTTAATGAATCATAAATTATTATCACTTCCCTAAGTGAACATCGTCATCAATTTAATTACATTCCTGCCTCTTCAAATTTTCCAGTACTGAGCTCAGATCAAAGGTGCTACCATACTTATATTAGCAAAAGTGATTAATTTGACTTCGCATACTCTTGTACAGATATAATTAAAACGTATGTGCTGATTTTGCCGATAAAGTTCTGTTGAATGTGAAAACAATGTGTATTTTATTAGAATCGTTACGTGAATTATATCACGTTATATCGTCGCTTCAATACGGTGAAGATAATTGACCGAGCAAACGAACCGAAAGCACGTTACAAGAGAATAATATGGCGCTGGGAGTGCGGCGCAGGCGTGCGGCGCGCCCCGCGCCCCGCCGCGGCGCTGCACGGATCAACTGGAGTAGCCTGTATGGCTTTAACACAAGCGCTGAAATCCATTACTGTTTCGTTGAGCAGGACAGCTTTATTGCATTCACGTAGAAGGCCGCGGATGGGTTTGCGCGTGGCGGCCGACAGGCATCGACGCGGGCCGGAGATGGACGCAATCAGAGCTCGCGCTCGCTCGCGACGCAAATTTAATATCAAACGAATAAAGCACGAAATCAAAGCCAAAGGGCCGTTTAACCGAATTGCGATGTGCCCTGAATATTTTGATGCGTTGTTTATTTTAGAAACGGAAATTGAACTTTTTACTTCAGAGTTATAACAGATTAAATTGAATTCAAGAAGGGAACTTGGCTTTATTTCCGGATTATGCAAATTGTGTCATAACTGCAACGTTCCAATTCTATGAGAAACAGAGAATCAAAACATATTCCGTTGAATTATTATTAAAAGAATCTTTAAGATTTACCAAAATCATGATCTGAACCTATGTTTGCAGGGCTAGCATAGGTTCATACTTGTTTTAATTTAATTCTGTATAATTCCACTTACCTTGCGATTTTATTACTAATAAGTACGTACCTGTAACAAGAATAAAAACTTTTTAGACACAAATAAGTAAGGAAAAAGTGGGGTAGTCTTTATAATTTCTTTCTTACTCACTTCTCACAAAGCGAAAAGCAAAATTAAGTTAGTTATTAGCATCAACTTTATTAGATCCATTTCTCAAAAAGTATAAATTTTCTCCAATCATTTAAAACTATTATAAAAGCAACATTAATACAATACAATTACACTGATAAATGAAATGTAAGTATTTTTCTTCCTCATTACAAAAAAATTGGGTACTTAAACATATTTTTTCCAATGGACTAACACCGTTATAAAAATTCAATTAATTTACCAGTCTACGCTTATTAACCAACTTTTTTCAAATACGGAGAGTGACCAATAGAAGTGAACAGTGTTTGGTTCGTGAATAATTTATAACAGCAAGGGAGAAGCAATAAGCCGATTGAATTCGTAAATAATGTCGCAAAAAACGCTCTGTTTGCTTGCTTGGCTTACACGAGTATCTCTTTAATAAATAATTCGTGTTCTCCTAATCTCTTTTCACGAAGCTTTTACACTGTCTTATTACTTTATAAATAGTATGCTGAAAGATAAATGCTAAGAGCACAATGTGTACAGTGATGTATAGATTGGAAAAAACGTGTTTAGTTTGGTAGAGTACGGATTAAATTTAATATGTGAGCATAATATTTTGACGTGATAAAATAATGTTTTATAGACCTTGAAATCATAAAGGTAAATAAAATAACAAAATGATTTTTAAAAGTAGATTCGATTAAGTGCGATGTAAATATTTTTGTCAACAAACACAAGGAATGTTCGCAATGAATTTTTGTAATACCCTATATTTTAACACGTCACACATTCCCCCTACGAAATGTTTGGCTGCGGACTTCCAAATTCCTTTTTTATTTTACTGTGTATTTTAGTGGAAAGAAGCTAAGGACTCCACTAGGTGTGAGAAATAGCACTATTAAAGCCCTCTCCAAATGCTTTCATTGCAAATAGCGTACATATTACCAACAATATATAACCTGTCTTCGCCGTGTAACGTGTTTCCTCCGGAAATACGTCATGTTTAGCCGTTTTTCCAACCATTATTCAGCCACCGATGAAAAATTATTTACGTTCCTCTGGACAACAGTTTCATCTGGCTTGTTTTGTTTTTTATTTGATATTAAGAAAAGGAACTCGTAACTTGAAAATACATCGTCAAACTGAAAGTGCTTCTGAACAAATAGAGTATGATTTTGCGGTATTCGTTACATTAATATTTGTACTTCTACTCATGTGCTGCTATCTAGTAAATAATAAGTTATATAATTCATACAAAAGTTTAAGACAAATTTATTTTGAATGAAGATGTGAGGTAAACTATATGAATGAATTAATTTTGTGATCAATGTTCAGACTATCCCCTACCATGTTTTTGCATTGTTAACTTGCATTGTTAACTTCTAGGCAAAGGATATTAAGATGCAAAAGGCAAGCAAATCAATTAGATATTTGTGGAAAACAAAGATACAAATGTTCTACAAAATAGAGCTATCAAATAAATAAGGTAACACTAAAAGCTTCTTTCGTGCGTAGGTACATGAGATGCTAGGTAAGATAAAAATAATATACTCGTTCTGATTCAGGGATAACATAAAGGTTTATTATGTTCGTAACAAATAAGAAGGATTTATCACTCGGCCTGTAAGATACTACGTCCTATTCCATTTGTTTATCCAGAAATACATTTTATTGTTGACTCGAAAATAGCCGAGTCCAGCAGTATTGAAATAAGCCTCTTGCATGATTTCAATATTTGCAGATACGAGTGGTGTATGAATAGGGTGAGTCACAAAGTTCGAATATTTCTCATATCTCATCTTTTGGAGAAGTATATTGAATAATAAGTATAGTGTAGTGTTTAGGTCGTATAAAATAAAGTTGCTATATTAAGTACCCAAATTAAAAAACACATTATTTTTTTCTGACCATTTCAATGTCAAAAGTCGTCTACTTTTTAGGTGGATGAACCGATAATGTCTCTTGATAATTATTAAGATAATCATCATTATCATCATCAGCCCATACGCCCCCACAGCTGGGGCACGGGCCCACCGGGGGCTATCAGGCCATATTCAACCACCCTGACTAAGTGCGGGTTGGTCGACTACACATCCTTAGTATTTCTTCGTAGGTGTGCGGGTTTCCTCACGATAATTTATTTATGATAATACTCTATGAAAAGAATACTTAAAATATAAAAAATATTTATTTTATCTTATTTGTTATGATGATTTCATATACTCGTAGGCAGCATTATGGGTT
Organism: Maruca vitrata; assembly: GCA_039566165.1. Taxonomy (NCBI): domain Eukaryota; kingdom Metazoa; phylum Arthropoda; class Insecta; order Lepidoptera; family Crambidae; genus Maruca; species Maruca vitrata. Next base: position 8,446,442 of record CM076917.1, read on the forward strand.
ATAATATCGTGTAGATGCACCACTTTGGCGGAGCTAGCACTACCGCTAACAAGTAGTTACAAGGAGTAGTTAGCGAGTGGTAACTACATCATAAGGCCTCTTGGGATTTTCCAGTTACAGAGTGTTTAAAATTATAGAACAGTATTTAACATTGTTTTTATGTTGAAGCTCAGCTTTTCATCTTATTATTTAAAGGTGTTATTTATCCTTATTCGACTTCAACATAGAGAAGTAAAAATTGTCCAATTTGTCATAAATTTCATAAAGTAAGAATTAAAATTTTGTTACTTGTAAGCGCACACAAAATACAACTTCCTGTTCAACAGATCTTAGTATTCTATATTTGTTTAAACTGGAAACACCACTTATTTCAGAAAAAAAAACACACCAACGGAGAACCAATAAACAATATGAAATAACTTTTATACACAACATAATTAATTTTACTCAAACTAAAAGTCTAATAAAAGAACAGCATTTTTCCTTGTAGTCCAGTCAAAATAGACAAAAATAAGTGCTAACTTAGACAAAATTCGCATAGAGCTGAAAATTGCCAGAGACGTTAAATACATCATAATAAACGAAATATCAAAAATCCCCATCAATCCTACTACTGCAAAAAATTTTATTCAAGGTCAAAAGTATAAAATTAAGGATTTTTCCATTTTTCTTGAAAACAGTAAGTATTATCGTAAAAATAGGTCAAACAAAAGTTGTAGATCATACAATTTTCTACAAAAATGGTCCAGTCACTTTTCCGACTCACCATTCGCGTGATATCGTGGTTTTAATCATTAGAAAATTCATATTTTACATAATATGCATTCATCTGTTGATATCGTTTTTGATCGATATATCACCTGGAATAGGTTCACTAGGGTAACCACGTTAAAAACCGCCCAAGTGTGAGAAAAAAAACATAGCTTTTGTATGAAAACCCACTTTACACGTTGGTTTCATGTTGTGTCTAGTATGATATGTTATAGAGGAACCTGAAATATATCATTCGTTAAAATTTTAACTGTCTAGCACAATCGCACGGGGGCCTGGAAGCATTTGAAATACGACTTTTTCAACTTTGTGCATCGCTATATCTCTGAAATTTTGAATCTTAGATGGATGGATATTTTTTATAGATAATTACGTGATAAGTAGTTTTTATGATAAAACTTACCGAAATCAAAAGTGCATAAAACTGATATTTGTGACATTTGTCCTTGATTATTTAATTTGCAGACGTGGGATCGATGGGGACTTTTGACAGATTATTTGTTTTAGTGTTCTCAATATTCATGCCAATTTTCAGCTCTATGCGAATTTTTCCTAGGTTAAATGTCTATTTTGACTGGACTATTGTATCTGCAAATGTTCAAAGCATCCAATATAACCTTATTTGAATACTACCAAACTTTCCTACTTTGTACTTGTACTGCCAATCTAATAATATCTTAACATCTTTTTGAAATATTATGCAAACAAAGTTTACGTGCGGGTTCGTGTTCTCCGTCATCATTTATAATCCTCGGCAGGCCATGAACTCCTCAGAAACAGGCGCTCGCTCAAATGTTTTCAGGAAAACTTAATCTGTATTTTTACGGAACCAACTTTGTTATCCGTCTTTCCTGGTATGCAATATACCGTATACAATTTAAATACTTTTGTGTACTTTCAAATTTTCATCGTTCAATTCGCGAAATTGTAATTATATTTCCAATTTCGAAAGGTTTTCCATGCAAACAAAAACATACGATAATTTTTTTTAACTATATCACACATAAGCCCCCTACCTACTTACACATAAATCTCTAAATTGAACACAAATAAACTGCAGTATCAAATTTGTTTATAGTAGTTATATAAACTATAGTTATTGATTCGGTACTAAAGTTACCAATATTGCAAAGTTAAATCAAATTAGCAAATGCCAATTAGTTTAGGACATTTCGTTCAAAGCAATAAAGCAGCGTTCACTAATTTCACACGTTCAATTTGGTTTGTTGGTTTAGGAGCGTGAAATAATTGTAAACATAGGGGATGGGTCGGCCGGTTGACGCTGAAAGAAGAAGGATCGATAGGCCCGACCCTGACACGGTTTAGAGTGGCCATGCTGGCACTGGCTCGTCGCGGCCGTCCAAGAATAAACATCAGACCTTTAGGATCCCATTACAAGGAAATAGGAGGCGGTGTGAGACAAACAAGGCGAAACATTTGTGTTAGTAGCGGCGCGGTGCATGGTGGACTAACACGGATTTGTTTGTAGGGCTTCGCGTTTGAATAACGCTCTTAGGGATCCGTAATCAACAGGCAAACTTTGACAAGAGTTTACCTTACAGTCACATTTCAACCCACTTTACCATTTTCCTGCTTCCGAAATTACAGTTCCTATAGCTGTCTTACCTCCCCTTATTGAGCTTAAAACGATTCGATATTATGCGAATACCAACACCTTTTTAATGGTTTTCTTAAGTGAGCTTCTTCTGAGAACGATCATGATAATAGCTGTAATAATAATGTAAAAAGAAAAAGTTTCCACTTTTATAAAATCGTTCGGATCGCGAAAAATAAATTACCCCGTCGGTTTAATTGCCTCGAAAATTACGTCAGCTTTGTCAATAATCCCATAAAAAGCACAATCTTTCTTTTTGTTTCAAATGTAAAAATGGAGGGTGGATTGACGGAAGCAGAACAGGCCACATGGCTAAAACAGCGAGAGAAATATATGAAAGATATTCACATGACAATTCACAGATGATATTTTTTTTTATTTAACTAATTTAGGTAAATCAATATGCAGCAATTAATGCACAAATTACCTAATCAATAATTTAAGGGTAAGTCACATAGAAACATACTTGTTTACGTTTTACTTTTTCTAATTAATGTAGAGGCTGATAGCAAGGCCAAGACTGTTATCATAATAAGCTTAGAGCGCAGGGCTCTTAATTACCTCGTCGTGGATTGCGGATAACGGTAATAAATAATTAAGAAGGTGAGATCTTTTTTCCTTATTACATTTTTGTTGTTTTCTACGAATCCTCTAGAGTTTAATAATGTGCGTTAACGTATGTAGAGTAAATTAATCGTAATGGAAAGACAAAATGAAGGACTAATCAGACTGAAATTTGCTAATATATCTAATATTAAATGTAAATATACGTAATTTAATTACTTTATTAAATATTTTGTTTTACATTTATCATAACATCGATTCAAATCAGTTTTTTATAAATTAGTTAAAGTAATATTCTACAGTAAACTATTAAAAATAAATCATTGAATATAATGATCGCAACTATATATAGGTAAAGACAATCTATTGTTCTATCTTCTATTGTTCTCAAGCGCTAAAAGCATGTTAATGATGATACAAAGTACTCTCAGCATGAATTTTCTTACAAAAGGAAGAAGGAATTAAGGATTGATGGATAAAGGAAATTGTCCTCGTTTGGCGGTAATGTCTAGTAATGGAGATCGATTGTGAATTAATAAAATACGCTTTAGACGACCTAGTTGTGAACTAACCGAGCGAAGTTAGCGATAAATAGTTAACTTCCTTAGTTTCTTATACAATGGTAGCTAGGTGCATTAGGTTAAATGTCGGAAGCCTTGATAGTGTAAAACTCGATTGATATTTAATAAGTTTAACCTAATTTTCGAGGGCGCTAATTAACTGGATACTCCAATTATTTAGAACAGTACACGGAGGTAAATATCTCCAGAGATTCATAATATTAGACAGTTCCTGAGAAATATCTCTGTAATAGTATTAAATGAAATATCAGTAGAGATTCAACAAGATATGCTTTTAAATAATTTTATACAACGATGACTAATAATATGAGTGTCCTTGTGCTTCAAGTAGCTACATTTATAATTGTATTCAAATTTTAACAAAGCTATTGCGAAAAAGGTATAAACTGGCTTGCCTTGTAGTGTAATAAGGTAAGTCTTTTTTAACAAATACCCAAAAAAATTCAGAGTGAACTTTTAAAAGCTTTTATCAGATAGTAAGATTACAAACAGTATATTTCAAGGTCATGTATGACGAAAACAATGAAAACTTTCTTGGTGTGTGTTTCTGTAAGAAGTTGTAGCATGTATAAAGCATGAATCTACAAACAGCTGCGTGAATGAAAGTATGTTAAGAATATATAAAAAATACCTTCATAAAAACTGCATTCTTTGATTTGATGGCCCCCATGCAGATACTATAGTATCATGCTAATTCTTCGAATCATCCACTTCTTTTATTTTATTCAAATAGCTTATATTTTTAATAGTAGTCCAACAATAATCTTTGCGCGATATATATCTATGATTAATTAATCAACGTCATATAATAACGCTTATTTACGTAGATAAATAAATCCTATTACATCGATATAACATTTAAAACTCTAAGAGTTGTAATATATTTCATCTAATAAACATTGGCAGCTTCAGAAGACAAAAGATTCAACATTTATTATTAACAATAAGAAATATCACAGGTGGATCAAGCGATATACAAGCAGGAACTCTAATAGAACAATTCGCTAGTATTTATTTTGAAGAAAGTCTGGTTCTGGTTTAATGACAACAATCACTTGTACAAAATAGGCCTACAATTGACTTCACTTTGACACGATGGATATGTTGCAAGTACTAAATTCACAACAGTTCAGTGGAACAGTCTTAGCTGGAACAACCATAGATTAAATTACAGCGAGGAGTAAAACGTAGCGAGGACGATGGGAATCTTCTTTGTCCGTGCACTTGATAGTAAGAGCTTTGTATTTACACAAACAAATCGTCTCAGTTTACGGTTCAACGTTCTCTTTCGCGACATCCGACTCGTCTATGTTTTGACGTATCTAAACGCTTGTTACCCACGATTTTGGATCATTGTATTGGATGTGGGAGAAGTTAACCTCAAAATAATATTTTTGATGCTACGTCCTGGGTACTATTGGAGGAGGTTGGGGCGCAGCGACGCCAATGCGGTGCGCAGACTCGGCCGAGCGGCGCCGAGCGCTGCCGAGCCGCGAGCCCCGGCCTCGTCCTCGCCTCGACAATGGCTTTTCTGTTTTACTTGTTCTGCATACCGCACATACTACATATACCTTTGGACACCGCGCTTAGAAACACCTACGCCATATTGCAAATAATTAACGACCGATGCAGCCTGAATACTATTAATACTATTTCACATAAGGCTTTAAGTTATCTTTAAAAATGCAATGCCTGCCAACGGTATATTATTGATTTATTAGATATTAAATCATAATGGTAGGTATTTATGAAACTCAAACCAATTTTTCTTTAAATGTATATTCATTATTATTAATTTCGTGTTCATTCAAAACGACTCGGTATTATCAGAAGCTAACGTACTTTGGATAACATCGCCTTTATTCAATTAGCAGACTTGATTGATTCACAAAATGGTTAACAGGGATAGGCATGTACAACATACGACACTCCCTGATATGCCCCGACTAAAATTATACAAAATAATATATTTCTAAGATGTGCGAGTAGTCTCTACAAAAATCTGTTGTCGTCCACTCTACTGCCTACTGGTTATTAGCATACCCCTCACGTCGCGATAATATATTCGGATCAAAACCTAACTTCGTGCTCGTGACGTATTATGTCAATTTTCAGATCGATTTACGTTTGTAGAGGAGTACGTTTCCGTATAAAACCAGTGTAACGAGCTCACGCCTCGCCTTTGCCGAAATCGAATAAACTTTCGTACCGACTGTATCGTAGGTGGATTGAGCACGTTAGTAAGATGGGTCTAATAAATCACATCACCTCGTAATTCGGTGCTTTGATTAATTAATCCGACCGCTCTCATAGCCCGTCGTACCTATACAAACGAAAGATGAATGGATATCGACATATAGCCAGTATGAATGGTCCATGTGAGGGTGACTGCAATTTTCGTTGCTTTGGCGCGGAGAGGTGTGTCAAAGACAGCTTAGCTTCTCAATTAGAGTTTTGATGAGTTTAGCATTGTACGTGCATTGTTCTCTCTATGAACCGAATAATTTAATCTATTGAGAGAAGATTGCTGAAGCTAATAAACTAATGAATTGTGAAAGTTATACGTTTTTTATAAACTGTTATTTTTATCACGTGTTTAGCAATACTTATCAAAATCATTCTAGACGATTTGTTACGTGTGTAGGGTTTTATTCCAAGGTTAAACCAAATAAAATTATTTGGATGTGTTTTTGCACACCCTGTGCATTTTAACGATTTAAGCATAGATAGATATGGATAGGTATATGGTGGGAAACGACTTAGTTTTTTATTAGATCTAATGTGAAGATAAACCATTGAAGTATACTACTACGAATAATCCTATATTATTTATGGTTAAAAGAACTTACCTTAAGTGAATTTCTACCATAATTATACGAGATGTTGCATCCGAAGAGATTTAATATTACCATGTAGTCCGTCTCTCGAGGTACTGCATCGTCACACTATTTAAAGCATATTTTAATCATTAAAATAAAAATAAAATTAAAATCTGAAATTCTATAGTTTATCACTTAATCGATTATTCGGTCATTCAATACTCGGCAACACTATTTGACATAACTTCATTTGTTTTAGAGTAGCTATTTACCTGTCAGTCTGCAACCCATGGGTATACAATAGGATATGCGTTATCCTATTTTTAGGGTGGGTGGGAGATTAAATCTCTTCGGATGCAACATCTCGTATAATTATGGTAGAAATTCACTTAAGGTAAGTTCTTTTAACCATAAATTATACTTCGATGTTGCATCCGAAGAGATTTAATATTACCATGTAGATGTTTAGCGTTTGTTGCAGAATGAAAAAGAAAAATACAATACTCTTCTAAGGAGAGCATTATATCTAAACAACAACTTTTATTAATGGTAATCATCTTTTCAACAAATAGATAATAATTAATCACATGACAGTATAGCTTTAGCAAAGGTTGAGCCTTCGGAATCAAATAAAGGTTGATTGTAAAATTTCGCGAAGCAAACAGAGTTGCCTGTCCACCCTGCAGTTCGTTTGATCAAGTCGATAGACACTCCAGCCCTGCTGGCTGCGGAGGTGGAGGCGTGGCGCGTGCTGTGCGCCGAGAACACACTCACTCGCCGCTGTCACCCAACGTTTGTTTTATCCATTGACTGATGGTTTGAGATCTGGCACTGTAGACAGTGTTATTGTGAGAATAAGCTTTTCTGTGTCAGGCAAATTACGAAAAAGTTTAGTTCTCTCAATCTAAGAAGTCAGTGTCTTTGCTGGTCATATAGATTCATTTTGAACAAAAAATGGTACAATCAGACTTGGCATTACGACGATTGGGCATGGAGGTCTTAATCACATCATTGATAGTAATCGTGATTTGAGATGTATTTACGAGAATACAATTTAGTTTTATAACAGATAACGTCTGCACGCGTTATCCTGTAGACAACGCGAGAAGAATAACTAGTTTTTTCGTTAATAAATTAATCTTAATTGACTCATTGGGATAAAGATTGGATAAATAATTTAGAATAGTATTTGGGTCCCAAGTCGAACAATTTTTTGGAAAATTAGGTTTCAACTTAAACACACCTTTAAAAAATCTACTGATGTGATCATTATTGCAATTATCTATGCCAATAATCAATGATAGTGCACTTCTAAATTAATTTAATGTTCCATAGCTAGCTCCATTCTTTTATTGTTCAGTAAGAAATCTTAAAATTTCTCTATACGGTGAATCAAAGCAATCTAAATCATATAGTTGACAAAATTAAAACCATTGTGTTAAGGCTACATTGTACTGACACAAAGCATTCTTGGATAACGAATTTATCATAATTTCCATAGCATCATCGGGAATATTTTGTCTTAGGTACGCCATAATGGATGGTGTTCTCTGGAAGGGGACAATAAGAGATTTTTGTCGGGTTTCATATAAAAAATTCGGAGTGAACTAAAGATTTAAACAAAGGGAACCAAGGTTTATTAGGCCAGTCCGGAATTATGAAAATAACAGTTGCTTCTTCTTCTATAATTTGAGACAGTTCAGACAGTTCTGAGACATTTCAAAAGTAATGCAAAGGGGGAACGCATAAAAGAAATAACGGTTCCAATTCAATGTAAATGCATCAATTTTATAAGCACCCAGATCACGTTTCCAAGAAATATATTTAGCACATTTGTTATTAAGTCGGGATGCGCAAAAATCGATATCTGGCTGACCAAACTAATCTAGATCCTCACACCTTTGCCAAATTTCCCTGGTAATTTTATTGAGGTGAGGGAATTGAATACCACCCGTCCTATTAATGTATGAAATGGCCGTGGTATTATCAACTCTAAGCAGAACGTTAATATTACAAAAAATGTTCGCAAAACGATTGAAGACCCAACAAAAACGGCCTTGAGTTCGAGGTACTTAATATGATGGGTCTTTTCGTGAGCAGACCAGTGGCCTCTAGCGACCACGTCATCGCATACGGCACCCCAACCTGTCAGAGAAGAATCTGTGAATATTTCCATGTCAAAGCTATGTCTGTGTAATGGGTTGTTTGCCCTTTTAGTTATATTTGCCCACCAATTGAAATCTTCTAATAAATATTTATCTAGGTCCATTCGAGAATCATAATCATCATTATGTTTTTGAAGTGGCCGATATTTTTCACGGTCAAAATGTTTTGTGTAAATCCAGCTATAAGCAATTGCTGGACATAAGGCGGTTAACATTATACCGTACCTACGTACCTATAACGGTTTATAGGTACGTACCAATAAATTTTGCAAATTCACGAATAGTAATCCGTTAATTTCTTTTTATGTCTGTAATTGAAGCTATGTCGGGGATACCAGTCACAACTATCTGTCCAAAACATGCGAGGCGATAGTATCCTTCCTCCCCTTTTCCTTCCCCCGTCATATATCCTTGCTACTCCTGGGAACGCAATGACCTTGTTAAAACAATGCACAAGGCAGAATGGCGGCGACGTGGGCCACAACCCGCCATGCCATGTTTCCCACAGAAGTGAAAAAGTGGATCGCTGGAAGTGATCTCTGCCTACCCCTGGGAAAGAGTCGTGATTTTATGTATGTATGTATGTATGTATGTATGTATTAAAGCTATAACTTTTTTATTTCTTCCGTGGGTAGTTGTAATACAATATCTTGAGTGTTGATTTCAAAACCTAAGAATTTACATAATTGTCTCGGCTGCAAATTACTTTTCACATGATTTACTACAAATCCTAGGTTTTCCAGTGCTTGACAACAGTGGAAACTGTGTTTTGACAAAGGTAAGCAGAGGTAAGCAACAATAATTGTGCGTCCTTTATTACGTAAAAGAGAGCACAATTTTAATAATTTGGTAAAAACGTATGGAGCCGAACTGAGACCATAAGGGAGACAATTAAATTCATATAATTGGTCCAATCTAAACCTTACATATTTTTTATCTGCTTGGTCGATAGGCACTAAAAAATATGCCTCTTTTAGGTCAATGGTGACCATATAATCACCAGCAGAAACCAACTTTGACGCAGTGCGTATGTCCTCCATTTTAAAGTGGTCTGTTATCATAAAGTTATTAAATTTCATTAAATTTAAGACGAACCTATAACCACCGCTACTTTTAGGTGTTAAAAATACTGGCGAAATATACTGACCCCTTTGTTCCACACAAGGGGATACGGCTCCAAGTTTAAGTAGCTTTGATACTGAATGAATCATTTCATTCTCAGGAATATTAGGTTCAGTTATTTGTGGCACTAAGTTAGATAATGGAATTTAGTATCCTTGGACGTAAGACAAAACAACTGGGTCATTCGTTATCAATTGCCAATTACTATAGAAAAAATGTATACGTCCGGCGGCCGGTACCTCTAACGGCGGCGGCGATCGCGCGGCTGGTTCGCTGGCGGGCGGCGGCCTCGCGGCGGCGGCGGCGGTTGCGGCGCGCTCGTACTACTTCTTCTTATCGTATGGTTGATGAACAACCTGGTGTCAGAGTTTAAGCCGCCCGTAGGCCTCTGACATGGCTTCAAACACCGTTGAAAAATTTCTCAGGTGTGCTGGTATCCTCACGATGTTTTCCTTTACCGTTAAAGCGTCCAATGATGGTACATATGAATTTCAAATTTGAAAAACACATTGATACCTGGCGGGGTTTGAACTGGCGACCTCTCGCATGGCAAGCAGCGACCTTAACCACTCGGCTATCGACGTTCGTACTCCTCCTCGTCGACGGCGGCGGCCCTTTGTTCCTTGGCCAGGCCATCTAGTAGAATCCCCAACGTTCGGAGATCTCCTTAGGTATTTTTTCACCTAAAGTTTCCTCTACTGCCTTTGATTGGCCAAGCATATCCCCAATATTTCATCAGGTAAAACTGAAGATTGTTGTTCCATCTCAGGCAGGGGTGTTAGGTTCATAGGAGCTAACGGCGTAATAGGAGCGCATGAAATGATTGGGTCTGGTGCGGATGATGGGCCCGGTGTCGGGCTCGTAGTGATTAGAGGCGACGGTGTGCCATAAGAAGTGGCTACGTGTACAACGGATGCCAAACTTGGTTCAAGGTTGTCTTTTTCAACGTAGATTGCATTGGAGGCGCTTTCTTCGCCACTAAATACCGATCAGACCCCGAGTACGAAAAAGAGGTATCCGACCTTTCATCCCGATCTACCGACAATTTTCCGATTAGAAAATAAAAATTATTACTTTCAGGATGATATCTGGTATCACCACGTTAAGAAAGTAGGCAATTATATTCCGGGATAATATCTCGTATTATCACTTTAGGGAATAACATTTCGATAATACCATCAGGATAACATCACGTATTATCACGTTAAGATGGTCAATATTTAGTTATGGAATTAAGTATTATAAAGGTAAACATATTTTTATGACAAAACACTGGCGGTAGTTTGACACTCACCTGCATATCGCCTTTCTTCTAATTTCTTCTCCAACCGCCTTATCTTGCGACGAATAGTGTTTGCATTGTCTTTTTGTTTCCGTTTACCCATAACTACACTCAACTTTGTTTTATTCACTAACTTTTTTGCTTCTGGGAATAATTATCCGTGACGTAAATGTTAACGATGCAGCACACGAAACACGAATGAAGTTATGTCAAATAGTGTTGCCGAGTATTGAATGACCGAATAATCGATTAAGTGATAAACTATAGAATTTCAGATTTTAATTTTATTTTTATTTTAATGATTAAAATATGCTTTAAATAGTGTGACGATGCAGTACCTCGAGAGACGGACTACATGGTAATATTAAATCTCTTCGGATGCAACATCGAAGTATAATTATATAATGGTACGTTATACTGAATCCAGAAAAAATCCAAATAATGCCACATACATTTCTTATTTGATAAAGGTCGTGTGTAATGTTTTATAGATGCAGTAGACTAAGGTGAGTGAGGATCGACCTTTCATATTTTATCAAATGGAAAGAATAGACGTATTTTTCAGAAAGGGTTATTGATAAATTCCTTACATATAATTTGAGTACAGCAATAAATCAGTATCCTTTGAACAGGAAATATTGTTATAGAAATAGGTACAATATCAAATGCATTATGGAGCCAATCAAAAAGACATAGCTTTTTCAGATATTAAAAAGGAGTTTAATGAGAGAATGCTCTTTAAATATAGCGTTTCTATAAAGTATTTTATATATCAGATTCATCAGATGTTGTTTTGAATATAGTATTTCTATAAAGTATTTTAGTATGCATATGTCAGATTCATCAGATGTTGTAGCTAGGACAAAATATTCTCATCTGAAGTTTTAGTGAGATGTCACAGATTTAAAGTGCTTGGTTTCTCAGTGCCTTAGATAGATAACTTGAAAAAATAAATAACGGGAAACACAGAAACATATTCAGAAACATTGCAGATTTTTTTAATATCCTGAATTTCATATATTGAACAAATAGTTAAACACGGGGGATTGATGGACTCCTGAAAATATATATACCGATAACACTGTATTGAACTCTCCAAAACAACTGGTGAGCAGTAGCAAGTTTTGACTTTAAGGGTAGATACAAAAACCACAAAAAAGGAAGAGTACCTTCTCTTAATGGACCCAAACCTTTCGAACTCGATAAGTGTCATCAATACACCGCGAGTTATATTAGTTTTCAAGTGGGTAGGTATTGCTACGTACACATCGGTTTGTTAGATATGCGAGTAGGCTCCCTCACACAAGGGGATAAGTTTGGCGTTCAGTGAATGGGCCACAGTTCGTCCCAAGAGAGCTGAGCCCATACAGTTGTTTCACTTGCGTTATTGTTCTATGCTCGTGTTATTTTTTACGATAGTCATAAAAGGGTTGTGGTGAAATCTTACTTAAGTTTTTTTTGCCGCTGCCGTTTCCACCCTTCATGTTTTGGGACTTGGGAATAATTTACGCACTTTGTAAAATGATTACAGATACTCTTTTTTATTTAGTTCATAAAACCTTTGATTCTGTATGAAACAAACAAGTCATGAAATGTGAAAGATTGAAGAAAAAATATTTTTACACAGCTTGATTCATTTGCTTGTTATGCAAAAATAGTAAATTAAATAATTTTAAACTAAATACCGAAAACGAACATAAAAGTGTTTCAAAAATACCACTTCATGTAAATGCTTCTTAATGTTTGCCTAAAATAATTTCGACATTAAAACCACTAAAATCTAATTAAGTAAAACCATCCAATGGCCCTGAATCATAATAATTATATTATTCAGGTCGTTATATTAATTAAGTTACTCGTGTTATTACATAAGGTATTCCAATAACACCAGTAGGCTTTATACGCTGTCTGGCCTGGACGTCATGAAATCTTTGAGTAGAGATCCACATTAGCGGTAATTAGATTTGTTTATTCGTTTTATGTATGACTTTTATGGCCAAATGACGTGTCTTTATAGTATTATACTTAATGAGAGTACTCGCACAAGCAAGAGTCACCACAAATGCCACCGGAAACTAGAACTAGCACCAAAATATGCTAAAGCACGCGACACCTGCATGTGTTCGCTAGCCACTAATTTATTCAAACTGATTCCTTGATTATAGTACGGGTTCTACAATAGTAACGTTCTGTGTAGTTAGTTGTATAGCGGCTGGTGTCAGATACAAAGGCACAAAACGACTATTATTCGTAACTACTGGAACACGCAGGTAATGCGTTTGTTATTTTGGCACCTAAGAAAATTAAAGATAATAATAATTTTGTGGCGGCCTAAATTAGTATAATATACTTAATAATGGTGTATTTGAAATATTAACTCGTCAAACTCCTGGATTAAAAATAACTTTATCTTATGTTGAAAAAACGCTTAACAGCCTAACTGAAACTTCATGTAAAATATTCTGACGGCATTTTTTATAATTAACTTTCGATAAACTTTCCAATAAGTGTGAGGTTTGTGATTCTGCAACACATGTTCATTAAAAAAGCACAGATCGGTCTTAAGTTTGTAATAGCTGGTGGCAAGTGATGTGTTTTGTGATGGCGAGCATGTCTTTCCAGACATTGTACCATAAATCGTATCTTATAGAGGCAGAAAGCAATTACGACGACGGCAGGAAAACGGCAAGTAGTATGTGGACCTCGCGGCTACTTGCCGTCGGGTGGAGTCGGTCATCCTAAATGTCTATGAAAAGAGGAGTATTATTGCACCTACCTCACTGGAAGTCAGGTAGCAGATCCTGGAGTCGGTGCTGTCGATGGAGGCCTGCTGCACGATGCCGTAGCGCGAAGACTCCCGGTCGCTGGTGTACTCGGACCGCACGCTGTCTTGCCGGTCGAACACACCCCTAAAACAAATGAAATAACATTTATGCAAGCGTCAAATGCCTTACGGCCAAGTATACGGCCTTTACTGACATAATCAATGTTTGACAGGTTAGTCGACGCTTGAATCATGAATTTTTTGTCAGTTTTAAATTTCAAACAACCTTAATCGGCAAACCTGAAATGTTCAAATATCTAATTGTTATCGTTTTATTCTTCCTGGATCCAAGACACATCAACACAAATTTATAATTCAAGTTAGACGCAAATAAATATTAATTAAAGTAACTCCTTATAGGATTGATATCTCAGCGAATTTTCAGCTCAATTTATTGTAATGATCTTACGCTGTACCTATTTTAAAAGTTCCATTCGTCAGATGCAATATATATTCTGCGCTATGAATATCGATGCGATATATACTTACCTATCATAAAATCTGCTCAAATAAGAAATCGATCAAAAGACTTGGATACTCACGACAGAAAAAGGTTTCTATTTTCGTATTCGCATTACTCTAAAATTCTAGCATAAAATGGATCTGTCCAAGAGCACTGCCCTCTCAATAGATCCTTTTCTACCCTTATCCCAAATGTAGTCAGTTATAGAGAGCTTTAAGATTGGCTGGTGAAGACATTGGGATGGATATTGTTCACCAATAAATGTTATCAACATTGAGGGTGTAAGATGTGGGTAAGAATCTGTAAGGGACTTTTAGTCCCTTTTCTTTAGGTTAAGGTTTTTTATACTTGCGCTACATAAAGAAATATCACTTTTCATCCTTGGAATAAGCAGATATTTTAATAAGTTAGGTTTGTTGTTGTTGTTGATGCCAATCAAACTCTTTATGTTTGTGAAAATACTGGTCAAACAAACGATGCCGCAGCGGAGCCGAGTTGTTAAATAATTATGTCAACTTTAAGTCCTCTCATTGAAAGTTCATAAAACTCTGCAACTAAATGAAACCAGTTTCAACACACCTGCTCTCTAAATAGCAATTAAAGTTTCAGTTATTTTCTGTCCAGTTTGTTTTCCTTATTCATGAAAAATACAAGTTTATTTTCAAATACGGGCTTATTTTATTATTGATATGCAACGTAAAACTATTTATTCGACAAGCTCGTAGGCGCATTTGGTAGTTGGGGCTGTGATTACGGTACGTTTATGGACAAATATGATGACCGATGATACTTATCCCTTGTCTGTGTATGTTGGAAATTGTTTATTTATTCATGACTAGCCACCGACTCTGTCCGCGTGGACTCATTTATCGCGTAACATGAGTGTTTCATGAAACAGGTTAGGATAAAACCACCTGAGTTTTCATTTCAATAAATTGATTTAGTAATTTGTGCGTGAAAAAGTTAAAGATAGGCAAGAGTTTCTTGTCGTGTTTCCTTTAGAATATTTGATTCAATTCTATTTTATACATGAGCTTTTGTCTTGTCGGTGGAGCAATATCCACTCTTCTCTAGATTTTCTAGTCCAACACTATCTAATCTTTCAAAATAGAGGACCACCACCACCTTGGGTACCACCACAAACCCCTACCCAAGATGTGTCACCCTTTTCCACCTTAAACGGTGCAATAATTATCATAAAGGTCATCTCACCTCTGTTCAAAGCTGTCAGCACGGTTGCTCCTATACCCGGAGTCGTTCAGGCTGCCCTCATGGCGCAGGCTGGGCAGCGAGTCCCAGGGCGAGCGGCGCGGGCCGGGCTGCGGGGCGCCGCGCCAGCCGTCCGAGTGGCGGTACCATGCCGCGCGGGCCGACTCGCCGATGCACGAAGCGCAGCGGGAGGCGCTTACGAAGCTGTGGACAAGGGAGTAAAGCTTAGAATTGGTGTTCTTGGTTATTAAAAGATACTAAGATAGCGCATCTACCCAAAATGTCTCCGAGAAGAAATTTCCACTCCGATCTGTGCTGCGCCAAAACTATAATAACTTGTTCACAAAAAATCGCTCTCGGATCGCTTGTTTATCTTTTACCTTCGCAACATCGTACTCAAATATACATCTCGACGTGGTATTTTTAAAATCTTAAAAGGAAAGTTTAATGGCTATAAAAGAGTTTCCTATAGTTCCGAGTTCGCCGGCCGTCTAAACGCAACTTTCAAGGATAAAACTCGCGCATCGCGTAGATGTTACACATTTGGAACGTAGCGAAATTAATGCACAATACAATTGGGGCTTAATCTATTATAATATAGGTAGATATGTAGCTCAGTATCGAATTACAATAGCGGTAAAATGTACCGCAGGCGGCCACACCCCCGCCCGGTTAAACACACACTTACATACGTGTTAGGTCCTTTACAGATTAGGGTAAGGCTCACGGCGGGTATGGATGACGTAACACGCATGGACCGGGATCTATCGCTGCTAATTGTATAAAGGTATACGGTTTTCCTGGAATGGAGCAGTAATGGACCTCAAACATTGCGTTTGTTACGACAGTCTGCGGCATTTTCTTGTCTTCCGGCTTGCTAACGCACGGTTTAGTTAAGTAGGTATGTGTAGCGTAGACAAACGGTACGTTAGGTTAAGGATTGTAGTGGACTTGTCACGCGTAATACTGTCACCGATTTGCAAATACGGTTTTTAAAACTATTTTTTATTTATTTTAAACAAAGTTTTTTTATTAAATCGGTTTCGTCGTTCAGGTGCTACAAAAATAAATATCACACAGCACACCATACATTGTTCTGATTCCGAAAATTGCTTAAACACTTATGATTCGGATAGTACAAATATACATTGATTACACAAAATCATTACACTTTCTGTGGCTTTGTAACTATAGTCGAGCTAAAAGACTGTTGTGCAATAAATTTACATAAAACAAAAACTATGCGCCATGTAATTGAATATCGGGTGTATTGATAAGAACCTCGTAACATACATAACATTCGCATTATATTAATAACATTGTATGCAGTACTTAATGTAATGACAGTCCATATTATTGTTTGCCAGTAATAATTTATTCACTAAATTCTTTATTCAAAAGAGCGAAGCTAAAGCTAAGGTTGATTATGAAAGTACACAATTCAGGAGCTTTCTCGCTTTATTTACTAACTAATTGTATTATTCGTTTGAAGGCACTTAATGCTAATGTTTATTTTGTATAGCAAATTGTGATAATAAAATATTAGCTTATCTATTTGTGCAATTTTATACATTATGCAGTCTATTGTATAAAATACCTTTGTAAAAAGAAAGTCGAGTGCTTGTTCAATGTGAAATAAGGTAATTATGAGATGTTTTAGATCACTCTTTGTAGGTTCATTTAGTTTACATATAAAATGTAGGTACATAGCGTTGAATCATTTGTATTGAGAGCCCCTAAAAAGGACAGCCGTCTAAGACAGATAAATATTCGAAGTCGTAATATCATGCCAGGTAGAAAAAGCCCGAAAGCCCTCTAATCAATCTCCATTATACCCATCTGTTATGTTATGTTCCGAAGCCCCGGACGGAGTCTCTCTTTGTTCCATGTCAGATTACTGCGTGGTAACATCATATACACTAGTTTTCAACATTAAGGCATTTCCCGGTAAATTGGGTAAATCGCCAAGTAATAAATAATCACACAATTGTTATGGGCCAAAATAACCCAACAAAAATGTTAGGGTTAACTAATATTGATTAAATTAGATACATAGGTAGGTAGGTGGTAGTAAATAGTATGATTTATAAATCTAAACTTTTTTCATTATGGAAAAGAATTATGCATCATACTAGTCTAAGTCATCATCATCATTCATGCCAATATTCTAAATAGTTGATATTTCATTAATACGAAATAAAAGAGCGTATAAAATTTATGCTTCCAGTCTTCCGACCATTTCGTAATTGTCTCTTAGGACGAAAAACATTAACATTTTATTACATGTGCACAAACAAAATACGGGAAGAAAAACCAAGCTCAATCCTTATTTTTATCCGTCGAAATAGCAAAGGACATGTTTTCCCAACGCGCACCCCTGACGTATTCGCAAGTCAACTTGCTACGCGATTAGCCAATTTTGTCTCGGGTGTGTGCCCAGGGGCATTCGACCAAAAACGATACGGAAATAACCGGATGTAAGTTAAATCAATACATCCTGATGTTACTTGGTAATAATCTGCGATTGAATTTCTTAGTTCGTTACAACAGTATTTTCCCAATGCAGGCATTTCAATCAAGATATCTATTTTTATTTGGATTATTTTTAACAGCTTTCATGTTCATATAAAAAAAAATACACACAATAATATCCTTAATATAAGTTATGTATTAATTAATATATTTCAATACAAACATTATGTAATGTTACTTTAACGTTTTGACAAAAATTTAATATGACAAATATAACAACTTAATGAAATAACTTTACATTATATACATAGTCTCTCTAGTCTAATAAAATTTTCCTAAAATACTTTTACATCAAATTTTCTGAGGATAGAGGAAAACTATTACGATAATATGCTAAATACGGTCTGTAAGCTCCTACTGAAGGTAATGAGGTGATTAGGGATATCCGCTTGTAAACATATCTGAGAGAAGCTCACCCAGTCAGATTACTTTAATGGGATGTTCAAGACAGTTATGTTATTTCGTTAGATCTTATATTGAAGACAGAGAAGGTAATCTGGGCAGCAATATTAATCGAATCACCTTTTTAAAAAACTGTTATTTGATATTTTCAGCAACGCTAACGTAACGAAAAATTTTAAAATATGCATTTGACTGCACTACTTAATATATAATAAGCAAACTAATACTAATAATAAAAATGACAGGCTCGGTGGAACAGTGGTTAGCGACCCAGGTTCATTACCTACAGTTCCAAGAGTCGTGGGTTCGATTCCCACTCGGGACAAATATTTGTGTGACGAACATCGGTGTTTGTTCCGTGTCTGGGTGTGTATTTAGTATATTTAAGTATATTTGTGTATCCACTGATGATTCTGATATCTGTAACACAAGTGCTAAAGCTCCTTAACACGGGATCAGATCAATGTATGTGATGTTGTGTAATATAAAAAAAGCGGGGTAGGTATTTTCTTAGTTTAAGTTTCTTGATAAATAGAAAAAAGCTTGTTTCTTTTTAACCTTTGTTTAGTGTTCAATTGTACCTGTGAGCGAAATTACGAAGCTCGGTTATTCCAAAGGGAAATCTTGAACTCATCTGGGGACCCTAAGAATTTAATCACGAGAAAATACAGAACATGAAAAGAATACTAAGCGAAACACAATAAAATGGGTTCTCCTTACCCATCCGAGGTCTTCGTCTCAAGTAAATAAAACAAAAGTTTGCTACAAAGAGCATTAAGGGCTTAACAGATTTTGTCGTTCCTATAGGTTTTCCGAGACTAAAGATCGAGTCTTTTGTTAGTAGGTTTTCTATTCTGTCGACCTACGCCTTCGGTGTTTAAGCTCTACACTATGTTATATTATGTACAGTACATGATTAGTTACAGCCTGTAAATATCTGACAAAGGCGTCCGACCGATTTCAGCCATGGCGGCCGATCTCAATTGAGATCAGCCAAGTGCGCAGGACATATTATAGTGCACAAGTATACGTCCAAACACAAGTGCACTCTCTATTTCCCTTACTCTCATAATTCGGTGAGACGGCAATCCGTCATGACCGATGAGAGATCGAGCGCAGGACCACCGGCTTAACGTGCTTTCCGAGGCACGAGCGTTCAACCGCCAACTTCCTAACTCCGGGCTGAGTAATTTCATTACAGAAAAACTCACACAAATTTTGCCCGACCCCGGACTCGAACCGGGGACCTCTCGGTCCTAACGCAGCGCTTGCTACCAATAGACCAACGAGGCAGTTAAATACCTGATGTATATAATGAATCATACACCTCAATTTTAAAATTGTATTTTATTGGTTAATGACAAATCCACATTTACGAAGCAAGAGATAACCAGATCCAAAATCCAAAATTCATTTAAGAAAATGGCAGACATGTAGCAGATTCACAGCATAATAAGAAACCATCAATCACTAACTAATACATTTTCGGATACTTGTGAATTTGCAGGTCTAGTGTAACTTTGAGATCTGGTTTGGCTCATAGTGTCATATTACATTGCAATTGAAAAAAGTTAAATATACTACGGTCCAATACACAATATCCACATCGGAAAACACCAGTTTTCTTCTCATTGACCTTTTCCTCCTGTATAGTTAAATATTATGGAACAAAATTGTTTTGTAACGAACTCCGTTGTAACGCTACCTCGTAAAGCCTTAATTTAAGCCGGTAGGTATGGGTATACCGTCTTGGATAATATCTTTATTAGATTACGCCGAAAGTGGAAGATTAAACTTCGGATAACTTAGTTAAAATCAAATAAAAGTTAATTTAATGGAGTTCGTGTTTGGTTTTTCACTAAGTGAGCCTAAATATTTATCGAGTTATCGATTTCGATTGAGCTTAAATTTATTTATGAGATCTAATTAAAAGACTACTGGTGTGACGTTATAAAAACTTAGTAACCCTAGTTAAATAAAAAAAATCTTTATCCCTAGGTTTTCAGCACAACAGCAATACTATGGATCACCACATTATGTACACTTTAGTGAAGACTAGACCACATCTGCATTTGTTTACATTTTATGCAGAAATTGATTATGTAGGTAGCAATCTGTCTACATTAAGCTTAAGATTTTGGAGTTATTGTTGCTGATTTTAAGGAAAATGGAAAATGTCAATTTGTTTTTCCTCAATATCATACCAAAAAATAAAGATATCTTTGATTTATGTATGAAAAATTTGTAGGAATTGTCGTGCTTATTTCTTCTAAATCTGTTTTATGTTTGCATTGTTTCAATATCAAAGAGTTTTATAGATCCGATACATAATAATAACATTGTTATTGGTTGTTTATAGAATTTCCATTATACAAACCAGTCCCTAAATAATACATAAAATATCGGGCCTGACATCATCAATCACCCGTTTCACAAACTAGGCCATTTACGAGGGTAAAATGTCGAGTTGGTAGCTATCTATGGTAGCTATAATTTAAGGCGAGATGTAGGCAAACATGACAAAATCAAGAAGATTGTAAAGGGTCTATAAAATATACTTTTTTATGGATTGATATACTACTCGCAACATTGAAGTGAACAATTTAATATACGTTTACGTTGGTTTTAAATAATCTTTGTGAGAGAAATCTAATCTCTGCTTGGGAAATTCATTTTACACATAATTATTATTATTATTATAAGTATTTAAGAATGTAGGTTATTCCAACAAGTTACAGTTTTTTATGTATTATTGGTTTAAATATTCAATTCTCTAATAAAAGTGATCTCAAAACAAGCATAAAGTCATTCGTATCATTTAAAGATTATTTCACTTAGAAACGGCATGGTATGATATCATATTCAATTTAATTAATGGTTACTTTTTGAAGTATCTTTGTTTCTATTTATTTTCACAGTTCACAGTTAAACTAATTTAAATTTTTATATTCCAATCATTTCATTTTCCAAATGAAAGATAATAAAAGTAGAACCAAAAAAAATACTTGCTGTAGGTAGACTTAATCGCGTCATGTCATGAAAATATTGAGACGAAACCTACAATCCTATGAAAAAATTCTAACTCTTTGGTTTGTTAAATAAACTACCTCACACTTGGTGAATACTGTTGCCGTGTCATCCTAGTTTAGTGTAAGCTCATGAACCTCGATAAGGACATATTATTATTGTTTAAGCTGTCTTGTAATTTACGTTAATAAGGTGTCCAAAAGATTTCGGCTATGGTGGCCGATGTTAATGAAATTCGCATATAGTGCACAAGTGTACGCGCAAACACATGTACGCTCTCTTATCCCTTACTCTCATACTTCAGTAAGACAGTAATCCGACATGTCCGATATGAGATCAGGCAGGCAGGAACACTGGTTTAACGTGATTTACGAGACACGAGCGACAGACACATCCTTCAACTTTTTAACTCCAGGCTGAGTAATTTCTTAATATAAAACCTCACCCAAATTTTGTCCGACCCGGGACTCAAACCGGGGACCTCTGGGTCCTTACGCAGCACCTTGTAGCAATAGACTTACGAGCAATCAAAAAATAAATTGTAATACATACCTTGACTGATGGTCGCTCAAATATCCTTGATCCCGATCACGAATCCGATCCCTGGAACAATTTAATTATCAGAATTTTGTTTTGACTATAATTTCACAAAACCATAATTATTTTAAATGCAAAGGTATCGTATACGTTCATAAAATTATTTAAAAAACAGTTACGTCTAAAATAAATATTACTTCTAAACAACTTCCAATATTTCGCTATTTTTTATTTTTATATTATTTTTAATTAAGACTCATTTACCCATACCATTACCTTTACCATTTAATATAGTTCATTTTATTTTTATTTTTTCACCCAATATTATTATCTTTATTTCATGTTATTGCACGAACCTAAAGGCGATGTAATGTTTGTGTGCCCACGGTGAAAGATATGACATCTAGTGGCGTTCACAGCGACCAAATCATTGCGTGCCAGTAGACATTTACACATTTTTGTGCCTACCACCAAATTGCGAATAGTATTTGATTTTAATGAAAAGGTAAGTAAAATTAATCTGGGGGCATGGCACTGCCCTCGCCAAATCGAGCGTGAAGCAAATACTGCCGTACCATTTTTTACTGGAACCATTTCGCCGCATTTTCAGGCCCCTATTTGAGAACCTCTGAATGAGACCGGAGCGCAGAAATTTTCATCATCCAGTAAGCTATGATACCTTTTTCATTTTAAGTATTTTCAAAAGTATGATTTATGATAAAACGTAGGTATTATGTATTTAAATAAGTTTATAAAAGGGCGTGGATGAAATACCTTCGTCATTGGATGATGTCGTTACATTTATTTTTTACCAGCATGCTGATATAAACCATGAACAGTGAGTTTTAAGGGTTGACGCACACTCACCACCAAAAGAGTTTAAGGGTGATTTAATTACTTTGTCAAAGTATAAAAGGAACCAACCTTGAGTTATGGTCGCTGAGGTAGCCTCGTTCTCTATCCCTTTCTCGTTCCCGCATCAGCTCATTGCGATCACTAGGACAATAAATACATTTATAATTAATAATGTTAATTGTAAATTTGAAGTTTATGTATAAAAAATAATTATATAGGTTATCAATGTACGAATAAATATTAATTTAAGCAACGTTTCTGACGATGTAGAGCCCTTGAAGGCATGCACACTATAGGGTGATGCTGTAAGTCTGTTATAACGAAATATACCTAGCAGTAGATTTTGGTCCTAACACACAAATTCACATGCTTTCACAAAATCTCGATCTGTTGTATTGATATAAAGTTAACATTACATTATTAACGTTTCTGATTGGAGATGGGCTTTAGACAAATATCTTGCCGAAACGTAATCGTTTATGTTCTACAAAAGCACTTTTTTGAATATATCTTTGTTTATTTTAGAATATTTATTTATTTATTTGCAGTCACATGGTTTACAAAGATGGTAACAAAATATATAAGTGCATGTAATTTGTGTAAGTATATGAAAAAATACTTTTTCTTTCATTCTTTTACGCGCGGAGTGCGCCTGATCCTTAGTTATTCTAGTCTTTGAATAACATACGATTAACAGATATATTGTAATTACAAAGTCACTGACTGTGAGTATGAGGGAGGGAGCGAGGGAAAACATGAGCTGGAAGAGCATTCCATGCTTTAATGGCACGGGGCAGAAATGAGGAGCTAAACCTCTTAGTCCGAGCCACCAGCGCCTGCATTGTATGTGGATGGTAGCGCTGTCCAGCACGTGTCGTTCGGGAGTGGAAAGGGGAGGGAGGGACTAGCTGGAATAGCTTTCAGAGCATTCCCCATTATAGAGACGGTAGAGAACACTTAGACCGGCAATCTCTCTATGTAGCTGAAGAGGCTCTAAGGTTTGAAGGTTTAGTAGAGCTTATACGACAATATAATAGTTTTCAGTAGAAAACTTAATCTAGATCGGATAGGCAGTTTACGATATAAGCGTACACAAACGCGTAGACTCACAGAAAAAAAAATCAAATACCTACGTTATTTTGGGTTACTACTGCGTTGATTAAGGTCTCTTTCATATTTTTTTTCATACCATATCATCCGTGTATAGACAGAGCTTCCGACGTAATATCGGAAGGCCCGGTGGTTCAAGTCCCCGTTTGTGAATTTTTTCAAATTTTAAATTTACAAAGGCTACGCCAAGCCATTATCGTAGGTAGTTAGAAAAAAGAAAACAGCGGCCCATTACATTTTATTATATGTATCATCATCATCATCAGCCCATATATGTCCCCACTGCTGGGGCAAGAACCTACCCTAAACTAGGGCAATCAAAAAGGAACGAAAAAAGAAAACATTCATTGATCTCATACACAATAACCTTATTTAACAAACACACATACCACACACGTGATCAACAGGTTCTACTTCAGCAGGTTCTGTAGCGGCCACTAGGTCACTACAGCGCTATTCTGGCAGAACCTTTGTTAATATGTATAGAAGCACAGAGTTGACGAGTATGTAAGTACTATCGGCAACGCTGGCGGTCGACCACCTATAAGGTGAAAATCGCTTGGCAATTTCGCGTCTGTCAGAGCAAGCCCCGCCCCCCAGTGGTCAAGGAGCTGGCAATAATTTTTTGGTAGATATTTGAGGCATGCTGAAAACTTGTCCTGTACCTCTCCTATTATATCCCAACACAAACCCGCAGACCTGGCTGAGTACCGGGGCTGAACCAAACCCCCAATTTTTTTTATTTAAAAATATATTTTATAATCCAAAAAAATATAATTTGTCAGTTCACCTGACAGGTAGAAGTTCCATCCAAAAATATTTGTCTTAGTGAGTCTTATTTTTTAGTTATAAATAAAAAGATGAAAAATATTTTTGGGGGTTTGCTTTAGCCCCGCTACTCTGCAGCCAGGTCTGCAGTTTCGTGCTGGGATATAATAGGAGAGGTACAGGATAAGTATTCAGCTTGCCTCAAATACCTACCAAAAAATTCTTGCTAGCTCTCCTACTATTGGAACGTATTCGTAAACAAAGGGTCGAAGTGATCTTCTATTGACGGAAATAACTAGTGGGCGGGGCGGTTAAAGAAATCTGTTTGAAAAGTGTACTACCGCCAAAATTCCCGACTGTACGTACCTGTAGTACCCGTCGCGGTCGGAGCGCGCGCTGTGCTGCCTTTCAACGCCCAGGCGGTGCGGCAGCGGCAGCGTGGACGAGCGACTCCCTCCCCCGGAGCACTGCGATGCCGGCCCTGTTAACGCGAGCAGGTTTAATATCATCATCAGCCCATATACGTCCCCACTGCTGGGACACGGGCCTATCCTAAATTAGAGCGATAAGGCCTCAGTCAACCACGCTGGCTAAATGCGGGTTGGTCGACTGCACAACCTAATAATTTCTTCGTTGGTGTGCAAGTTTTCTCACGATGTTATGAAATTAAAATTTAAAATTCGTGGTACGTGGCGAGGTTTGAACTGGCAAGTTGGCAACCTCTCGCATGACGAGCAACGACCTTAAACACTCGAGCAAATAATATGTGCTGCTTAATCTATATTTGAGATAATTCGACTGGCTCGGTGGAACAGTCGGGACAAATATTATGAGATGAACATCGGTGTTTGTTCCGTGTCTGGGTGTGATTATGTATTTAAGTATGTATTTAAAAATATATATGTATGTATGTATATCAGTCTCTGACGCCCATAGTACGAGCTCTGCTTAGTTTGGGGTCAGATGACCGTGTGTGGAAATGTTCCAGATGTTCCAGATAAATCCAAGTTAGTTTATAGGTAGGTGGATAGGTATGTTTTAAGCCTCTGAAATCCATTATAGTGTCTTCACGAATAGTGTTCGTCGCGTTGCCACCGACGAGAATTTTTATGGGGTTAGTCACGAAAACTAAAATTGTAGTAGTAGTATTATATCACTTTTAACTGTCATGGTTACACACTTTAAAAACTGCAAAAATCCGAGATATTTACGATGTTCTCTTATCCTAAGTTAACTTCGTTGATCCTTGATCATGACGCGTGCATCATTGCGAAATATTGGGAACTTATCCAAATAAGAGATCATGGTGAATATCTCGGACAATCTCAATTTAGTAATGTGTGTAACAATCACAGTTTAAGGTAAAACTCTTGAATTTTAGCTTTAGTGCTACTGCTATAAAAATTCACGTCCGTGACAAACACCAGTCGTTAACAAACTACAATGGATTTACTTGGCGGTAGACGCTGGAAAACTTACCTATCTCCAATTAGATATCCATGATTTTTCCAACCTTGTACACAAACGCCTAAAATAATTAGATAGGTATCTATTCCAATAGTTCAATTACCGACAAATGAAGTTTGATGAAAATAATGATTTACGTGAAAAACTATTATGCAGGAGTGAAACAGCTATGGTAGATATGGAAATAGGATTTTCTAGCCTCAAAGAAAAACTTTAACAATTACATTTTGATAAACCTACAGTTTTCAACAAGATAAACAAATCAATTCTACATTTATTGCAAATTTATGATGATAAATTCGTCAGATTTTGGGGAGATGAAAATTAGATATTTTTCAATACTTACTTCGACGAGATGGATAGGGACTTCTTTGGTTTGATGGTGGCATATTGTCGTTGTATTCTGCGGGAAAAAAAATATTGTTTAGTAAACTTTTTTACTAACTAATAAATAGGATCATAATATTTTGGGAAAAATGAGTTTTTCGCGATTTTCAGCAAAACGGTAAGTTTTATCATAAAAGTATCTCAGACAAAAATTGTAGAACACAAAATTATACATTTGGCGTACTTATGCATCATCATCATCATCATCATCAGCCCATTCCTGTCCACTGCTGGACATAGGCCTCCCCATACCCATGAATATTATGACGATAACAACTTTTATAACTTTTTGAATCGTTATATCTCAGAAACGGTGGATCGTAAGAAAAAAAGTATTGATACATTTTTTATAGATAATTTTGTTATCTACAATTTTTGTCTGAAATACTTTTATGATAAAACTTACCGTTTTGCTGAAAATCGCGAAAAACTCTTTTTTTTACCCATGACCTAGAATATTTTTTTTCCCTTACAGGGGAATGATGGGGAACTTCTAGACATTGTTCATAATTACATTTTGAACAAGTTCACTGAAATTCAGCTTGTTGGGACTTTATGTAACTTCGAATGTCTAAATTAACCGGACTATCAACATTCATTGATTCTCATAAAGTTACAAAATGTCATAGTAAATCAATCTAGTTATTAACAATGTCTGGCACATCAAGCTAAATATCCTCTGGCCCTAATTTTCAATGTGTACGGCTTGGTTGCCAATTTTGTATGGATAACTACGGGAGCTTGTTATATTTCTGGTTGAGCAGTGCCCCGAAGATGTGCACTAGTGTGCAGTATCTAATAGCGTGTTGCCCTGATGCATCTCTGAGCAATACCACGGCGCATGCTGGGAGAGTCTACGCTATGTAGTAATGAACTACACGAGCGTTCGACACCCACCTAGGTCTTCCATGCTCTTGCTGAGCAGCGCCTTTAAGGTGTGCAAGCAGTAGCTCTCAGACATTTCTGAACAACATCCCTGTTGTACATCTCTGAACAACGCCTCGACGCAGCGCTTGTCTTAAGAGGCTATGTAAGTAATCATAAACTAAACGAACACTCGACATGCACCTAGGTCCTCCATGACCTTGGCCAGCGTGCTGCCCTGGTGCATCTCTGAGCAGCGCCACAACGCTTCCAGGAAGAGGCTACTATGCAGTGATAAACTACACGAGTGCTCGACACCCACCTAGATCTCTAGGTGATCTTCCTTACTCTTGCTGAGCAGCACCTCGAAGGAGTGCAGGATGTAGCTCTTTGCATCCATGCCCTTGGCCAGCGTGCTGTCCTAGTACATCTCTGAACAAAGCCTCGACGCAGCGCTTGTCTGAAGAGGCTATATATGTAGCGATGAACTACACAATCACTAGACACTTACCTAGATCCTCCATGCTCTGGCTGAGCAGCGCCTCGAAGGTGTGTAGACTGTAACTCTCCGCGTCCATGCCCTTGGCCAGCATGCTGTCCTGGTGCATCCCTGAACAACGCCTCGACGCAGCGCTTGTCTTAAGAGGCTATATATGTAGCGATGAACTACACAATCACTCGACACTTACCTAGATCCTCCATGCTCTGGCTGAGCAACGCCTTGAAGGTGTGCAGGCTGTAGCTCTCCGCATCCATGCCCTTGGCCAGCGTGCTACCCTGGTGCATCTCTGAACAACGCCTCGACGCAGCACTTGTCTTAAAAGGATATATACTGAACTGCACGAGCGCTCGACACCCACCTAGATCCTTCATGCTCTTTCTGAGCAGCGCTTCGAAGAAATACAGGCTGTAGCTCTTCGCGTCTATGCCCTTGGCAAGCGTGCTGCCCTGGTGCGTGTCTAAGCAGCACCACAACGGTTTCTGGGAGAGGCTATACCTACTATGTAGTGATAAACTTACCTAACCTAAACTACACGAGAACTCGACTCTTACCTAGATCTTCCATGCTCTGGCTGAGCAGCGCCTCGAAGGTGTGTAGACTGTAGCTCTCCGCGTCCATGCCCTTGGCCAGCGTGTTGCGCAGGTGCATCTCGTACTCAAGCAGCAGGCGGGACGTGGGCGAGCCCGGCGCGGGCGTTGCGCTCGACTGAGACGCTTGCCGGGAGAGGCACGGCTTCTGACGGCAATTAGGACATTCGTTACATAATAATACAATACAATGTAAAGAAGAAAGGTAAAGCGTTTTCCAAGAGAGACACAGCTTTTTACGGAAATAATTATTATTGCCGTTTATTACATAGGAATAGAAGGAAATGAAGAAAGACAAACGACACTGTTAAAAATCAATCTTCATTATTTCAATAATTTATAATTTCAATGAAGACATAATTTTCACTTTCTTAATTTTCTGTCAGGTTAAACGCTACGTAATGGCTCCTCTTTGCGTCCTTTTATAGAGGTTAAGCAACGAAAATTCGTAGATCTAAGCGTCAAATCAACGCCCTCGCGCTATTTGAATTCAATCTGATTGGTAACTAAAGTTTATCGGAGGTTTGTGTTGTCAAAATGTGTCGAGACTCCAGAAACCTTACGTGTTTACTACGCAGCGCTTTTTTGAGCACCAACTCCGTGTTTATTGTGAAATATAAAAAAAAACAATTGGTTAAGTACTGACCCCATGATGATGTTGCCTCGGGTCGCGGCGTTGGCACGGCTCCTGGTCCGAGTTTCCGTTGGAGGAGGAGGGCGTAGTAGCGTAGCATTGATTGTCGAACATCACGTTGTCTGACGGCGGGGACATGTCCCGCTCGCCGCCGCCGAGCTCCAGATATAGGCCGCGGCCGGGGTACCCGCTGGGGGCAGCGCCTACGCCCACGCCTCGTCTGGTGAAAAAAAAAATTAAGTTCACGTATTCTGACGTACATACATATACATACATAAAATCACGCCTTTTTCCCAGGGGGGTAGGCAGAGATTACTTCCAGCGATCCACTTTTCACCTCTGTGGGAAACGTGACGTGACGGGTTGTGGACCACGTCGCCGCCATTCTGCCTTGTGCATTGTTTTAACAAGGTCATTGCGTTCCGACGAGTAGCAAGGATATATTACGGGGAAGGAAAAGGGAGGAAGGATATTATTGCCTCGGATAATTTGGACTGAGTTGATAGTAGCTCGAGGAGCCGGGGTCGCTTACCCGTATACCGTTCACCAACCACCGGACAGATAGTTGTGACTGGTATTCCCTGACTGAACTGCCTTCTGACGTCTATGACAAAAATTATGGGTTATATGATTTAACCCGTTATCACTTTAACAATGAAGTTAATATTCAGTTGAGAACTGACAGTGGGATGTTGATTTGGCATTATGTGACAATTATCAGCGTTATAATTATATGTAATAAGCCCCTTGTAATACGATTTTACTATCGGTGGATAAACCCTATCTACTTTGAAATCTACCTTTTTGATAGTTATACTTACCAACGCAAAAATAATATTAAGAACGAAACAGTAATTTCTAATAATGTTGAGTTTAGTGGCAGGAAACCAGGTGGTTCTGATTTAGCGTGTGTACTGCTTGCAAACAGAGGTCAACCTCGTTTGCTACATCGTATAAATAATATATACCAACCTCCTCACGGGTAAGCCCCTCAGTAAAAGGGGACGTAATAAGGGTTAATGACCGTACCGTTGCGAAGCCTATCGCGAGTTTTTGTTGAGCACGTGCGAGAAGTGCGGGTGGTGCGTGAGCGGCCGGTTTCCTCTGCACGCGAGTGGTCAGGGACCAGCTTAGGTGGTATAATGGTCGTACCTCTGCGAAGCCTATCGCGAGTTTTTGTTGAGCACTTACTAGTAGTGCGGGTAGTGTGGTTGCGGTGGGTGCTGGTGCGGGTTTCCGCTGCACGCGAGTGGTCAGGGACTTGCTTAAGTAGGCTCTTATAGGCTAATCATGATGTTCGTACCTCTGTGAAGCCTGTCGCGAGTTGTTGTTGAGCACGTGCGAGTAGTGCGGGTGATGCGGGTGCGGCGGGTGGCGGTGCGGGTTTCCGCTCCTTGCGAAGCCTGTCGCGAGTTGTTGTTGAGCACGTGGGAGTGGTGTGGGTGCGGCGGGTGCAGTTACAGGTTTCCGCTGCACGCGAGTGGTCAGAGACTGCTTAGGTAGGCTCTTATAAGGCTAATCTTGATGGTCGTACCTCTGCGAAGACTGTCTCGAGTTGTTATTGAGCCCTTTAAATAGTGCGAGTAGTGCTAGAGCAGCGGGTTTCCGCTCCACGCGAGTGATTAGGGACTAGCTTAGGTACCATGATGGTCGTACCTTTGCGAAGCCTGTCGCGAGTTGTTGTTGAGCACGTGCGAGTAGTGCGGGTGGTGCGGGTGCGACGGGTGCCGGTGCAGGTGCGCGCCGCACCCAGGCGGGCAGGGACTAGCTTAGGTAGGCTCTTTTAGGCTAATCATGATGGTTGTACCTCTGCGTAGCCTGTCGCGAGTTGGTGTTGAGCACTTGCGAGTAGTGCGGGTGGTGCGGGTGCGACGGGTGCCGGTGCAGGTGCGCGCCGCACCCGGGCGGGCAGGGACTTGCTTAAGTAGGCTCTTATAGGCTAATCATGATGTTCGTACCTCTGTGAAGCCTGTCGCGAGTTGTTGTTGAGCACGTGCGAGTAGTGCGGGTGATGCGGGTGCGGCGGGTGGCGGTGCGGGTGAGCGCCGCACGCGAGTGGTCAGGGACTAGCTTAGGCGGTATGATGGTCGTTCCTCTGCCAAGCCTGTCGCGAGTTGTTGTTGAGCACGTGCGAGTAGTGCGGGTGGTCCGAGAGTGGCGGGTGTCGATGCGGGTTTCCGCTCCTTGCGAGTCGTCAGGGACTAGCTTAGATAGGCTCTTATAAGGCTAATCTTGATGGTCGTACCTCTGCGAAGCCGGTCTCGAGTTGTTATTGAGCCCTTTAAGTAGTGCGAGTAGTGCTAGAGCGGCGGGTTTCCGCTCCACGCGAGTGATCAGGGACTAGCTTAGGTGGTATGATGGTCGTACCTCTGCGAAGCCTGTCGCGAGTTGTTGTTGAGCACGTGCGAGTAGTGCGGGTGGTGCGGGTGCGGCGGGTGCCGGTGCGGGTGAGCGCCGCACGCGGGCGGGCAGGGACTAGCTTAGGTAGGCTCTTATAGGCTAATCATGATGGTTGTACCTCTGCAAAGCCTGTCGCGAGTGTTGTTGAGCACGTGCGAGTAGTGCGGGCGGTGCGGCTGCGGTG
Source organism: Maruca vitrata (assembly GCA_039566165.1). Classification (NCBI taxonomy): domain Eukaryota; kingdom Metazoa; phylum Arthropoda; class Insecta; order Lepidoptera; family Crambidae; genus Maruca; species Maruca vitrata. Next base: position 8,478,113 of record CM076917.1, read on the forward strand.
GGTGTCGGTGTGGGTGTCTGCTGCAAGCGAGTGGTCAGGGAGTAGCTTACGTAGGCACTTATAGGCTAAACATGATGGTCGTATCTCTGCGAAGCCTGCCGCGAGTTGTTGTTGAGCACGTGCGAGTAGTGCGGGTGGTCCGAGAGTGGCGGGTGTCGATGCGGGTTTCCGCTCCTTGCGAGTCGTCAGGGATAGATACGCTCTTATAAGGCTAATCTTGATGGTCGTAACTCTGCGAAGCCTGTCGCGAGTTGTTATTGAACCCTTTAAGTAGTGCGAGTAGTGCTAGAGCGGCGGGTTTCCGCTCCACGCGAGTGATCAGGGACTAGCTTAGGTGGTATGATGGTTGTACCTCTGCGTAGCCTGTCGCGAGTTGGTGTTGAGCACTTGCGAGTAGTGCACACTTGCGAGTGGTGCGGGTGCGGCGGGTGCGCGTGCGGGTTTCTGCTGCACGCGGACGGGCAGGGTCTAGCTTAGGTAGGCTCTTATAGGCTAATCATGATGGTCGTACCTCTGCGAAGCCTGTCGCGAGTTGTTATTGAACCCTTTAAATAGTGCGAGTAGTGCTAGAGCGGCGGGTTTCCGCTCCACGCGAGTGATCAGGGACTAGCTTAGGTACCATGATGGTCGTACCTCTGCGAAGCCTGTCGCGAGTTGTTGTTGAGCACGTGCGAGTAGTGCGGGTGGTGCGGGTGCGGCGGGTGCCGGTGCGGGTGAGCGCCGCACGCGGGCGGGCAGGGCCCCGCGCCGTAACGCCGCCGGCCCATTTCGGGTGACGTCACTGGGCTCTCGGTCGACGGCATCGGCTTCAGCATGCGCTTTAGGGTGCTCGAGTCTGGAATAGGAAACGGTTTTTAAGCCATTACCTATTTGCTCAGAGTTTTTGAATCTAGAATGGATTAACATTTGTTTGTTTCTGAGTTCCATAAAAAATAGTTTCAATGCTGAATCGTTCATTGCTTATTGGTTATTGGTATCCATAATGCACATATTATAATAGTATAATAGATGTTGACTAACATTTTTTTTTCGTACTAAACGAATCTGAATTATGAATTTAGATCTAAATACACATCTGTGTACAATTTTAAATGTAGAAACGATAAAAAAAATTATAGTCTATTTCATGAAAAAAAACCTAAAATATTCGTATAGTTCGCCATCAAAAATGATGTTCCAAACGTAAGTAAGTAATTACCTACTCGTACTATCAGCAACGCAGGCGGTCGACCACCTATAAGGTGAAAATCGCTTGGCGCTTACGCGTCTGTCAGAGCAAGCCCCGCCCAAATTGTGGTCCGAGAGCCTGCAAGAATTTTTCGGTAGGTATATGAGGCAAGCTGAAAACTTGTCCTATACCTTTAATATTATAACCCAACACAAAACCGCAGACCTGGCTAAGTAGCGGGGCCAAACCATACCCCAATTTAGTTTATTTAAAAATATATTTTATAATCCAAAAAATATAATTAGTCAGCTCACCTGACAGGTAGAAGTTCCATCGAAATGATTTGTCTTAGTGAGTCTTATTTTTAGTTATAAATAAAAAGATGATAAATATTTTTGGGGGTTTGCTTTAGCCCCGCTACTCTCCAGTCAGGACTGCAGCTTCGTACTGGGATATAATAGGATAGGTACAGGATAAGTTTTCAGCTTGCCTTAAATACCTACCAAAATTCTTGCCAGCTATCCCTACTATTGGAACGTTTTTGCTTGGATTTTGACAGATTTTCTTCAAGTGCTCTTCTATTGGCCAGTGGGCGGGGCTAATGGCGTTTAAAGAAATCTGTTTGAAAAGTGTACTACCGCCAAAATTTCCGGTTGTACCTATAACTTACATGTTTATCTTACGATGTCAAGGTATTATTTTATACAAGAGTCAAACTCAATTGATTGGTATTAAATCAATTTAATTCATTTGATTTGATCTATTAATTCTACTCACAAATATTTGTTTAGGCCGCTAATAATTTAAATTGAAGACTCACCCATATTCATGTCTTCGGTGCTCTTAGACTTGGTGCGGCGCGAGCCCGACGTGTTGTTGTTGATGACGTTGTGGTGGTGCACCGAGTGACGGTCTGACTCGCGGCCCTGGAAACCATAATACAATTGATTTGTAGATAACACATTAAAACCTATAATTATATCGATACATATATTGATGAAAAGGATGCCTACATTTTTTTTGGTTACATCATTATGGATGTCCTATTAAAATTGTTTCATATATCGTTACGTCATTATGAATTGTACCTCATTTTTGTAACGTTAGTGAGTAACGTTGATCTATTGCTTGATTATATTATTTTAATCAAGGCACATATTATAATATCGATGTTATAACCATATACCCTAAGGCAGCTCGTTACTCGAAATAAGAACATTATTTTGTAACTTTAGATGCTTATCATATATCTGTATTTATTTATATATATCATATTAGTAAACTAAGCGTAGATATTAGTAAGCGTACCTTGTACGTTAATCGCTGGAAATAATCTAATTAACAGTCGCTTTTTAAAAAGTGTTTTTTTAAATTAAGTGTTAAATTAAGGCTTTATTACGTCTCTGTTGGTCTATTGGGCTTCACGCCAGAACTACTGAACGGATTTAAATAAAATTAATTTTAAATATTATACCTTTGAGCCTGAGAACGTAGGCAACTAATTACTGAATGCACTTAAAGGAATAATGTTTTAAGCAATGAACAACTTAACGTTAACGGAGTTATAGGCGGAAAGCTAGTAAACAATAAATCATTTATCTTTTTGAGGTGCCAATAGTGTCGAACCAGACCAGTCACCAAAATTGCTTACACATTTAGAGGAACAGGAAAAATTAAACTGCCCACTTCAGCTTCGAGATTCGAACCCACGCCTTTCTGGGAATCGTGCCAAAAGGTGCATCCCAACACACTACGCCTCAATCAAGATTACTTACCGATTCATTTCCATCGCCGTAGTCGACGCTCTTAGGCATGTGCTGCAGATGCTCTTTACCGGAGCGAGTGGATGTGGCCGAAGACTTGGAGGAAGTGAGGGTCCCGCCAGCCTGGACACCTTCCGACTTCAGGT